>CM066314.1:231812500-232012500 GCA_033807775.1 Saussurea involucrata
AAATGGATTCTAGGCACCAAGGATTTCCAAAGCAAACTTTCCGAAGGCGGCGGCTCGTGCTCTAGCAAATGCCGCTTCTCATGAACTTTTGCTTGCTCAGTGGCAAGGGATTGTTACAAAAGTTGGTTGCTTGTTAAACACGTTGAAGGCCAATCATGTCAGTGCACTTTAATGCCAAAAACTTTCATATTTCTAGTTTTTAGTTTTTACCCTTCATATGGTGTCTTATGTGTGGTTATGCCTTTATCTGTTTTATCATATGATACTTTAATTGCCAAAAAAATTCTGATCTTAAATCAAATATTTCTTGTTTCTAGGTGCCATCATTTCTGATTCGCCAAGTGTTTACACAGATATTCTCTTTCATCAATGTCCAGTTATTCAACAGGTTGCAAGACAGCAAGCTCTGCTAAAGTTTTCCAGGAGCGGAAACTTGTTCATTTCATTTTTTTAATTTTAATTTATCCTTGCAGCCTTCTACTGAGACGAGAATGCTGCTCTTACAGTAATGGAGAATACGTGAGGTCAGGATTGGCTATGTTGGAACATTGGTGCCACAAGGCAACTGAAGAGGTAACGGATATTTTTGTCCGTGCTCCATGAAGCATGATTATCTTTTTATTTCATATTTTATTCTTTCACCGACTCTGGAGAATCTGTATCTCAGTACGCAGGATCAGCTTGGGACGAGCTCAAACACATTAGACAAGCTATTGGGTTCTTGGTATTGTGTCTTATTCTTTAATTATTTATAGTAATCTAGTAGATACACGTATATATAATCACCAGTAGCGGTGAGAAATTGAGGTTAATGTGGGAAGTGGTTATCAACCGTTGGATGAGAAATGGATGCACATTAGGATGAGATGCACCGAGATGCACCAGATCGATTCCCTACTAAGCCACAATTCATGGGAGGGCATTTGATTAAAAGTGATCAAACGGTTCAGATCCACTTCTCACGCTTCTCACGTTAACCTCAACTTCTCACACGATTCTTTGCTGTAACACCCTCTAAATTGGAACGAGCAACTAACTTTAATTTCAATAAAAGAACCAAAA
The DNA here is from genome assembly GCA_033807775.1 of Saussurea involucrata. Classification (NCBI taxonomy): domain Eukaryota; kingdom Viridiplantae; phylum Streptophyta; class Magnoliopsida; order Asterales; family Asteraceae; genus Saussurea; species Saussurea involucrata. Next base: position 231,813,563 of record CM066314.1, read on the forward strand.
GAAGACAAAATCATGTCTATAGATCATCCCTGAAAATACCTCGGAATTTAAACATCATAATTCCCACAATGAATAACTTAAAACGGGCGTTACTTAACACAACACAAGTTGCTAATCCCAAATGAATAATTAAAATCACCTCTCGTGCACTCTACTAGCACTCGCCACCTCACAGTGTAGCTAAAGCTACTCCCAACCTGAACCTGTTGTACATGCCGACAAATAAAAAGGTTAGGCTAACGCCTAGTGAGTTCAAGAGTTTACATCATGATCAAATAAATTGTTAGGCAAAAGGTTTCAACGTAAATCATGATTTTCCGAAAAAGGATTTGAGTAAGGTACACCGACACCCATTTTCCAAACGCACGCAAATTCCGTGACGAAAGCTTCCAATGAAAATCATTTCTTAGAAATAGACTCAATTCCAAAGCTCACTCAAAATGTGAATAAACATTAAATTTCCAAATAATATAAACGTGAATAAAACTCCATTATTGAAAACATCCCAACAAAGTTTAGACATAATACATTGCCTATAAATCATGGAAAACAATCCATTTAGATATATAATTACGTCACCGAAAACATGAATAAAAGTAAACACCCAAAACAACACCTTTTGGTGACGGGGGAGACCCGATTCCATCGAATGTGGCGTAAACATAAATTAAACCACAATTAATAAATACAAGTAAGCTTCTTGGATGGGGAAAACATATGACATCAACCATACTAGGTCTTTAGTCCATCTTAGACATCAATCATACTAGGTCTTTAGTCCATCTTAGACATCGACCATACTAGGTCTTTAGTCCATCTTCGACATCAACCATACTAGGTCTTTAGTCCATCTTAGACATCAACCATACTAGGTCTTTAGTCCAAACCACCAAGTTCAATCCTACTGGATCTTTACCTTGGAAAAACCCCACCATCCAAAACAAGCTTACTCGACTTAATTATATATATACATGACCCCAAAAGAATAACCAATGCATTCAAAACATGTAAAACTCAAATACAATGCAACCCATGCAATTCAAACCCCAAGCCTACGTCGAGCTTATTAAAACCGGGCGAATGCCCTCAAGTCTTAACTGCGTCCAAAACCGAGCCATCTGCTCAAAAGATCTAATGATCCCTTATCAACATCAACTCATGCAAATGAAGTGCATCTAACCCACATCATGCAACACATGCTCAGATGCGTGATAATCTCACAACCCCTTCATTGCCACCTTCCCAATGAAGTCAAATCATATATGCATCTATATGCGTGTGTGTATACGTATACGCAAATCTTTTATAACTCAACAATGCATGTAACCCACCATAGTTCATTCGTCCCAAAGGTGCTAAGAATACAAAGTCATCAAACGGTCTTCACATATAAGACAAAACACTCAAAGAACGCACATACTCAAATAAAACGAAATTTAGGCACATAACACTTCCACGGCTCCACCTCGAGCTACTAAAACCGACAAACACTCAAAAGACTCATTTGAGTATAAATCAAGCCCTTAAAGGCAAATTAACCATTTTTCACGCTTATGTGATCTATAAATTTGCAACTAACTGTTGGTAATTATTTGTTTTCATTCACAAATAACGAGCAGTTAGTTGTAAAATCCAATTATTTAAGATTTTATTTATTCATATATGATTTTTTTTTTAATAATTCATATATAAACTTTCTTTTCTTAGTTCTTACATTATCATGCTATTTAACATTTTTATGTAAACCTTCCACTATATAACTAATCCTACTTTAATTAAGGTCTTTGACCTGGTCAAAAAGATTAAAAAAATACCAATATTAAAGTTAAAAGTATTATTTAAAGTTATTATATAGTAATTAAAACACTAATTTTGTTATCTAGCAAATACTTAAATGACACGTTTGCATAACCTTTTAGATCAAGATTTTGAGATATTAATTAAGAATTAATCCATATAAAAAATTCATGAAAATTAATAATTAATTTGATTTAATATTTAATAAATGGATTTGCCTCCTTTTAACTCTTTTGAGTGATATTTGTCCCTCACAAGGTCAAGAAAAACCTGTTTTATTTATATACATACAAATGCTAAAAAACAAAGAAAGTAGGTTGCTTCTTTTGTATATATACACATATTTAAAAAGACAATTTTATAATTATATAAAAGTACATCTAAAACAGTCATATGCATTGATAAAGCATGTTCAATTTCAAAAAAAAAATAAAAATTTAAAAATCTTAAAAAAAATTACATTCAACTTTAATGGTGTTTTTCATTTTAAATATTTATTAATTAAATTATTAAAATTTTTTATTCATTTAATAAATTTTTTTATTTTTAAATTTTAATTTTAAGGTTTTTTAATTAGAGAAATATAATTTAAAAATTATTTCTTTTTCATGGTAATATATTTTGGGTGATCTCTAAATTTAGGAAATTTGTTAAAACATAAATCTTATTCAAAATCACCGGGGGCGTGAATGCGAGATGCCAGCGGAATGATCGGCCGGAATAAATTTATAGTTACAAAGTTTTATTACAGACCTTCGTCTTCACGGGGTGTTGTTGAAACCGACTCCTCCGCATGGCGTTGTCCCTATAGGTAAAATGAATTGTTGAAACTGCTTTTAATAGTTTATTGTAAATTATTCAAATACAGATGTTAAAGACAAAAAAGCTTTTTTATAAAGAGATTTGATTCAGAACTCCGTTACTTTTTGGGACACCTAGCTACGCCTCCATTGTTCCGCTCACAGATAATCCAAAACTCAAAACTCTAGACTTCTGAATTTCTCTAATTCTACACTTTTTGGAAAAACCCCACATGCAAAACAAGCTTACTCGACTTAATTATATATATACATGACCCCAAAAGAATAACCAATGCATTCAAAACATGTGAAACTCAAATACAATGCAACCCATGCAATTCAAACCCCAAGCCCACGTCGAGCTTATTAAAACCGGGCGAATGCCCTCAAGTCTTAACTGCGTCCAAAACCGAGCCATCTGCTCAAAATATCTAATGATCCCTTATCAACATCAACTCATGCAAATGAAGTGCATCTAACCTACATCATGCAACACATGCTCCGAGGCGTGATAATCTCACAACCCCTTCATTGCCACCTTCCCAATGAAGTCAAATCATATATGCATCTATATGCGTGTGTGTATACGTATACGCAAATCTTTTATAACTCAACAATGCATGTAACCCACCATAGTTCATTCGTCCCAAAGGTGCTAAGAATACAAAGTCATCAAACAGTCTTCACATATAAGACAAAACACTCAAAGAACGCACATACTCAAATAAAACGAAATTTAGGCACATAACACTTCCACGGCTCCACCTCGAGCTACTAAAACCGACAAACACTCAAAAGACTCATTTGAGTATAAATCAAGCCCTTAAAGGCAAATTAACCATTTAGCTAAATACGTGTTGTCCACACGTTTCGTAAACCAAAACACATCGTTACTCAAAATCTTTGCCTTTTAAATTCTCAATTGGCCTTCGGCCCAAAATAAAAGGTTTACCACTCTCAAAATATTCATACGGTCAAGATTGACCAAAACCCCCAACTCGCACGTTCACATTTTCAAAATGTAACCCGTCATAGTTATTGCATAATCACAACAAACACTAACAGTGTATTTTGACCAAATAACCTTCACTTATGCAATAAATTAACAAAACCATTTTCACTTGTGATTTATTTATCAATCTCTCAATCTCTCAAAATCCCCAAATGTGGGTGTTTCACAAGATTTGCAAAGTTCAACACTTTGATTAATCAAAACCTACTAAATAATTCAACAAGAGATAATTTCATATAAAGCACACAAATACTTTAAAATAAACATTTTGGCATGTACAACGTTTTCACAAATCAACTTGAACTCACCTTGCTAGATTAGGCTAAATCTAGATTTTTTCCCAACGTAAGCTTCTTTGAGAAAGCCGAATCCTCAAGCCAAATCTTCCATAAACCTAGATGCACAAGTTTTCAACCATGAATATTCATATTCAACCACTTTAAAACCATTCCCCAAACATCTTATATCAAAATCTCCATTTTGACCAAAACCCCAATATTAACCTAACTTTCCCAAAATCATCCAAACCAAGATTTGATAAGCATACAAACTAGGAAGCCGTCAATGGAGCATTCATAACTCATATGAAAGTATAGAAGCTAGAAGGATGAACTCACCACTTAGGTTTTGATGAAAACCTAGAAAACCCCAAAAATCTCTAGTGTTGTGGATGAAACTTGCTCTTGCATCAATAAATGAAACCACTAGCATAAAATGGAGAAGGAACACATTAATCTCCAAGAAAAGCCCCAAAATCAGTTAGGGTTTGTGAGGGAAGAAGAGGAAACGATTTGGAGAGAAGGGAAGAGATTTGAGAGTGAGAAATGAGAGACTTACCACCACCAAACGTTCTTGAATCTTCCAATAAACTTCCAAACTCTATCTAGATCCTTGAAGAGCTCTAAAAAACGGAACCATAGCAACTTGAATCACCAAAATCGGAGTTGAAATGAGAGAGATATGAAGAAATGAAGTTTGGGGGGTGAAATTCGCGTTTTATGCTGATCAGGTGCTCCGCGCGGGTCTCCGCGCAAGTGAACTAGCACCACAATGCGCGACGGGCACTGGTCGCCCGGTTTCCTCTTAAACACTGTTTTGGCCATAACTTCTTCGTTTTAGCTCCGTTTTCGCTCCGGAAAGAACCGTTGGACTCGTATTCAAATTCCCCATCCAACAAGACCATAAAATCTAAGATTTAATCAAAAATCCTATTTTTCATATTTTTCTTAAATGACCGATTCCACACTGATTCGAAATTGTACTTATCCGAAAATTACGGGTGTTACATTCGCCATCACCCAATATACATATATGGCAATGGCTTTGGATCAATTTCCATCCAACTCTATAGTTGTTCAATTTGGTATCGAATATAGGATGTTTCAGTTACTGTCATTGGATAGCCTATCAACAGTTGTAGGTTCGGTTCGGTGGATTGAAAAGATCCAAATTCACATATCCACATTAGAGCTCGTTTAAGATTTATAGTAAGAGATATGTCATATACTCCTTTCGTCCCAAAAATAAACGTCCCACATGAAAAAGGCAGAGAGTTTTACAAAATGTGTAATAATAGTAGGAATAATGAATTTCTCCATCTCATTTTTAAGGGTAGAATTGCAAAATAGACACTTTTGAAAGTAGAAACTTATTTTGGGATGAACTAAAATAGAAATGTGGACGGGATAGAAGAAATATCTAGTAACTAACTTAAAAGGTGACTAAGGGGCTATTTACTAAACACTTACCACCTCTTTCTGGGTAACTAAGCATTTACCGCCTCTTACTGGGTAAGAGACATTTACCTGGTTAAAGATGATGGTGCTTATCAACAATCTTACAGTACCATTTTGCTGACCAAGAATCATACCTTGTGTTTACCGACAATCTTACCAGGTAAGGCAAGTGAGAGTGGTGACTGACCCAGTAAGCACTTACCCAATAAGTGTTGGTAAACGGCCCATATATTGCAGTTAGAAAGGGGAAAAACTCGGTATCGAATAGGGAAAAATTACATCTTTCAATCCAGAATCTATCAGGTTATAAGATTTACAAACAGTTTGATATTTTGGTCTTAGGTTGCCCATCAGAAGCCAAAGAAGACACTGCACGAAATAAGCCGTGATCTCTGTCCTGTAAGTGTGAGCTCCCCTAATCTTCGTAGAGTAACAATTGCACCGATTAACTGTTTGTATAATTATTAACAACCTGCAGATACTTAGTATACAACAGGTATACAGAATCAGTACAATGTATTGGGATGACAAACATGGCACACATAGCCTTTCTCCAGAAGTAAGTCTCAATTTTATTGTGCATAATCATATACTCCCTCCGTCCCAAAATAAACGTCCACAATGAAAAATGCACACAGTTTTAAGAAAGAATGTGTAATTATTACACTTTTTAATTAACAAAATGACAATTTTACCTTTAATAATAAACGGATAAAGTAAATTTTCTTCATCTCATAACTAACGGTAGAATGGGAGAGTAACGTTTAATTTTGAAATAGGCACTTATTTTGGAACAAACTAAAGTAGAAACGTGGACAGTTATTTTCGGATGGAGGGGGTATCGATGTGTTTATGTATGTGTGTGTGTATCAATCAATTTGTTGTTATTTGTTGCATGCAAAAGATGTTTGAACTTGTCCCACCTTTGGTGTGTGGGACAGGACAAAATAAAAACTTCTTGTCACACGTTTGGCGCAACAATTAGAATGAGACAAGACAGGACCGAGTGAAACAAAAATGCATATTTGTTTCCTTCAAAATAGATGGAACAAAGATTTGGGAGATGGGACATGATTGGTAAATTACTAAACCACCCATGTCAAATTAAAACCATAAAACCTTCCACAATTCTTTCACCCACCTACCTCACTCTCGTACGTCCAGTCCTTTACTCCTGTCCCCATGCCAAACCCACCGAATTCAACTCACAAAACATTGGGGACTGCTACAAGGCTTGCATTAGAAACTTGTCAAGATGGTATCAATCTTTAACAAATCCCAACTAGGTTCATAACAAGAATTGAAAATCATTTGGCTAAACATCCCATTTAAACCCTAAACATCCCATTTCCATCCATGTAATTATACGAAAGAAAACTACTCTTTATATTGCCGACTTTGTAAACCTTCGTGCTACAATTAACACCTATTTAACTCATTTCTCATATCGATGAACATCTGACAGTGATCGATGGTGCTACGGATTTTTCTAATGACAGGTTATTTCGAACATGAGGATCCTACTGGCCCAAGATTCGACAAATGGCCTCAGCAACTCTTTCTTGCTGGACGATGATTCAAGGTTGAATTCATTTTATTAGCATACATTTGATATTGTTTTTCAACATTTCTTGCTCTTTTAAATACCCCTCCCTCCGTTCGAAAAATCAAGAGCTCCATTCTTTCCGAATAAAAATCACCTGTCCCAAATTTTTCCCCGTTCCCTCCATATCCACCAATCACGTAAAGCCATGTTATTATTCCATTTTATTTATCTTTTCATTCCCTCTCCTCAATAAATGGATGACGTGGATGCATCTGATTGGTGGACATGAAGGGACATGGAAATTTGGGATAGGTGATTTTTATCCCTTCTTTTTAGAGTAAATTATGGAAATCGTCCTTGTTTACATCTTACCCTCCCCATAACCCATTTCCAGATGTGATATACTAGGTTCGTTTGGTCCCTAAAAAAACTAGTGGTACGAGTTTTTGTTAAGGTTTTAGTCCTTCCCCCTAACGGTTGTTATCTTTCAGTCGTTAACTGCCCCTCACGTGAGGACATTTTGGTCACTTTTATTGTACAATAACTTCAAGAACAATTACTATGAACATCAAGAACACAACAACATATGAACATAAACAACAAATTTGTGCAAATCCATACCACAGGGACTAATGATTTCCATAATTTACTCTTCTTTTATATTTCCAAAAGATAGTTCTATTCCAAGATTACCCTTACAATAAGCTCTTAGTATGTCTGTTTTGGGGAGGATAGTCTTTGTACATAATCAAAAACTATATAGGTTTTTGTGATTTGAACCGGTCAATGAAGGGTAGAATAGTCATGTGAAAATATTAATCTGATATCGTGGTGCAGCATACCTTTCTTCGTAGATGACCTGATGAGATCAATGGATGTGATCAGTGTATCAGATATCGACCCTCCACCCCTTCTTCGTGAAAATTCCAATTTCAGTTTCTTAGTCTTGCGTCCTAACTAACTAATTAACTAACTAGCAACTTAGCACCAATTAATTTTGTATCATTAGCATTAATAGTACAGTTGTGTAGCCCTCGGGCGTGTAGATCATTGGCAAAGGGGTCAAACGACTTTGCTCAAATAGTATAGTTGTGTAAGCAATAGGTTACAGTTAAATATGAATTAATTTATTTCAGATTATTAGGTGGCATTAATTAACCGTATATATTCTTCATTATAATCACTTGATCAAGGTTTTTATGAGACATTTTTCTTGTAATTTTTTTTATCGGGGGGAAACTAATGGCATGTTTGTTAGCAGGTTAATGAGACTCACATCTTTATTCAGTTTGCTTTGTGTAAGTGTTTGGTAGTGGATGTACGATATAGAAAGTGGCTTATTCAGTAAGCTTTTTGCAGAAAGCCATGTTTTTTCAAATCTGTCCCTCCCAATTAAAAAACACGCTTCTTCAATCGATGAAAAAAAACCCTCCCAAACAAAACTTTTCCAAGCTATACAAACACAACTTTATCCACATGACTTAATGGTTATCAACCAAACAACACCTAAACATGATTAATTTACAAGGTGCTAGCTCCCATAGTTGGACTCTGGAATTTTTTTCAAGCAAGGCAACAAAAAATTGATATACTATAAAATAAAACAAATTAATTGTACATATAGTTTCATTAAAAATTCATATATAGGAGATCTATTTGCAGCCTCTAAGTGGTTTTTTATTTTTTGTTGTTGTTGTCGTTACCAAAAGAATTAGAAGAACAGTAAAAAAGATTTGAACTTGTGATCAATAAATAATAGGGAAATTGACTCGTAGCCAAAACAATATTCAAAATTGGCCTCCTAGTCATTTCTTTCTGGGTTTTGCACAAATAGCCAATGAGTCTGCACTCCCCATTCCGCATCTGCAATTGAGGACCTGCTCAAAAAGTACGAATCTGATAGTTTTTTCTTTAAAAATATTGTATATTGCAGACCTGGGTCAATTTTTTTAAAGGAAAATCGAACCGATTAGAGTTGTTGGGGAGTTGACATGTGTCTTAGGTCCGCAATTGCTGACCTGAAGTTCGGATGCGAATTGCAGACTCATTGGTTATTTGTGCAAAACCCGAAAGAAATCGTTAGGAGACCAATTGTTTCGGCTATTTGAGTCAATTTACCAAAAAGACTGATATATCCACTTAGATTTGAATTGTTGATATACCAAAAAGAGTGTTGAGTCAGCTGAGAGATCATGTTTTAACTGACATTAAAATAATTAGTTTTCATAAAATTAGTTTTTTTTATATTTTTATAAAAGTTTTATCTAAAGAGTGAAGTGAAGGTGATTCACATGATATGGAATATATGATAGCTCATTAGTTTTCCTTTTTATTTAATAAATAATAGCTCATCAGTTAGAACTCAATTTAATGCAAAAAGGATGGTCTCATATATGAAGATGGTTATGCATGCATTCAATACATAACAGAGGTATCAGTTTATTCATAAAGAAGACCAACTTACACATATCCATACATATCTAGGAAGAATTAAAAAGTAAATTAATTTGTGAATAGACGATAAGGAATATAGATCGTAGAATTTATTTGGTGCATCTCATTTTAATGTGCATTCATTTCTCATCTAACGGTCATTTCTCACGTTAACATCAACTTCTCCTTGGAACCCAATTCTTTCTCTCTCTCTCTCTCTCTCTCTATATATATATATATAATGTGTGTGTGATAGAGAGAGTACTGAGTGTGTGTGTGTGAGAGAGAGAGAGAGATGATCGAGGGCATATTCATGTGACACTATGTGAAGTCAAATGACACATTCATTCATTCATTCGTGTATTTATTAAAGGGTAAGATAAAAGCACCATATATCTTACTAACCTTTTACATATATATAGACTTGAGGTCATGAGAGACCAAACCATTTCCGTGAGACCCGTGACACCAAAAAAATAACACTAAACTTTCACAGTAAAAGACTGTGAAGGTATTGTGAAGGTAAACCTTCACAGTGTTTTTGCTGTGAAGGTTCGCTGTTTTGCTTACCTTCACAATGAATCGTTGTGAAGTTTTAGTGTTATTTTGTGGTCTCATGGTCTCACGAAAACATGTTGGTCTCACGTGAACCCAACTCTATATATATATATCTTAACCGATAGATACTGACCAAAATCGTTTTGTATAAATAGAATTACCATTGTGGTGTATATCCTCTCCTTAGTTATAGGATGTATATCCTTTCCTTAGATATAGGATTCATCTTGTATTTATACCTTTGATCGTATTGTGAAGGGGCATGCGATTCAATTCAATCATAATAAACTTTATGGTATCAGAGCCATCTCTGACCTAACCCTAGCCGTCGCCCAATCTTCTCATTCTTTTATTCATCCCGTCTTCTCGAATGGGCACCACCGAAGAAGACAACAGCCATAAGCAAACCTTTCACCCTGCTTTCACTGTTAGCAACATCAGGAATGCAATACCCCTCATTCTTAATCAAACCGATGACCACTATGCATAATGGGTCGAGTTCTTCAACATTCACGTTTGTGCCTACAACGTGAAAGATCACATCGATGAAAAAGCCCCTCGACCATCTGATGTTGATAAAGCCACGTGGGATCGTCTTGATGCCCTCGTAAAACAATGGATATACAGCACTATATCCCCAGATCTCGGCCATAGTATCATGAAAGCAGGAGCGTCGGCCCTCGATCTATGGAAGAGCCTTCAAGACATCTTACTTAACAACAAAACCACCAGAGCCGTGTATCTAGAAGAGCAGTTCAACAATACCCGTCTAGCGTCTTTCTCCAACGTCACAGATTATTGTGCACGCCTGAAAAACCTGGCCGATCAACTCGACAATGTGGGAAATCCGGTTTCAGAAACGAAGATGGTTCTTCAACTTATATCCGGCCTAACCAAAGGTGAGTACGATACCGTCGCCACTTTCATTCAGCAGACCGAACCTCTTCCCAGTTTCAACAGGGCAAAATCCTCCCTTCTTCTTGAAGAAGCTCGTCGGAACAAACCCGATCAAACCGCTCCACAAGCTCTCGTAACTCAAAGAGCCGACCCCACCCCAGCCGAGAACTCCTCTTCATCGCATAATCTCGGCAATGGCCGTGGTCAGTACCGTGGAAATCAACGTGGTGGCGGACGGTGGTCTCGTGGAGGACAACGTGGCAGCAACACCGGAAGAGGACGTGGTCGAAACAGTGGACGTTATACATCTCCACAAGTGCCATGGCAGTGGCCCGGCTGGTACGCCCCTACCCATGGAGCACTCCACCCTGCCCCTATCCAACAGCCGCCTCACACAGTAGGAATATGGGCCCTCGACACACCAATCGACCGTTCACAACCTTTCACCAGCAGACCCAGAATGCACCTCAAGCCCACTTTACGACCGATCCTCAACCTCCACATGGAAACCCGATGACACCAACCGAACTTGGAGCTGCTTTCCAAACCATGCAGATCCAGCCCCCAGACAACTCCTGGTACATGGATACGGGTTCGACCTCCCACCTCACCAACGACGCAGGTAAACTCTCAAACTTCTCTCGTTTCAATAAAGATAATTATATTCTCGTTGGAAATGGTTCTCGGGTTCCAATCCTTGGTCATGGAAACGCAATTACCTCACACCTAAACCACAAATTTCGTTTAAACAACACTTACCATATTCCCAACATTATAAAAAATCTTGTTGCGGTAAAGAAATTCAATCGTGATAATAATACCTCTGTTGAATTTGACCCTTTCGGTTTTACTGTGAAGGATCTAATCACGAAGAAACATATCACCCGATGTGACAGCCCAGGCGACCTTTACCCTCTCACGCCATCGACTACCAACGACCATGCCCCTACTGTTTTTCACACCGTGTCTCCCAACATGTGGCACAACCGTCTCGGCCATCCCGCAGCTTCCCGCTTTAGTTGTTTTCGTTCTTGTCTTTCTATTCCTAGTACTAAAACCAATTCATTTTCTTGTAATGCTTGCTCGTTGGGGAAACATTATCGATTGCCTTTTCATGATTCTGTTTCTGTTACATATTTACCTTTTGATATTATACATGCTGACATTTGGACCTCTCCCATAACAAGCAAACTCAACCATAAATATTATCTTGTTTTGCTTGATGACTTTTCCCACTTTACATGGACCTTCCCCCTCAAAGCCAAGTCCGAAACTTACAGCACCATCATCCACTTTTACAAATACATCCAAACCCAATTCTCTATCAACATTAAGTCCTTCCAATGTGACAATGGCCGAGAGTTTAACAACACACCGTTCACCCAATTTTGCACCGCCAATGGCATACACCTTCGTTTCACTTGCCCCTACACCTCCTCTCAAAACGGAAAAGCCGAGAGAATCATTCGAACTCTAAACAACATGATTCGAACCTCCCTCCTCCATGCATCCCTCCCTCCATCATTTTGGAACTATGCCCTCCATACTTCAACATACCTCACCAATCTTCTCCCGTCTCGTGCCATTGACAACAAAACACCCACCCAAATACTTTACCTTCGAAAACCAACATACGACCATCTTAGAACCTTCGGATGTCTTTGTTACCCAAACACCTCCTCCACCGCTCCCCACAAACTTGCTCCTCGATCCCTTCCATGTGTCTTTCTCGGTTACCCTGATAACCATCGAGGATACTTATGTCTCCCGCTATCCAACTCCAAACCTATCATATCCCGTCATGTCACGTTCCATGAACATATATTCCCATACTCTAGCCTTCACAAATATACCACAACCTCATATAATTTTCTAGACTCCACCGAACCTTCCCCATACCTTACTCACCCAAACCTCATACCCAACCCCACCTCCAACACACATCCGGCAGGCCCCCCCCAACTACAACACCAAACCAGCCCCTCCCCCAGCCCACAACCACACCTCCTCATGTCACCTCTCAAACCGAGCCTACCTCACAACAATCCCAACCACCATCACCCCCTCGTTACATGCAAACCCGATCCAAGAGTGGTATTGTCAAACCAAATACCAAATACACTCTTCACACTCACACCATCTCACCTATTCCCCCAAACCCGAAAATTGCTCTTCATGACCAAAATTGGCTCGATGCTATGAATACCGAATATACTGCTTTAATGAAACAGGGAACTTGGGAGCTTGTACCTAGACCATCGGACCATAACATCATCCGCTGTCACTGGCTATTTCGACATAAGTTCAGGGCCGATGGCACCCTGGAACGATACAAAGCACGACTTGTTGTTAACGGCAAAACGCAACAGGTCGGGATCGACTGTGCGGAAACGTTTAGCCCAGTCGTCAAACCAGCCACGATCCGTACCGTTCTTAGCCTTGCTATGGGACGAAAATGGGACATCCATCAATTGGATGTTAAAAATGCTTTTTTGCATGGTCATTTACAAGAAACGGTATACATGCACCAACCACCTGGTTTCGTCGACAAACGCCTTCCCAACCACGTTTGCAAATTGCGAAAATCATTATATGGGCTTAAACAGGCGCCTCGCGCCTGGTATCAACGTTTTGCATCTTATCTTCTAACCATCGGTTTTGTGTGCAGCAAAAGTGACACTTCTCTCTTCATTTACAAGCAAGGCACCGATGTTGCTTACTTACTTCTGTACGTCGACGACATTGTCTTAACCGCTTCCTCCACAGCTCTAAAGACCGGCCTTATCACTGCCTTAACGCGGGAATTTGACATGACCGATCTTGGCTCACTGTCCTATTTTTGGGCATTGCTGTCACTCGCAACAAAAATAGCATGTTCCTATCACAACGCAAATACATCGACGGAATCATAAAACGGGCAAACATGGAAGCGTGCAAACCGGTTACCACTCCGGTTGATACGAATTCAAAACTTAGCCTTCATGTTGGCAAACCGGTGGATGACCCATCTCTATACCGAAGTCTGGCCGGGGCACTCCAATACCTCACCATCACTCGCCCCTACATTGCATATGCCGTGCAACAAATTTGCCTATTCATGCATGCCCCCAGACTACCTCACTTCAATATTCTAAAACGCATCATTCGGTATCTCAAGGGTACTCCAGATCACGGATTGACACTCTACTCATCCGCCTCCGCTCAACTTGTAACCTACACCGATGCCGACTGGGGTGGCTGCCCGGACACTAGAAGATCTACGTCTGGCTATTGTGTATTCCTCGGGGACAATCTCATCTCATGGTCCGCCAAGAGGCAAGCTACCCTCTCCAGATCCAGTGCTGAGGCCGAATATAGAGGGGTAGCAAATGTAGTGGCTGAAGCATGCTGGCTGCGAAACCTTCTTCTCGAGCTACACAACCCGCTCCGACGAGCCACCATCGTGTACTGCGACAACATATCCGCCATTTATCTATCCGGAAACCCCGTACAACATCAACGCACTAAACACATTGAGATGGATATACACTTTGTCCGGGAAAAAGTGGCAATCGGTCAAGTTCGGGTCCTTCACGTCCCGTCCGCGTACCAGTACGCCGACATCTTCACAAAAGGCCTACCAAGACAACTATTTCTCGATTTTCGGGACAGCTTGAGCGTCTGGCCTCCTCCCGCTCAAACTGCGGGGGACTCTTAACCGATAGATACTGACCAAAATCGTTTTGTATAAATAGAATTACCATTGTGGTGTATATCCTCTCCTTAGTTATAGGATGTATATCCTTTCCTTAGATATAGGATTCATCTTGTATTTATACCTTTGATCGTATTGTGAAGGGGCATGCGATTCAATTCAATCATAATAAACTTTAATATATATAATGAACACCTTACAAACCACAATATACATATGCATACGTGCAAAAATATATATACATAATGAACATACATTTATATGGAATAATGCAAATATGCATTTCAGATTATGCATATATGCACATCAGTTTGTAAGGGGTGCAACAAATACATGGTTTGTATTTGATTTATATCCTATATATATATATATATTAATTTCAAATAGTGTACATTTTTAATATTTTGATTTTTTAAGGCAACAAATATCAAGAAAATAGTTAACAAGAATACAGATTAAACCATATTTTGCTTCAAGCAAAGGAGTAAATACACCAACACCAATTTTTGATTTTTTAAGGCCCCAACCCACGTGTCATACGGTTTTGGCCAAAAAGTCCCGCGGAGGTCCCTCAAGAATGCTCGCGGTACAGGTTTGGCCCCTGCCCGCAGAGGATGCCCGCGATCGCGGGATACCCCGCTACGTGTCAGCATGGGGTTAACCCTAAAAAATTTTGTGAGACACAAACCCTAATCTCTTTCTCATCGCCGCAACTATATAAGAGAGGTGGGGGGACCAAACCGGCCACACCTCATTTTTTTAATCAAATTCTCTCTTCTCCTCTCCCAAACTCTCTCAATTTTGTCGTGTGGAATACGCGCTCGGGTTTTTTGAAGATGGCTCGTATTACTCAGTTGGTAATTTTTTCTTAAGTTTTTTGTTCTTTTTTATATGTTGTTATTTTAAGTTAAGATATATGATATGTATGTTGTTAGAGTGTTTATAACTTGTTATATGTTTGAATATGATATTTGTTCTATGTTTAAATTTTAAAATATATGATATGTATGTTTTTATGTTTGAATGTGATATTTCTATGTTATAATGTGTATGTTGTTATAGATGTTAGAGTATTTTTATAAAAAAATGTTAAGAGTGTTTTTATAAAAAAATGTTAAGAGTGTGTTTTTATAAAAAAATTGTTAAGAATGTGTTTTTTATAAAAAAAATGTGAAGATAGTGTTTTTTATAAAAAATTGTTAAGATGGTGTTTTTTATAAAAATAATTATTAAGAGTGTTTTTATAAAAAAAATGTGAAGATGGTGTTTTTTATAAAAATATTTCTTAAAAGTGTGTTTTTATAAAAAAAATGTTAAGATGATGTTTTTTATAAAAAATTGTTAAGAATGTGTTTTTTATAAAAAAATTGTTAAGATGGTGTTTTTTATAAAAATGATTATTAAGAGTGTTTTTATAAAAATGTTACGAATGACAACTTAGGTCCCTAGGGTTTTAAGAATGACAACTTAGGTCCCTAAACTTTTAAGAATGACAATTTAGGTCCCTAAACTTTTAAGAATGACAACTAGGGTCCCTAAACTTTTAAGAATGACAACTAGGGTCCCTAAACTTTTAAGAATGACATTTAGGTCCCTAAACTTTTAAGAATGACAACTTAGGTCCCTAAACTTTTAAGAATGACAACTTAGGTCCCTAAACTTCACATGCCACACTCAAAAACATCTATATATAACACTATTATATGTTGAAATAAAATAAACCGCAACATCTATATATAACACTATGATATGTTGAAATAAAATAAACCGCAACCTATCTATTTATAACACTATTATATGTTGAAATAAAATAAACCGCAACATATCTATTTATAACACTATTATATGTTGAAATAAAATAAACCGCAACATCTATATATAACACTATTATATATTGAAATAAAATAAACCGCAACATATCTATTTGGATTTTGTCAAACGGGTGTAAATAGCCCTAAGGTATGTCGGGATTTAAGCAATCCTTGTGATTCCCCTGCTACCTGGAAGTCCAATAGATTGAGTAGTTTCTTTTCTAAAACTAAAACAAACGAATAATTATCAACACAATAAACCAAACAAGCAAAAGCATATATATATAACACTAACTATAACATCTGTGAATGACTATGTAGAGGGATTTCTTTAACATTGACTTGACGCTAAAGTGCAAAGTTGACTACATCGAGGAGTTAAGAGAGCGCTTTAGGGGATTAGGTGATCGTGCAAATACCGTTGAGGCCATCTTTAGAGGGACACCTTTCGGGCCATGGATGGATGTGTCTTACTCTGGTGGCGACCCTACGCTAGTACACATGTTTCTACAGTTGGAGGTCGAGAACTCCAACGCTGAGCCGGAGGAGATGCATTTTGATTTCTTCGGCCATCGATTGTATTTTGGGCGTCGTGAGTTCTGTCTAATTACAGGACTACGTTTTGGAGAGGCTCCCCCTTCCTCCCTTAGCAGACTGCTCCTTCGTTCCTAGGGTTTGGGGCATTTCAGCATCTCGTTTGAAGCTGAATGTAACAACCCAATTCTCAAAACATACAAATAACATATTTCATATCATCATTTCACCACAAAAATACATTATAATTCAAGTTCGGTCCCTTAGTCTTTTATAACATAAGACATACATCGATACAAACATTTTGCATTATAACTACAAAACATAATACAGTCTTCAAAACATGTATCTTCCAAAAGCTAGACATGATTTATCCTATCACTGTCCCTTATTTGCTCCTTGACCTGGAATACATATTTTAAAACAAAATGAGGGTTAGACCTAGCGGTCTAAGTGAGAAAAATCCCTGTCAGTTTAAAATCATTTATATAAACTCCATTTACATAAATTCCATACACATAATACAATCATAGATATCATTTTGAACTCACACCTCGTGTACTTTCCCTTCTCATTCTCATGGCCATATTAGTTGGTTGTAAGCCAATTAATAAATTAACTCCGCCGTACGACAATTACAGCCAACACCGTCGTACGAGTATTACAGCCAACACCACCGGTCCTAAGCCCGACCAATATACTTTCGTATAATACTCATGTAAATATAATATACATCTCCACATATTATATCACAAACATAAGTATATAATCACATCTCCAATACACACATATATGTATTCCAGTTTAAAAACATTTGAAGTAAAACTCACCTTAACCTTAGCACATTGATACACGCTCCAGGACACACTTTAGCTCAACCCGAACACCTGAATTGGCACCATAAGAATGGTGTTAAACCATCTAATTATGTCCCAAATCCATTCCTAATAAGCCCCAAAAACAATGTAACACCCCGAAATCTCCTAGTAAGCTCTCCCCGTAAACTCTTCATAGACCGAAACGTGTAAATTAATTTCCCGACCTTAAGCCGTTCCAAACTTGTTTTTTTTAGTAAAGTAATTTTACCCTATGAATTTTATTGGCATGCATGCTCTCCACGTAAGCTTTAAGACTTTCATATTGATTTGTTGGAGGCTGAGTCTTGTGGGTCGCATGGATTAAAAAAAAAATGGCCGGCAGTACCTGTTTGGCGAGAGTGCCCGGCGATAGTGTCGGGGGCACTCTCGCATGGTCATTGTCGCTCGAGCCCGCCGTGCAGCAGCAGCAAACTCACGGTACCAAACCCGCGGAAGTGACACCGACGAGTTTGCCAACGTCACAACTAGGGGTGAGCAGCGGAACTGGGTACCCGCCTTTGGAACCGGAACCGCTCCGGAACTGCCGGTTCCAAAACCGGAACCGATGTGACTGGTTCTGGTTCCGGTTCCTAAAATACGGAACCGATTAGGACTGGGTCCGGTTCCGGTTCTTATTTTTTTAGAACCGCTACCCGCTGGGTACCCGCCGGGACCGGTTCTGGGACCGGGTACCCGGACCCGCTGGGTACTCAGAACCGGAACCGACGGGTACCCGGTATATTTTAATAGAATATGTGTATATATTTAAATATCTAATATTTATTACATATAAATATTTAATCTAAACTAAAGTAAAAAAAAATTAATAAACTAAAAATTAGATTTAGGGTTTGGTTTGCTTAATTACGGCATTACCATATTCAGTTATTCAGACTTCTCTCATCCGCCGCCGCACACACCGCCTGAGTCCTGACCGCCGTCCGCCGCACACAGCGACCGAGCGACGTTCACACCACCGCCACCGACGTTCACACCGCACACAACGACGTTCACTCCATTACATTCGATTTGTACACAGCGACGTTCACTCTAAGGTATTCGATTTCTTTTTCTCCAAATCGATTTGTATTCGATTTCTCCAAATCGATTTTCTCCGTATTCGATTTCTCCAAATCGATTTTCTCCATATTCGATTTGTATTCAATTTATTTTTAGTTGCGTGACCTTAATTTCTTTTAACCAGAGAATGGACTGTGAATCTGTAATTCGTAACTAAAATCAGCTTTTTAAATAAGCTGGACTGTGAATCTGTGATTCGTAAAATGAATAAATGCATACACCTTGTCCTTGGCTATGTGCAAAAGGTTGTTTGGTAATTGATTTTTATTCGTAAAATTGAATCTGTGATTCGTAAAATGAATAAATGCATACACCTTGGCTTAGTTGCTGTTGGATTGCTTAATGGATTGCTTAATAATTGATTTTTAATTTGCTGTTAGTTGCTGTTGTTTGAATTCTGTTGGATTGCTTAAAAATTGATTTTTAATTTGCTGTTGTTTGAATTCAGCGGGTACCCGGAACCGGAACCGGTTCCAAAAAAAAGAGAACCGACGGGAACGGTTCTGGTTCCGGTTCTTTCTTTCTAGGAACCGCCGGTTCTGGTTCCATGAAAATAAGGCGGGTACCCGGTATTGCTCACCCCTAGTCACAACCGCGTGGTCACAACCGCCGAAGGTTTTTTTTGGGTTTTAAAGCATCTCGTCGGTGGCCAAATGTAAAAGGAAGGAGCATTAAATTCTGACCTAGTTGCTTGCTACTTCATTTCTCCAATTCGCAGCGGACACTAGATATTCTCTCACCTCCATCTCTCATTTATTCCTCAACCACAAATCCTAGGATTAATTAATGGGGGTCTTCTAGGGTTTTGGCTACTATATTTCTACAATTTCTACAAGTGGGTCTCCAAGATTGGCTAACGAAAGTTTAAGTTTCTTCAAGGAAAAGGCTAGGGTTTCTAAATCCTAAGGCCTTCTTCTTACCACTCTTCAGTAAGGAGTCTTAACCTTCAATATTCTTAATGGATCTTAATTCACACCAACTTTAGAAGCTAATTACTTAAACTTTGTTTAAATTAGGGTTTCCATCATTACTTGGGTTTTTACCTTATAAACCTCCCAAGGTGAGTTCTTCTTGATTCACTAAGCTCATTTGTGTTATGTACCTATAATCTAGGAGTAATTACTTACCTTACTTGTTTCTCTCATATTTTATGATATGTGACCTAACTTTCCTCTTTTGGTAAATTAAGGTTTTATTGATGGTGCTAATGTTGAATTATAGGTGGAAGGAGATGGATGGTGGTGTAGGTATACTCTTGAGTATATACACACTTCTCCTTCTCTACCACTTCAAAGTAGAAGTAAATCTAATGAGAGGATTGATATGCAAAGTATGATGAATTAAATTTAATATAATGATGCTTTACGATGATTAATGTGTTTCAAGAATGTTATTATGCTTATGAGGACTTGTTTAATGAGGTAATACTATGATGCTTATGGACTAAAGACCTAGTATGGTTGATGTCTTAATGGACTAAAGACCTAGTATGGTTGATGTCTTAATAGCTAAAGACCTAGTATGGTTGATGCTTAATAGACTAAAGACCTAGTATGGTTGATGTCTTAATAGCTAAAGACCTAGTATGGTTGATGCTTAATAGACTAAAGACCTAGTATGGTTGATGTCTTAATAGCTAAAGACCTAGTATGGTTGATGCTTAATGGACTAAAGACCTAGTATGGTTGATGTCTTAATGGACTAAAGACCTAGTATGATTGATGTCTTAATGGCTAAAGACCTAGCATGGTTGACGCCTATGATATGATGATGCAACATGCGATTGAGCGGTAACGGATGATGATGCACTTTATATGTTTAACGTGTATATAAATCTTTATTATGATATTGCTATCTTGGCTAGACTTATGACTAACACTTCTTTGATGCATGTTGTGTTTAAGCAGGCCTTCCTAGCGGTGGTACTTCCCAGGGTTGAGGGAAGAGTGGAGAAGAGAGATAGCATTTTTGGATGGACATAGAGGCGACTTTTGATGTATAGGAAGACGTATTTTGAGGACGAGATAGCAACACCCGTTTATAATCTGAACTTTTCTAAGTCTAGATTAGTAGGTTGTTGGACTTATTTCCGTTCGATTATTTGTAATGTAGACGCCACAATGTTACTTCCCCGATTGGGAGATTTGTCTATGTCATTTAGTTCCTTTCCGCAAATTTTTCAGGCTTAAATTTACCTCAAATTTTAGGGTGTTACAAGTTGGTATCAGAGCAATGGTTTAAGCGAACTAGGTATTGATGTGAGATGCCTAGACTTAAACTAGATTGACTTAAGCGGTGAGCTGTGAGATGGGTAGAGCTCGTAAGATAAGGCGGTCTTAGAGTTACGGATAATGCACTAAATGAGGATTTCGATTGTGGTAATGAGGATTCTTATGTGTAACTTGTTCATAATTTCAATTAGCTACTGCTATTATGAATTTGTTGTTACGTAAGCATGCTTGGATTGCTATAGTTGCGATATTTGATGAATGTGTTGGTAAATTCGGTTATGTGAATTTCATACCGTGATACTTACCTTTATTTGAAATGTTTGACAGACGACAAATGGTTAACACTCGTAGTAGGCTGGAGGGCCAAGATGCTACGCTATCCACGGCCGACCAAACAAGGGTGACGGCGGCGGAGGGACCTCCACTTAACACTAACTTGTTGGGTGGCGGACCCGAACATATACCTCGACGAAACTTGGAAACGTCTGATCCCATCTTAGAGGAGGCAACGGCTGAGACCAGAATGATGGACCGTATGATGGCGGCCATGAACCAAGCTATGGCACAACAACAAGAGCAGTTCTTGAAATTTATAGAGGATAGGGATGCGAGCAACCGTAAGCACGAGGCAGTTGCCGAGAACATTCTGATGACCGGATCGGGGGGAAATGAGATTCCTACTGACGAATTGGGGACTTTGGAAACCGGGCAAGCGGGGAAGACTTGTTCTTTCAAAACGTTTCTCAGTTGCCGACCGCCCGAGTTTAAGGGCACAGATGATCCGGTGGTGTGCATGAACTGGATAAGGGAAATGGAACAGGCCTTCCGAACTAGCGAGTGTGGAGAGAATCAAAAAGCTAAGTTTGGTTCGCAAATGTTAAGAGGGGCGGCCCTCACTTGGTGGAATGTTTACTCCACTTCTATTGAGGCCTCTGTATTAGCCAAACTGAGTTGGGCCACGTTAAAAAAGAAAGTGCTGGAGGAGTACTGTAATGAGAGGGCGATGGATCGGATTGAAGAAAGCTTCCGGAACTTAAAGAAGGAAAATATGCCGGTGAAAGAGTACAACCGACTGTTCATGGAAAAGCTGGGATTGGTGGGGCATCTGGTTCCGAATGAGAAAGAGAAAATCAAGGCTTACATCAAGGGCCTCCACCCTTCGCGAGGCAATTGAGGAGGCCTAACTGGTTGAAGATGCGTACAGTCGAGACAAAGAGATGAGTAACCGGGCCCCAGAAAAGAGGAAATGGGAGGGGAGTTCGGCGCCCTCCAAGAGACCAAGATCTTTCAGTAGCAACTACCGAGGGGCCGACTCTAGGCACGAATCTAGGTGGTGCCCCACATGCCGAAGCAAGCATTACGGACAATGCAAGCCGAGCGGGACGACTTGCTTCAAGTGTGCGAAGCCGGGGCATGTCCGCAACGATTTCCCGACCAAGGAGGTTACCTGTTTTGAGTGCAAAGAAACGGGTCACATTAGAAGCGAGTGCCCGAAATTAAAGACTGGGGGAAGCGGCGGAAAGAAGGTAGACTGTAACATCCTAAATTTTCGTATTAGTATTTTAATAAGAATTGGGATGTTTTTTTTATTTTTTGTAACCTTGGGATTATATAGAAGTTTTATAATTCATTAGGGTTAAAATACAAGTAATGAAAGTATGGTGGTACTTCTGGGAATAATGGATCTTGAGGGTATGTTTGGTTTTATTTAAAGTGTGTATATGGATAAAACATCTGAGATAAGTAAAAATATCTCATTCTTGTTTTGTGGAGTCGGTCATTAAGCAGAAAGAAGGAATAGAGAGAAGAAAAGAAAGAAAGCAGAATTTGTCATCAATTTGGTAAGAAATCGTTGTTGGTTTTGGAGAGATTGGTTGTTTTTACTCAGATGATGAACGAATATGTATTTTGGGATTGAATTGCAGAATCATAAACAAAAGGATTGAAGTTCTTATTTGTGCAGAAGTCGGTTTCGCAGCATAAGGTGAGTTCATTCGATTCGTTGTACAAATCAGTGTTTTTAAGTTGTACTAACCTTAATATAGTTGTGTAAATTGACTGAGGACTGAATGGAATACATAGATTGAACTAATTTTACAAGTTAAGTCGATTTGTGGACTTGATTGAAATAGACTGTACGTAGTCCCGGTACATGAACGAAAGCCCGGTACTTATGAGTCCCGGTGCAGTCCCGGTGCAGTCCCGGTAGTGGCAAGTCCCGGTAGAGGCAAGTCCCGGTAGAGGTAAGTCCCGGTAGTTGGAAGTCCCGATAGAGGAAAATCCCGGTACTTATGAGTTCCGGTGAAGTTCCGGTACACGTGTTGAATACCGAGAGTGGGGATACCGGGAGTTGGGAATACCGGGAGTTGGATAAAAATAGTCAGTTTACAGATTTTGGTAATAGATCTTGGATATGAACTTAAGAATATAAAAGTTAAGGTATCCAGAGACTTTGTATTATATGTACTATTCTAGAAATTGGAAAGTATAGTTTCGTTAATCGTGGAAAGGTGCGATTTAAGAATTGACATATACCTTATGTTGCTTGAACATACGTACCCTTGAAGAGTAGTATGTTAGGGTTATAGACTGCACTAGTGTGATACTAGGCAGGAATGTGTTAAATGTGATTTGCTCATACTGAATGATATGAGGAATCTATATGGTATAAAGGCGATTTGCTCATACTGAATGATATGAGAAATCTGTATTATGCATTAACTTGCACGAGTAGAAATAAGTGTAATGGATCCATATGCACTAAAGTTTGGTAATCACATGGAATAGGCGTGTGGTATTACTCATTTAATCGTTATTCCAGTGTGTGTGGGAAATCATGGAATAGGCGTGTGGTATTAATCGTTATTCCTGATTTCTAAGGAAGAGAGTGAGGTTGACATAAGTACTTGTAATCTCTGCTTCCTTACTGATAAATGGGCGTGTGAAATCGCGATTTATTGGTGGAGAGCATTGATCTAGAATCTGTGAAGATTCGTAGTGTGGCTCTGGAGTATGATATGCTGATAAAATTGTTGTCAGTCATAGTCATGGGAATGTATAAAATTGTATAATGAAATAGAGTTATACGTGCGGTAAGAAAAGGAGTAACCAGGTTTGTTATAACTTGTTTACATTGATATTTGCAAATGTTATTATTGAAATGAATGTTCTCACTAGGCGTTGGCCTAATCGTTTCATATAATGTTTTCTTACCAGGTTCAGGCTCGGGCAAATAAAGGGTTGTGGGACGAGTGTTTTTGGAATAGCAGAAGTGGCATTTACCAAAAAGGAGATTTTTGAAGGATAACTTAGATAACTCAATTAATCTGATTATAGTGACATGATTAGATTGACAGGTTATTCGAAGTATCCTGTATTGTAATTACACTCTTGATGGTTAATTCCTTTGCTATCTATATAAGTTGTAGTTTTATTGTCATAACCTGTTGTAACTTGAGGTTTAAATTGGCCCGGATTTTGGGGCGTTACAATATGGTATCAGAGCTGTAGTTTAAGCGAACTAAGTATGCTGATGAGATACTTAGACTTAAGCTGAGATGAATTAGGTTATGATATGTGAGATTTGGGTAGAAGTGCTAAGACGGGATAGTCTTAAGGTCGACGGAAATACGTGAAATTAATACTGTGACAATGGAAAGATGATTCTCATGTATAGTATGTTCACAATTTCAATTAGCTAATGTTATTATGAATATATTGTTACACAAGCATACTTATTTCTAAATTGTTACAGTGATTAATGATCGGTAAAGTACGTTCGTATGTCTAGATTTGTGTAACCATTTCTTATGGTTATTTCTTTGTGTTTTATCAGAAAATGGTAAATACGCCGCCGTTGTCCCCTATTTCTAAAATGAATAGGACTGGGATTGACTGGACCGAAGAAAGGCAACCTGGATTAGGTGGAGTTCCAGAGACTCCGCCGGATTTTCCTTCTATCGGAGGATCACACAGCCGGATGCATGGGGTGGGTACCAGTACTGCCATCCCGAGAACACCAGAAGCAGGAATAGAGTCTCGAATGATGGAAAATATGATGCGGATGATGAATACGGCAATGGAAAGACAATCTGAAACGTTCATGAAGGCGCTTTATGATCGTACGACGGGGGTACCACGAACAACAACAGATACTGGAATAATCCCTCCACTTCATACTCCGGTAACAGAAACTGAAAGGAGAGTAGAAAGAGGTTGCTCGTATAAGACTTTTCTAAGTTGTAAACCACCGGAGTTTGCCGGAGCGGATAATCCAGTGGCGTGTGTGAACTGGATCAGAGAGATAGAACAAGCCTTTCGGGCATGCGAATGTGATGAAAAGTCGAAAGTTAGGTTTGCTTCGCAGATGCTGAGAGGAAACGCGTTGATGTGGTGGAATGTGCTGACTGCTTCAATTGCGACTTCCGTCCTGTCTGCAATGACTTGGGAGTCATTTAAAAAGAAGCTTTTGGAAGAATACTGCAACGAAAGCGAGATGGATCGAATTGAGGAGGAATTTCGAAATTTGAAAAAGGGTACTAATACTGTTCGAAAGTATACGGAACTGTTCATGGAGAAGTTGAATCTAGTTGGGCATGTAGCTCCAACTGAGAAGGATAGAGTTAAGGCTTATCTGAAAGGACTGCCGGCGGATATGATGTCGCGAGTGCGGAGTTCTAAAGCTTCGACGTTGAGAGAAACGATCGAAGAAGCCAAAGTGATAGAAAATGTATATGCCTTGGATAAAGAAGAAAAGACCCAAGTTGGGGAGAAGCGGAAATGGGAAGTTCGATCAGAGCATTCACAGAAGTCAAGGAGCGCTGGTAAAGGTACTTCTTATGAATCACGCCGTGAACCAAACTGGTGTCCAAAGTGTAAGAGCAAGCATTTCGGGCAGTGTCGAGTGATAGCATCTGAATGTTTTAAGTGTGGAAAGAGTGGGCATACTATGAATAATTGTCCAGTACGGGGGAATACATGTTTTGAGTGTAAGCAACCGGGTCACTTTCGTCGGGAGTGCCCAAGGCTGAAAAAGAGCGGCGATCAGAGTAAGAAACCAGTTATTCCGAAGCCAACGGGCCGAGCTTTTCAAATGACCGCTGATGAAGCTAAGGAATCAAGGGACGTTGTCTCAGGTACATTCCTTGTTAATTCTTCTCCTGCACGTATTTTGTTTGATTGTGGAGCAAATTTGTCATTTGTGTCCAAATCATTCTATCCTAAATTAGCTACGCCTGTTACTACTTTAGATGATGCTTTAGTAGTAGAGGTAGCTAATGGGGGTCAAGCTTTGGTTCGAGAAAGGCTTGATGGTTGTACTATTCTTATAGAAGAGACGAAATTTTCGATCAACTTGTTGTTGATGGAAATTGGAGGGTTTGACATAGTTGTGGGTATGGATTGGCTGACGGCCAATCAAGCAGAAATATTTTGCGCAAAGAAGTTAATTAGGATTACGATGATCGATAAGGATGACGTATTCATCTTCGGGGAAAAGCAAAAGGGGGAAATTCCGTTAATCTCGGTTGTGAAGGCGCGGAAGTGTTTAATGAAAGGATGTATGTCCTATCTGGCGTATGTCTTAGATGGAAGGTTGGAAAAGAAACAATTGGAAGATATCAAGGTGGTACGTGAGTTTCCTGACATATTTCCTGATGATCTTCCTGGTCTACCTACTGAAAGGCAGGTGGAGTTTAGAATTGATCTCATTCCAGGTTCGTCTCCGATAGCGCGGGCACCTTACCGTCTAGCGCCGTCTGAAATGAAAGAGATGATGACTCAACTCCAGGAGTTATTAGATAAAGGTTTTGTCAGACCGAGTTCTTTGCCTTGGGGAGCTCCGGTCCTGTTTGTTAAGAAGAAAGACGGTACTATGAGAATGTGTATAGATTACCGCGAACTGAATAAAGTGACGATTAAGAATAAATATCCGCTTCCAAGAATCGATGATCTATTTGATCAACTTCAAGGGGCAGGATGTTTTTCTAAGATTGATTTGAGGTCAGGGTATTACCAAGTGCAGGTTAGAAATGAAGATATTCCTAAGACCGCTTTTAGAACCAGATACGAGCATTATGAGTTTCTAGTTATGCCATTCGGGTTGACAAATGCTCCTGTTGTCTTCATGGATCTGATGAATAGAGTGTGTCGACCTTTCTTGGACAAGTTTGTTATCGTCTTTATTGATGACATACTTGTGTATTCAAAGACTAAAGCAGATCATGAACAACACCTACGTGAAGTCTTAGAAGTTTTAAGAAGAGAGAAATTGTACGCGAAGTTTTCAAAATGTGAATTTTGGTTAAAAGAAGTACAATTTCTAGGTCACGTGATCACTTTAGAAGGAGTCAAGGTAGACCCAACTAAGATTGAAGCTATGGCAAATTGGGAGACACCTAGAAGTGCATCTGAAATAAGAAGTTTCTTGGGTTTAGCAGGTTATTACAGAAGGTTTATTAAAGACTTTTCTAAGATTGCATCTGCTTTGACTATTCTAACTAGAAAGAACGTGAAGTTTGTCTGGACGGAGAAACAAGAATCGGATTTCAGAACTTTACGTCAAAAGTTGTGTGAGGCTCCGGTTCTTGCTATACCAGAAGGAACAGAAGATTTAGTGGTGTACAGTGATGCTTCAAAGATGGGTCTAGGGTGCTTATTGATGCAACGAGGCAAAGTGATTGCTTATGCGTCAAGACAACTTAAAGAAAACGAGAAGACCTACCCGACACATGATTTGGAGTTAGCGGCTGTCGTGTTTGCTTTAAAGCTGTGGAGGCACTACTTGTATGGAACCAAATGTACTCTTTTTACTGACCATAAAAGTTTGCAGCATGTTTTTGACCAGAAAGAGTTAAATATGAGACAGCGAAGATGGTTAGAATTACTTAAAGATTACGATTGCGAATTGCATTACCATCCTGGTAAAGCAAATGTCGTGGCCGATGCTTTAAGTAGGAAAGAGTATAGTGGATGTTTGAAATCGATCAATGCTAGAATTGATGTGACATCGAGTTTGATGGAAAAGATAAAAGAGGCACAAGCAGAGGCTTTACGGGAAGTAAACCTGAAAGAAGAAGTGATGGGCAAGCAACACCTTCAGTTGACTGAAGATGGCCGTGGAATAAAGTTGTTCCAAGGTCGTGTTTGGGTACCAAAGATTGGAGGAAATCGAGAGCTGATTCTCGAAGACGCTCATAGATCTAAGTATTCCATACACCCTAGGAATACGAAGATGTATCGAGATTTGAAATTGCATTATTGGTGGCCGGCTATGAAAGTAGATGTGGCTCGGAAGGTAGAAACATGTAGAACATGTTCGTTGGTGAAAGCAGAACATCAGAAACCTTACGGAAGTTTCCAATCTTTGGAAATTCCGGAATGGAAATGGGAGAAGATCACCATGGACTTTGTGACGAAGTTACCCAAGACGCAAAATGGTAACGACACAATATGGGTAATCGTGGATAGATTAACTAAGAGTGCTCATTTTCTGGCTATGAAACAAACATCACCAATTGAGAAGTTGGCAAAGCTGTATATTGATGAGGTGGTGTCAAGACATGGTATACCGGTGTCGATTGTGTCAGATCGTGATAGTCGGTTTACCTCAAGGTTTTGGCGATCACTACAAGAGGAATTGGGTACGAAAGTTAATTTGAGCACTGCTTTTCACCCGCAGACTGATGGACAGAGTGAAAGGACTATACAAACTTTGGAAGATATGCTTAGGTCATGTGTATTGGATTTTGGAGGTAACTGGGATACGCATCTACCGTTAGTAGAATTTGCGTATAATAACAGTTATCATTCCAGTATCGGAAGAGCGCCCTTCGAAGCCTTGTATGGTCGAAAATGTAGAACTCCGGTATGTTGGTTAGAAGCCGGAGAGAAACAATTTGCTGGTCCAGAATTGGTACAAAAAACAGCTGATAAGGTGAAAGAAATTCGGCAGCATATGAAAGCAGCTCAGGACCGACAGAAGAGTTATGCTGACCCGAAAAGGAGACCAAAAGAATTTCAAGTTGGGGAGCGTGTGATGCTTAAAGTGTCCCCATGGAAGGGTGTGATAAGGTTTGGTAAACGTGGGAAGTTAAGTCCTCGTTTTCTAGAACCTTTCACTATCACTAAAAGGATCGGTTTACAAGCGTATCAGTTGGATCTTCCACCAGAGTTGGAAGGGGTTCATAATGCCTTTCATGTTTGTTATCTTCGGAAGTATTTAGCCGAAGAAGAGGATGTGATACCACTCACTGATGTGAGAGTAGATGAAAAGAGTCGCTGTGTGGAAGAACCAGAGGCAATTTTGGAAAGATCGGTTAGAAAGCTACGTAGTGGCAAGGAAGTAGCTATGTTGAAAGTACAGTGGAAGCACCATCGAGGTACTAATGTGACTTTAGAGTCAGAAGAAAGTATGAAAGATAAGTATCCTCATTTGTTTACTTGATTTTGATTTCGGGGACGAAATCATTTTTAAGTTGGGGAGTATTGTAACATCCTAAATTTTCGTATTAGTACTTTAATAAGAATTGGGATGTTTTCTTATTTTTTGTAACCTTGGGATTATATAGAAGTTTTATAATTCATTAGGGTTAAAATACAAGTAATGAAAGTATGGTGGTACTTTTGGGAATAATGGATCTTGAGGGTATGTTTGGTTTTATTTAAAGTGTGTGTATGGATAAAACATCTGAGATAAGTAAAAATATCTCATTCTTGTTTTGTGGAGTCGGTCATTAAGCAGAAAGAAGGAATAGAGAGAAGAAAAGAAAGAAAGCAGAATTTGTCATCAATTTGGTAAGAAATCGTTGTTGGTTTTGGAGAGATTGGTTGTTTTTACTCAGATGATGAACGAATCTGTATTTTGGGATTGAATTGCAGAATCATAAACAAAAGGATTGAAGTTCTTATTTGTGCAGAAGTCGGTTTCGCAGCATAAGGTGAGTTCATTCGATTCGTTGTACAAATCAGTGTTTTTAAGTTGTACTAACCTTAATATAGATGTGTAAATTGACTGAGGACTGAATGGAATACATAGATTGAACTGATTTTACAAGTTAAGTCGATTTGTGGACTTGATTGAAATAGACTGTACGTAGTCCCGGTACATGAACGAAAGCCCGGTACTTATGAGTCCCGGTGCAGTCCCGGTAGTGGCAGTCCCGGTAGTGGCAGTCCCGGTAGTGGCAAGTCCCGGTAGAGGCAAGTCCCGGTAGTGGCAAGTCCCGGTAGTTGGAAGTCCCGGTAGAGGCAAATCCCGGTACTTATGAGTTCCGGTGAAGTTTCGGTACACGTGTTGAATACCGGGAGTGGGGATACCGGGAGTTGGGAATACCGGGAGTTGGATAAAAATAGTCAGTTTACAGATTTTGGTAATAGATCTTGGATATGAACTTAAGAATATAAAAGTTAAGGTATCCAGAGACTTTGTATTATATGTACTATTCTAGAAATTGGAAAGTATAGTTTCGTTAATCGTGGAAAGGTGCGATTTAAGAATTGACATATACCTTATGTTGCTTGAACATACGTACCCTTGAAGAGTAGTATGTTAGGGTTATAGACTCCACTAGTGTGATACTAGGCAGGAATGTGTTAAATGTGATTTGCTCATACTGAATGATATGAGGAATCTATATGGTATAAAGTCGATTTGCTCATACTGAATGATATAAGAAATCTGTATTAAGCATTAGCTTGCATGAGTAGAAATAAGTGTAATGGATCCATATGCACTAAAGTTTGGTAATCACATGGAATAGGCGTGTGGTATTACTCATTTAATCGTTATTCCAGTGTGTGTGGGAAATCATGGAATAGGCGTGTGGTATTAATCGTTATTTCTGATTTCTAAGGAAGAGAGTGAGGTTGACATAAGTACTTGTAATCTCTGCTTCCTTACTGATAAATGGGCGTGTGAAATCGCGATTTATTGGTGGAGAGCATTGATCTAGAATCTGTGAAGATTCGTAGTGTGGCTCTGGGGTATGATATGCTGATAAAATTGTTGTCAGTCATAGTCATGGGAATGGATAAAATTGTATAATGAAATAGAGTTATACGTGCGGTAAGAAAAGGAGTAACCAGGTTTGTTATAACTTGTTTACATTGATTTTTGCAAATGTTATTATTGAAATGAATGTTCTCACTAGGCGTTGGCCTAATCGTTTCATATAATGTTTTCTTACCAGGTTCAGGCTCGGGCAAATAAAGGGTTGTGGGACGAGTGTTTTTGGAATAGCAGAAGTGGCATTTACCAAAAAGAAGATTTTTGAAGGATAGCTTAGATAACTCAATTAATCTGATTATAGTGACATGATTAGATTGATAGGTTATTCGAAGTATCATGTATTGTAATTACACTCTTGATGGTTAATTCCTTTGCTATCTATATAAGTTGTAGTTTTATTGTCATAACCTGTTGTAACTTGAGGTTTAAATTGGCCCGGATTTTGGGGCGTTACATAGACCCTCCGAGGGCGACGGGACGAGCATTTCAGATGACCGGCGACGAGGCGAAAGCCTCGACAGACGTAGTATCGGGTACGTTTCTCCTAAACTCCGTACCTACGCGTGTGTTGTTTGACTCGGGTGCGAGCTTTTTTTTTGTGTCGAGTTCTTTTTGTCAAAAATTGTCCGTACCCACTAGTTGCTTGGAAGAAGCTATGGTGGTGGAGATAGCCGACGGGGGACAAGTAGTGGTTCGAAATATTCTGCGGGGTTGCATGTTGGAAATCGAAGGAAAGAAATTCCCTATAGATTTGATGCCAATGGTAATCGGAGGATTCGATGTAGTGGTTGGAATGGATTGGTTATCCGGGAACCAAGCCGAAATCTTATGTGCAAAGAAGTTGATTCGCATACCTTCTTCGGATGGGAGTGGTGTGGTCGTTTATGGGGAACGAAGAAAAGGAGATGTAGCAATCATCTCCATGTTGAAGGCACGTAAATGTCTAGTCAAGGGATGTACGTCCTTCTTGGCTTATGTAATCAATGCTAAGTTGGAAAAGAAGAAGCTTGAGGACGTGAGGGTGGTACGCGAGTTTCCCGACGTATTTCCGGAAGACTTGCCTGGTTTACCATCGGATCGCCAAGTAGAGTTCAAGATAGATCTGGTACCGGGAGCGGCTCCGATAGCTAGAGCTCCTTACCGTTTGGCTCCATCCGAGATGCAAGAAATGATGGCGCAACTTCAGGAACTTTTAGAGAAGGGATTTGTGAGACCGAGCTCATCTCCTTGGGGAGCACCAGTTCTGTTCGTGAAGAAAAAGGACGGCACGATGAGGATGTGCATCGATTATTGAGAACTTAATAAGGTGACCGTAAAGAATAAATATCCACTTCCAAGAATCGATGATTTGTTTGACCAACTCCAAGGTGCGGGATGTTTCTCAAAGATTGATTTACGGTCGGGTTATCATCAAGTGAAGGTAAAGGAGGATGACGTCCCAAAGACGGCCTTTAGGACGCAGTACGATCATTATGAGTTTCTGGTGATGCCTTTCGGATTGAAAAAT
The DNA here is from genome assembly GCA_033807775.1 of Saussurea involucrata. Taxonomy (NCBI): domain Eukaryota; kingdom Viridiplantae; phylum Streptophyta; class Magnoliopsida; order Asterales; family Asteraceae; genus Saussurea; species Saussurea involucrata. Next base: position 231,846,062 of record CM066314.1, read on the forward strand.
GCACCGGCGGTGTTCATGGACTTGATGAACCGAGTGTGTCGGCCATTCCTCGACAAGTCGGTTATCGTGTTCATCGACGATATCCTAATATATTCTAGAGATGAGGCGGGCCACGAGCAACATCTTCGGGAAGTATTGGAAGTCCTAAGAAAAGAGAAGTTGTACGCAAAATTCTCCAAGTGTGATTTTTGGTTGGAAGAAGTCCAATTTCTGGGTCATGTAGTCACACGTGATGGTGTGAAGGTGGATCCTTCCAAAATAGAAGCAATGATGAATTGGGAACCTCCTAAGAGCCCATCGGAGATACGAAGCTTTTTGGGTCTAGCGGGATATTACCGAAGGTTCATTCAAGATTTCTCCAAGATCGCTTCTTCTTTGACACGCTTGACGCGAAAGAATGTAAAGTTCGTTTGGACGGAAGAGCAAGAAAGGGCATTTCGGACTCTACAAAAGAAGTTGTGTGAGGCCCCGATTCTATCCCTACCCGAGGGATCGGAGGACTTTGTGGTATACAGGGACGCATCAAAGTTGGGCTTGGGTTGTGTGTTGATGCAAAGAGGAAAAGTGATCGCCTACGCATCACGACAACTTAAGGAACACGAGAAGAATTACCCCACGCACGACTTAGAGCTTGCGGCGGTAATATTCGCGTTGAAGTGGTGGCGACATTATCTCTACGGCACGAAGTGTACCTTGTACACGGATCATAAGAGTCTGAGGCACGTCTTCGATCAAAAAGAACTGAACACGAGGCAACGAAGGTGGTTAGAACTACTTAAGGACTACGATTGTGAGTTGCTTTACCATCCGGGTAAGGCCAACGTAGTTGCCGATGCCTTGAGTCGGAAGGAGTATAGCGGGAGCTTGTGCGCTAACCTCTCAAGAATTGACATAGTGTCGAGCTTAGTAGAGCGGATTAGAGCGGCGCAAATCGAAGCCTTAAAGGAAGAAAAACTCAAAGAGGAAGTAATGGTGAAGCAGAAGCAACTTTTGACGGAGGATGACCGTGGAATGAAGTTGTTCAACGGGCGAGTGTGGGTACCCCAGATCGGTAGAAATCGGGAGCTACTCATGGACGAGGTGCATAAGTCAAAGTACTCCATTCAACCCGGAAGTACCAAGATGTATAGGGATTTGAAGCTATATTATTGGTGGCCAGTCATGAAGTTGGACGTGGCACATTATGTGGAGCGGTGTACGACTTGCTCACACGTAAAGGCTCAACATCAATTACCATACGGCAGTTTGCGATCCTTAGAGATCCCCGAGTAGAAGTGGGAGAAAATCACGATGGACTTTTTGACCAAGTTGCCAAAGACTTTGAGGGGTCATGACACCATTTGGGTAATAATGGACCGGTTGACGAAGAGTGCACACTTCTTGGCTATGCGGGAAACTTTACCAATGGACAAATTGGCAAAACTCTATATTGATGAAGTAGTCTCAAAGCACGACGTGCCCGTGTCCATAGTGTCCGATCGGGATAGTCGGTTCACATCGAGATTTTGGCAAGCCCTACATGAAGTACTTGGCACGAGGGTAAATCTGAGCACGACTTACCACCCGCAAACGGATGGTCAAAGCGAAAGGACCATTCAAACCTTGGAAGACATGTTGAGGACGTTGGTAGAATTCGCCTACAACAACAGTTACCATTCGAGTTTGAAGGCGGCACCGTTTGAGGCATTGTATGGGAGAAAGTGTAGAACTCCCGCGTGTTGGCTAGAGGCGGGAGAAAAACAATTTGCCGGACCGGAAATTGTTCAAGAAACGGCCGATAAAGTCAAGATCATTAGGGAACGCTTGAAAGCGGCCCAAGATCGACAAAAGAGCTATGCCGACAAGAAAAGGAGACCGGTAGAGTTCCAAGTGGGAGAAAGGGTGATGTTAAAAGTTTCCCCTTGGAAGGGATTGATTCGTTTCGGGAAGCGTGGGAAGTTGAGCCCCCGTTTCCTTGGGCCATTCACCATTCTAGAACGTGTGGGTTCGCAAGCCTACATATTGGACTTGCCACCGGAAATGGATGGAATCCATCCCACTTTCCATGTATGCTATCTACGAAAGTGCTTGGCGGAAGGAGAGAGTGTGATACCATTGTCGGAGATCCGGGTGGATGACAACCGTTGTATTGAGGAGCCCGAAGCCATTTTGGATAGAATGGTGACGAAACTTAGACACAAAGAAGTAGTCAAGGTCAAAGTGCAATGGAAGCACCATCGAGGAACAAATGTCACGTGGGAACCGGAAGAGGAGATGAAAAGGAAGTACCCTCACCTTTTCAATTAATGCTAAATTTCGAGGACGAAATTTTCTTCAAGGAGGGGAGGATTGTAACACCCCGAAATCTCCTAGTAAGCTCTCCCCGTAAACTCTTCATAGACCGAAACGTGTTAATTAATTTCCCGACCTTAAGCCGTTCCAAACTTGTTTTTTTTTTTTTAGTAAAGTAATTTTACCCTATGAATTTTATTGGCATGCATGCTCTCCACGTAAGCTTTAAGACTTTCATATTGATTTGTTGGAGGCTGAGTCTTGTGGGTCGCATGGATTAAAAAAAAATGGCCGGCAGTACCTGTTTGGCGAGAGTGCCCGGCGATAGTGCCGGGGGCACTCTCGCATGGTCATTGTCGCTCGAGCCCGCCGTGTAGCAGCAGCAAACTCACGGTACCAAACCCGCGGAAGTGACACCGGCGAGTTTGCCAACGTCACAACCGCCGAAGGTTTTTTTGGGTTTTAAAGCATCTCGTCGGTGGCCAAATGTAAAAGGAAGGAGCATTAAATTCTGACCTAGTTGCTTGCTACTTCATTTCTCCATTTCGCAGCGGACACTAGATATTCTCTCACCTCCATCTCTCATTTATTCCTCAACCACAAATCCTAGGATTAATTAATGGGGGTCTTCTAGGGTTTTGGCTACTATATTTCTACAATTTCTACAAGTGGGTCTCCAAGATTGGCTAACGAAAGTTTAAGTTTCTTCAAGGAAAAGGCTAGGGTTTCTAAATCCTAAGGCCTTCTTCTTACCACTCTTCAGTAAGGAGTCTTAACCTTCAATATTCTTAATGGATCTTAATTCACACCAACTTTAGAAGCTAATTACTTAAACTTTGTTTAAATTAGGGTTTCCACCATTACTTGGGTTTTTACCTTACAAACCTCCCAAGGTGAGTTCTTCTTGATTCACTAAGCTCATTTGTGTTATGTACCTATAATCTAGGAGTAATTACTTACCTTACTTGTTTCTCTCATATTTTATGATATGTGACCTAACTTTCCTCTTTTGGTAAATTAAGGTTTTATTGATGGTGCTAATGTTGAATTATAGGTGGAAGGAGATGGATGGTGGTGTAGGTATACTCTTGAGTATATACACACTTCTCCTTCTCTACCACTTCAAAGTAGAAGTAAATCTAATGAGAGGATTGATATGCAAAGTATGATGAATTAAATTTAATATAATGATGCTTTACGATGATTAATGTGTTTCAAGAATGTTATTATGCTTATGAGGACTTGTTTAATGAGGTAATACTATGATGCTTATGGACTAAAGACTTAGTATGGTTGATGTCTTAATGGACTAAAGACCTAGTATGGTTGATGTCTTAATAGCTAAAGACCTAGTATGGTTGATGTCTTAATGGACTAAAGACCTAGTATGGTTGATGTCTTAATAGCTAAAGACCTAGCATGGTTGATGCTTAATGGACTAAAGACCTAGTATGGTTGATGTCTTAATAGCTAAAGACCTAGTATGGTTGATGCTTAATGGACTAAAGACCTAGTATGGTTGATGTCTTAATAGCTAAAGACCTAGTATGGTTGATGCTTAATGAACTAAAGACCTAGTATGGTTGATGTCTTAATGGACTAAAGACCTAGTATGGTTGATGTCTTAATGGCTAAAGACCTAGCATGGTTGACGCCTATGATATGATGATGCAACATGCGATTGAGCGGTAACGGATGATGATGCACTTTATATGTTTAACGTGTATATAAATCTTTATTATGATATTGCTATCTTGGCTAGACTTATGACTAACACTTCTTTGATGCATGTTGTGTTTAAGCAGGCCTTCCTAGCGGTGGTACTTCCCAGGGTTGAGGGAAGAGTGGAGAAGAGAGATAGCATTTATGGATGGACATAGAGGCGACTTTTGATGTATAGGAAGACGTATTTTGAGGACGAGATAGCAACACCCGTTTATAATATGAACTTTTCTAAGTCTAGATTAGTAGGTTGTTGGACTTATTTCCGTTCGATTATTTGTAATGTAGACGCCACAATGTTACTTCCCCGATTGGGAGATTTGTCTATGTCATTTAGTTCCTTTCCGCAAATTTTTCAGGCTTAAATTTACCTCAAATTTTAGGGTGTTACAAACAACCCTTAGGTGATACCACAAACATATCCTCAAACCGTACGCGAAACGAAACCCGAAAACGCGAAACAGTGCCCGACGCAACTGCCCGCGCTAGCTAACTCGCGCCACAATGGGCGCGGGGCTCTGGACAGAAAACGGCGCTACTTCCCGCGCTAGTTCACTAGCACCAAACTAGCGCGGAGCACCTGTACTCCCATTTCAGCCGAAAATGGCCCTTTTCTCAAACCCAATTCATCCCAAAACGATTTTAAGCCTCCAAAATGAAATAATGGATGTCCTAAACCTTTCCCCACAATTACCAATCATCAAAGTATCATTTAATCTAGTGAAACTCATTCAAACTCACCCAATGATTCATGATTCAAACCCAAAATTATCATATCTTTCTAAAATTACCAAAACCCACTTCAAAAATTCATAGCAAACTAAGAAACATAGAACAAGAGGATTTGTATGGATTATTACCTTAGTGCTTCTTGATTTGAATCCTAAACCAAGCTGCAATAATCCTTCTTCTTCTTGACCCTTTTCCAAATTCACTCTCTAGTCTCTCTTCTCTCTTTTTGCCGTGAACAAGATAACACACACACACACACACACACTTTTGCTTTTTGATAAAATGTCTAGAAAATGAGATACCTCATCTCAATTAGGTGAGATATGGCGGTTTGGGTGAAAATATCTTCACTCTTACCCAACAAACCCCACTCTTCTCTTAATTGACATAACTCACCCCCAAACTTCCAAATAAAAATTAAAACTTACCCCTTAACTTCTAACTCCACAAAATACTAAAATAAAGACTTATAAAATTCATAAACTATCCTAAATCCATTTTAATCTATAATAATATAATTTAAACAATTAAATAAAATACCTGGTTATTACACTGAAGGCAGCCCAGGACATGATGAAAGAGGGCCTTAGTGCCCTAAGCGACGCCGATGCTGTCCGTGTATGCTTGGTGGTGATCGTGGATATGGGCTTCATGGGCCGTGAGTATAGCCAGACTGCTTCCGAGACGGCCATTAGGGTCGTCGAGGACTTTGATGTGTTTAACAGGTACCCGTAGGGTAGCCATATCTGGACACATTGCTACTCTATTCTGCACTGAGCCATAGCCAGACGCGCCGATCGACATGCAAAGATGAATCTTTGTGGTTTTACATATGCCTTCAAGGTTAGATACGTAGTATAACATAAATAATAATACATACAAACTGTTTGGCTTTCCTTTTTACGTACTTGCTCTTCTTGTGTAATTCCAGATATGGATCTTGGAGATGTTTCCTGCAGCCGTCCAATATTTCGTCAAGCGCGACGACATATTACTTAGGGGAACCCGTTGGGACAAGGGCCCTATTTCCCTAAATAGGGCGCTTTGGCTTCAGTTATTCAGTCAATCTAGACATGTAAGTTCTTTTACTATGTTTACAATGTTGCATACGTTAGTCCCGCTTATTAAATTTTTTATGTTTTATCATATATTTAGCCGTCGCATGCGCCTTTCGCTCACCTTGAGCCTACTGCCGACGAGAGGGAAACACATTGGTACAGAAACAGCGTGGCCTTTATTGGCGCAGAGGCGGCAAGGGCTTGACGTCCCTCTCCTTCCACATCTGACGAAGATGAGGAAGACGACGCGAGGCCCTCCTATCAGCCGGCCCGTTCCTCCTCCTATCAGCCGGCCCGTTCCTCCTCCCATCAAGATCCGACTTCCACCGAGCCATCTTATGGCACCTTACACGACCTGTGGGACTACGTTCGGGGGCCAATACACACGCGTATTGATAATCTGGAGGGCCTCTACAGACAGTTTCGCGCTGTAAATGTTAGTGTGTAACTTAATTTGTCGGCCATGATCTTTTTGTTTGTATACTAATATTACGTTCTAAATTTGTTTTAGCTGTCGAGTACGACGCCGATCCCCGCTCCGTTCGGACAGGAGGCACAGGAGACGTATGCCACCACATCCTATCCGTCATTCCCTGAGAATGTAAGTGACACTGAGTAACCATTATAGTTATATGTTAGTTCCTAAGTTTGTAACTCTTATAATGATCAATGTCACGCAGGCCGGGATGTCGGGGGCAGAGATGTCGGGGGTATACACCTCCCAAACGACGTTCGCCACCACATCATTCATGGACATCTTTGGCGGTTCGGCCGGAGAGTATTACAGGACGGAAATGTCGGGGTCGTCGTACGTCACACCGCCAGCATCCATGCATACTGTAAGTTATTTTGGTAGTTTTGGTTTAATTGTGAACATTTCCTAAATTGTACTTAAAACATCTAATAACTTAATTTTCAGACGATGGGGTCTCCTATTCTCGAGGAGCACTTCTCGGAGCCGGAAGATGACCCGATGGATGTTGTAGATCCACAGGTGACACCGCTCCCTCAAAAGCGGCAGCATAAACTTTCAAAATGGTTGAGTTACCCGTTTAGACAACAAGAATCTACGACACCACTGCCCCCTAAAAAGCAAGCAAAGAAAGCGGGGGGAAACAAGGGAGGAAAGAAGGCAGGAAAGAGAAAGGAAAAGGTGCCTTCACCGGAGCGTCAACCGACATCGGATATATTGAGGATGTGCCGGACTGGTGGCCTCCCCCGCTTGAATTTCATCCCTTACTTGAACCTGGAAATCACCCCCCCGTTTTTCAAAGTATTGCTGGCGGATGACCCTTTGGAGTCTGACTTACAGGATGTGGTTAGTATGAAGTTTAACTATAGTCATATAATCAAATATATTTATATTACATGTCTAACCATCTATTTTTTATGTATAGCACATCGATTGTTGGGTCTCGCTGCTGCAAAAATATCGTGGAACAGACACGAGGTGGACCATGATGCTCAGTATTTTCTTTCACTACATGGTGCTTGAGCATCAAGGTCCCGTCTCCGTGGCTAGCTCATGCAATGGCGTGAAGGGGTTTCTTGGGCTCTCCTCGATGTGGTATGTAAATCGTTTTACTCTTATTTTATTTAAGTTGTTTTGTTGCTAACTAAGTTGTCTAATATTGTAATATTTCAGGTGTACATCCCTATATGCATTTATCCCAAACATTGGCTGCTCGGAGTGTTTGAGCTTGACGCTATGACCATGACCATATATGACAGTGACAGTGCCAGTCTCTTCAGAGACCAATTGGATGACCAGATGAGAAGGTTTAAAGCTGTGCTATATGACTTCTTTTGTCGGGTCAAGGACACGAGGCGTCGCGATAGGACACATGTCTTTCGCCATAAGTTCGCCAACAATACACCCCAGCAGGCCGGGATTAATGCGAATTGCGGTGTCTGAGTATGCCGTAATGCCAGGATGTTGATAAATAACGATGTGGTATGGGTACACCCTGACCACACTGAGGACGAGGCCAATAAATTTCGCCAACATATGGCGGAGTCCATTTATGAGCATTGTCAAATAGTGCAACGTTAGGTTGTCAAATAGTGCAACGTTAGGTTTTTCCAACACCTAGTAAGTAGGTTTATGAAACTTGCGATAATCCTAATACAGAGATTATTGGATGAACAAGCATTTATTTCTTGATTATTGGTGTATTGGTTCTTGTTGTCTGGAAGTGATTCATATGATGCAAAATTGGTATTATGTAATGTAGAACAGTATCTATATTATAGAAACTTGCATTTGACAGTACCATATAAATCTGATCTAAATTCTCATTAATTAGCTATGTTTGACTACTTAAAGACTAATTTTCTGCCTAATGAAAGACCTTTATTCAAGAGCAGACGAATATTGCAGTTACTTTTTCAGTCGAATCTTACAGGCTCTTTTCAAACGAATCTTGCAGTGAACTATTCAGACGAATCATGCAGGCAACTTTTTCAGACGAAATCTTTGACCATATCTGATGAAGAACATACATTTTCACGGCTATAAGTAGATGGCATGATGAAGTAGTAATTCACAACTTCCTATCTATCTTTTATACATTCTCTCCTCACCGTTTACAAACACACTCTCGCTTTTCTTAACACCATGGCTGGAGGTTCAAGATCAAGGGGGAACAGGTCGGCGAATGTGGCTGGAACTTCACGTTCGGGAGCCTACCAACCACTGAACGATGGAGCTCGCCGGAGTACCTGGAAGGTACCGGAAACAGACGAGGAGTGGACAAACTGTGGGCGAACTGCGGCCGATTTTCCATTCACGCCTGAGGAGGAAGCAGACTGGGAGATGGCATCCGACAATTACTACTTCGATAATGGCATGAGAACCCTACCAATGTATGATTTTATGCCGACGGGTCTTCGACAAAGTCAACGAATTACCCCCGCAGTGCAAAAAGCCATTGATGAGGCGAACGCCGATATCGAAAAGGTAAAGGGTATGTGGAACCATAACAGGGGGATTCAGCAGGGGAAAATGGAGTATCTAGCGGAGAAGAAACGAGAACTGGCCATGACTAGGGCTCACGTTCGGCAGCTGCAACGAGAGATTAAGGAAGCTGAAGAGGAACTAGAAGAACTCGAATCGGACTACATGGGAATGGAGGACGTGATCAAGGAAAAGGTTAACTTGATCACTGGACTCCAGGACGCCTTCCAGTAATAGATTTCTTTGTTTACCTGCACTGTATCCGTTTCAGTTGGGAAGATGATTTGCAAAAATTTCTAGATGATCTTGTTAATTAATTTCCTTGTTAAATAACTTAAAATGGGGAAAACATTTTCTTAAGTTAATTTCTATATTAAAAACATTAAAATGGAAATGAAACAATACATTAAAAACCACATAAAATGATAACCTAAAAACTATAGGGACCATTAATGTTTTTTTAATATTGCCACAAACTTCAGGGGCCAAAACTGTAATTTCGGCATATCGCGGGACCACCGCGGGGTACCCTCGCGGGACAGGGGCCAAAAGTGTAAACGCGAGCATTCTTGAGGGGCCAAACCTGTACCGCGGGCATTCTTGAAGGACCTACGCGGGCTGTTTGGCCAAACTCGTATGACACGTGGGCTGGGGCCCGCGATCGCGGGGCCCACCGCGGAATTTTGTGGCATTTCGATAAACTGAGCGAGATTTGTGGTATATTGGTAAGTTAAAGTCAAATTTGGGGTATTTTAATTAATTTCCCTTGAATAAATACCATTTAACAAAACCAGTATCTTTTACATTCAATTTAATACCACTAATTTATTATAACACATAAACATACTTATTCATATCTTAAGAACGTAATTCTCATCTCATATTGATTGATTTATGTTGTATATTTAAATAAACACTACAAAACAAATGACTTTTACCCACAAAATCCACCCAGAGAAATTTCCTTCGGTGATTACTCAGGAATCACCCAGAAAATATCAATGGTTCAGTAGAATCCGATGTTTTTCTAAAAAATACCCATGAATCACCCAAAGAATCTATGGGTAATTTGTCACTGATTTGCATTACCCACCAACTTTTGTGACGTGTTTCGTGACGAATCAACCTTTAGCGACAGATTTCCCAGAGAAAAGTTCGTAGGTAAAAAGTCTTTCGTTTAGTACTGAAAAATCAATATAAGAAAAAATGACTATAAGAATCCAAAGGGTATTTGTGTAACACTGAAAACTGATAATCAGATAACTAATAAACTATAAAAAAGGTAATTAAGTTATTATATCATAATGGTTAGTAACTAGTTATTTCTTCAATGATTATGCAAAGGTTAGTTTTAATTTTAAAACTTTACTAAAAATAACTGAATTAGATGAGTTATCATGTATCTACTATTCAAGCTAAACAATTTTATTTCAAATATATATATTTTACTAGAAACTAAAAAACAAACGGCTTCTTACTCAAAAATAAACAATCAATCTTATTACAACTGTTTATACGCGTTTTTTCAAAAGTATTGTTAATTATTTTATAGATAAAAAACCAAATCAAGAGCGGCATCATGTTCGAACTAAACACCCTCTAATATTAAATAAACAATTAAAAATTAAATGTATTTTATTAATAAACATTTAACATATAAAGTCAAGTTTAATGAGCCATTTAGTAAGAGAAAAAAGAATGGGGTCCATGTGTAAATTTGATTAATTTGAAAGGGTGTTTAAAGAAACATTTTTCCGCCGAACGCCGCCGCCGAAGGCTGGTCTTTGTCGTATTTGTCACCGACACGTGTACATCACTTGACAAATTGATTAGTGGGTCGTTGTTTACGTTAATCAACACTAACTTACAAATTTGACCATTTTTGGATTTGGTATTCTAGTCCCCCCATATTAAGGGGTCACCATTCCTTTGACTTTCAAACATAAATTACGTTTTTGTCCTTATAGTTTTTTAAAAATTGTAACTTTAGTCCTCATGGATTTTAAAATTATGGTTTTTGTCTTTATGTTTTGTACTTCATTACTAAATTACTATTTAAATCCTAATTTTAAAGACACGTTTGGTTTGCAGAATGAATTCTGAAGTAATGGAATCTATCAAATGAATTAAAATCTGGAATAGAATGTTATCAGGTTTGACCAAGTGTTTGATTGGCAGAAAATGGAATGTATTTAGTCTGACGAATTGAAATCTGTTTGTTTGGTTTGCAAAGAAATTGGAATGGAATAATGAAAAATGACAAAAATACCCTTTCTTTGATTTTTGTTTTAATTTGAAGAACCATTAATGAGAATAGACTCCATATACGGCTAGGGTTTACTCACTTCGAAGTTTTCTACCAGCAAAATTATATCTTTTTTATACCTTTTTAATGTTAAAATGTGCAAATGACGAGAAATTTTGATTGTGGGTGCAACATTTCCCTTGATCTGAATTCAATATGATGTCAATATACGGTTTATTATAAATTGTTCAAAAAGTCATCCGTTCCAATTACAATTGACTAACCAAAATTGAATATCCTATTAATCGATTGATATTATTAATAATTTTATCATTATATGTTACTTATAATTTAAGCAAATAAAAATGTACAAAAACGCAAGGGTAATTTGGTCATTAATATTATTTCATTACAATTTTGCAATTATATTATGTGGACCAAACATAGAAGTTCAATTGTTTTAACAGATTCCATTTCAATCGCCATCAACCAAAACGTATGGTCAACCCGGTCCAATTCTTTTTACACTATCTCATCCATTCCAAAAACATTCTATGAACCAAACACCCATTATCTTTTCAAAGACATGTTCTTGATTTGGTTGAAGTCATAACCATTAACCGTTTAAGGTCGTCGTTGTCGCCACTGTTTCCACCTCCTCCCTTCCCCACCAATTAGTATCTTCGTTATATATTACTTACGAAAATGTCATAAAGGGGTATTTTGGTCATATTTCATCATCTCATCATAATTCTAGTCACATTCTCCAAAGCAAACAAACTGATTCCAATTGCTTTAGCAGATTCCATTTCATTCGCCATCAACCAAAACGTATGGTCAAACCCGATCCAATTCTTTTTACACATCCCATCCATTCCAAAAACATTCTATGAACAAAACACTCATCAACTTTTCAAATACCTTTTTTGCAACTTTAAACAAATTCTGATGTCAAAAGCATTTGCAATTACATCACCAAAAGCTTTGCTTCAGATCTCCAAACAAACCCCCAAAAGAGATCTTTAAGCAAATTAGTTGTCTTTTAGGTCTACTGAACCAAGAACACAAAGTACTAATAACAAGAAAAGTTGCCCATTTTGCAGCTTCTGTGTTTTTTTCTTTCTTACCTCTTGTGATGAAACCTCACCTTCAGCAAGAACTGCAGCTTCACCTGCAATTTTAGCATATCCAAAATCGAGTTCATCGACCATACAAATCGACCGCATAAATGCCAAGTTAATCGTAAGAAAAGAAAAAAGCTTCTATACGGAATCTTGATTTGTCTATACGGTTTCAAGAAACACCAAACTTATAACATTTTGACCGTCTAAATTTCTCCATTTTGTGAGTCTCGCTTTCGTTTCTTGCTTACATCAAACGGAACCCATGATCACATCTTCGTCCTCTTGACGCTAAATAAATGGGGCTCGTGAAATGTAGATGGTAAATGACGTAAATGAGTAGAATCTAAGGGGTTGTTTACTACCTGTTGACTTGCCTCTTACCGGGTAAGAGGTGCTTGCTTACCCGGTAAGAAGGGATATTTTTTACCAACACACTTTGATCGGGACGGTAAGAGTACGAAAGGGGTTTCTTTCTGACTCGGTCGGTGCTTCGGTCAATGCTTACTCAAATGTTTGGTGAACAATCATTTTCAGTCGGTGCTTATCCAAACATAACTTCTTACTCAGACCGCACTCTTAAGGGTTGTTTACTTCTTTCCATTAAGCCCTGTATCAGGTTAAGTTGTCTTATGCCTGGATAAATTTGTTTGTCTGAGACACGGGTCCCGATGGGTTTGAGGAAGGCAAAGAAAGAGGGTTGGATTATTTCAAGGGCATTTCTAGTATAATTTGTTTGAGATGACTTAATAGGGACAAGTGAGGTTCCTCTCTTATTCATATTTTGGCTTAATGGCCTAACGATTTAGCCGTAAAGAAACACTCATAATGGCTGAGCAAATAAGCCGCCCAGACCATTATTAAACAGCCTCTTATTCGGTTAACGCTTACCCAATTTGTGTTGGTAAGCGGACCCTAAGCTCGTTATGCTCATTCTCGAGTATAGAGAAGTCAGGCACAAACGTTTTACATGAGAAAAGTTGCCGATAAAGTAAAAGCATATCAAACTTACTTGATTGGCGTTGTAGACGATGTACACATTATACATTAATTCAGACGCCTTAACATTTGACGGCACCGGATTTCCGCAAGGCACGACAACGTCATCCTTCCACTTAACGTGTTCAGATTCATTCGGGATCTTCTTGCCAAGACCCTTAGTCGAATCCTTCCCTTTTGGAGGTTTATCCATATACTACAAAAAGAAAATAATAAATTTAAAAGCCGGGGTCTTAACAAAAAAGTGTTGTACTTTTTGGAGTAGATCACAGGTCTGTGTATATCCTACCATCAGACGGACCCCACCCTTTTTGTGGGGTATACTGGGCCCGTTTGGTTTACAACATAGGGAAGAAATGTGCAACGTTTTTAAAAAATGGGAACTTTATTATGAAAACTGACCTTCGCCTTCTTGAGCTCATACATCTCCCCCAAAGCAACTTCACTTTGCAGCATTAAGCCGACGAGATTTTTCTTGTCGGTAAAACAATATTGAGCACTTTTGCTGACCAAGTCGGCAAAATAAATCCCTTTGCCAAACTACACATCAGAAGAGAATATTTTGTCGATCATCAGGTTAGTCGAACGATCCATTTACAAACAAATGTGCATCGTAATATATGGGGAGAGGTTTAATTAAGATTTGTCAATATTTTGGGAAACTAGGAACCAACTATTCATGCTTTATTCATAATGAATTGCGCATTAGATATTTATGATGAGAATTCTCACAATGAATATGCATGTTATTCATGATAAAATACATGATATTCTTGACGAAAATGCATGGTATCATGAATTATGAAAACGGTTCAGATCCACTTCTCACGCTTCTCACGTTAACCTCAACTTCTTACACGATCCTTCGCTGTAACACCCTCTAAATTGGAACGAGCAACTAACTTTAATTTCAATAAAAGAACCAAAAGAAGACAAAATCATGTCTACAGATCATCCCTGAAAATACCTCGGAATTTAAACATCATAATTCCCACAATGAATAACTTAAAACGGGCGTTACTTAACACAACACAAGTTGCTAATCCCAAATGAATGCGGAAGGCTTCACTAATTAAAATCACCTCTCGTGCACTCTACTAGCACTCGCCACCTCATAGTGTAGCTAAAGCTACTCCCAACCTGAACCTGTTGTACATGCCGACAAATAAAAAGGTTAGGCTAACGCCTAGTGAGTTCAAGAGTTTACATCATGATCAAATAAATTGTTAGGCAAAAGGTTTCAACGTAAATCATGATTTTCCGAAAAAGGATTTGAGTAAGGTACACCGACACCCATTTTCCAAACGCACGCAAATTCCGTGACGAAAGCTTCCAATGAAAATCATTTTTTAGCAATAGACTCAATTCCAAAACTCACTCAAAATGTGAATAAACATTAAATTTCCAAATAATATAAACGTGAATAAAACTCCATTATTGAAAACATCCCAACAAAGATTAGACATAATACATTGCCCATAAATCATGGAAAACAATCCATTTAGATATATAATTACGTCACCGAAAACATGAATAAAAGTAAACACCCAAAACAACACCTTTCGGTGACGGGGGAGACCCGATTCCATCGAATGTGGCGTAAACATAAATTAAACCACAATTAATAAATACAAGTAAGCTGCTTGGATGGAGAAAACATATGACATCAACCATACTAGGTCTTTAGTCCATCTTAGACATCAACCATACTAGGTCTTTAGTCCATCTTAGACATCAACCATACTAGGTCTTTAGTCCATCTTCGACATCAACCATACTAGGTCTTTAGTCCATCTTAGACATCAACCATACTAGGTCTTTAGTCCAAACCACCAAGTTCAATCCTACTGGATCTTTACCTTGGAAAAACCCCACCATCCAAAACAAGCTTACTCGACTTAATTATATATATACATGACCCCAAAAGAATAACCAATGCATTCAAAACATGTGAAACTCAAATACAATGCAACCCATGCAATTCAAACGCCAAGCCCACGTCGAGCTTATTAAAACCGGGCGAATGCCCTCAAGTCTTAACTGCGTCCAAAACCGAGCCATCTGCTCAAAAGATCTAATGATCCCTTATCAACATCAACTCATGCAAATGAAGTGCATCTAACCCACATCATGCAACACATGCTCAGAGGCGTGATAATCTCACAACCCCTTCATTGCCACATTCCCAATGAAGTCAAATCATATATGCATCTATATACGTGTGTGTATACGTATACGCAAATCTTTTATAACTCAACAATGCATGTAACCCACCATAGTTCATTCGTCCCAAAGGTGCTAAGAATACAAAGTCATCAAACGGTCTTCACATATAAGACAAAACACTCAAAGAACGCACATACTCAAATAAAACGAAATTTAGGCACATAACACTTCCACGGCTCCACCTCGAGCTACTAAAACCGACAAACACTCAAAAGACTCATTTGAGTATAAATCAAGACCTTAAAGGCAAATTAACCATTTAGCTAAATACGCGTTGTCCACACGTTTCGTAAACCAAAACACATCGTTACTCAAAATCTTTGCCTTTTAAATTCTCAATTGGCCTTCGGCCCAAAATAAAAGGTTTACCACTCTCAAAATATTCATACGGTCGATATTGACCAAAGCCCCCAACTCGCACGTTCACATTTTCAAAATATAACCCGTCATAGTTATTGCATAATCACAACAAACACTAACAGTGTATTTTGACCAAATAACCTTCACTTATGCAATAAATTAACAAAACCATTTCACTTGTGATTTATTTATCAATCTCTCAAAATCCCCAAATGTGGGTGTTTCACAAGATTTGCAAAGTTCAACACTTTGATTAACCAAAACCCACTAAATAATTCAACAAGAGATAATTTCATATAAAGCACACAAATACTTTAAAATAAACATTTTGGCATGTACAACGTTTTCACAAATCAACTTGAACTCACCTTGCTAGATTAGGCTAAATCTAGATTTTTTCCCAACGTAAGCTCCTTTGAGAAAGCCGAATCCTCAAGCCAAATCTTCCATAAACCTAGATCCACAAGTTTTCAACCATGAATATTCATATTCAACCACTTTAAAACCATTCCCCAAACATCTTATATCAAAATCTCCATTTTGACCAAAACCCCAATATTAACCTAACTTCCCCAAAATCATCCAAACCAAGATTTGATAAGCATAAAAACTAGGAAGCCATCAATGGAGCATTCATAACTCATATGAAAGTATAGAAGCTAGAAAGATGAACTCACCACTTAGGTTTTGATGAAAACCTAGAAAACCCCAAAAATCTCTAGTGTTGTGGATGAAACTTGCTCTTGCATCAATAAATGAAACCACTAGCATAAAATGGAGAAAGAACACATTAATCTCCAAGAAAAGCCCCAAAATCAGTTAGGGTTTGTGAGGGAAGAAGAGGAAACGATTTGGAGAGAAGGGAAGAGATTTGAGAGTGAGAAATGAGAGACTTACCACCACCAAACGTTCTTGAATCTTCCAATAAACTTCCAAACTCTATCTAGATCCTTGAAGAGCTCTAAAAAACGGAACCATAGCAACTTGAATCACCAAAATCGGAGTTGAAATGAGAGAGATATGAAGAAATGAAGTTTGGGGGTGAAATTCGCGTTTTATGCTGATCAGGTGCTCCGCGCGGGTCTCCGCGCGAGTGAACTAGCACCACAATGCGCGCCGGGCACTGGTCGCCCGGTTTTCTCTTAAACACTGTTTTGGCCATAACTTCTTCGTTTTAGCTCCGTTTTCGCTCCGGAAAGAACCGTTGGACTCGTATTCAAATTCCCCATCCAACAAGACCATAAAATCTAAGATTTAATCAAAAATCCTATTTTTCATATTTTTCTTAAATGGCCGATTCCACACTGATTCGAAATTGTACTTATCCGAAAATTACGGGTGTTACATTCACCATCACCTAGTATACATATATGGCAATGGCTTTGGATCAATTTCCATCCAACTCTATAGCTGTTCAATTTGGTATCGAATATAGGATGTTTCAGTTACTGTCATTGGATAGCCTATCAACAGTTGTAGGTTCGGTTCGGTGGATTGAAAAGATCCAAATTCACATATCCACATTAGAGCTCGTTTAAGATTTATAGTAAGAGATATGTCATATACTCCTTTCGTCCCAAAAATAAACGTCCCACGTTAAAAAGGCAGAGAGTTTTACAAAATGTGTAATAATAGTAGGAATAATGAATTTCTCCATCTCATTTTTAAGGGTAGAATTGCAAAATAGACACTTTTGAAAGTAGAAACTTATTTTGGGATGAACTAAAATAGAAATGTGGATGGGATAGAAGAAATATCTAGTAACTAACTTAAAAGGTGACTAAGGGGCTATTTACTAAACACTTACCACCTCTTTCTGGGTAACTAAGCATTTACCGCCTCTTACTGGGTAAGAGACATTTACCTGGTTAAAGATGATGGTGCTTATCAACAATCTTACAGTACCATTTTGCTGACCAAGAATCATACCTTGTGTTTACCGACAATCTTACCAGGTAAGGCAAGTGAGAGTGGTGACTGACCCAGTAAGCACTTACCCAATAAGTGTTGGTAAACGGCCCCTATATTGCAGTTAGAAAGGGGAAAAACTCGGTATCGAATATGGAAAAATTACATCTTTCAATCCAGAATCTATCAGGTTATAAGATTTACAAACAGTTTGATATTTTGGTCTTAGGTTGCCCATCAGAAGCCAAAGAAGACACTGCACGAAATAAGCCGTGATCTCTGTCCTGTAAGTGTGAGCTCCCCTAATCTTCGTAGAGTAACAATTGCACCGATTAACTGATTGTATAACTATTAACAACCTGCAGATACTTAGTATACAACAACTATACAGAATCAGTACAATGTATTGGGATGACAAACATGGCACACATAGCCTTTCTCCAGAAGTAAGTCTCAATTTTATTGTGCATAATCATATACTCCCTCCGTCCCAAAATAAACGTCCACAATGAAAAATGCACACAGTTTTAAGAAAGAATGTGTAATTATTACACTTTTTAATTAACAAAATGACAATTTTACCTTTAATAATAAACGGATAAAGTAAATTTTCTTCATCTCATAACTAACGGTAGAATGGGAGAGTAACGTTTAATTTTGAAATAGGCACTTATTTTGGAACAAACTAAAGTAGAAACGTGGACAGTTATTTTCAGATGGAGGGGGTATCGATGTGTTTATGTATGTGTGTGTGTATCAATCAATTTGCTGTTATTTGTTGCATGCAAAAGATGTTTGAACTTGTCCCACCTTTGGTGTGTGGGACAGGACAAAATAAAAACTTCTTGTCACACGTTTGGCGCAACAATTAGAATGAGACAAGACAGGACCGAGTGAAACAAAAATGCATTTTTGTTTCCTTCAAAATAGATGGAACAAAGATTTGGGAGATGGGACAGGATTGGTAAATTACTAAACTACCCATGTCAAATTAAAACCATAAAACCTTCCACAATTCTTTCACCCACCTACCTCACTCTCGTACGTGCAGTCCTTTACAAAACATTGGGGACTACTACAAGGCTTGCATTAGAAACTTGTCAAGATGGTATCAATCTTTAACAAATCCCAACTAGGTTCATAACAAGAATTGAAAATCATTTGGCTAAACATCCCATTTAAACCCTAAACATCCCATTTCCATCCATGTAATTATACGAAAGAAAACTACTCTTTATGTTTTGCCGACTTTGTAAACCTTCGTGCTCCAATTAACACCTATTTAACTCATTTCTCATATCGATGAACATCTGACAGTGATCGATGGTGCTACGGATTTTTCTAATGACAGGTTATTTCGAACATGAGGATCCTACTGGCCCAAGATTCGACAAATGGCCTCAGCAACTCTTTCTTGCTGGACGATGATTCAAGGTTGAATTCATTTTATTAGCATACATTTGATATTGTTTTTCAACATTTCTTGCTCTTTTAAATACCCCTCCCTCCGTTCGAAAAATCAAGAGCTCCATTCTTTCCGAATAAAAATCACTTGTCCCAAATTTTTCCCTGTTCCCTCCATATCCACCAATCACGTAAAGCCATGTTATTATTCCATTTTATTTATCTTTTCATTCCCTCTCCTCAATAAATGGATGATGTGGATGCATCTGATTGGTGGACATGAAGGGACATGGAAATTTAGGATAGGTGATTTTTATCCCTTCTTTTTAGAGTAAATTATGGAAATCGTCCTTGTTTACATCTTACCCTCCCCATAACCCATTTCCAGATGTGATATACTAGGTTCGTTTGGTCCCTAAAAAAACTAGTGGTACGAGTTTTTGTTAAGGTTTTAGTCCTTCCCCCTAACGGTTGTTATCTTTCAGCCGTTAACTGCCCCTCACGTGAGGACATTTTGGTCACTTTTATTGTACAATAACTTCAAGAACAATTACTATGAACATCAAGAACACAACAACATATGAACATAAACAATAAATTTGTGCAAATCCATACCACATGGACTAATGATTTCCATAATTTACTCTTCTTTTATATTTCCAAAAGATAGTTCTATTCCAAGATTACCCTTACAATAAGCTCTTAGTATACCTGTTTTGGGGAGGATAGTCTTTGTACATAATCAAAAACTATATAGGTTTTTGTGATTTGAACCGGTCAATGAAGGGTAGAATAGTCATGTGAAAATATTAATCTGATATCGTGGTGCAGCATACCTTTCTTCGTAGATGACCTGATGAGATCAATGGATGTGATCAGTGAATCAGATATCGACCCTCCACCCCTTCTTCGTGAAAATTCCAGTTTCAGTTTCTTAGTCTCGCGTCCTAACTAACTAATTAACTAACTAGCAACTTAGCACCAATTAATTTTGTATCATTAGCATTAATAGTACAGTTGTGTAGCCCTCAGGCGTGTAGATCATTGGCAAAGGGGTCAAACGACTTTGCTCAAATAGTATAGTTGTGTAAGCAATAGGTTACAGTTAAATATGAATTAATTTATTTCAGATTATTAGGTGGCATTAATTAACCGTATATATTCTTCATTATAATCACTTGATCAAGGTTTTTATGAGACATTTTTCTTGTAATTTTTTTATCAGGGGAAACTAATGGCATGTTTGTTAGCAGGTTAATGAGACTCACATCTTTATTCAGTTTGCTTTGTGTAAGTGTTTGGTAGTGGATGTACGATATAGAAAGTGGCTTATTCAGTAAGCTTCTAAGGTAGTGGATCACAAGTGTTTGGTAGTGGATGTACGATATAGCATGTTTGTTGTTGTTGTTACCAAAAGAATTAGAAGAACAGTAAAAAAGATTTGAACTTGTGATCAATAAATAATAGGGAAATTGACTCGTAGCCAAAACAATATTCAAAATTGGCCTCCTAGCCATTTCTTTCTGGGTTTTGCACAAATAGCCAATGAGTCTGCACTCCCCATTCCGCATCTGCAATTGAGGACCTGCTCAAAAAGTACGAATCTGATAGTTTTTTCTTTAAAAATATTGTATATTGCAGACCTGGGTCAATTTTTTTAAAGGAAAATCGAACCGATTAGAGTTGTTGGGGAGTTGACATGTGTCTTAGGTCCGCAATTGCTGACCTGAAGTTCGGATGCGAATTGCAGACTCATTGGTTATTTGTGCAAAACCCGAAAGAAATCGTTAGGAGACCAATTGTTTCGGCTATTTGAGTCAATTTACCAAAAAGACTGATATATCCACTTAGATTTGAATTGTTGATATACCAAAAAGAGTGTTGAGTCAGCTGAGAGATCATGTTTTAACTGACATTAAAATAATTAGTTTTCATAAAATTAGTTTTTTTATATTTTTATAAAAGTTTTATCTAAAGAGTGAAGTGAAGGTGATTCACATGATATGGAATATATGATAGCTCATTAGTTTTCCTTTTTATTTAATAAATAATAGCTCATCAGTTAGAACTCAATTTAATGCAAAAAGGATGGTCTCATATATGAAGATGGTTATGCATGCATTCAATACATAACAGAGGTATCAGTTTATTCATAAAGAAGACCAACTTACACATATCCATACATATCTAGGAAGAATTAAAAAGTAAATTAATTTGTGAATAGACGATAAGGAATATAGATCGTAGAATTTATTTGGTGCATCTCATTTTAATGTGCATTCATTTCTCATCTAACGGTCATTTCTCACGTTAACATCAACTTCTCCTTGGAACCAAATTCTCTTTTTTTTTCTCTCTCTCTCTCTCTATATATATATATAGTATGTGCGTGTGTGATAGAGAGAGTACTGAGTGTGTGAGAGAGAGAGAGAGAGAGAGAGAGAGAGAGAGATGATCGAGGGCATATTCATGTGACACTCTCTGAAGTCAAATGACACATTCATTCATTCATTCGTGTATTTATTAAAGGGTAAGATAAAAGCACTATATATCTTACTAACCTTTTACATATATATAGACTTGAGATCATGTGAGACCAAACCATTTCCATGAGACCCGTGAGACCAAAAAAATAACACTAAACATTCACAGTAAAAGACTGTGAAGGTATTATGAAGGTAAACCTTCACAGTGTTTTTGCTGTGAAGGTTCGCTGTTTTGCTTACCTTCACAATGAATCGTTGTGAAGTTTTAGTGTTATTTTGTGGTCTCATGGTCTCACGTGAACCCAACCCTATATATATATATATATAATTAATACCTTACAAACCACAGTATGCATATGTGCTGATCCAGTGTGCATATGTAAACAATATACATATGCATACATGCAAAAATATATACATAATGAACATACATTTATATGGAATAATGCATATATGCACATTAGTTTGTAAGGGTGCAACAAATACATGGTTTGTATTTGATTTATATCCTATATATATATATATATTAATATCAAATAGTGTACATTTTTAATATTTTGATTTTTTAAGGCAACAAATATCAAGAAAATAGTTAACAAGAAGGGAAATTAATTAAAATACCCTAAGTTTGACCATCACTTACCAAAATGCCACAAATCTCTCCCATCTTACAAAAATGCCCCAAAAATCCGCGATGGAGCCCGCGATCGCGGGCCCCAGGCCACGTGTCACCAAACTTTGCCCACTTTGCCCGCGTTGGCCCCTCAAGAATGCCCGCGGTCCAGATTTCCCCCCTCAAGAATGCCCGTGTTGACAGTTTTGGTCCCTGCCCGCGTTTGACTTCCTTTGACCCCCGCGATCGCAGGCTGACGTGGCACGAACTTTGGCCAAAAGTGCCCCGCGGAGCCCCTCAACTTTGGCCGCGGTGCACATTTGGCCGCTGCCCACGATCGCAGCCCGCGATGGACCAAATTTTACAGTTTTGGTCCCTGGAAATTTACACTTTTGGTCCCTGAAAATTTACACTTTCAGCCCCTGTACTTAAACGAATTTTGCATGCTTTTACTGTTTTTTTCCACAATTATTGTACTTTGAAGACCGATTTGTGGTTGAAATTCATTTGCATGTTTGAATCAATGTTAAATCGGTGTTTTTGGAATACCAGTTTGTGGATGAAATGAGAGATTGGTTGTCATCAATGTTGGTTGTTTCATTGATAAATAGATGTAAAATGCAAGCCATAATCCACACACCGATTTCATACTTCTTTCTTGATTTCTTTCTGCAATATTTTGTGTTTGAGATACTACTGAAAAAATGAGTTCATCTGTTGCAAAAGCTAAGCTATATTTCTGTTTTGATGGTGAATGGGAGCAAGATAACAATGAGTGGAATTTTGCTTATAAATCTAAGAATGGTGTAAAATTGCCAGTAAACTATACTTATCAGAAATTTCTTGCATACGCCATGCAAAAATGTGGAATCAACTCTTCTGTTGTTTGCAAGTTAGTGTTTAAAAATGGCGATGGGTCATTTGTGGATTTATCCAACGATGGGGATATCTCTACTTTTCTGCACTTTGCAGTCGATTCAGAAAGGCCCCCATTACTTTTTGTGTATCCCGGCGTATCCGACGGTGACGACGACGGTGACGACGACGAAGACCTCCAAATAGAGCAGCCTGATTCTCAACAACAACAACCACCACAACCATACGAAGGGCGTACTGCTGGAGTTGCTGATGACGAAACCCACGTTTTCAGAACGGGTAATTCTGAAATAGACAGATCAGACACCGATAATGATGATCACGAAGAATATACCCCTAGTAGAAAATCATGTAGTCAGATAAATGACTATTTTGATATGCCCCATATTCTTCCAGACTCCCATACCCAGACACAAACCTACGAACCTACACCTTATATTCGCAGTGAAAGGTTAAAAGTAGGTCAGATATTCGATTCGAAAGATCTCTTGGCAAGTCAGATCGGACTCAAGTTCTTGGAAAAGGGTTTCCAAATTTTTTATAAATACACATTCTTAACAATTTTTTTTAAAAAAACACATTTTTAACAATTTTTTATAAAAACACATTCTTAACAATTTTTTATAAAAAATACATTCTTAACAATTTTTTTTATAAAAACACACCCTTAACAATTTTTTATAAAAAACACATTTTTAACAATTTTTTATAAAAACACACTCTTAACAATTTTTTATAAAAAAAAAACTGTTTTTATAAAAAATTGTTAAGAGTGTGTTTTTATAAAAAAAAACACATTTTTAACAATTTTTTTATAAAAACACACTCTTAACAATTTTTTTTATAAAAAACACGTTTTTTTTTATAAAAACACATTGTTAACATTTTTTTTATAAAAACACACTCTTAACAATTTTTTTATAAAAGAACACTCTTAACAATTTTTTATAAAAGAACACTCTTAACAATTTTTTTATAAAAGAACACTCTTAACAATTTTTTTATGAAAAAACACACTATAACAACATACACATTATAACATACAAATATCACATTCAAACATAAAACCATAAAACTCTAACAATTTTTTATAAAAACACACTCTTAACAATTTTTTATAAGAAAACACATTTTTAACAATTTTTTATAAAAACTGTTTTTATAAAAAAAAATTAACAATTTTTTTATAAAAAAACACATTATAAAAACCATAAAACTATAACAATTTTTTATAAAAACACACTCTTAACAATTTTTTATAAAAAAACTGTTTTTATAAAAAATTGTTAAGGGTGTGTGTTTTATAAAAAAATTGTTAAGAGTGTGTTTTTATAAAAAAAAACACATTTTTAACAATATTTTTATAAAAACACTCTTAACAATTTTTTTATAAAAAACACGTTTTTATATTTTTTTTTTATAAAAACACATTGTTAACAATTTTTTTATAAAAACACACTCTTAACAAATTTTTTATAAAAAAACACTCTTAACAATTTTTTTATGAAAAAACACACTATAACAACATACACATTGTAACATACAAATATCACATTCAAACATAAAACCATACATATCATGTTAAACATACAACATATTCAAACATAAGTTATAAACACTCTAACAACCTACAAATCATATATCTTAACTTAAAATAACATACAAAAAATAACAAAAAACATAAAAGAAACATACCATAGAGGTAATACGAGACATCTTCACAAAACGCGAACGTGTTCCACACGACACAATTGAGAGAGTGGGAGAAAATTGAGAGAGAGTGGGAGTAAAAAATTGAGAGTGTTATAAAAAAATGAGATGGAGCCGAATTGGTCCCCCCCTCCCCATTTATAGTGCGGCCGAAGAAAAGAATTAGGGTTTTGGTCCTCAAAGTCATTTTAGGGTTAACCATGTGCCGACACGTGGCACTTTAGACCGCGATCACGGGGGTCAAAGGAAGTCAAACGTGGGCAGGGACCAAAACTGCCAACACGGGCATTCTTGAGGGGGGACACGTGGCACTTTAGCCCGCGATCGCGGGGGTCAAAGGAAGTCAAACGCGGGCAGGGACCAAAACTGCCAACATGGGCATTCTTGAGGGGGGAAAGCTGGACCGCGGACATTCTTGAGGGACCAACGCGGGCAAAGTGGGCAAAGTTTGGTGACACGTGGCCTGGGGCCCGCGATCGCGGGCTCCATCGTGGATTTTTGGGGCATTTTTGTAAGATAGGAGAGATTTGTGGCATTTTTGTAACTCGAAGTTGGACTTTTGGCATTTTAATTAATTTCCCTAACAAGAATATAGATTAAACCATATTTTGCTTCAAGCAAAGGAGTAAATACACCAACACCAATTTGTATTAACTATAGTATTTCTATATAATACGTATTAAGGAAACATTATAATTATAGGAAAAAATAGTAGTAGTTGATATGTACGGTCGGTGAAAATAATCATCTTAGCTTGTAAAATTTTGTGGAATTTGTTCATGTATGTATGATAGTGCAGGATGGATATATAACCATCCTGCACTATTTGGTTGCAGAAAACGACATGCAATCAAATAATTGATCCATGTCATAAAGGACATTTTTCACGCTTATGTGATCTATAAATTTGCAACCGACTGTTGGTAATTATTTGTTTTCATTCACAAATAACGAGCAGTTAGTTGTAAAATCCAATTATTTAAGATTTTATTTATTCATATATGATTTTTTTTAATAATTCATATATAAACTTTCTTTTCTTAGTTCTTACATTATCATGCTATTTAACATTTTTATGTAAACCTTCCACTATATAACTAATCCTACTTTAATTAAGGTCTTTGACCCGGTCAAAAAGATTAAAAAATACCAATATTAAAGTTAAAAGTATTATTTAAAGTTATTATATAGTAATTAAAACACTAATTTTGTTATCTAGCAAATACTTAAATGACACGTTTGCATAACCTTTTAGATCAAGATTTTGAGATATTAATTAAGAATTAATCCATTTAAAAAATTCATGAAAATTAATAATTAATTTGATTTAATATTTAATAAATGGATTTGCCTCCTTTTAACTCTTTTGAGTGATATTTGTCCCTCACAAGGTCAAGAAAAACCTGTTTTATTTATATACATACAAATGCTAAAAAACAAAGAAAGTAGGTTGCTTCTTTTGTATATATACACATATTTAAAAAGACAATTTTATAATTCTATAAAAGAAAATTAATTAAAATGCCACAAGTTTGAAGTGGATTTACCAAAATACCCCAAAAAATAAAAAGTTTACCAAAATGCCATTTTTCTCGCGTTATGGAGCCCGTGATCGCGGTCAGGGACCAATTGTGAAATTTTTTGCAAGATTTATTTACACTTTCAGTCCCTGACCCCGCGATCGAGGCCCGTGATGGCCCGCGGTGGGGACTGAAAGTGTAAATAATCTTGCAAAATTTTTCACTTTCAGTCCATGCCCGCTATAGAGGGCTCTCACCGTGGAAATTTATGGCATTTTGATAAACTTTTCAAAATTTGGGGTATTTTGGTAAGTCCACTTCAAACTTGTGGCATTTTAATTAATTTCCCTTCTATAAAAGTACATCTAAAACACAGTCATATGCATTGATAAAGCATGTTCAATTTCAAAAAAAAATTAAAAATCTTAAAAAAAATTACATTCAACTTTAATGGTGTTTTTAATTTTAAATATTTATTAATTAAATTATTAAAATAATTTATTCATTTAATAAAAAAATTTTATTTTTAAATTTTAATTTTAAGGTTTTTTATTAGAGAAATATAATTTAAAAATTATTTCTTTTTCATGGTAATATATTTTGGGTGATCTCTAAATTTAGGAAATTTGTTAAAACATAAATCTTATTCAAAATCACCGGGGGCGTGAATGCGAGATGCCAGCGGAATGATCGGCCGGAATAAATTTATAGTTACAAAGTTTTATTACAGACCTTCGTCTTCATGGGTTGTTGAAACCGACTCCTCCGCATGGCGTTGTCCCTATAGGTAAAATGAATTGTTGAAACTGCTTTTAATAGTTTGTTGTAAATTATTCAAATACAGATGTTAAAGACAAAAAAGCTTTTTTATAAAGAGATTTGATTCAGAACTCCGTTACTTTTTGGGAGACCTAGCTACGCCTCCATTGTTCCGCTCACAGATAATCCAAAACTCAAAACTCTAGACTTCTGAATTTCTCTAGTTCTATGCTTTCAAGTTTTCCTATGATTGACACACACAAAAATGGCTAATTTCTATATATGTTAGCATTATTTCTTGCATTTTCATGAAATAATACATTTCTCATTCGAATCCTTTTATATATATGTATATATGTAGAGAGAGATAGTGTGTGTGTGTGTGTGAGTGAGTGAATGAAAGAGAGAGAGTGAGAAAGAGGGAGAGAGAGAGAGAGAGAGGTGGCCCATCCCAGGATACGGTGGCACGAGCCACTGGAGATGTTCAGAAAATAGTTGGATCATTCAAACCAAGTAAAATCGGATTGTTTTTTGCTGTTTGAGCAGTCTGTCGGTTCAATCTAAATGTGAAAAATAGTCAAACCGCTCGATCCGGTCCGATTTGTGGTTTGAACATTTTTTTGAGTGATTTGAACCAAGCCAACCACCAAAATACACATGTATTAATTATATTTTTATGTTGTAAACACAACTTTTATGGTCAAAGTTAAAAAAACATGTATCTCCATTAACATTAAGTTTTTGGTTTTAACTTCTCAATTGTCCGTTATCTAAAGCGATAAAAAACCGTCAAAAATAAATATTCAAAGTTTCAAATTTTGTTCAAAAGAACTATTGTTGGTGAACTTTGTATAATTTTTTTCAACTTGCTTAACTTTATTAATTTTTGAGATAGATGTTCTTTATATAATTCGGTATAGTATTTTTTAAATAATGTTACATTGGTATAAATTTCAGTTTGGAGATATATGTTATGTGTTTTTATTTTAAAGTCCATAAATAATAGGCTTAAACAACCTAAACCGTTTAGACCATACCGCTTTTTTGTGGTCTGGTTTGACCGGTTTGGGTACGTCACTTGCTGACAAACCGCTTGATTTAGAAAATTTCGTAAACCGTCATTGCGGTTTGGTTTGTGGATTGGGCTCGAACATCCCTACGGGCCACCACTTCATTGTTCCATCATATGAGGGGAAATTAAGTTTCTAAGAGTACCACCATATTATTTTGTCGAGTGCCATCATATAGTTTGTGAAGCTAAAATGTTAGCACAAAACATAGGTAGCGTAGATGGTAAATGCTCCGACTTTTATACAAATGCATGGGTTTGAGTCTCATTATTGTCAAATTTGTTGTATTTTTAACTTAATTTTTCAAGTTTTTTATATGCCTCTTGTGTTTTTTAA
Source organism: Saussurea involucrata (assembly GCA_033807775.1). NCBI lineage: Eukaryota > Viridiplantae > Streptophyta > Magnoliopsida > Asterales > Asteraceae > Saussurea > Saussurea involucrata. The sequence goes on from CM066314.1 coordinate 231,874,434, forward strand.
AAATATATGTGTAGACACTACTAAACGAAAGACTTTTACCTACGAACTTTTTCCTGGGAAATCTGTCGCTAAAGGGTGATTCATCACAAAACTGTCAGAAAAATTGGTGGGTAGATTTTTGGTGGGTAATGCAAATCAGTGACAGATTACCCACCCATTCTTTGGGTGATCCATGGGTATTTTCTTGAAAAACATCGAATTCTACAAAATCATTGGGCTTTTCTGGGTAATCATCGACGGAAATTTTCATGGATAAAAATTTTGTGGGTAAAAGTCATTTATTTTGTAGTAAGAGTTGATTCAAATATGTGTCTCTTCTATGCAAGAATGAGGAACCAATCAATTAATCTATACTTATATTATAAAAGATCCTTTAGATCTCTTTTATATATAAACTAGAAGTCTACTCGCGCAACGCAACATGATATATATCTTGATTTTAATGTTCTAATTTATTTTAATGTGTGGTATTAAGAAAACGGTCAAAGTTTTTGTTATAAATTTGTTTAAAGACTGACCTTTTTTGAGTAGTTCATGATTTGAGGATTTGAGAGTGGTTAGAGATAATGATTAATTAATAAGAGTCCATGATTTAAGAATTTAATTAAAGATTGTTAGAGATAAGTATTAATCAAGTAATTAGCATTAAAAGCGGTACATAAAGCTTCATTAGTTGTTTTTAAGAGATTTTAAGTAATTAACACTAAATAACGGTTCATGAAGCTTTAAGAGTTGTTTTTAAGAGTTTTTCACAAGTGCTTTATGTTATAGTATAGATTATACCATCACTTAAAAAATACTAAAAGCCTCGCGCAATGCAGCGTGATATATCTTGATTTTAATGTTCTAATTTATTTTAATGTGTGGTTTTGAGAAAACGGTTATGTTTTTTTATAAATTTGTTTAAACAATGATGCTTTTTAAGGAGTTAATGATTTGAGGATTTGAAAGTGGTTAGAGATAAATATTACTTAATAAGAGTCCACGATTTAAGGATTTGAAAGTTGTTAGAGATACGTATTAATCAAGTAATTGACATTAAAACTCGTACATAAAGTTTCATTAGTTGTTTTTAAGAGATTTTAAGTAATTAGCATTAAATAGCGGTACATAAAACTTTAGGGGTTGTTTTTAAGAGTTTTTTCATAAATGCTTTATAATATAGTATATATATATAGGTCGGTCTTTATATGTTATATTATATTATATTATAATTTGCTTGGATGATAAATTCGATTTTGACGCATTCATGAGAACTAAAAGAATTGTTAGTTCTCAAGTGGGTGTATTTATCTCCATTGCCGTCGCGAGTCGCGACTTCATAATTTACATACTTAATTTTTCTTTAATTAAGAATATACATAATAATTTAATTATTGCAATATGAGATTAATGAATATTAATTGAAGTTAATTTAAATTAATAATGATTGTAGCATTATTATTATTTTTGTATGATTAAAGACAAACACAAGCTACAACTTCCCTATCGTTTTCTTCTTGCAATTTTCTTTTCATAAAAATCCTAATTAAAAACTTCAAATATCTTCATCTAACAAATTGTTGAATTTTTTTGTTTAATTTCATATTTTTTTTTTGAAATTTCTATAAAAAGATAGATAAAGAGACATTTCGTTGTATAAAAAGAAGTATCTAAACCACAAGGGTTGTGGCGTAGTGGTTAAGATCATGGGGGTGTGGTGGAATATCTTATCTGTCCAGGGTTCGAATTCAGACGTACACAATAATTATGGCCACTGAGGTTTAATCAAGACTGATGTCTTACAGTCATAATTTGCCAAGGGATTAATCTAGGCATAGCCTAGGACATCCTTCAAAAAAAAAGTATCTAAATATGAGCATTTTAAAAGAAAAAACCCATGTGAAAATTCACTTTAGAATAGCTTGTTTCGAATTTGTACGATTAAAACCTTTTTTTTAATTGGAATCAAAGAAATTACGTGTCTAAATCTCTATTAAAAAAAATCAAAAATTCTCTCGAAATCAACAAAAAACTAAAAATGTTACTCGAAAATCAACCAAAAAATTTATAAAATCCTATGAAGGCGAAACTCGGCTAAAAACACATCGAGCAAATTTGTAGGCATTTGATCAAATGCATAAAAGGTGCACCTGCTCGGGAAATCTTGGGTCCGCCACTGTGAGTAATCATGGGATGCATTTCAATTTTGACGACGAAAACTTTCCAGTCATATTACTTTCGGTTTCTGAGCTATGCAATGCTCCGATTGAGAGACGAGATGTTTCACTCTGTTATCAATTTTATAGAATGTTCTAATGTATCAATGGGGAGTGACGTATGGTTGATTTTTAGTTTTTATAAAGTTAGAAAGCAAAGTAATAATAAGTTGTACTAAACTTTAACTTTTAAAAAACCTAAACACGTAGTATATATATAGAGAGAGTATATTAAACAAGATTGGTACACATATTGTGTATACAATCTTGTAAGTATATATTATGAGAAACCAACAAATTGTTAACATCAAATGGAAAGTACAAACACAAGAGAAACAAATAATTCAACAACTCCATGGAAATTACTTCAACATTGTGTAACATCCTCGAATTGGAAAAGAATAACTAATAAATTTTTTGATAACACATCCGAAATAATAGGATTTCTTCCTATAATCCAATAGGTAAAATACCTCAAATTACAAATTATGGTTAACCTCAAACAAAATATAATTCAAGTCTTGTTACAAAAACTAAAACTACGACGGATGTTACTTAACCCAAGAACAAGTTGCTAATCCCAAGGATGAATGCGGAAACATCACTTAAGCTATTCACCTCTCGAGCACTTTACTAGCACACGACATTTCCCACATGTCACTAGAACTACTCCCAACCTGAGATCTGTTGCACATGCCGACAAATAAAAAGGGTTAGGCTAACGCCAAGTGAATTCAAGAGTTTATAACATGATTTAAATAAATCTTTAAATGAAAGTTTGCAATATAGTTTACAGTTTCCAAAAGGATTTGTAAAAAGAATATAAACGACTCATTTTCCAACGCACCCAAAATCTATGAGAAAAGTTCCCAAAAGGTATAAAGCGTTTTACCATAATGAATTCAAATCCCAACTCACTCAAATACGTGAATAATATCTATATTAGGCAAAACCTTCAAATACGGTCGACAATAAATACTCAACCCATAAATCATGGAAAACCATCCATTTAATTTTAACCCTTTATTGAAAACATAATACGAAGCAATACTCACGCAAACGTAAAATGTAACGAAGTTCCAAATACCATAAATATGGAAGTGACCTGCTTCATTTAGACTTTAATACACATGGAGGGGAATCCAATATTAAAGTCATCCAACCGCAGTCAAACGTATAAGACCAACAATAATTAATAAAACAGGGACAATATAAAATCTCAACTAGGTTGGCCAACGACGGGGGAGACCCGTATCCATTGAGAGTGGATGAACACAAAAGTACGCCACTCTAACAATGTTAACCGTACGACACTTCGCTGCATAAAAGTCCAAGTGTCCCATACGACGCCTTTCAAGTTACGACCAAGAGATAACTGACCTTAGCGAAAACATTACTAATAATACCGCCAAAGGCCCGGCATAAGGGGGATACAACCATGGCATTGCCCCAACATGGCGAAGGTCATATTCGCCCAACGTGCTCATCCATGACCAAGCCCTCCTATCGTACCCTTGAAAGTAAAGGTCTTTTAGCATGGGGCCCGGTCAAATCCCGCGACACCCAGCAGACCATCAAATAAAGACTGACCCACGTGCCTATGGATCCAATGCAACACAGTCTACAATAATAAGCCCATTCTGGAATGACTAACGCACCCGGGCATGTAAACATAAATAATGCGCAATAATTGCTTTATGGTGCAATAAAAGCAAACCATAGATAAGACTCTACATCGAGCCATTAAAATCAGACAAATATCCCCAAGACTATCTCAAAGTCAAAACCGAGCAAAATGCTCAAATACTCATTAGACCCATAAATAACGGTCATCTTAGCATAAAAATGCATTTAATATCAATTAGGTAAACAAGTACCACAAAATCGTTATTAACCCAAAACTCAACACGGGTTAAACAAAAAGGGTTTTCCCAAAAGGACTCACACCCTTATAATTCTCAAAATGGTTATTGACACTAAAACGTGCATTCTCCCAAATGGTTTATAAAATCATTTATACAAATATGATTAAACCGTCAAATAGACTCCATTTTGAATAATAAATCTTTTAAGGATATATTTATGATTTCTACATATCAAAATATCCAAAAATCCCAAATATGGGTGTTTTACAACTTTTAAGAAGATAATTACTTCAAAAGAGTTAAACTCATCAAATAACTCAACAATTGATATTTTCAAGTAAAACACACAAACATTTGGAAAATAACATTTTTGGCATGTACAAAGTTTTCACAAATCAACTTGAACTCACCTTGCTAGATTTAGGCTAAATCTAGAGTTTCCCGAAACGTAAGCTCCTTTGAAGCATCTTGCATCATCAAGCTAAAACCTCCAAAAACCTAGATCCATAAGTTTTCAACCAACATTAATTAGATCTAACCATGTGGAATCATCATCCAACCATTTTACACCAACAATACCCACTTATATCAAAACCCTAACTTCATAAATGAAAAGAAGAGAAGATTACCTTAACCACACTTGATGGAGAAGATGGAGTGGAAGGTTTCTTGAATGGGTTAAGGTTTTCCAACAATGGTGATGGTGTTGATTTGGGGAAGAAGATGAAGAGGAGAGGGGATTTAGGGTTTCTAGGGAGAGAAACCGATTTTTAGAGAGAGAGGGAGAGTTGAGAAATGGAAATGGGGAAGAATGAGGGGAAAGAGAGAGAGAGAGAAAGGTCTTAAGAGAAACAAGAAAATATCTCAGATGCATCGCGGACGTCCGCATTGCACCCTCGCGGACGTCCGGCTCACTTTGGCCGAAATCCCTCAAAATTCTCTGTTGCTTCCACAGATGATCTGCGGACTTCCGCGCATCGCGGATGTCCGGCCTTGTGCCTCGCGGACGTCCGTGAACCCCAAAATATGTTTTCCAAATTTTCGGGTGTTACAATCCTCCCAACCTTAAAATGATTTCGTCCTCGGAATCTAAACTCTTTTTCAACCAGAGGCTAACCGACTCAACGCCGACCATAATTTATCAGTTCCTAACTGTAATCTAAATTTCCCCTACACAGTCTATAAAGACAAATCCTCGAACAATTTCTTACCAACAAAGCCCCTTCAAGTACACTGTACTTATGCCCGGGAGAACACTCCAACCACTAGAATAACTCCTAGCCAGACGACTTCAGTTGTCTCCCAACCTTAGATGTTGCATACATCCCGATTTCGGTTTCAGATTCTAAGTCAATCCAAGGTTTGTTTACTAACGAATCCAACAGAATCTCCAAGTCCGATTGCTCCTACCATTAATTGTCGTTTAAGTCCAACGAGTTCTAATAGACTCCAAGAATCCATCACGACATTAATCATCAGACAAGCAGGTTCCTTTACCACACAAGGAAATTATCCCTACAAAAATCTACTCATCACACTCGAGTATCTTAGGATTACTACAACCGTTACCATTATTTCATTTAAAATCGGACTACAACCTCCGAATACGCTAACGGTTTCCGACCTTGAATCCAAAAGGTTGACACCTAGTCATACCACAAGCTTTGAATCCTAACAGAACTCCACACACGAGTTCCGTTTACCGAGTATTTCCACAAACTAGTGTTAACAATACGGTGTCTAAAGGGTCTTTCATGCGAAAATTGACCAAGACCCAAAACAGGGTTGCCAACAAAACGGTTATACCAACCCCAAAATGCGTTACCTCAAATCTAACCCTCCAATTACCACAAGCACATCGACTTTGCTACCGATATCATCCGGCCTATAGTCACATCACGTGCCTAAACGCCCAACTTTTCATAGTCAAGGTTCTATGCAACTTACTCTTAATCGGGGTTACTTAACCTTTCCCAAGGTCCTAATGAGTTCAAGGTTTTCAAGTGAATTATTTTAACACATATGCCAATCAAAAACTTTTTATAGAAGTTTTCAACACAAAGATTTTCATATCAAATTAAACGTACGCATAAAAGTTACTATTATCAATTCGGTAGTTGCGCAAAAATGGACACGCTCGTCCCACATATGAAAAATCATTTTGAAAATCATTTCATTGCAGTTCAGATTATCAGCAAATCGCAAAAGCGTGATAAACTTCTTTTAGATGAACCGCTACGGTTCTAGTATGGATTGACTCATGACATGCACGTAAAGTAACTGCCCATTTTAAATTGTTTGCAACAAAAAGTTTCGCACGTACTTCAAAAGAAGTTCAAACGGCGTTTGACTTCAAACTTCATTTTTACCCATAAAATGGCATGGAATAAGGTTTACCCACAAAATTTGCGCGCGTCAGTTTATTATACAAAAATGAAGAAACGATTCATGAATACACTTTAGTCAAAACATAAAATGACTTGTGTAAGTTCCAAGTTAAAAAAAAACAAAACCAATATGTTTCCATCATTTGAAGATATCGACTAAAACATCATGAGGGGACCTCAAATTGGGATAGGCATACAAGTTTGTAACACTTTCCTAGTAGTTTTCTTGAAACGAAATAACATGCATTAAATAGTTCACGACAAAATTTCAAAAGATGGAATTCTTTAAATCAGTTTCCAAAATTTTCTCGTCCGGTCATATAATGACACTTGAGTAAAACGTTTCTGACGAGGCTCGCACACTTCAACGTGTTTTTCCAAAACTTAGGAGAAAATAAGTGATTGCAACTTGTTGACACCAAAAAGGGTTCAAATCAACTTTCGACCTTGAATCATACAAACAGTGCGCATTAATGTTTCAAAACATAAACAACTTTACGCACCCTAGGTTTAGGCAAATAATTTTTCCAAAATCTACATCACGGAGTACTTACACCAAAAGTTTCGCATTCGTAATATAAGACGCTAAAACGTCAATGCCTAAAAGTTTATTTGTTATAAAATACTCAAAATACACATTTTCTCCAAAACCAAAAAGGTTTACAATTTTCCAAAATGTTCCTCAAACCAAAGTTGACCAAATGTCAACGACTCACACATTTGTGTTTTCAAAATGTAATGCATTGTGAACTATGCATGATCCCCACAACACTAACGCATATTTTGACCAAATGGTCTTCATTTGTGCAATGAGTTAATAAAACATTTTTATGCACGACTCGTTTATCAAAGTATTGAGAAGCAATGGTTACCAAGCTATGCATACCCCTAGTCGATAAAATGCATTTACATGAAAATGATAATAAAACATTCAACTGACCGAAAGCGCATTAAGTAAACTGTTATGAAACACCATCAAGTGTTCTTTCATGCATTACTTATGTCATGTATAAATCAATCCACATACTGAACAGGTTGCAACCAAATGTGCTAACACAAATCTTTGAAAGAGAAATCACGCGACACTAAAGTTCCAAACTCATTCCCTTTGGTCGCCTTATGGCATAAAATCAATATTTCTCAACAAAGCTCGAGTGGGACAAAATGCCCAACTTAACTCATAAATTTTCACATAATTAAATGGAGTATGCACATTGTGAAATTACACTCACACAACTCAAAACGTGGTAAAATAAAACTCCATGAAATTCATTGGGCTCAATGACCTCAAGTCAATAAATTGGCACCAAACATTATGCTTCCAAAAGTCAAATTGCAATAAGCAAAATCTTGACTAAAACGCCAAAGTCCCAAAAATCCCTTTCTTGTTGTAATACTATATAAACAACATTGTTTAACAAACTCACATTAAACAAATTCTCCAAAATGGCTTTACATAGACATCATGGAAGATAACTTTCCGTCCAAACTTTAACATATGTGGAGGAGATCCAATGTTAAAGTTATAAGCCGTAGTTACTTGCCCAACATCTTAAACATAATAAAAATACGAATATCACTGTACCCGGAAATAACGTCGGACAATAACAAAATGAAACAAGTTCTGACGGAGTTTGCAACTCCCGCAATAAAATGGTTTCATGCACGTTCAAAACCATGATTTAAAATCTTGTGTGTGCTAAACATTTTCCAAAATTTGTAACACAATCCATATAAGGATTTGAAACACAAGAAATAATTGATGCAATTTATTTTCAAAATAAATTTTGTGCATAACCTAGTCGACACTCAACGTCTCAACCCATGCTCCTCCAAATCCCTCTGGTCCATTATCGTCATCCGGGTGTTCAAACCTCTTAAGGCAAAGTTGGGAATTACATCAATTAACCTTACGGTTTTTCCTCGAATCAAAGTCGGTTCAATAATTCTATGGTTCTAATCCAACCATCAATCTCGACCCGAAACGGTCTACTTAAAGCAAATATCATGCTTATCGTCACTTTAAGTGACTAATGCTAGAATCGTCTATCTATTCAAACGACTACTAGCTTAGAAATTTCTTCACTACCCCAACAATCATCACATTAAAGTAGTTCAAGCATGCACATGTAGCTAGTAGGTTCACCATGACACTGGCCAGGTGCCATTATGAACGCACCGTACATGCTTATCCTTGCTACTCTAGACATGATTCTCGTTTCTAACAACTCCATCGACCTCAAAACATCCTATCTTAAAGTGCCTAGTGGTGAATTTCACTCTCATTTACTTAAAAGAACGCTAGTTTGAGTCTAGGTATCCAAAATCAACACCTAATTCTCTCAAACTTATGCTCTAATACCAATTTGTAACACCCTCGAATTGGGAAAGAGCAACTAATTAAAAATTTTGATAACACATCCGAAATAATAGGATTTCTTCCTATAATCCAATAGGTAAATTACCTCAAATTACAAATTATGGTTAACCTCAAACAAAATATAATTCAAGTCTTGTTACAAAGACTAAAACTACGACGGATGTTACTTAACCCAAGAACAAGTTGTTAATCCCAAGGATGAATGCGCAAACATCACTTAAGCTATTCACCTCTTGAGCACTTTACTAGCACACGACCTTTCCCACATGTCACTAGAACTACTCCCAACCTGTAACACCCTAAAAACAGGGCCAATTTAAACCTTGAATAATACACAAGTTATGATCATAAAACTTCAAACTTTGATAACCTGAGGATCAATTGTAAAGGTTTTATATACAACGCATCTAACTCAAATAACCTATTAATCTAATCATACATCATAATCAGATTAACTAAGTTATCTAGCCTTTGTCCCAAAAACATCAAAAGAATAGCTAGATCCTCCGTCATCTCTAAGTTTGAATCTTTCCAAAAGTTCTCATCACACATCCTCGCTTACTTCCCGGAGCTTGTACCTGGTAAGAAAATTCAACTTGAAACATTAGGCTTTCGCCTAGTGAGAGTATTCAAATCAAATTAAAATTAACAATTAAAATCTCAACAGATAAATCAAACATGTTTTCACCCATCTTACCGTACAACAACTCCTTTCAACAATGGTAATCTACCCCACTCCCATAACTATGACTAATTCACCTAGTCATATTATCATACACCAGAGCCTTCTACGAATCAATCCCAGATTCTAGATCAATGCTCTCATCCAATAAATCGCAATTACACATGCCTATTTATTGGAAAAGAAGTAGAGATTACAATTACTCATGTCAATCTCTATTCCTCCTCGGAAATCAGGAATTACGATTACTCACATCAATCCCATAATTTCTCAATAATGCAAAATAGGAATTACGATTACTCACATCAATTCCATATTTAACATACACTCAGGAATTACGATTACTCACATCAATTCCTTATTTCACATAAATGAGAATTACGATTTCTCACATCAATTCCACATTTAACATACACACTCTGGAATTACGATTACTCACATCAATTCCATGTGTTTATATCAAATTAGTGCCTATGGATCCATTACACTCTATCATAAGTATATACAATACCATATACTACATCTCATAACATATTCTATAATAAGAATATAAATATTTCATCTCCTCAACTTCTTAACTATCCCCTTTTTGCAATTTAGCACGAAAACCCCAACATAGCATCACTCTTTATTCATCTATTTGGACTCATTACTGATAAAGACAAGTCCTTACAACTATCGACAACTTATGATAAAAAATCAGTTTATAACAGAATGAGAATTTCGCAACCTACAGAGGCGACATACTCCACTTCTCGCAACCAACAGTGGCGAGATGCTCATTTCTCGCAACCAACAGTGGCGAAAAATTCTACTTCTCGCAACCAACAGTGGCGAGATGCTCACTTCTCGCAACAGTGGCTTGCGAGATACTCACTTTGCGCCACAGTGGCTTGCGCAAAGTGAACATTTCGCGAGCACTGTTCATCATCTTCATCATTAAGCCAGTTTACAAAAACTTCTGAATAAGTCAACTACTCATCAATTAAGTTCTACTAACATGTTAAGACACACATATTACACATCTATTTCAACATTAATTGCTGAATTTTAAAGAGAGTTGAATAAACTCACCTGATAGCTTCTGAACACAGTGTTCTTCACCAATTCACTTTATCAGCTTAAACAAAATCTGAACAGATGAATTGTAAGCTTCAATTTTACTACTTAACTGAAGAAATTAGTAATAGATATCAGATTCCTACCACAAATTCGAAATGCTAACCTTTCTCCATCTCTTCTTCTCGATTTCTCTATCTTTCACTCTCGATCTCTCTCTCTTTCTGCTTACTGAGTGTCCACACACACAATTAGTCACTTAAGACTAATTGTGTGACACCTCCTACTTAAAACACTGATGAGTCATAACTCATTTTACCAACTACACCACTAACTTTAAAGAAATGACATAATAAACCCTCAAGTTGAGATTCCACTTCAAACCTTAACTTTAAACAAATACAAACTTAACCCCAAGTTAATACTTATAATTTACAAAAATACAACGGAAATTCGAGATGTTACAATACTCCCCAACTTGAAAATGATTTCGTCCCCGAAATCAAAGATAAACAACAAATGGGGATATCTATTCCTCATATCTTCCTTCGTTTCTAACGTCACGTTAGCACCTCGATGGTTTCCATTGTACTTTGACATATCCACTTCTTATTAAAATATCACTTTCTAATTGATCTTTCTACAATTACTTAATCATAAATAAAGATCCTGAAAGAATAGAAACTCAATTCTCCACATTATCAAATCTCATATTCTTTCAACATTACCCGCTCCCCAACTTGGAAATTTTTTGCAATTCTCCTTGAATAACTATATAGTTATCAAATCTTTATCCAACTATAATACTTGATCTTAATTTAACTGCTTATCCTCTTATCAAAACCGCCACTGATATAACTAACTAGTAACCAAACGATTTGAACACAACCAACAATTAACCTGCGCGAAGGAATGGAGTTAACGAGGAACGTACCAGAAACGATGTCTCTTGATTCTTTAACTTCTTCAGCTGTCATATGATACACTCGGCCCGTTGGCTTTGGAATATCAGTTCTCTTACTTTGATCTCCCTCCTTCTTCAACTCTGGGCAATCCCGACGGTAATGGCCAGGTTGCTTGCATTCATAGCACGTAGATCCTCGAATAGGACAATTATTCATAGAATGCCCACTTTTCCTACACTTATAATATTCAAACATGGTCCCCTGACATGGACCAAAATGCCTATTTCGACATTTCGAACACCAATTTGGTTCTTGACGCGGCTCTAAATGCGGGCCATCAGAAAAGGGCTTTGATACATATGATGATCCCGATCGAACTTCCCCTTTTCTTTTCTTTGCTACCTGCGCTTTCTCTTCTTTGTCCTTAACATACATTTCTTCTATTACTTTCGCTTCTTCAATAGTTTCTCTTAACGTAGAAGCTCTCGAACTTCGGACCCTTGTCATCATATCTGCCGGTAGACCCTGAAACATTTTTGTTAAACCGTACTACCACATGATATAGGCAACGGAAGCATATTTAAAATTGAATCATCCATGGCAATACAAACAAACAACTTATAAAGATGCATACGTTCTAGATGATTAACTACAATAGAAAGAATCAAGAACACTTACTTGTTTCTTGTGATTGTCGAAAACACAAAGATGAATTAACCTTGTTCTTGCTTCTTGGATGTCAAGGATCAATAATGTGAATCCCTCTAGTGGCTCACACTTAAGAACACCAAACCAACAATCAAGATTGAAGCTTTAAACCCTAAACCCTTATTTAGGGTTTACGATTTTGGGAGGGAGGAGAGGGGAGGTTACGGCCTCAATAGATAGAGAGAGATTGATAAAAAAAACTCATTAGGGTTTGATCCCTAGTAGTTTATTTATAATCCCCTTATTTACACCTAGCCCCCTTGAAACGAAAAGCTTGTTAAAAAACTCTTTTAACCAATTATCATTTAGTCCCTATAATTAATCCAATTAATTATATTGTAGCTTATAATTAATTTATCATCAAATGACAAATTAATAAACTAACTACTTTAACTCCCTTTCATTCTTCTGATTGTTATTTTGGTCTTAAGGGCAACCCAAAAGGACCCTGCTATTATTAGAAATATTACCAATAGTTAATGACTCTGTGTTGGGTCATTGACCAGCATCTTCCTAAATCGAAACGTGGCGCTGGCTGCTACGCTATATGGAAATAAGTTGCGCCTTCTCCACCAGCAATTGCTTTTGGCGTAGTGGTAAGCGCTTGGATCCTAACATGTGTTATCAGAGCAGGTCACGGGTTCGAATCCCATGGAGTGCATTTAAAATGCCAAAGGCATGTTGTGCAGCCATTGACTTCTAGCGAAGCTCTCGTTAGTGCTGGCAGATGCTAGGGGGGGGGGGGATTGTTGGGTCATTGACCAGCATCTTCCTAAATCGAAACGTGGCGCTGGCTGCTACGCTATATGGAAATAAGTTGCGCCTTCTCCACCAGCAATTGCTTTTGGCGTAGTGGTAAGCGCTTGGATCCTAACACTCTGGACACTATGTCCAACAGTCTCCCACTTGGACAAGTTATTAACTCTATTTGGTTTAACGCTTTCAAATAATCAGCGGAGAGCAAGCCATCCAATGCAGCTGTCGAACTCTGATAAAGATTCGGTCCTAAGATAAGTGATTTAATGTTCCTTTGTTCTACAAGATATCATATGAACCTGAGACATGGATAAATGTCTATCTCATGGATCAAGATTATGTTTCCCGATTTCCGATATGTGTTGAATTCATCAGACTACTCAATTGAACACATCAATTCTAGTCAGGGTTTGGCCAAACACTTAGTATCAACACAAAATCATCGAGGGGCCCATGGATATCGCTTCTCCTGTTTAGGCAGAAGGAACAAATAAACTTCGACTACACAGTTCATTTCTATTCATCATATTATACATGGACATACCTTGTATAACTGCCAGTCACGGTCAGCGTTGGAGCACACCAAAGCATAACAGAATCCTAGAGCAAAACTCTATGCATCTCTGTTTGAAGAACATAAAATATTATCATCTCAAAATTACTCTGACTTAATCCATGAAGTAAACTTTTGAGTACGGGTCGTTCCAATACCTAAATCACCATTAAGTACTCATGAGCGTTAGTTGCATTCTCTATGCTTCTAACACTCCATGACAGTCTTGAATCACTACTTACTTCCAGGAGTATGACTGACTGTGGAGGTTTAAGTAAATTAATACTCAGGAAGTTGGTTCTAAACATGCAAAACAAAACACGATAATAAATTAAATGTAAATGGACGCAATCCAGCATATATTATAATCTCCATATAATAATCTCCAAATCAAATACAATTTATTACGTTTTAATGCATCAAACTAACAACTAAAACATTCAAGGTATATTGATAATTCTAACACTTATGGCTTCAGTATGATACTCATGTTTGGGTCGAGTTAATGCTTTCGTGAAAGGATCCGCCGGATTTTCTTCAGTCGGCACTCTACTCACCACGCTCAAAGCAAATGAGACATCAGGTCTAGTACATGTCATGGCATACATGATCGATCCTATAGCAGATGCATATGGAATTCGACTCATTCTGTCCAGTTCTTTACTAGTGCTGGGACATTGATCTTTACTCAATCTTATGCCATGTTGCATGGGCAAATACCCTTTCTTGGATTCACTCATATTGAATTTCTTCAATATCTTATCCAAGTATGTACTTTGGCTAAGTCCAATTAAACGCTTGGTTCTATCTCGGTAAATTCTTATTCTGCGTATGTATGCTGCATTTCCCAAATCTTTCATAGCGAAACATTTCCCGAGCCAGACCTTTACATCTTGCAACATCGGAATATCGTTTCCTATGAGTAGTATGTCATCAACATACAAGACTAGAAATACAACATTACTCCCACTAGCCTTAACATATACGCAGGACTCATCTTCGCTTCGAGAAAATCCAAACTCCTTGACCTTTTCATGAAAACAAAGATTCCAGCTACGAGACGCTTGTTTAAGTCCATAAATGGATCTTTCAAGCTTACACACCTTATCTGGATACTCGGTATGTACAAAACCTTCAGGTTGTTCCATATACACATCCTCATCAAGTTTTCCATTGAGGAAAGCGGTTTTTACATCCATTTGCCATACTTCATAGTCATGAAATGCAGCTATGGCAAGCAATATCCTGATAGACTTAATCTTTGCCACTGGTGAGAAGGTTTCATCATAATCAATTCCTTGAGTTTGAGTGTAACCTTTTGCAACCAGTCTAGCCTTGAATGTGTGCACATTCCCATCCATGTCGGTCTTCTTTTTTAAGATCCACTTACACCCAACTGTCTTGCGACCTGGTGTGTGATCAACCAATTTCCAAACTTGGTTATCGTACATAGATTGAATCTCGCTTTCTGTAACACCCCAAAATCCGGGCTAATTTGAACCTTAAATTTCAACAAGTTATGATAAAATAAACTTCCACTTTCATATATATAGCAAGTGAATTAACCACTAGGAGTATATTTACAAGTACAGAATTCTCCAAATAACCTATTAATCTAATTATGCCACTATAATCAGATTAACTAAGTTATCTAAGCAATCCTTCAAAAACTCCTTCTGTTAATTGACTTTTCCGCTAATCCAAAATGCTCGTCCCACATCCCTTTTACCTTCCCGAGCTAGTACCTGGTAAGAAAACATCATTTGAAACGATTAGGCTAACGCCTAGTGAGAACATTCGTTTCCATAATAATATTTGCAAAATCAATGTAAACAAGTTATATCAAACCTGATTACCCTTTTTTCTTACCATACGTGTAACTCTATTCCATTAACACGATTTTTACCTAATCCCATGAATATGACTGACACACATTTCATCATCATATCATGTCCTAGAGCCTGATAACGCCACTTTTTGGCGTTATTTTCAGTTCTCAAACCAATGAGATTGGCTTGTATTCAAGTAAAAAGGCGAGTATTTTACGGTTTATCTAGTGAATTATGCAGGTTATATAAAAGGCGACATTCCTCAGAAAAAGAAGCTAAAAGAGCCCAAAACGAGTCCAAACGAAGCCTAACGGAAGCCCAAAAGTCAAGCCCAAGACCCGCAACCGAACCAGGACCCGATCCGCGAACCAGACGACGACCCACGCTGCCAAAAAAACACGCGCGACTTAGCCCGCGACTTGCAAGTCGCGTAAGCCACTGTTTCGCGAAAATCAGTATTTTATTTCGGGTTTTAGGTCACTTTTTCGATATCATTCAGACGCAGACGATCGGGAGCAGCGGAGGGGCGATTCTGGGTGATTTTTCGGAGTCCTCGAAGCCACGTTAGAGAGCCGATCAAGGAGACATTCATTTCGGAACGTAGAGACGAGCACGAGAGAAGGGAGTTCATCATCTTACTGTTTACGATTGCATCTTTTACGCTTAATCATGTTTACATACACTTTCGCATCTATTTCTCTTGTGTTTGAATCCACCACCGACATGAACTAACCGGTTCGTGTTGGGGGTTGGAATGAATTCGGTTTATTAAGCATGTAAACAATTGACTTGATATTTTATCAGTTTTTCCGTTATTAATGAAGCATGTGATTTTGTGTTTAATGCCTTTGAGAGTCTAGCTAGCTTTCAATTGATTTATTATTTTCAGTTGAGTTCGAGAGAATTAACTGTTAAGAAGAACTAGGAATTGCATGCCTAGGACGATAATTCGGTGATAGAGATATGACGCAGCGGGGGTTTGCGGAAGGATCGACAAGCGTCTAAACCTTTTGATAAACGTGATTACGAATTGTAAAACACGAAAAACTAGAGAATCCACTCTAAAAGAAACAAACTTTATTAATTTATCAACTGATTAACAATGAACCCTAATACCCTATTTATAATCTAAAACAATAAAACGATAACTACTAAACTATTATATAAGATAAATAAAAAATTAAATCCTAATCTAAAATTGAATACTAGAATATAATAACTATATTTAAATAATGGAAATAAGAAAATAACTAAAGGAATATGGAATAACTAAAGAAATAAGGAATGTAGTCACGTGAGGCTTTGCTGGAAATTGGTATGAAATTGATGTCATGTGGGGATTGAAAAAGTGGCGCTAGTTTGGCGCTAGCCAACTAGCGCGAGAATGAGCGCCAACAAACCAAACAGAAGATGGCGCTAGTTGTGGCGCGACTCAGCTGGCGCCGGCGGTGGTGCCGGCGGCTGCCTTGCGTTTCCGCTTTCCTCTTCGTCGCTCGATCTGACTCTCGATCTTTTGTCGCGACTTCCTCTATATTTAATGCTTTATGCTCGCTCCTTTTTCGATGCCAAATTCCGAGTCTCTTTCGAGCTCGTTCTCCTTTTCGAACTTGTTTCTTTCTCTTCCAATTATTCATAAAAACCCTTCGATTTCTCCCTGTATCAGTCACTCTCTCTTGAAAAGAACTCGTC
Organism: Saussurea involucrata; assembly: GCA_033807775.1. Classification (NCBI taxonomy): domain Eukaryota; kingdom Viridiplantae; phylum Streptophyta; class Magnoliopsida; order Asterales; family Asteraceae; genus Saussurea; species Saussurea involucrata. Next base: position 231,891,445 of record CM066314.1, read on the forward strand.
CTCGAGTTCACTTGAAAAGTAGCTTTACTCGGTTCATAGAACATGCGTTTCATCACTCCGCTTGAATGCACAACTCGGTCTTCGAAATTTAAAGTTTTTGACCGGTCTTTAAAATCCAACGGAGGTTGTTGCAATCCCTTCCATACGAGTAATAATTTATTAAACTCGAAAGGGTAAGAAACGTGAATAACTTTACCGGAAACTGTATCTGTTCGAGTCGAAATCTTGGGCGCTTGAATAACGAAAACATCATCCATGGGATCATCGTTCTTGACATCTTTTGGCAACGGTTTCGTCGGCTTGAGAATGTCTTCCACTTGCTTGATTTCGGTTACTTTGACCGGGGACCCGAAATCTGCGGCCGACTCTTTCGGAACGTTACTGGCTTTATGTTGTGACTTTGTTTCGATGGTAACAATCTCGTCTCCAACCTTGGCCGCCAAGACTTCTTCTTTTTCCGGTGGGTTTTCCGGGATCGGCGGTTGATTGGCTAGGGAAGAAGTTGGACTAATAATACGATTCTTATCGTTGCTCCTCTGGTTGGTGCTTTCATCGAAGCTGTCGACTAGTCTCATGGCAATTTTGAGTTCGCCCCAATGAAATAGTACAATGCCATGCCGACGCTTGTAAGTGGCGTTGGTATCGAATTGCCACGGTTGACCCAATAGAACGTGGCAAGCGTCCATATCGAGGACGTCGCATTGTACCTCTTCTCGATAGTGTTTGCCAATGGAGATGGGTACCCGACAAGTTTGTGTAACTTTAACTTGAAAGCCATCCTTGACCCACCCAAGAGAATATGGAGCTTCATGGGGTTGAGTGGGTAGATCAAAGTAGTCGACCAATTTCTGGGACACGAGGTTCACACAACTACCGTCGTCGATAACTACGTTACATACCTTTTTCTGCACCGAGCAATGAGATCGAAAGAGATCTTCGCGCTGAGATTCTTCCTTTGATGAAAGCAATATTCGTTGGAGTGCGATATCGATTTTTTCTTGCGAATCTTCCTCCTCCTCTTTGGATTCGGAACTCAATGGATCGACCCGGTTAAGGTTGCCATTAAATGGAATCCCAACCGGTCCTTCAAGCCTGTTTCTTCTCCGACGGTTGTCGTCGACGATGTTGGGTTGAAGCCTGTTAACAACCGCCGTCAGATTAGGGAGTGTCGCGGAAAGGGCCGCGTTCATCTCGACTAGGTCTGCTTTGGTAGCGGGTTGTTGATCTGCCATGATGGTGAAAAGACAGGCGAATCCTGCTCTGATACCACTTGACGCAGCGGGGGTTTGCGGAAGGATCGACAAGCGTCTAAACCTTTTGATAAACGTGATTACGAATTGTAAAACACGAAAAACTAGAGAATCCACTCTAAAAGAAACAAACTTTATTAATTTATCAACTGATTAACAATGAACCCTAATACCCTATTTATAATCTAAAACAATAAAACGATAACTACTAAACTATTATATAAGATAAATAAAAAATTAAATCCTAATCTAAAATTGAATACTAGAATATAATAACTATATTTAAATAATGGAAATAAGAAAATAACTAAAGGAATATGGAATAACTAAAGAAATAAGGAATGTAGTCACGTGAGGCTTTGCTGGAAATTGGTATGAAATTGATGTCATGTGGGGATTGAAAAAGTGGCGCTAGTTTGGCGCTAGCCAACTAGCGCGAGAATGAGCGCCAACAAACCAAACAGAAGATGGCGCTAGTTGTGGCGCGACTCAGCTGGCGCCGGCGGCTGCCTTGCGTTTCCGCTTTCCTCTTCGTCGCTCGATCTGACTCTCGATCTTTTGTCGCGACTTCCTCTATATTTAATGCATTATGCTCGCTCCTTTTTCGATGCCAAATTCCGAGTCTCTTTCGAGCTCGTTCTCCTTTTCGAACTTGTTTCTTTCTCTTCCAATTATTCATAAAAACCCTTCGATTTCTCCCTGTATCAAGATATATCGAATAAGTCTTAGTCCCAGTTGAACCGTTAGGTTGAAATCGAGAGATAAAATCTAGCCGTTTAATATAAATCTGATGCTTAATGTGTTTTGGAATCCATAGGTGAGATCGAGAGATTAAACTTGTCCTTTTCAAAATAAAATCCGTTGTTGCTTGCAAGAGAACAACGGTGATCTTAAAAGATTTGGGAATCATTAAAGGGATTAACTGGTAACTGTTTTGATTCAGTTGTTTGCATGTGTAGAACCTGAGGATTTCCAACCCCCAACTTTCTCTCTATCGAAGTTTCCTAAGTCGTTATTTGTTTCGTTTGTGTTTGAGTTGTAATTTACTTTCTGCATTTAAGTAGTTTAACAATAGCCAACCATCTCTCAATTCGACAGCTCAGTTAATAGTGATTGTAGTAATTGTGATACTTAGTTCCTAGTTCCTGTGGATTCGATACTCGTACTTACCGTACGTTATTACTTGATTCGACACCGTACACTTGCGGTTAGATTCTCGGGGTGTGAAAACCTCGTATCAAGTTTTTGGCGCCGTTGCCGGGGAACTAGTTGTAGCTAATAGCACTACCAGCTATACGCGCTATTAGATTGAGCATTTTTATTTTTGTTATTTTACCTTATCACTTTCAGTTTTGGATCACTGATTTTGTCTACTTCTTTTCAGGTACCACTTGGTTTATGCCAAGGACGACCCGAGGGGAAGGACTAGAACCGTTCGATCCAGAAATCGAAAGAACCGCCCGCCGATTGTTAAGAGAATCTAAAGCTAAACGGAATCTGAACTTCGAGATGTCCGACGACGAGAGACCTGTCAACGAGAGGCCGCGTAACGATCCTCCACCTCGTAATAATCCACCACCACCTCCGGAAAGGGTACCTATGCGGTCGTTTGCCGACCCAAATGTGGCAGCGGCCCGCATAGGCATTCAAGCGCCCACGACTGGGGCTAATTATTTCGAGCTTAAACCAAGCACCATCGTGATGGTACAGCAAAACCAATACGGAGGGACGCCGACAGAAGATCCTCATGCACACCTTCGGGCATTTGAACGGATATGCAATACGTTCAAGATTAATGGCATGAACGAGGACGCAATTAAGCTGAGGCTGTTCGGTTTCTCTCTTAAAGGCCGAGCCAAGACATGGACCGAGAGTATCCAGCCGGACTCGATCACCACTTGGGCGTAGTTGAAAGCAGCTTTCCTTCAAAAGTTTTTCCCACCAAGCAGAACCGCCCAACTGATGGCGGAGATCACCCATTTTTCTCAATGGGATCAAGAAACGTTATATGAGGCTTGGGAGCGCTACAAGGACATGATCAAGAAGTGTCCTCATCATGGGCTACAAGGCTGGGTCATCATCCAGACCTTCTTTAGTGGACTCCACCCACAATTCAAGAATGATATCACAGCTGCAGCGGGTGGAGCACTAATGGACAAGTCGTATGAGGAAGCGTGCGAGCAGATTGAGAACTTGGCCGAGCATAGTTTTTCTACCCCGAGATCAGCCGTTAGAAGAGTGGCGAGTATTCAAGAGTCGGGAGAGCTGAATGAATTGAAAGCTCAACTAGCCTTTATCACAAACCGACTGAATGGAGGAAATCCTCAAGAACCTGATCAGGTTCAATTTGTGCAAAACCGGAACCAACCGAGAAACGACCCTTTCTCGAATACCTATAATGAGGGATGGAAGAAGCATCCCAATCTTTCATGGAATCAGCCCGGTCAACCACAGCCAGGTAATTTGTCTAACTCTTCTAATTTTTCTCATACTAATAATATGTACCGTCCTCCAGGTTTTAATCAAAGAAACGAAGGACCATCCGGAGAGAAGAAACCGGGGCTGGAAGAGATGATGATGAAGTTCATGACGAAAATGGACAGCACGGTTGAAGGTTTAGCAAGCACGGTGAACACGGTAAAAGCCGCAACTGATCAGAATACCGCTGCAATCAAGATTCTCGAGAGGCAAGTGGGGCAGATTTCTGAAGCCCTACAAAACCGACCTCTCGGTACCTTTCCAAGCATGGCTGAAAAGAGGAATCGGGAGGAGTGTAACGCCATATACCTGAGAAGTGGTAAAGAACTGACTAGAGACTCTACACGAGAGTCGTTACCAAAGGAAGCCGAGAATGATGTGGAGATCATTGACACAGATGCATTGGAGGCTGATGAAGAGCGTAAGAGGAAAGAGAAGCCGAAGGAGAAAGAAATGACACCACCGACCAAGCCGGCAGTACCGAGCGTGCCATATCCGAACAGATTGAAAGCAAACAAGGATGATGTTCATTTTTCTAAATTTCTAGATGTTTTTAAAAAGTTAACCATTAATATCCCTTTTGCAGATGCGTTGGCACAAATGCCCTCCTACATGAAGTTCATGAAAGAGATCCTGACAAAGAAGAGGGCAATTGATCACCAATCCACCGTTGCACTCACTGAAGAGTGTAGCGCAATCTTTCAGAATAAGCTTCCCCAGAAGCTCAATGATCCAGGGAGTTTTTCTATCCCTATCCAAATTGGGAAGTTTTCTTTCAATAAAGTTTTGTGTGATTTAGGGGCTAGTATTAATTTGATGCCCCTTTCTATTTTCAGGAAACTTGGATTGGGCGAGGTGAGTCCAACGTTCATGACGCTCAAGCTTGCTGATCGGTCAATAAGATACCCGTACGGCGTGATTGAGGACGTGCTAATTAAGGTTGGTAAGTTCTACTTCCCGGTAGACTTTGTGGTGACAGACATAGATGAGGATGAAGAGGTCCCGATGATCTTGGGACGATCGTTCCTAGCCACCGAGAGAGCTTTGATTGACATGGAAGAGGGTGAGATCACGTTTAGAGTCGGTGGCGAGAGGGTGACTTTCAAGATGTTCGAGAAGACGAGAGGTCGGAGTGAAGAGGCATCCGGATCTGGTCATGGAAGGCCAATTGCGAGAGAACCCGCGAAGAACCGCAAGTGTGGGCGGTTCGAGTCAGCGGATACGAAGCCAAGTTGAAAACCGCACAGTCGTGCCACGACTTTAAATACGGCGCTGGGTGGGAGGCAACCCACCAAGGTTTGTTTCATTTTATTATTTTTAGTTTGAGTGTGTTTTTATTTCCGAAAAAACCATAAAAATCAAAAAATCGAAAAATCAAAAATAGCTGGAACAGGGACATATGCGGCTTATGCCGCGGTTTACACACCGCGTAGCAAGCCGTGGGGCCCTCTGTTGGTTTTCTGAAACAGTAGGTTACGCGGTTTGCCACGCGACTTGCAAGTCGCGGGCTAAACTGCGGGTGTCCCCTGTTCGTTCTTCGTGCAGTTTTTGTTTCTTGTTCTCGTTTTGTGTCTTTTGTTTGTTTTGCATGCTCCCCCCCTTCTTCTCTAAGTGCTCGAATCTGTCAAGAGAATCTCCTCCGTCCGGGCAAACAGGTATGTTCTAACTCTTTCTGCTAAACGAGTGGTGTAAGATGTTTATTCCTTAGTAGTTTAACGAGATGCACAAACCTAAGTTTCACTTAGGTTTGGGGTGCCTCATCTTTTAACCATCTACACACTCACTTTTAACCCTGTGCAAACCTCGGTTTTACGAGGTTTGGGGTTGGCTTTTATTGGCAAACCTAGGCCACGGTCTAGGTTTGGGGTGCCCATTTTAGAAATTTTGGGTTTTCTTTTGCTTGCTTTGTAATGCCTTGCCCGTCCTTTTTATACCTGTAATAACTGCACAATGATTCGAGTCGCATCACCTACGACTTTACTTGCACATTGGGGACAATGTGTGGGTAAGGTTTGGGGTTGCCCAATCGGGCCCAAGTTATGCACGTAGATTTCCTGCACTTCTGAGTGTCTAGATCATAATAGCTAAATTTTTTGTTTTGAATGATTGAGACCAACCATTGTGGGAAGAATCTTGTGAGAGTGACGTGACCGTTAGGGAAGGACCAGGAAAGGACATGACTAGGGACATTAGTGGAGACCACCCGATAGTGAGTTTTGAGCCTAAAGACGTTTTTCATTTCGAGGGATTCATACACCTAATTCTTATACACTTTTCGAATTCCTTGTGTGAATGTAGAATGATCTCGCTACATTATTGCATTGATTAGCAAAGACGAACCTCGGGATATTGGGTAAGGGTATAGTAGACCATATCGTGTGGACCTTAAGATATGATTCCAGGCACTATGTGTTTTGTTTTTAACCATTCTAGCTATCGTTCCCTTTCACCCTTTTGTGAGTATCCATAGCCCTTTTGCAGCCAAACACGAACCTAAATTCTTTCTAAACCCACCATTAAACCTTTAGCCAAAAGCCTTAGCCAACCCTTATCCGAAAGTGTGTCAACCGAAAGCAGTAATGAAGTACGAGAGATAGAGCAAAAGAGAAGAGAACATGCCAGTCATGAGAATAAAATGGGTCAATGTAACCCAAGAAATAGAAAAGAGGGCCAATGATGCCCCACTGAAAAAAATAAAAAATAAAAAAAAATACAGTTAGTCAGATAATATTTATAGCAGCTGAATAAGAGAGTCAAAGCGACTCCAATAGTGACAAAGAGGGCCAAATGATAGAGGCTGAAGTAGAAAAGTTCGGAACTGCCAATGTTTGACACGCCAAGGATTTTTGATCCTCTTACCCGTCGTTTCATAGCCTTAACCCTAGCCCCATTACAACCCGGTAAAGACCTGGATGATCTTTTGGAAGATGTGATTACGGTATACGACCGCCCTCATCGATATTCTCTGTCTTGCTACTTGATTCCTTCTGAGATCAACTGTTTGGGCATTTGTGCGTCTTTCTTTAAAGTTGTCATGTAATAATTTGAGTATTCTTGTACATAACCTCCTTACACATGACAACACGAGCGATAACCTAGGTTCGAGTGCAAAGAGAGTATCCCGTGAGGTAGGGTCGAGGCGAAATGTTTTCCCTAGCATGTTTGGACCTAATCTAACCTTAAGGTGATCGGAACTGTCACAAGTTCAACTCCCAATGGAAGGTCATAGATCAAACGAAATAAGAATGAGGCGAGAGTGAGACAGATATTCACGGGTATGGGAAATCACCGATGCATCACTTGGTACCGATTGGGAATTGTGCAGTCATTATTATTTCACTGTGTGCTTTTATTCTATTTTTATCGCTAATTTGCTTGAGGACAAGCAACGCTCGGTTTGGGGTTGTTGATAACGCCACTTTTTGGCGTTATTTTCAGTTCTCAAACCAATGAGATTGGCTTGTATTCAAGTAAAAAGGCGAGTATTTTACGGTTTATCTAGTGAATTATGTAGGTTATATAAAAGGCGGCATTCCTCGGAAAAAGAAGCTAAAAAGAGCCCAAAACGAGTCCAAACGAAGCCTAACGGAAGCCCAAAAGTCAAGCCCAAGACCCGCAACCGAACCAGGACCCGATCCGCGAACCAGACGACGACCCACGCTGCCAAAAGGACACGCGCGACTTAGCCCGCGACTTGCAAGTCACGTAAGCCACTGTTTCGCGAAAATCAGTATTTTATTTCGGGTTTTAGGTAACTTTTTCGATATCATTCAGACGGCAGACGATCGGGAGCAGCGGAGGGGCGATTCTGGGCGATTTTTCGGAGTCCTCGAAGCCACGTTAGAGAGCCGATCAAGGAGACATTCATTTCGGAACGTAGAGACGAGCACGAGAGAAGGGAGTTCATCATCTTACTGTTTACGATTGCATCTTTTACGCTTAATCATGTTTACATACACTTTCGCATCTATTTCTCTTGTGTTTGAATCCACCACCAACATGAACTAACCGGTTCGTGTTGGGGGTTGGAATGAATTCGGTTTATTAAGAAGGTAAACAATTGACTTGATATTTTATCAGTTTTTCCGTTATTAATGAAGCATGTGATTTTGTGTTTAATGCCTTTGAGAGTCTAGCTAGCTTTCAATTGATTTATTATTTTCAGTTGAGTTCGAGAGAATTAACTGTTAAGAAGAACTAGGAATTGCATGCCTAGGACGATAATTCGGTGATAGAGATATGACGCAGCGGGGGTTTGCGGAAGGATCGACAAGCGTCTAAACCTTTTGATAAACGTGATTACGAATTGTAAAACACGAAAAACTAGAGAATCCACTCTAAAGGAAATAAACTTTATTAATTTATCAACTGATTAACAATGAACCCTAATACCCTATTTATAATCTAAAACAATAAAACGATAACTACTAAACTATTATATAAGATAAATAAAGAATTAAATCCTAATCTAAAATTGAATACTAGAATATAATAACTATATTTAAATAATGGAAATAAGAAAATAACTAAAGGAATATGGAATAACTAAAGAAATAAGGAATGTAGTCACGTGAGGCTTTGCTGGAAATTGGTATGAAATTGATGTCATGTGGGGATTGAAAAAGTGGTGCTAGTTTGGCGCTAGCCAACTAGCGCGAGAATGAGCGCCAACAAACCAAACAGAAGATGGCGCTAGTTGTGGCGCGACTCAGCTGGCGCCGGCGGCTGCCTTGCGTTTCCGCTTTCCTCTTCGTCGCTCGATCTGACTCTCGATCTTTTGTCGCGACTTCCTATATATTTAATGCTTTATGCTCGCTCCTTTTTCGATGCCAAATTCCGAGTCTCTTTCGAGCTCGTTCTCCTTTTCGAACTTGTTTCTTTCTCTTCCAATTATTCATAAAAACCCTTCGATTTCTCCCTGTATCAGTCACTCTCTCTTGAAAAGAACTCGTCCTCGAGTTCACTTGAAAAGTAGCTTTACTCGGTTCATAGAACATGCGTTTCATCACTCCGCTTGAATGCACAACTCGGTCTTCGAAATTTAAAGTTTTTGACCGGTCTTTAAAATCCAACGGAGGTTGTTGCAATCCCTTCCATACGAGTAATAATTTATTAAACTCGAAAGGGTAAGAAACGTGAATAACTTTACCGGAAACTGTATCTGTTCGAGTCGAAATCTTGGGCGCTTGAATAACGAAAACATCATCCATGGGATCATCGTTCTTGACATCTTTTGGCAACGGTTTCGTCGGCTTGAGAATGTCTTCCACTTGCTTGATTTCGGTTACTTTGACCGGGGACCCGAAATCTGCGGCCGACTCTTTCGGAACGTTACTGGCTTCATGTTGTGACTTTGTTTCGATGGTAACAATCTCGTCTCCAACCTTGGCCGCCAAGACTTCTTCTTTTTCCGGTGGGTTTTCCGGGATCGGCGGTTGATTGGCTAGGGAAGAAGTTGGACTAATAATACGATTCTTATCGTTGCTCCTCTGGTTGGTGCTTTCATCGAAGCTGTCGACTAGTCTCATGGCAATTTTGAGTTCGCCCCAATGAAATAGTACAATGCCATGCCGACGCTTGTAAGTGGCGTTGGTATCGAATTGCCACGGTTGACCCAATAGAACGTGGCAAGCGTCCATATCGAGGACGTCACATTGTACCTCTTCTCGATAGTGTTTGCCAATGGAGATGGGTACCCGACAAGTTTGTGTAACTTTAACTTGAAAGCCATCCTTGACCCACCCAAGAGAATATGGAGCTTCATGGGGTTGAGTGGGTAGATCAAAGTAGTCGACCAATTTCTGGGACACGAGGTTCACACAACTACCGTCGTCGATAACTACGTTACATACCTTTTTCTGCACCGAGCAATGAGATCGAAAGAGATCTTCGCGCTGAGATTCTTCCTTTGATGAAAGCAATATTCGTTGGAGTGCGATATCGATTTTTTCTTGCGAATCTTCCTCCTCCTCTTTGGATTCGGAACTCAATGGATCGACCCGGTTAAGGTTGCCATTAAATGGAATCCCAACCGGTCCTTCAAGCCTGTTTCTTCTCCGACGGTTGTCGTCGACGATGTTGGGTTGAAGCCTGTTAACAACCGCCGTCAGATTAGGGAGTGTCGCGGAAAGGGCCGCGTTCATCTCGACTAGGTCTGCTTTGGTAGCGGGTTGTTGATCTGCCATGATGGTGAAAAGACAGGCGAATCCTGCTCTGATACCACTTGACGCAGCGGGGGTTTGCGGAAGGATCGACAAGCGTCTAAACCCTTTGATAAACGTGATTACGAATTGTAAAACACGAAAAACTAGAGAATCCACTCTAAAAGAAACAAACTTTATTAATTTATCAACTGATTAACAATGAACCCTAATACCCTATTTATAATCTAAAACAATAAAACGATAACTACTAAACTATTATATAAGATAAATAAAAAATTAAATCCTAATCTAAAATTGAATACTAGAATATATTAACTATATTTAAATAATGGAAATAAGAAAATAACTAAAGGAATATGGAATAACTAAAGAAATAAGGAATGTAGTCACATGAGGCTTTGCTGGAAATTGGTATGAAATTGATGTCATGTGGGGATTGAAAAAGTGGCGCTAGTTTGGCGCTAGCCAACTAGCGCGAGAATGAGCGCCAACAACCCAAACAGAAGATGGCGCTAGTTGTGGCGCGACTCAGCTGGCGCCGGCGGTGGCGCCGGCGGCTGCCTTGCGTTTCCGCTTTCCTCTTCGTCGCTCGATCTGACTCTCGATCTTTTGTCGCGACTTCCTCTATATTTAATGCTTTATGCTCGCTCCTTTTTCGATGCCAAATTCCGAGTCTCTTTCGAGCTCGTTCTCCTTTTCGAACTTGTTTCTTTCTCTTCCAATTATTCATAAAAACCCTTCGATTTCTCCCTGTATCAAGATATATCGAATAAGTCTTAGTCCCAGTTGAACCGTTAGGTTGAAATCGAGAGATAAAATCTAGCCGTTTAATATAAATCTGATGCTTAATGTGTTTTGGAATCCATAGGTGAGATCGAGAGATTAAACTTATCCTTTTCAAAATAAAATCCGTTGTTGCTTGCAAGAGAACAACGGTGATCTTAAAAGATTTGGGAATCATTAAGGGGATTAACTGGTAACTGTTTTGATTCAGTTGTTTGCATGTGTAGAACCTGAGGATTTCCAACCCTCAACTTTCTCTCTATCGAAGTTTCCTAAGTCGTTATTTATTTCGTTTGTGTTTGAGTTGTAATTTACTTTCTGCATTTAAGTAGTTTAACAATAGCCAACCATCTCTCAATTCGACAGCTCAGTTAATAGTGATTGTAGTAATTGTGATACTTAGTTCCTAGTTCCCGGGACGCACCCAGACCGCACCCAGTGACAGGCAAAAGGCCTCATACACCTTACACAACTGCCGACTTCAAAGTCAGTAGTCGACCTGTCGATACTTCCTTAACTTATTCTTCAACAAGGTCCCTAACTGAACCTAATCCTTCCAACATATCATAATTGAATTCACATCCCATCGTCTTCATCTCCAATTTATTCGTGCAACGTTAATATCACAAGATCACCATAATTTCTTATTTGACGTCAAGGATGTTTTCTTTCTGTCTCACCACACTATTCCATCACCTTGACGACTTCTAGTCCTTCCTCCGGACGCAATCGTCCCTCGGCAACTGTTTTTCTAGTCATCGAACAATGGGTACAGACCCTCATACATCCGACACTAAAGTCCACTTTCGACTCTCCCACTGATCACCTCTCATCTTGAACACAAATTCCAAAACTACGAACATTCTCCCATGATTTATCCAACACCTCTTTGCTCTCGGAGTTCTTTCTTAACTTATAGTGTAATACTCCATGACCTAGTGAGTTCATAGCCTTCATGCATGACAACTTGATAAATGAATCATTTTGCACATTTTCTCATTTTAAAGAACAACATAAGGAACATCTTGGTTACAAATGACCCCAACATTCTCATAACTCCAATGTACTGCACAACGATCTCAAGAATCGTTTGCATACAACTTTCCGTAACACTTAATCTTTCTCAACCAAACGATATTGTTACGACAGTAATAAAAATGAAAATCTTTTCATGCGACAAAAGTTTGAAAGAAAATTACCGACACGAAGTAAGCTAGTCGGTCCTCACATTCGTTTATATGATATCATCAAGTTAATACTCTTGTTGGTTATAACAAGTTTGCTGGCCAACGCTTTCTTGACCTTTTTGCTACCATTCAACTTTTTATGTAAACTACGAAGTATTTTGCAAATTGCTAAACTCAAAATTTCAATGTGCGCCGTAAATGGAATTGCCTTTTTCTTTAAATACATACTTACACATGCTGACTCAACCTCGACTAAAATTGTTGTCTATGCATTGTTTTGAAATCATAAAAACTCATGTAACACACACTAGGACACCATACATAAAACTCTATTCGCAAATGAAGGCTACTCACTCAAACAAGGTCAATCGTTTTACTCACGCGACTTATCATTGACACTCTACTTCCGACCAGTGGTCGCCCTCTCGGCTTTGTAACACTTACCATACATGCATTTCATTGCCCACTTACTCAACCATTTCATACTATTAAAGTTTGCCTCGGCGGACTTTCATGAGTCCCGCCAATTCCAGGTTGTCTTTCCAACCCCCCAATCATTTACTGATCTAATCTCCAAAGAATTGAAGGACCTTGGTGGCGTATCCACCATCGTTCTACTATAACACAAACAGATAACCATAAGAAATGGTTATACGAGTATAGACATGCAAAACGTACTTTACCGATCATTAGTCACTGTAATAATTTAGAAACAAGTATGCTTGTGTAACAATATATTCATAAATAACAGTAGCTAATTGAAATTGTGAATATATCATACAGGAGAATCCTTGTTACCATCGTTACAGTACTAATTTTACGTATTTCTGTCAACTCTTAAGACTATCCCGTCTTATTGTTTCTACCCATTTCTCGCGAATCATAACTTAATTCATCACAGCTTAAGTCTAAGTATCTCCTCAGCATACTTAGTTCGCTTAAACTATTGCTCTGATACCATATTGTAACGCCCCAAAATCCGGGCTAATTTGAACCTTAAATTTCAACAAGTTATGATAAAATAAACTTCCACTTTCATATATATAGCAAGTGAATTAACCACTAGGAGTATATTTACAAGTACAGAATTCTCCAAATAACCTATTAATCTAATTATGCCACTATAATCAGATTAACTAAGTTATCTAAGCAATCCTTCAAAAACTCCTTCTGTTAATTGACTTTTCCGCTAATCCAAAATGCTCGTCCCACATCCCTTTTACCTTCCCGAGCTAGTACCTGGTAAGAAAACATCATTTGAAACGATTAGGCTAACGCCTAGTGAGAACATTCGTTTCCATAATAATATTTGCAAAATCAATGTAAACAAGTTATATCAAACCTGATTACCCTTTTTCTTACCACACGTGTAACTCTATTCCGTTAACACGATTTTTATCTAATCCCATGAATATGACTGACACACATTTCATCATCATATCATGTCCTAGAGCCATACTATGAATCTTCACTGATTCTAGATTAATACTCTTATTCCAGAAATCGCAATATACACATGCCCATTTTTATTCATATCCTATTCCAGAGCCACACTACGAATCTTTCTCAGATTCTAGATTAATGCTCTTATCCAATAAATCGCAATTACACATGCCCATTTATCGGAAAGGAAGTAGAGATTACAAGCACTTATGTCAATCCCATTTTCTTCCTTAGAAATTGGGAATAACGATTATTACCACACGCCTATTCCACAATTTCCACATACACAATGGAATAACGATTATTACCACACGCCTATTCCAGGGTTTCTCACACACATCAGAATAATGACTAACTTCATCTATTCCACGTGCACATAACCATTAGTACTACACACATCAGAATAATGACTAACTTCATCTATTCCACGTGCACATAACCATTAGTACTACACACATCAGAATAATGACTAACTTCATCTATTCTACGTGCACATAACTATTAGTACTACACACATCACTGGAATAACGATTATTACCACACGCCTATTCCATGTGATTACCAAACACTAGTGCCTATGGATCCATTACACTACTTGCACTCGTACCGGTATTTATTTAATATAGATTCCTCATAACAATAAGTATGAGCAAATCATATTTATACCTCCTAAATTCCTCCCTCATAGCATACAGTATGGGCCAATCTCCTTTACCTATACCAAATACCTGTCTAGTATCAAACTAGCACAGTCATCAAGCCTAACATACTACCCTTCGAATGTACGTATGTTCATGCTAAACTAATTATGTCTCAATCACTAAATCACAACGATTCACAATTAACAGAACTGAAAATTGCCCAGTCTGCACAAAGTGTCCGGACAACCCAAAGTTTCCGGATAACCCATCTTATCCGGACGTTTCTGTTGGGAACTGAAGATATGCTAAGTATGGTTAGTACTGCCAGAACAACATTACTACTGCCAGATCAAGTTAGTACTGCTAGTTCAATGTTAGTGCTGCCAGAACAAAGTTACTACTGCTGGTACATGGTTAATGCTGCCTGAACAAAGTTAATACTGCTGGTATATTACTACTGCTGGAATATTATTAATGCTGCTTATGTGAGGTTAGTACTGCTTGTCAAAGTTACTACTGCAAGTCAAGGTTAGTACTGCTGGTGCATATCGAATATCTGTTAGTACTGCTCGTGACTTAATACTGCTGGAGATTGTTAGTACTGCTCATGAAGAATGAAGATTAATACTGCTGAGTTTGTTAAGATTGGTATGCGATACTTTTGGAGACAAAGAAGGAATTGATCAAGATATGTTTAACGAAGATTTAGAAGATCAAGTTACTTTTGATAGTTATCTTGTAATTATTTTTGTATAAATAGTATTGATAGATAGCTATTAGAAAAGACGAGATAATATACATGATAGACGTGTGAAAAAGAATTCGATATCGTTTTCAGAGAGAATTAACCTCAAGGTGTAAGAACCCTATTTCTAGAGAAGTAGAAGTCGTCTTGTTGAGCCTGTTCAACAAGATTGAGGTTTGGTTGTAATCTTGTGAGTCGATTTAGTGAATACACAAAGTGGTGAATTTTCTGTTACATTGTTCTTGATTGTGAGAATTAAAGTTCTTTTCCGCAGATTCTTTAATTCTGAATTCTAAGTGTTAATTATCTTGTTAAGATTCGATCCTGACAAGTGGTATCAGAGCTTGTGTTTCTTAGAATTCTACAATCATTATGGAAAATTCTATTGAATCAAACAGTACTTTTGATTGGAGTGATCAAGCAGAAGAGGCAATACAGAATCATGCACTCATGGCAGAAGTCTCAGATATTCCTACGGAGGTAAAATCTAATCTCTGTTCTCAATCTTGTATAGACACTGTTAAAAGGTATAGAGATCACAATCAGGGAATGTGTTATGACCTTAAGAGATTAGAAAAGGACATAAGAGATTATGTATTGATTGTTGAGAGGTTTGAAGAACAAATTAAGGCTTTTCAAGCCAATGAACTTCAACACTCATATGATACAAACTACTGGAAGTGGGAAAAGGGTGGTCTGGAGTTCCAACTAAAAGAGTCTAGGGAAGAGTGTGAGAAACTAAAAGGAGAGCTTGAGAAAGTTAAACTTGATGTAGAAAAGTTTACTTGTGCCTCCAAAGTCATGGACAACATAATCAACTCTCAAATCCATAGTAAGTTGAAACCAGGAATAGGGTACAATACCACACCCCCACCCTATAACAACAACTACATCCCTCCTAAGTCAGACCTATTAGAAACCAAGGATAGGAAGGACTTACCTAAAGGAGCCATTGAAGTAGATCCATTAGATAAAGTAGTTGTTGAGGATGAGACTGACAAAGTAGGATCTGATGAGGAATGTGAAAGTCCATGTGTTAAGAACAATGAGATGAAAAGGACTGACAAGGGAAAGGGAGTTCATTATACACAGACCACTGTTGTGAACTCTAAAACTTGTGAACATTGTTCTTGCAAGAAATCTCAAGAGAATAAGCCCCAAAAACATGATAAAAGGAGGGGAAATCAAAGAAATTGGAATAACCAGTGGGCACAAAAGCAAGGAGTTGATCTGCAAAGGATTAACAGACCAAAACCTTGTTTCATCTGTGGCAGATTGAATCATCTTGCCAAACACTGTTATTTCAATCCTATTAACCAAAGGATGAATTTTCAAAGACCTTTTTATAAATCCAATGGTTATAGGAAGCCTGCAAGGAACCATGTGGCTAAGAAACAAGCTAAATCCAAAAGCCACATGAGGAAAAAGCCTGAAAAGGAATGTGTTACAATGTGGGTTACAAAAGGCACTAAAAATAATACTGCTGCTAGCAGTGTTAGTACTGCTAACACTGTTAGTACTTCTTCAAGAGTTAGTGCTGCTAGCAGTGTTAATACTGCTAGTAATTCTTCAAAAGTTAGTGCTGTTAGCAGTATTAGTGCTGCTAACACTGTTAGTACTTCCTATTCAGATAATACTGCTTCTAGCAGTGTTAACTCTGTTAATACTGTTAACTCTGTTAGTACTGCTGATACTGCTGCTAGTACTGATAGTGCTGCTAACGATACTGCTGCTCCCAGTGTTAGTACTGCTAGCACTGTTAGTACTTCTGAGGTTAATACTGCTTCTAGTGCTGCTAAACCAATCATATTGACAAAGTACTCCAGTACTGCAGTACCTAAGGTTGAAAATCTCATCAAAACCAAGTGCAAGTACTTTGATGAGCAAGGGAGACCCAAGACCACTTCGGCTTGGGTTCCCAATAAAAACTAATTGATTTATCAGATGTGCAGGGCAACCAACAGCTCAAGGGGAAGAGCATTTGGCATGTTGATAGTGGTTGCTCCAGGCACATGACAGATAACATGGCCTGCCTCAAGAATTTCAAAAGAATTGATGGAGGACATGTTACTTTTGAAAATAATCCTGCAGGAGGTAAGATAAGTGGTAAAAGTAAAGGTGATGTCAGAAGGTAAGATGACATTTGAGGATTTGACTAGTGCTGCAAAGTGCAAGTATAGTTACTACTGCCAGTGCAGAGTTACTACTGCTAGTGCAGAGTTACTACTGCCAGTGCAGAGTTACTACTGCCAGTGCAGAGTTACTACTGCCAGTGCAGAGTTACTACTGCTAGTGCAGAGTTACTACTGCCAGTGCGTAGTTAATACTACTAAGTAGTTAATACTGCCCTTGCAGTTAATACTGCTAAGTGATTAATACTGCTCTGCAGTTAATACTGCTAAGTAGTTAATACTGCCCTTGTAGTTAATACTGCTTTGTAGTTAATACTGCAGGTGTGGTTAATACTGCTCAGTAGTTAATACTACTTTGCAGTTAATACTGCTCAATGGTTAATACTGCTTTGCAGTTAATACTGCTCAGTAGTTAATACTGCTAGTGCACAGTTAATACTGCCAATGAGTAGTTAATACTGCTTAAGTAGTTAATACTGCTTAAGTAGTTAATACTGCTCAGTAGTTAATACTGCTCAGTAGTTAATACTGCTAGTGCACAGTTAATACTGCTTTGCAGTTAGTACTGCTCAGTAGTTAATACTGCTAGTGCACAGTTAATACTGCTTAAGTAGTTAATACTGCTTCGTGGTTAATACTGCGTATGTCGTTAATACTGCTCTTGAAAATCTAGGGCAAATACTGCTATAAATACCCCTGTTTGCCCGCCAAAGTTCATAACGACTCTTCGCATTAACTTCTTCTCTCTCTCGTTCTAACCCCTTCTCCCTAGAATCTCTGTGTTTTCTTTACAAATCCTCAGGAAGCACAACGACTATGGAGTTTGTCAACGAGCACAATGAGATTGCAATGCTTCAGAAGCCGAAGCAGGCCGAAGGATTTCATGAAATTGTGGATTTTCTCAAGTCCACTCATATTTCGTATGCCCTAACGGTGAATCCGACAATATACATCGAGCATCAGACGCAATTCTGGGCCAATGCCACCGTAGAATCCGAAGATGGGCATAAAGTCATTCAAACAAGGGTATGTGACAAACCCTTGAAAGTTTCAGAAGAACTCATTCGCATCACTCTTCGACTAGATGATGCCTCAGGTATATCTTCTATTCCCAATGAAGAACTCTTCTCAACTTTACAAAGAATGGGGTATGAAGGTCCCATTGGAGTTTTTAAATTCTACAAGTCAAAGTTTTTTACTCAATGGAGATTCTTTGTTCATACCCTAATGCATTGTATTTCAAGGAAAACTACTGGATGGAGTGAGTTCAGCAGTACTATTGCTTATGCTCTAGTCTGCTTAGCCACTAACAGGAAGTATAATTTTTCTCAAATGATTTTCAATGATCTTGTGGCAAACCTGGAATCCAAAAAGCGTTTCTATATGTATCCAAGGTTTGTTCAGGAAGTAATTACCAAGGAATTGACGGATATGCCTCAATTTGATGAGGTATATGTGCCAAAATCCCCTACAGGGAAGGTTTTTTCAAATATGAAAAGACTTCCTAGGGACTCGGAAGGAGTTGACACACCATTGTTCTCTACAATGATGGTTGTGTCCCACACATTTGAAGGTATGGCATCAGGGTCAAGGCCCTCATTAGACACACCCACTGATGACCAATCCCAACCTTCCATCACAAAAGAAATCCCTCAGTCCATTCTTGAACGACCCACTCCCACAATAACCAAAAAGTTTGAAAGAAGAAAGGTACACAAGGTTCCTTCCCTTGATGTATCTCCTAAGAGCCCGAAGCCTTTAAGCCCTCTGTTGGAGCATTCTCCAATGGAGAATATCGAAAGGGAAACCACAGGGGTGTCTCCCAACCCCAAGAAGGTGCTCACTAAGGAGAAGGTTGAGCATGTGAGTCGCAAGGCTGCCACTACTTCTGCTAGCAAAGAGAAGGCCAGTGGTAAAATAACTAAGCCCTTCCTCACGGCAACTCAGGGTGAGAAATCATCCAGAGGTCCCAGGTGCCAAGAAACCAAGGGGGTAGGTAGTGCTTTTGCTAGGCAAGAGACACCTGCTAAAACTTCCAATGATCCTTTAAGGGAGGTAAAAACTCCTAAACAGGGTGAGGATAGATATACGTACGAGGAATTGATGGAAACTATTGCAAATATCAACATTGAGGTCATGGATCAGAAAAAGGAAATTGATGAACTCAAGAAAGTGGTCCTCTATCAAAACTCACAGCTTGAGAAGCAAAGGAAGATGATCACTAAGTTGATGCACAGAAAGAAGAGAGCTCAGTTTGTCCTTAGGAGAAGAAACCCTACCAATGATGCTTCCAAAAAGGGGGAGTCAGACTCAGATCTAAACATGGAGGATGCAAACATTGAGGGGGAGTATAAGGTTGAGGGGGAGACTGAGGAGGCTGCAGATATTACAAAGGAAGCAGAAACAGAAACAGCAGCAGAAACCGTTACTGCTGCTGATATTACAAAGGAAGTAGAAACAGAAACAGCAGCAGAAACGGTTACTGCTGCTGAGGTTGCAAAAGAAGTAGAAACAGATAATGCTGCTGAAAAACAAAAGACAGCAGAAACTGTTAGTGCTGCTGAGAGCCTCAAAGAAGAAACAGCTGAAACCACTCCTGAAGCTGTTAAAACTTTTAAAAGAACAAAGATGGTGTCAACCAAAAGGGAACGAACAAAGTCCACAGCTTCGAAGAAGAAAGATGTAAAGAAGCCAAGGGTGGATCCAACTGTAGAAGAAGCCCAGGAGGAAGCAGTAAAAGAGAAATCTGATCCAAAAGTTGCTGAAGAAGAAGTGGCAACTTCATCAGGTCAACCAAGCAATGTACAATCACAATCAAATGCTCAATGTGATGTGTATATAACTGTGGTTGATACTAATCCAATCAAGACTACACCATTGTCTTCCATGCCTCCTGAAATCATCTTCTGGGACACATTGAAAGATGGAAGAAAGGAGTTCATCAGAATCAAAAGGGCAGATGGAAAGTTTGAAGTTTGTCCTACTTGGGGAAAACTTATCAGAACATGCTCTAGATCTGACCTGGAAGAGATGTTCAAGGTAGGAATGAGGCTATATGGAAACATGCTGACAGAGCAAGGTATGTCTATCACAAAGATGGTTCTTGAATACTTGTGCTTAATGTTCAAACCAGAAGCAGTCCAGCATTTGATGGCAAGGAATTTTCAAGTCATTACCAACTGGATGCTCATTGAGAATTGTGGAGTGTATGTCATCTCTCTTGACAATACATTCCATGAATATTATTTGGTGGATGTTGTATACAAGCACAGCATGAAAAAGTTGAAAGGAATGCTGCATGCTAAGTTGGTGAGTGACAAAGACTCTAAAATGGCAAGATACCTTGTAAAAAGGATTCTCAATCAAAGTCTGGGATTGGATCCAAATTTATGCGTTGATGACTAGGTTTTGGAAGCATCATCTGAAGAACTTAACTTCTCATCCTGAAAAGTCAAGTTAGGGGGAGATTGTTGGGAACTGAAGATATGCTAAGTATGGTTAGTACTGCCAGAACAACATTACTACTGCCAGATCAAGTTAGTACTGCTAGTTCAATGTTAGTGATGCCAGAACAAAGTTACTACTGCTGGTACATGGTTAATGCTGCCTGAACAAAGTTAATACTGCTGGTATATTACTACTGCTGGAATATTATTAATGTTGCTTATGTGAGGTTAGTACTGCTTGTCAAAGTTACTACTGCAAGTCAAGGTTAGTACTGCTGGTGCATATCGAATATCTGTTAGTACTGCTCGTGACTTAATACTGCTGGAGATTGTTAGTACTGCTCATGAAGAATGAAGATTAATACTGCTGAGTTTGTTAAGATTGGTATGCGATACTTTTGGAGACAAAGAAGGAATTGATCAAGATATGTTTAACGAAGATTTAGAAGATCAAGTTACTTTTGATAGTTATCTTGTAATTATTTTTGTATAAATAGTATTGATAGATAGCTATTAGAAAAGACGAGATAATATACATGATAGACGTGTGAAAAAAGAATTCGATATCGTTTTCAGAGAGAATTAACCTCAAGGTGTAAGAACCCTATTTCTAGAGAAGTAGAAGTCGTCTTGTTGAGCCTGTTCAACAAGATTGAGGTTTGGTTGTAATCTTGTGAGTCGATTTAGTGAATACACAAAGTGGTGAATTTTCTGTTACATTGTTCTTGATTGTGAGAATTAAAGTTCTTTTCCGCAGATTCTTTAATTCTGAATTCTAAGTGTTAATTATCTTGTTAAGATTCGATCCTGACAGTTTCCATTTTCCGGATACCATAATTTCCCCGGACAATCCCAACACCCGGACAACACATCCTTTCCGGTAAATTCCTACTTTTCCGGATAATATTCAAATCCGGACAACATCCGGACTCTTTAGTCATCCGGATACCATCCGGTACTTACTTCATCCGGATTCTTTCAATAAAAGATAAAACTTACCCGGTATCTATCGCATCCGGAAACATTCATCATCAGGGTGTCCGGATACGGCGATTCATCCGGACAACTCGCTCCTGCAGCCTAAAATTCAATCTAACTTCTTGTCTGTTCGATTCAGTTCATTCCCAGTACAACCACACAGTTCATAATCACTTTATACAGCTATTTCAAGGTTCAATTTAACATAAGCACACTGATTTAAGCAAAGTACAAATGAACTCACCTTATGTTTGCAAAACCCACTTTAATCCTCAATCTGATACTTCAAATCTGATGTTACTGGTATGTAAATCAAATCCAAAACATAATTTCGTTCATAATCTAACACATACAATAATCACAAACATCAACAAATCCCTTACCAATTTGATGAAAATCTTGCTTTCTTCCCTTTTTCCTCTTTTCCTGCTTCTCTCTATATCTCCCTCTCTCTTTTGCCGACTCACCCTTATAAAAATGAGATAGAATCTCAATAAATCAGATATTATCATATACACATTTGCTTATTAACAAAACACTCCCTCATGTTTCATTAATTCCAAAAGTAACACCAAACTTTAACCTCTTGCATTTTTAACTCTAATGAATTATAAAACTTCTATATACATCAAGGTTACACCAAAATACAAATACATCCCAATTCTCATTAAAACACTATTACTGAAATTTCAGGATGTTACACTTTCCATGGCCTCTTTCCATTTGGCAGCCTCAGGGCCTGCCATCGCTTCCTCGTAGTTGGATGGTTCATCCGCACTATCAAATGTTTTATCATTGACTAGTGTGTCTCCTTCCTTTGTAATATGAAAACCATAATAAAACTCAGGAGGCTGACTAACTCTACTAGTTCTGCGAAGAGGTGGTGGAGGTATGTTAGTTTCCTCAACAGGTGGTTCAACCTCATGTTGAGGGCTAGTGTCAAAAAAACAACCATGTTTATAAACCAAAATGCAACCATCATTATTATCAAATTGAAATTCAAAACCATCCTTGTACAATGCATGAAAAGAAATAATGTTTCGAGCCATTTCTGGCGAGTAGCAACAATCTAATAACTTTATTGAAAAACCACTACTAAGCACGAGCTCAAAATCTCCAATCTTGGTAACAGCGGCAGTCATCCTGTTTCCCATGATCAGATTCAGCTCCCCATGCTTCAACGTCCTACTTCCCTTTAGTCCCTGAAAATTAGAGCAAATGTGAGTACCACATCCCGTATCAAGGACCCAAGAGTTAGAAATCGAAGTACTATGGAGTTCAATTGTAAAAATACCTGAGGTGCCACACCCTTTGACCTTGTTCATTTTCAAGTCCTCCAGATATTTTGGGCAACTTCTCTTCCAATGGCCCTTTCCTTGACAGTAAAAGCATATGGCCTCTTTAGGGTCACTTATGGGTGGTATGTCAGAAGAATCAGCTTTTCTCTTAAGGCCTTGGTTGCGTGGAACGACTTTAGCCTTTCCCTTCCCTTTGGGATGAGAAACTTTCTTCTTCTTATAGCCACCTTCCCTAATGGCCAGGACAGGAGCAGTTGAGTGACCACTTTGGGTCTTACCCATACTTGCTTCAGCAGATCTCAACATGCCATGGAGCTCCATCAAGGTCTTGTCCATATTATTCATATTGAAGTTCACTATGAACTGTTTATATGCCCCACTAAGAGAGTTTAGCACCATGTCAATGGCAAGCTCTCTTGGGAAATTGACACCTAGATTGCCTAACCTGTCAATGTACGCTTTCATCTTTTGCACATGCGCACATACAGGGGCACCGTCCTGTTGCTTACATTCCATAAGCGATTTTACGACTTGGAACTTTTCTTGCCTCGCTTGCTCCTGAAATATTTCACGAAGCTGCTCATTTAGTTCAAACGCCCCCATGTTCTCGAAACTCTTTTGAAGTTCCGGGGACATGGACGCCAACATGAGACACGCGACTTTTGTGGATTCCGCGAATTGCTTATTGTATTCAGTTACTGCTTCAGGGCTTGCATCATCATTAAGTATAGGAAGATCCTCGTTGAGCAAATACTTTTTGTCTTCGTACCTCAAGGCAATTCTCAAGGCACGAATCCAATCCAAGTAGTTTGGCCCAGTTAACTTATCTTTACTTAGGATAGAGAGTAACGTAAGGTTGGATGTTGAGTGAGAAGGAGGAGGAGGAGGATTATTTTCAGCCATCTGTAGATATAGATTTTTCGTTAGTTTGATATTTAACCCTTAAAATAATTTTCCAAAAATATTTAACAAGGCTAGGATCCATATTTTATCTTATGATGTGAAAAGGGATGCCGTAATCACATCACAAGGTTATTTTAGGTAAACAAATGCTATTTGTTAATTTCATTCACTATGAAACTCCTAGGTCTTTTGAGATTCATTGACTTATGTCAATGGCATGTTAATCTCGATTATGCTTATCTTCCTTTTGTGACTGGGATGCCGAGGATCACAAACAAGATAGTGAATCGACCATGGAAAAACACATGGACCCCTCGGCTCAAGTATGCTTGAGAATCACGAGCGCCACATCATTTTCAACTATAGTTTCACATTAACGTGCCGGCAAACCGCACACGCTCCGTTAACAAACTATAAGATTATGTGTGTTCTTCATCATGGGTAGCATACGACTTTCACATTTCTTAGTATATCTAAAACGGGATTTTCGTTTTATACTTCATTGTTAATACTTTTAACTTGTCACATTGACCTATCAAACCTTTTCGGTAATTCCACTAGTCCACACAAGAGGCGGTGAGTTTGGTAACGCATGGCGTTTTAAAAACCCTTGACTCATTCGGTAACCATATTATAGGTAACCTCCTTAAACCCCCTTAGAGTGTTTATAGTGAGTACGCCTAGTCTCGGTTTGACTATCAATGTATTATTTAATCATATATATATAATTGAGGTCTAATATATATAAAATTGAATGGAATTTTAAACAATTTAAAATTATGATTATCCAATTAATTCTAATTAACCATGTGAGCACATATTTAACAATTAATATAATTGTTTCCATATTTGATTCCAATTAAACATGTGAGGACACATGCTAATAATTAATGTGAATATTTGACATATAAATTATATTCACTATATAAATAATGTCAATGTTTAACTTACAATATTTATTCAAACTTGAATATATTTGCTTATTGTAAGAAGGTATTTAAGATTATCTTATTCAATTCAAGATTATTCATTCGATATTTGCCATAGCTTATTATTGATGTGTTTTCTTAGGCAAGTTAGGAAACTAGCCATACATAATTAGGATTATCTATTCAATTTAAGATTATCCATTCAATATTTTCCAAAGCTTATTATTGATGTGTTTTTCCTTAGGCAAGTTAGGAAACTAGCCATACATAATTATGGTATGCAAAAATAAAACGACTACTACGCCATACACAATAACATGCATAAAAAAACGACTACTACCCTATACCCTTTAGGGATACCAATAAAATTTTAATCGCTAAAAATAGAAACTTTTTCATGCAAGCAAGAATTTTTTTCAGTTTCCAAAATTATAGCTTTTGAGGTTATGACCATGAAACCCTAACTTAGGGATTAAGCAATTCAATGGCCACAAACTTACTGCACTATGGCGAAAATAAAACAGGTGCCTTCTGGACCTCAAACGATTAATCCAACCGTCCAGAAGGTAAAACAGAATGTCGTGAAACTACTGTCCAAAAACCACGACGATCCGACGGTTCAAACTCCATAAATAGGTAAAACGGCTCGTTGTGTTTTTCCAGAAAATTCAATACGAATTTTATGCTATTGAGCTAAAATCTAAGAACCTGGCTCTGATACCACTGAAAGGTTTTTGTTAAACCGTACTACCACATGATATAGGCAACGGAAGCATATTTAAAATTGAATCATCCATGGCAATACAAACAAACAACTTATAAAGATGCATACGTTCTAGATGATTAACTACAATAGAAAGAATCAAGAACACTTACTTGTTTCTTGTGATTGTCGAAAACACAAAGATGAATTAACCTTGTTCTTGCTTCTTGGATGTCAAGGATCAATAGTGTGAATCCCTCTAGTGGCTCACACTTAAGAACACCAAACCAACAATCAAGATTGAAGCTTTAAACCCTAAACCCTTATTTAGGGTTTACGATTTTGGGAGGGAGGAGAGGGGAGGTTACGGCCTCAATAGATAGAGAGAGATTGATCAAAAAAAACTCATTAGGGTTTGATCCCTAGTAGTTTATTTATAATCCCCTTATTTACACCTAGCCCCCTTGAAACGATAAGCTTGTTAAAAAACTCTTTTAACCAATTATCATTTAGTCCCTATAATTAATCCAATTAATTATATTGTAGCTTATAATTAATTTATCATCAAATGACAAATTAATAAACTAACTACTTTAACTTCCTTTCATTCTTCTGATTGTTATTTGGGTCTTAAGGGCAACCCAAAAGGACCCTGCTATTATTAGAAATATTACCAATAGTTAATGACTCTGGACACTATGTCCAACAGACCCTTCAAATAATCCTTAACTTTACCTTTTTCAGTCGGAGCCACATGCCCCACCAAGTTAAGCTTTTCCATGAAAGATTTTGTATACTTTCTCACCGTCATATTGCCTTTCTTGAGATTCCGGAACTCTTCCTCGATTCGATCCATTTCAGTTTCGTTACAGTATTCATCCAGAATATTTGCTTTGAACTGTTCCCAAGTCATGGCTTTTAGAACTGCTTCTGACACTGAAGCTGACAACACGTTCCACCAAGATAGCGCGTTACCGCGTAACATCTGTGATCCAAATCTAACTTTCGACTTTTCATCATAACACTCACACGCTCGAAAAGCTTGTTCAATTTCTCTTAGCCAATTCATACAGGCTATTGGGCTATCTTCTCCTTTGAATTCTGGTGGTTTACAATTCAAAAAGGTTTTGTAGGAGCAATTTCTATCAACCCTTCTTTCCGTCTCTAGACCTGGGTTACCAGTTGGATTTATCACACTGAAATCAGTCCCTGTTCGCCTCGGTTCCGCACTCCGATCGTTAAACATTTTCATAAACATTTTTGCTTGTCTTCCCATAGTGGTGTTCATCATTTCAGCTTGTCTTTCCATTGATGCATTCATCAATCTGGTTACATTATCCATTATCCGACCTTCCATACTCGAATCCGGTGGTGTTTGATCGGCAGTACTGGTACCCCCTCTATGTGCCGGATTACGCACTCTTCCTAAAGAAAGAAAATCTGGTGGTGTCTCATGAACTCCGCCTACTCCAGTTGGTCTTTCTCCCGTCTCATCTAACCAAATCCTATCCACGGAAGAATTAGGAGACCTCGGCGGTGTATTTACCATTATTCTGAATGAGCACAGAAGAATACCCATCAGAAATGGTTTATACATAACTAGACATACAAAACGTACTTTACCGCTCATCAGTCACTGTAACACTTTGAAACAAGTATGCTTGTGTAACAATATATTCATAATAACAGTAGCTAATTGAAATTGCGAACATATTATACATGAGAATCCTCATTACCATCGTTACAGTACTAACTTCGCGTATTTCCGTCGACTCTAAGACTACCCAGTCTTAACAATTCTACCCATACCTCACGGATCATAACTTAATTCATCACAGATTAAGTCTAGGTATCTCAAAATCATACCTAGTTCGCTTAAACTACTGCTCTGATACCATATTGTAACACCCTAAAAACAGGGCCAATTTAAACCTTGAATAATACACAAGTTATGATCATAAAACTTCAAACTTTGATAACCTGAGGATCAATTGTAAAGGTTTTATATACAATGCATCTAACTCAAATAACCTATTAATCTAATCATACATCATAATCAGATTAACTAAGTTATCTAGCCTTTGTCCCAAAAACATCAAAAGAATAGCTAGATCCTCCGTCATCTCTAAGTTGAATCTTTCCAAAATTTCTCATCACACCTCCCCGCTTACTTCCCGGAGCTTGTACCTGGTAAGAAAATTCAACTTGAAACATTAGGCTTTCGCCTAGTGAGAGTATTCAAATCAAATTAAAATTAACAATTAAAATCTCAACAGATAAATCAAACCTGTTTTCACCCATCTTACCGTACAACAACTCCTTTCAACAATGGTAATCTACCCCACTCCCATAACTATGACTAATTCACCTAGTCATATTATCATACACCAGAGCCTTCTACGAATCAATCCCAGATTCTAGATCAATGCTCTCATCCAATAAATCGCAATTACACATGCCTATTTATTGGAAAGGAAGTAGAGATTACAATTACTCATGTCAATCTCTATTCCTCCTCAGAAATCAGGAATTACGATTACTCACATCAATCTCATAATTTCTCAATAATGCAAAATAGGAATTACGATTACTCACATCAATTCCATATTTAACATACACTCAGGAATTACGATTACTCACATCAATTCCTTATTTCACATAAATGGGAATTACGATTTCTCACATCAATTCCACATTTAACATACACACTCTGGAATTACGATTACTCACATCAATTCCATGTGTTTATATCAAATTAGTGCCTATGGATCCATTACACTCTATCATAAGTATATACAATACCATATACTACATCTCATAACATATTCTATAATAAGAATATAAATATTTCATCTCCTCAACTTCTTAACTATCCCCTTTTTGCAATTTAGCACGGAAACCCCAACATAGCATCACTCTTTATTCATCTATTTGGACTCATTACTGATAAAGACAAGTCCTTACAACTATCGACAACTTATGATAAAAAATCAGTTTATAACAGAATGAGAATTTCGCAACCTACAGAGGCGACATACTCCACTTCTGGCAACCAACAGTGGCGAGATGCTAATTTCTCGCAACCAACAGTGGCGAAAAATTCTACTTCTCGCAACCAACAGTGGCGAGATGCTCACTTCTCGCAACAGTGGCTTGCGAGATACTCACTTTGCGCCACAGTGGCTTGCGCAAAGTGAACATTTCGCGAGCACTGTTCATCGTCTTCATCATTAAGCCAGTTCACAAAAACTTCTGAATAAGTCAACTACTCATCAATTAAGTTCTACTAACATGTTAAGACACACATATTACACATCTATTTCAACATTAATTGTTGAATTTTAAAGAGAGTTGAATAAACTCACCTGATAGCTTCTGAACACAGTGTTCTTCACCAATTCACTTTATCAACTTAAACAAAATCTGAACAGATGAATTGTAATCTTCAATTTTACTACTTAACTGAAGAAATTAGTAATAGAAATCAGATTCCTACCACAAATTCGAAATGCTAACCTTTCTCCATCTCTTCTTCTCGATTTCTCTATCTTTCACTCTCGATCTCTCTCTCTTTCTGCTTACTGAGTGTCCACACACACAATTAGTCACTTAAGACTAATTGTGTGACACCTCCTACTTAAAACACTGCTGATTCATAACTCATTTTACCAACTACACCACTAACTTTAAAGAAATGACATAATAAACCCTCAAGTTGAGATTCCACTTCAAACCTTAACTTTAAACAAATACAAACTTAACCCCAAGTTAATACTTATAATTTACAAAAATACAACGGAAATTCGTGATGTTACACAACCTGAGACCTGTTGCACATGCCGACAAATAAAAAGGGTTAGGCTAACGCCAAGTGAGTTCAAGAATTTATAGCATGATTTAAATAATTATTTAAATGAAAGTTTGCAATATAGTTTACAGTTTCCAAAAGGATTTGCAAAAGGAATATAAACGACTCATTTTCCAACGCACCCAAAATCTATGAGGAAAGTTCCCAAAAGGTATAAAGCGTTTTACCATAACGAATTCAAATCCCAACTCACTCAAATACGTGAATAATATCTATATTAGGCAAAACCTTCAAATACGGTCGACAATAAATACTCAACACATAAATCATGGAAAACCATCCATTTAATTTTAACCCTTCATTGAAAACATAATACGAAGCAATACTCACGCAAATGTAAAATGTAACGAAGTTCCAAATACCATAAATATGGAAGTGACCTGCTTCATTTAGACTTTAATACACATGGAGGGGAATCCAATATTAAAGTCATCAAACCGCAGTCAAACGTATAAGACTAACAATAATTAATAAAACAGGGACAATGTAAAATCCCAACTAGGTTGGCCAACGACGGGGGAGACCCGTATCCATTGAGAGTGGATGAACACAAAAGTACGCCACTCTAACAATGTTAACTGTACGACACTTCGCTGCATAAAAGCCCAAGTGTCCCATACGACGCCTTTCAAGATACGACCAAGAGACATTTGAGACGGAAGAGAAACGGAGGAAGGAAGGAAGTTGCCGACAGGTTAAAGGAAGGAAGTCCTTGGTCTTGGCGCAGACCTATCCGAGACGGAAGAGAAACGGAGGAATTTAACCAACTTAAGGACGTTGTCAGGGATTGTTCATTATCTGATAAACCTGACAGATGGATTTGGGAGCTTTCTACAAACGGTCTTTTCTATGCTAGTTCACTGCGTTCCTTCATCGAAAAACGTTTTTTGGGCACTAGAGACAAGGAAACTATTTGGAATCCGTTGGTTCCACCTAAAGTTAACATCTTCATTTGGCGGGTCATGTTGGACAGACTTCCAACTCGCGATAACCTTTTACGGATAAATGTGGATCTCAATTCTACTCTCTGTCCGATATGTAGAGAGGTTATCGAAACTTCAACATTTGTTATTCGAGTGCTCTATCGCTTCGGAGGTTTGGAGTTTTATAGAAAGGCGGTGGTCTACTACCTTTCGAGGACTCAGATCGTTCGTTTCGATGACTAACGGTATTAAAGCAGCGTCCAACAATGGTCTTGAGAGGAAAGCGCTGGAAGCAGTGTTTTTTATTTCCTGTTATATCCTGTGGGGTTTTCGAAATAGGTATGTTTTTTACATAATCCCTCCCCGAAAGGACTCAATTCTTGATTCGATCGTGGAGAAGTCGTTCTGTTGGGTGTTAGCTAGGTGTAAGGGGAGTGAAAAAAACCCGATTATATGGAGATGTAACCCTTCTGCCTGTATCAGAACCATGTAATGTTTTTGTTTTGCCGCTAGCTGCTTGCTAGCTTTTAATATATTGTTGGTTGCTGTTTCAAAAAAAAGACATCTGAGCTTAGCTAAAACATTACTAAGAATACCGCCAAATGCCCGACACAAGGGGGATACAACCATGGCATTGCCCCAACATGGCGGAGGTCATATTCGCCCAATGTGCTCATCCATGACTCAGCCCTCTTATCGTACCCTTGAAAGTAAAGGTCTTTTAGCATGGGGCCCGGTCAAATCCCGCGACACCCAGCAAACCATCAAATAAAGACTGACCCACGTGCCTATGGATCCAATGCAACACAGTCTACAATAATAAGTCCATTCTGGAATGACTAACGCACCCGGGCATGTAAACATTAATAATGGGCAATAATTGCGATATGGTGCAATAAAAGCAAACCATAGATAAGACTCTACATCGAGCCATTAAAATCAGACAAATGTCCCCAAGACTATCTCAAAGTCAAAACCGAGCAAAATGCTCAAATACTCATTAGACCCATAAATAACGGTCATCTTAGCATAAAAATGCATTTAATATCAATTAGGTAAACAAGTACCACAAAATCGTTATTAACCCAAAACTCAACACGGGTTAAACAAAAAGGGTTTTCCCAAAAGGACTCACACCCTTATAATTCTCAAAATGGTTATTGACACTAAAACGTGCATTCTCCCAAATGGTTTATAAAATCATTTATACAAATATGATTAAACCATCAAATAGACTCCATTTTGAATAATAAATCTTTTAAGGATATATTTATGATTTCTACATATCAAAATATCCAAAAATCCCAAATATGGGTGTTTTACAACTTTTAAGAAGATAATTACTTCAAAAGAGTTAAACTCATCAAATAACTCAACAATTGATATTTTCAAGTAAAACACACAAACATTTGGAAAATAACATTTTTGGCATGTACAAAGTTTTCACAAATCAACTTGAACTCACCTTGCTAGATTTAGGCTAAATCTAGAGTTTCCCGAAACGTAAGCTCCTTTGAAGCATCTTGCATCATCAAGCTAAAACCTCCAAAAACCTAGATCCATAAGTTTTCAACCAACATTAATTAGATCTAACCATGTGGAATCATCATCCAACCATTTTACACCAACAATACCCACTTATATCAAAACCCTAACTTCATAAATGAAGAGAAGAGAAGATTACCTTAACCACACTTGAATCCACCAACCGAATATCTCTAGAACCACCAAGACGAGTCACAAACTCCTAATCTTCAAATGGAGTGAAAAGGGTTGTGTAAAAACCCTAGAAATTGATGGAGAAGATGGAGTGGAAGGTTTCTTGAATGGGTTAAGGTTTTCCAACAATGGTGATGGTGTTGATTTGGGGAAGAAGATGAAGAGGAGAGGGGATTTAGGGTTTCTAGGGAGAGAAAACGATTTTTAGAGAGAGAGAGTTGAGAAATGGAAATGGGGAAGAATGAGGGGAAAGAGAGAGAGAAATGTCTTAAGAGAAACAAGAAAATATCACAGATGCATCGCGGACATCCGCATTGCACCCTCGCGGACGTCCGACTTACTTTGGCCGAAATCCCTCAAAATTCTCTGTTGCTTCCACGGACGATCCGCGGACTTTCGCGCATCGCGGACGTCCGGCCTTGTGCCTCGCGGACGTCCGTGAACCCCAAAATATGTTTTCCAAATTTTCGGGTGTTACACATTGACATAACAAATTAAAGAAAGCCATTGATAAAAAGATAAATTAGGGTTAATTTCTTTTGAGTAAATTACATATTTGGTCCCTGTGGTATAGTGGTTTTAACACTTTGAGTCCCTAAAATGAAATAATTATAGTCTGCATCCTTGTGGTTTTCATTTTATAACGTGTTTGGTCCCTAAAAGTCACGCCGTTCAATTCTGCTCCGTTAAAGTACCCATGTGCAAGGCACATGATGGGTATTTTGGTCATTTTATGCATTTTCCTCATTTTAAATTAAAATCTAAAAACCACCACCACCACCCACTCCTGTCATCTTCTCCGATGAACCCAAAAAATGTTAACAAAATTATGGATGTATAACCCCAGATCCAAAATAAATAAATAAAGAAATCATGGTATTAAAACAACCTCAAATTCCAAAAATAAAAACACAAACCAAACTTTGATTCCAAAATAAACATGATTATGAACCATATCTACATCCAAATCGAAAACTAGATCGAATCCCAAATGAAAACCAATAGTAAAAGCTAGATCGAATCCCATATCAAATATATCATCGTCCCAACACAGATCTCATCCTCACTCTCTATGGATCCATGAATCTCGATTGGGTTTTGATATGGGATTTGCCGAATATTCGAATCTGTTGCAACGACGGAGATATGAAGAAGAAGGAGATGACTAACAGTGGGAACTGGTCTCTTCCAGTCTCCATCTCTCTATGTTCAGTAAATTACATATTTGGTCCCTTGGTTTAAGTTTAAAAAGGTAAAAAGTAAAAAGTAAAAAAAAGTGAAATGACAAAAATACCCATCATGTGCCTTGCACATGGGTACTTTAACGGAGAAAATTGGACGGAGTTAGTTTTAGGGACCAAACACGTTATAAAATGTAAACCACGAGGATGCAATCCATAATTATTTCATTTTAGGGACTCAGAGTGTTAAAACCACTATACCACAGGGACCAAATATGTAATTTATTCATTTTTTTTCTATATGTTGAACTCAAAAACCCTAATTCTTGTAGCGGTCATGTTTCAATCTCCCGTAACAATCACTCCCAAAATATATAATTCGTTCATTTTCCAAAGGGATGGAACTTGTTTACGACTTAATTGGTTGTCAATCATTGTCAGTGCTAGCTTATGTAAGTCGATCACCCAACAAAAATAAACAAAATACTAAAACTATATATATATATATATATATATATATATATATATATATATATATATATATATATATATATATATATATATATATCCCGTATCGATCATGTCATGTTAAATTTGAAAATTCATTTGTTCTCGTGATTGGCGGGGTTGGATATATCACAAGTGTGCGAACGACGAATTATATGCATTTAATCCTACTCAATTACATACATGTATGTGTGAAGTATAGGACAAAGTTCAAGTCACCATTGAATAAGTTATGTCACACACACACCCACATATATATATACATATATATATATATATATATATATAAATAGAGAGAGAGAGAGAGAGAGAGATAGCCGGCTAAAAGAATAAATCTTGTTAATTAATAGTTAATAAGACCAAGACCTTGTCTCAATTTTGCTCCCATTTCAAAACCTTCACAGGTGTCTCCCCTTCTGAATTCATTTCAGATCTATCTATATATACTGTTCTGGTTTGATCCTCCCTTTGTATATACATATATATCCCTCTAAATAAACCGTATATCTTCTACACTTTTCTTAATCAGAAAATACATATAGCTCTCATCAATGGAGTCCATAAGTATGGGTGATGATGAAGATGATCAGCCAACAAATTCAAGTGATCAAGAAGTTGATCATGATCATGTAGGAACCGTGGGGCGTGCAGGGAGATCGTACGAATGCATGTTTTGCAAACGCGGATTCACCACCGCACAGGCGTTGGGTGGACACATGAACATCCACAGGAAAGATAGAGCCAAGAACAGGCCTACTAATTATTTGAGTAAAAGCTCATCAAATAAACAAGATGATAGTTATGATCATCATACAGGCCCTACATCATTCTTCCAACCACTTTTTGCAAGTTACCCACCAACCTATCTTTCTGCACCACCACCTGCTAATCATCATCATCATCAAGAGGGAAGACAGCTTCATTGTTTTTCATCCACATCAGGTGATCAATGGCCAATAAATTACGAAAACAATCATCAAGATCACCGGTGGGCGCCTCATGATCATGATCAAGTGATTACAAATACATCAAGGGAGGAGGAGAGGAGGAGGATTAGCTTACAATTTGGTTGTTCAAATGGAGAAGATGAAGTTTTTAATAGAAGAGATAAAGAAGATGAACTGGATTTGGAGCTTCGGCTTGGCCATGATCCATGAAATTCAAACTTAAAAAGGGAAAAATGAAGAACACCCCGGTGGCCGTTCATCCAGACAGTATGCACTTCTGCATAGAGGTAATGTTACAAATTACTTGTATGCACAAGTGCATACCGTCCTGATGAATGGCTACCGGTGTGTTCTTTAGTTTTCCTTTTTTTTTTTTTAGTTTTCCCGTGGACCTGACCTTGTTCAAAGTAGTGACGGCAAAACACCATTTCCAGGTTCCGAATATGTCTCTTTGTAAAATTTTGGCAAAGGAAACTTGAAAATCCTAAAAGGGTATACGGTACGTATGATGTTTTTTCAGGTAGCCATCTTCGTTATTTCCCTTCTAATTTAGGGTTTACATGAGAAATATTTCAACATCACCTTATGTTTTTTTTTTCTTTTTCTTTTTTCCCTTTGCCAGCTGCAAATTAATTAGTACAGACAGATAATTTTATATGGGTTGATTAATTACATATGTCCTATAACTAAATAATCTTTTGCAAACAATTAAAGTTGGATCAATTATGTACTTGGTGAAGTAGTTAATTACCAAATGCTTGCATAATGATCACCTGCACTCAAAAGTCAAAACCCTAATGATCAAAGAATCTACCAAATGCAAGAAAAC
Organism: Saussurea involucrata; assembly: GCA_033807775.1. Taxonomy (NCBI): domain Eukaryota; kingdom Viridiplantae; phylum Streptophyta; class Magnoliopsida; order Asterales; family Asteraceae; genus Saussurea; species Saussurea involucrata. The sequence continues at coordinate 231,926,499 of CM066314.1, forward strand.
AGTGTGAAGCCAACAAATTTTCCATCATTTTTGTTGTATTTTCTTGGTAATGGATTAGGTTTCATTAACCCTTAATTAAATCCATTGTTTTGGGCTCATAATAGAGTAAAGAGAACATACTACGTATAACATAAAGACTCTTAGAAATCCTTCATTATGAGATTTTATGCGTTGTAGGGTTGCTCTTTTAAGTGTTCATTCTTTACTCATGTTCTTTGCACTAAGCATTAAAACCACCATATATGAAGCATCTTGTGTATGTATTAAATTCATCCATTTTATTTATATTTGGAAGTAGAAATTAATTATTTATCCCTATTTTTCGGAGTTGATCCATGTTCAATTCGTACTCCAACTTTTGGAGATATTATTCAAGTGGAGATCCCGTCTCGAAACTTTGTTGTTTTTCATCATTTAAGAAGTTGTATATATATATATATATATATGCAGGAGCGGACCCAAAAAAAAATTCATACAGTGACACCATATAGACAAAAAATAATTACAAAAAACACAGTTTTTATCGACGTGTTTTCATCTTTTTACCAACGTTTAATATTGTCTGATGTGTTTTTTTTAGCCTAATTCCACCGCTTCGAAAGATTTTTTAAACTTTTTGCTTGATTTAGCGAGATTTTTAAGTTTCCTTATCGATAACGATGAATTTTTTCCATTTTTTTGGTTGATTTCAGGAGTTTTTTTTGGTTTTTTGGTTGATTACGAGATAAGGTTGCACCTTCTTGAAGTTTTTAAATTAATACGGTAGCACCTTCCAAAACGATACAGTTGCACATTTCACGTACCTAAAAATTTTTTACCCTTCGCCGGAGAAATATTACGATAGCACGTGCCACCGTAACTACATGCTCTGGTCCGCCCATGTATATATGTGTGTGTACTGTGTATGATGATGATGAAACTTCTCATATTCGAATGCAAATAAGCAATCAAAGTTAAACCTGAAACATGAACTTAGCAAGAAACCTACGAATGACGAATGATCGTGTGAGAAAAAAGAGTTAACGTGAGAAACGTATAAAGGGATATGTATACTCTTGAACACTTTTAATCTCATATCACATGAAATTTTCCGACGCATTCTCATTAGTGTTGATCTTTAATTAGAATTGATCCAAATGTCTAAATCTCTTCTTATGTTTCTCGCCACATATCCCTTCTCACTGGAACTCAACCCACCCATGAATTACGTTATAAATTAATCCCTCTCTTAATATTCAACTAATCAAAAAATCTTGAAAAAAATCCAGTATTTGTGAGAAACCACGGTGTCGGTTAACAACATTATCTTTATCTAACTTACCCGGTAAGAGTTTTGGGTTGTTTACTAAACATTTGCCTCCTCTTAATTACTCTTACTCTCACTGGATGACTAAGCATTTACCGCCTCTTATCATGTAATTGACGATTGCCTGGTCAAAGATGATATGATGGTGTTTATAAACAATCTCACGGGACCATTTTGTTGACATGTACATCTCAGCGTTTATCGATCTGTAGGTTAAATATGAAAGTGTTTACCAACAATCTTATATCATGTAAGGTAAGTGATGATGATGACAACTATTACCCTATAAACACTTGCATAGTACATAATAAATATCGGTAAATTCCACTAGTAATTAAACAACCCCTTCAACTTCACCATTCTTGCATTCTAAAAATATGACAACGTTAACTTGGACGAAGAAATCACCGAATGCATACATTTTTTTGGAAAGGTATCTCAGGCTATGCTCAAAATAATCCCAACAAAGGCGATTGTAAAACAATTAGCCTCGATAAACATAATGGTTAGTATTATTATGGACGCCTAAAATCAAACTGGAATGTTCTAACACCACAACCCTTGTGGTTGAATGCATAATTTTCTTCATGCCAAAGAATACTATGCCTTTTTTTGTCAAGCAAAAACCAAATTCTATTACGGCTAGCAAGAAACTAGCAACAAGGGCAAAAAAAACGATATACAATTGAAATGATGATATCTCCACGTTATAGGACTTTTATCGCTCCCCTTACATCTAGCTAATAACCAAATGAACGATTTTTCCACAATTAGATCAAGGAGAGAGTCTTTACGAGGCGGGGGATTGTCAAAAACGCATCTGTTCTGAAAGCACCACACACAATAATAGCTGATGAAAATGAGTGCTTCAACTGCTTCCTTGACTTGTTTATCCTTACACTTTGAGTTAACCCTGTTAAGCAACGATTCCAACGACTTAACAGCGGGGAACGAAATCGACCACCGTCTCTCGATGAATTTCCACACCTCCCTCGCAACTGGACAATCGAATAACAAGTGGTTGATTGTTTCTGAAATGGAGCCGCACAACGGACATAGCAGGGAGTCGAGGTCCAACTTCATCTTGTTAAGATAGTCGTAGGAACTCTATCAAGCATTAGCCTCCACATGAATATGCCTTTGAAATGTGCATGCCATGATTTTTATAGGCCAAGAGTACCTACAATTCAATATATGTGTACTAAGAAATATATAATACTCTTTTTGTCGCAAAATAAATATCCCCAATTCTTAAAATTTGCTTTAAAATAAATGTCAATCTTTAAAAATTAATAACTGAATTTCTATATCTATCCTTAATTAGTTAACTAATGAAAAAATAATTTAAGAGTTGATAAAACAAATAAATTAAACAGGGTAGAATTATATATTATTTGGATAACTAGAAAATATGATAACTATTAAACTGTATATGTCTAAAATCATATTATTTTTCATTTTGGATGATTAAACAATAAAATAAATATAACATTTAATATACGATATTGATGTAAACTGTACCTTTTTACTCATTAATAACTAATAGTTGTTTGGTTCTAATAATCGTTTTAAAAAACTTTTATTTTATGTGTCATATTTGTTTTTCATAATAAATGTAAGATATTGTTTCGGGAGAGATGTCATAATAGCACCAGTGGTCTAGTGGTAGAATAGTACCCTGCCACGGTACAGACCCGGGTTCGATTCCCGGCTGGTGCATTTCTTATTTTTGTCTTTTTACAGTTTAGCCCTTGTACTTTCGCTGGTTTTACAAGTAGTTATCATCAAATCAGAAAATACCTAATTTGGCCACCAATCTTTCAGAATTTTACATATTAAGCTACAATTAGATTTTGTCATCAAATCCAAATCAATCCAATAGATGATGGGAATCAATTTTATCCATTAGATATTAATCATATTATTGCTTATTGGTTTCCATACAATATTTTTGATACAATTTTCAATCAATTAATCTATATTTCAACTAAAAAGCAATATAAAAAATGTCAATAGTTATATATAATTATTAATTGGATTATAACTAGACGGGTAATTAGATGGTTATTGGATTAGACCGGTTCAGTTTTATTGGATTCTAAATTGTCATCTACGAACCAACATATCCCATTAGGATGTTGAAATTTTGAATCCAATCCGATCCAATTATAGCCAATCAATTATAACTGGATCAGTCAGTTAAATTGAATCAAATTGTTTTTTTCTAAAATTTGGCAGGTTTTGGTTTTGGTTTTGACTTCATATTTTTAGAAAGTGGGAATTACTAGAAAAATGAATGATGTGAAACAAAAATCTGTAAAGCCCGTATCCCGGTATGTATTTTCTTATTATTAATATTTTTTTAAGCTATTATTTAACGTGGTTATCGTTAACGGGGTTAGACGATTTGGACCAAATTGTTAAATATGTCAACTATTTTGTTGGTTTGCGAGAAGAGTTTAGTTGAGGGGCCAAAAGTGGCAAGGGGGCCAAACTTGTGCATGGGATCGGCCAAGAGACACCCCTTCCCCTTCCCCTTCCCCTTCCCCTTCGGTTTCATGCTAGTAACTCCCCAAAGACTTTTAGTCATCTCCCCCTCCCCCTTGTTGTTTTCGGCCAGAAGAGAAGAAAGTGAAACCGAGGGAGAAAGAGAGCAAGGGTCGAGAGGAGGAAGGAGGCGATCGCCGGCGTGAGGGAACCAGCGTCGGGAGTGGTCGGAAAGGAGGAGGAAGAGGGATTCCGTTAAGGTAAGTGTCCCGTTCGTTTTATTTGATGTTTTCCTCGTCGGGGAATGTAAACCGCCACCACCACCGCCGTAGCCACGGCTGTCGGCGGTGGGGCCGCCGCGATGGAGGCAGAGAGTGCGTGCGCTTGCGGGTGTGTGGGTGTGTGCGGGTGTGGGGTTGCGGGTGATGTTGGGAGGTTTCGCCGGAGGTTATCGACCGCAACCACCGTCGTCGCCGCCAACCACCACCACCGCCGGAGGCGGCAGTGGGTGGTGCATGGTGTGGTTCAGCCCATGTCAACCCTAAAACAGTAAGTCATGTTGCTTTGCGGGTCTGTTTGGATTAAGACGTCTTATTGGGTTCAAGTTCAAAAGGTTATCATTTTATGTAAATTGTACAGTTTCTGCCCTGTTTTGTAAAAGCTATAACTTTTGCTAGAAATGTCGGATTGGGATGGGGCTGGTGCCAAAAGTTCCCATTCTGAGTCTAGTAACTTTTATATGTTTTGTGGAAAAACCTGTTCGGGCCATAGCTAGTGTCAAATTGCCATTTTATACGGACAGGTCCTGTTTTAGCTGCTCTGAGAGGTGTTTTTGTAAAATTCATATAGAGTGCTAGGAATATCGTTAGGACGCGTGCGATACGTCCTTGGAACCGTAAGACATTGAACTTCCTGAATGTGGAATTAGATTTTTGGTTTGATCAGTTTAGCAGGGGTAAAATGGGTCCCGAACAGACCTGCGTTTTTAGTATAAAAGCCGGGATTTTTAGTTTCGTTAAACTAGTAAAAGTGTCGTGAGTTGGGACCTTCCGTTGAAGTTTTTAGTGCGTAATTAGGTGGAAAAAAGTGAGGAAGGTTGACGTGCTGGTGTTGCGGATCGGGAGCGTGTCGCTTTGCTTTGAGGTGAGTTCTCTCACCGCGTAGTTAGGAATTTCATGTATATGTGTTACGTGTATTATGTGTTATTACGTGTTTACGTGAATTAGTTGGGATGTGATATCTAGTTGTGATATGTTGAATGTGTATGTGAATTATGTATGCTTGTGTACACCTCAGTGGGACTGGGGGGGCTCGGTGGGACCGAGGGCTCGGTGGGACTGAGCTAGTACAATTGTATTATCTTTACTCGGTGGGACCGAGGGCTCGGTGGGACCGAGGGCTCGGTGGGACTGAGCTTGTATCAATGTCTTTACTCGGTGGGACCGAGGGCTCGGTGGGACTGAGCTTGTATCGATATATTTTTGGTGTGCTCGGTGGGACCGAGGTTCGTATTTATACGTTAATTATTATGTGGATTTATATTTGTGGTGATGGTGATGTTGCCTACTGGCGAGTAGGGGCGATATACGTGGGGTTGCTACCTGCGTGTGTGATAGGATTCACTAAGCGTTTAGCTTACCCTTTTCCCAATATGTTGTGATTTCAGGTGCGAGCGGCAGTCGGGCTTGACGGTACACACACTAGGCGCGGAGTGTCGAGAATTGTTTAAGTTTCACTTTCAAACCTTTGGATTTTATTTTATGAAATTTCCGTTGCGTAAACTTTATTGACTGTTCGAGTTAACGACGTTAACTTCATTTGAGTTACGAATTATTAAATTGTGATTGTTTTATAATGAAATGCATGTTTTAAAATTTTAAATTCCTTGTAATTTTTGGGACGTTACAACTTGGTATCAGAGCACAGCTTGAGTGAATCAAACACATCTCGGTGTGTTTGGTCTCAAGTTGCGGCTATGAAGTTTTTTTAAACTCTCTTATTAAAATCTTTGAAAATAAATGAACGGAGAAAGCCCGTTTGGGAAACGGTGATCGTGGGCGCAGTGTGTACAGTCAGCCGACGCCAATTGGGAAGGTACAGCACTTAGTGTATTTATTGCTTTCTAGAGCATAGGAGTATGTATGCTAGATTGCTTACGTAGATTTTGTGGTACTGTATACTTGTTACTTGCTATTAGGAACTCATGCTAGCCTTGATAGGTTGTTATGTGAATGCACCTTAGGTTGTATGCAGTAGGAACTGAATAGCCTTAGAATGTTGGATTTAGTTCTATTGCGCAGCTCTTGTTTGAGTCCAACCGTTGTAGGATAGAATCTTATATTCGAATGTCTATCTGGTTTCACTGTATACGACTGTGCATTTACGAGGCGACTCGTCAGGGCTAGTGGGGGTTCCGTTCTAGCAAGGGTGGTGGGGTATTACGACTTTTCTAGGGAGCTAGGAAAAGTGTTTGCATATGCCGGAATGGGCATATGTGTTTGTTTGTGGTAAGCAACTACTTGGACGTCCCGGGACAGGACTCGAAACGAGTAAGGATAGGTGTGAAGGGTAGTAGCAGAGCTCCTACTATCTGAAGCACAGGATCCGTGCTCGAGTCGGGGAAAGTCACGGAGAATCCGAAGAGTTGAGTGTGAGCGTAGTTAGCAGGTTTTAATGTGTGCTAGTAGCTCGTTAAGGAGGAACAACAATGTTGATCCAGATGCTGATGCTGGAATTATTAGTGATCAGATTCGTGAGATGTTTGCGGTCGAGGTGACGCATATTTTGAGGAGGCGATCCCAGAAATTATTACCGCCATTCGTGATGAGGTAATAGTGTCGATGGAGGAGCGCATCGCGGCGATTCCACCCCCTGCGGGTGGGCAGCCCCGAACAAGAGAGTCGGGATCGGTTATGAAGTGCACATTTTTTACCGGTGGTTGTCCTGCGAACTAGAAGGTTCGCTTCGCGGTGAATCTGTTACGAGACGGAGCGAAAGACTGGTGTGCTACTGCTTTGACGCTTAATGGGTGCACTACTTGACCTGGGAGGAGTTCGTCGTATGTTTCGTGTAGAGCATGTGCCTCTAGTGGAGATGGAGAGGACTGCCAAAGAGTTCTTGGAGCTCTCTCAGACTGCGGAGGCCATAAAGGAGGTGAACCGAGAGTTCACGGAAATGACATTATTCTATCCTTAGCATGCTGCTTTTGAGGACATGAAGAGGACACGGTACAAGGATATGTTATGTACCAAGATCAGGGAGTTCGTGAGTACCGCGCAGTATGTTTCACTTACTGTAGTGATGGAGGCGGCCTGAGGTAGAGTTCGTCAACTGGGAGTGGAGGAGGCACAAGCTACGTATAAAGTGGTGACAGGTACATTGTTGGTTAACTCAGTGCTTGTTGTGGTGACGATTGATAGCGGGGCTACTCATCCTTCCGTGTCTCACATAGTCAGTGAGTGTTTGGGGCCGAGTCGTAGGACGGTTACGCTGTCCACTTGTGGTTGCAGTTGCTGAAGACAGGACCTTGACGGTTACTGACGTGTACCGGGGGTGCACTTTGGAGATCTCTGGTGTGAGGTTCCCGATTGATTTGATTCCGATCGCTATGCGGGAGTTGTGCGTGACTGTGGGCATGGATTGGATGGATGCGTATGATGCGGAGATTGTTTGTCGTCGCAACAAGTACGAGCTCGAACCCCAAGCGGGGGAGAAATGCTAGTTCAGGGCGGCTTGCCCAGGCGGACCTCAGCGATATGTTCGGCTGCGAGGGCTCGGAGGTACTTGCAGCGCAGTGGCTAGGGGTAATTAGCGTATGTGATAAACACGCGCGTCGTCGGAGAAAAGAAGACTGCGGAGGATGTGTCGGTTGTACGGAAGTTTGCTGACGTATTTTCCGATGAGTTATCGGGGATACCTCCCGAGCGACAGGTGGGGTTCCGCATTAATGTGTTTCCGGGTGCTGCTCCGGTGGCCAAGGCACCTTACCGCCTGACTCCACCGGAAATGAAGGGGTTGTACACTCCGTTGCAGGAACTTCTCAAATAGGAGTTCATCAAGCCAAGTTGTTCACCGTGGGGAGCCCCGATTCTGTGTGAAAAAGAAAGACGGGTCCCAACGGATGTGTATAGACTATCGTGAGTTGAATAAGCTTACGGTGAAGAATCGTCATCCTCTGCCAAGAATCGATGACTTGTTCGATCAGCTTCAGGGAGCCTCGTGGTTCTCTAAGGTTGATTTGAGATCGGGGTATCATCGGATGCGGGTGAGGAGAGAGGATACGGAGTAGACGGCCTTTCGTTCACGTTATGGCCATTTACAAGTTTGTAGTGATGCCTTTCGGGCTCACCAATGCACCCGCAGCGTTCATGGACCTCATGAACCGGGTATGTAGTCCTATGTGGGATCGATCGGTGATCGTGTTCATCGACGATATTCTTGTGTAATCGAAGTCGAAGGAAGAGCATGAGATGCATTTGCGAGAAGTTTTGGAAGTTTTGAGGCGGGAGAAGCTGTATGCTAAGCTCTCCAAGTGTGAGTTCTGGTTACGAGAGGTCCACTTTCGAGGGCATGTCGTGGACCAGAATGGTATTATGGTGGATCCGGCCAAGATTACGGCTGTGATGCGGTGGGAAGTGTCGAAGACTCTCACTGAAGTACGGAGTTTTCTTGGGTTAGCAGGGTACTTCCGGAGATCCATTCAGGATTTCTCCAAGATTGCTTTACCGATGACCCGATTGACGAAGAAATTTGCGGCTTTTAGTTGGGGTGAAGAGCAGCAGAGGGCTTTGAGGAGCTACGCAGGCGTTTTGCGAGGCTCCGATGTTGACTTTGCCCGAGGGTATGTAAGATTTGGTGGTGTTTGCTCTCAAGATTTGGAGGCACTATTTGTATGGCGTCAAGTGTATACACTAACCATAAAAGCCTCCAGTACTTGATGACCGGAAAAACCTCAACATGCGTCAGAGGAGGTGGCTTGACGTGGTCAAGGATTATGATGGTGAGATACTTTACTACCCCGGTAAAGCGGATGTTGTTACGGACGCACTTAGTCGACATCTGGATGGTGAGCCACTGTGGGGGCTTGTGTCAACGGTTAACAGTGGTTATACCTCTTCTCGAGTCGATAGGTAATGCTCAGGAGGTGGCAGTTTTGGAGGAAAATGCCAAACGCGAGAGAGTTTCGGGGGAAATTCCGAATTTTGTCCGTGATAGTCATGGGTCAATTGCTCGGTCTTAATGGTCGGTTGGGTATCTCGGGGTGGGACTCCGGTATTCATGTGTTATGACCTTGACTTTCCAGTAGGCACTAAGAGGATACAGTCTTGGGCACCTACCTGAGAGGTAGCTCCGATGTGCCGGTACTTGAGACGTACCTGAGAGGTAGGCGTTGGGGTGTAACTAGGCTTCGTAGAGCGAGTGTGGAAGATACGTCGATGGTGGAAGGTTGGGTGTTCCACGCGTGTGGGTACTGTAGGCCGAATAGTATCGGTTAGGGAATGATGCCCTTTGTAATAAAGAGGATAAATGCGTAGAATTTTTGAGGTAAATAGTATACTTAGGTGTCGACTTTTGGGCTTGAGGCCAAATGCCTTAGTGTAATTGGGGAATTGTAGCCGGTTTTAAGGAAATTATGTTGATGGTAGTAGTAATCCTGAGATGTTTGCTTGTGGTGAATGGTTGTGGTGGAATGACATTCGTGGGTGATTATAAATTTACTGGTTTGATAATTCATGTGAAATAAATTGTGGGAGTCTATTAGAACTCGTGAAAGTTAATCGACAGTTAATGATAGGAATGATCGAATTCGAGTATCCTGTAGGGTATATTGGTGAGTAACTTTAGAATGGTTATAGCTTGAAATTTGAATCGGGATGTTTGGATTATCTATGGTTGGGAGACAACCGAAGTCGTTTGACTAGGAATGAATCCAGTTATTGGAGTCCTATCATACTTGCGGTGTACTTGAAGGAGTTTTGTGGTAAGAAAAGTATTCGAGAGATTTTTAGGCGGTGTGGGAAATCTTAAATTCCAGTTAGTGAAGGTCTAGTGGAAACACCGAAAGGGTTTCGAGTGAACTTGGGAACCTGAGGTTGAGATGTGGGAGACCTATCTATAGCTATTCACGGGCATAGACTTCGAGGACGAAGTCTAATCCAAGTGGGGGAGAGTTGTAAAGCCCGTATCCCGGTATGTATTTTCTTATTATTAATATTATTTTAAGCTATTATTTAACGTGGTTACCGTTAACGGGGTTAGACGATTTGGACCAAATTGTTAAATATGTCAACTATTTTGTTGGTTTGCGAGAAGAGTTTAGTTGAGGGGCCAAAAGTGGCAAGGGGGCCAAACTTGTGCATGGGATCGGCCAAGAGACACCCCTTCCCCTTCCCCTTCCCCTTCCCCTTCGGTTTCATGCTAGTAACTCCCCAAAGACTTTTAGTCATCTCCCCCTCCCCCTTGTTGTTTTCGGCCAGAATAGAAGAAAGTGAAACCGAGGGAGAAAGAGAGCAAGGGTCGAGAGGAGGAAGGAGGCGATCGCCGGCGTGAGGGAACCAGCGTCGGGAGTGGTCGGAAAGGAGGAGGAAGAGGGATTCCGTTAAGGTAAGTGTCCCGTTCGTTTTATTTGATGTTTTCCTCGTCGGGGAATGTAAACCGCCACCACCACCGCCGTAGCCACGGCTGTCGGCGGTGGGGCCGCCGCTGCATGCCGCCGCGATGGCGGCAGAGAGTGCGTGCGCTTGCGGGTGTGTGGGTGTGTGCGGGTGTGGGGTTGCGGGTGATGTTGGGAGGTTTCGCCGGAGGTTATCGACCGCAACCACCGTCGTCGCCGCCAACCACCACCACCGCCGGAGGCGGCAGTGGGTGGTGCATGGTGTGGTTCAGCCCATGTCAACCCTAAAACAGTAAGTCATGTTGCTTTGCGGGTCTGTTTGGATTAAGACGTCTTATTGGGTTCAAGTTCAAAAGGTTATCATTTTATGTAAATTGTACAGTTTCTGCCCTGTTTTGTAAAAGCTATAACTTTTGCTAGAAATGTCGGATTGGGATGGAGCTGGTGCCAAAAGTTCCCATTCTGAGTCTAGTAACTTTTATATGTTTTGTGGAAAAACCAGTTCGGGCCATAGCTAGTGTCAAATTGCCATTTTATACGGACAGGTCCTGTTTTAGCTGCTCTGAGAGGTGTTTTTGTAAAATTCATATAGAGTGCTAGGAATATCGTTAGGACGCGTGCGATACGTCCCTGGAACCGTAAGACATTGAACTTCCTGAATGTGGAATTAGATTTTTGGTTTGATCAGTTTAGCAGGGGTAAAATGGGTCCCGAACAGACCTGCGTTTTTAGTATAAAAGCCGGGATTTTTAGTTTCGTTAAACTAGTAAAAGTGTCGTGAGTTGGGACCTTCCGTTGACGTTTTTAGTGCGTAATTAGGTGAAAAAAAGTGAGGAAGGTTGACGTGCTGGTGTTGCGGCTCGGGAGCGCGTCGCTTTGCTTTGAGGTGAGTTCTCTCACCGCGTAGTTAGGAATTTCATGTATATCGTTATTTTGTGTTACGTGTATTATGTGTTATTACGTGTTTACGTGAATTAGTTGGGATGTGATATCTAGTTGTGATATGTTGAATGTGTATGTGAATTATGTATGCTTGTGTACACCTCAGTGGGACTGGGGGGCTCGGTGGGACCGAGGGCTCGGTGGGACTGAGCTAGTACAATTGTATTATCTTTACTCGGTGGAACCGAGGGCTCGGTGGGACCGAGGGCTCGGTGGGACTGAGCTTGTATCAATGTCTTTACTCGGTGGGACCGAGGGCTCGGTGGGACTGAGCTTGTATCGATATATTTTTGGTGTGCTCGGTGGGACCGAGGTTCGTATTTATACGTTAATTATTATGTGGATTTATATTTGTGGTGATGGTGATGTTGCCTACTGGCGAGTAGGGGCGATATACGTGGGGTTGCTACCTGCGTGTGTGATAGGATTCACTAAGCGTTTAGCTTACCCTTTTCCCAATATGTTGTTATTTCAGGTGCGAGCGGCAGTCGGGCTTGACGGTACACACACTAGGCGCGGAGTGTCGAGAATTGTTTAAGTTTCACTTTCAAACCTTTGGATTTTATTTTATGAAATTTCCGTTGCGTAAACTTTATTGACTGTTCGAGTTAACGACGTTAACTTCATTTGAGTTACGAATTATTAAATTGTGATTGTTTTATAATGAAATGCATGTTTTAAAATTTTAAATTCCTTGTAATTTTTGGGACGTTACAAAATCATTTTCATAAAAAAAATATAAATAACAATTATAAATTGTAAACTTGATTATGATACTTTTATAGTTTGCAATAAGAGACCAAGTTACGAAAAAAAACATTTAGGAGTGTAAAAATGTTCACTTGAAATTTTAGTTCTGAAATGACTAGTTTAACCGTTTTCTAAATTATGCACACCAATGTTCCTCAAACGTTGAGGAATGAAATGTATTTGTTATAAGTTTTAACTGAAACAGATTTTTCTTAATTGATATCAGATATAAAACCCATGAGATGAAAATATGTCGTCTAATAGTGTAACACCCTCGAATTAGGAAAGAGCAACTAAATAAAATTTTCGATAATACAACCAAAATAATAGGATTTCTCTCTATAAATAAATACGGGAAATACATCCATCAATACATATAACTCCAGTCTTAAATACAAAGACTAAGTTCACGTTGGGTGTTACTTAACTCAAGTACAATTTATATTCCCAAAACTTAGTGCAGAAGACTTCACTACCAATTCACCTCCCGAGCACACTACTAGCACTCGACCTTTCGCAGTGTCACTAGAACTATTCCCAACCTGAACCTGTTGCATATGCCGACAAATAAAAAGGTTAGGCTAACGTCTAGTGAGTTCAAGAGTTTATAACTTGATTTATATAATTTGTAGAATGAAAGTTTGCGACATAAATCATGATTTCCAAAAGGGTTTATGAAAGGATGTAAACGACTCACTTTCCAACGCACACAAAATCTATGAGAAAAGTTCCCAAATGTATAAGGCGTTTTCCAAAATGAATTCCAACTCCAACTCACTCAAAACGTGCTTGGACGTTAAATATCCCAAGAAATATAAACGTGGACAAAACTCCAATATTTAAAACATCCAAATAGGATGAGGCATAGAATTCTGCCAATATACCATGAAGACATTTCATATAAATAAAGAGCGTCACCGAAAATATGGATAAAAGTAACTACCAAAAAACAACACCTTTCGGTGACGGGGGAGACCCGATTCCATCGAAATTGACGGGCACATAAAGTTAGGCCACTTATGATGTTACTGGATTACACCTCAAGTTCCGGTCTTAGTTCCCATGCCATAAAGACATCACAACCTCTAACCTTTCCCATGCTTTTATTGCCTACTCCGTCGAGTTACACCTCAAGGACTTATGGGACCATATTGCCTATCCAGTCTAGACGAGTTACACCTCAAGGACTTCAATGTCCCTTATTGCCTACTCGTTAGTTGCCCCACGGCCTAACACATATAACCATGTGTCCCAATAGTCCATTCCTCGTACATAAAAAGATAGACCATCAAATAAAGACTGACTTACGTGCCTATGGATCCAATGCAACACAGTCTACAAAACATGCTCAACCCGGAATGACTAAAACACCCAAACATGTAAATATCAATAATGTGCAATAATATGCAATGTGTTGCAATAAATGCAAATCATAAATAAGACTCCACATTGAGCCATCAAAACCGGACAAAATGTCTCCAAGACTTCCTTAAAGTCAAAACTGAGCAAAATACTCAAAACCCATTAGACCCATAAATAACGATCCTCATATTACAAAATGCATTTAAACATCGCTTATGTAAACATGTATCACAAAATCATCATTAACCCAAAACTCTACACGGGTTAAAAACAAAGGGTTTCCCCAAATGGACTCATACCCTTTATAATCCTTAAAATGACCCATGACACTAAAATGTGCCTTTTCCCAAATGGTTTATAAAATCAATTACCCAACATGAAAGAAAACCATTGGATGACTCTATTTGAGCAATAAATCATTTGAAGACTTATTCATGATTTCTACACATTAAAATATTCAAAAATACCAAATATGAGTGTTTTACAAACTTTATAAAGTTAAACACTTCAAAATGGTCAAACTTACCAAATAACTAAAAATTGATAACTTTAAGTAAAACACACAAATACTTGGAAAAATACATTTTTGGCATGTACAAATGTAACACCCTAAAAACAGGGCTAATTTAAACCTTAAAAATTCCACAAGTTATGATCATAAAACTTCAAACTTATATAACAAGAGGATCAACAGTAAGGTTTCTATATACAACAAACATCTAATTCAAATAACCTATTAATCTAATCATTACACCATAATCAGATTAACTAGGTTATCTAATCATCTGTCCCAAAATATCAAAAGAATAACTAGATCCTCTGTCATCTCCAAGTTTGATTCCTTCCAAAAGTTCTCATCTCTCATCCCCGCTTACTTCCCGGAGCTTGTACCTGGTAAGAAAATTCAACTTGAAACATTAGGCTTTCGCCTAGTGAGAATATTCAAATCAAATTAAAATTTAACAATTAAAATCTCAACAGATAAATCAAACCTGTTCTCGCCCATCTTACCGTACAGCAACTCCTTTCAACACTGGGAATCTACCCCACTCCCATACTTATGACTAATTCGTCTAGCCATAATATCACTACCAAGAGTTTACCATAAATCATCCTAGATTCAAGGCCAATACCCTTATCCAAGAAATTACAAGTCAAAACCTGCCTATTTCTTAATCCGGAAGTAGAGATTACAAATTACTTTATGCCTATCTCAAATCTTACTTTCACAACTGGGAAATCTTCGATCTTCCCTAAAACAATGGAAATCTCCGATCTTCCATTCGAAATGGGAATTACAAATCAAAATCTGCCTATTCCACATTTCACGTCCTCTCCACCTCATAATCACTGACCCCAATGGGATTAATATATCGTGATACACAACCGGGGCCCTCACGATGATTCAAGGTACTCTCATTCACTAGAAATTACATCCCTTGGTCAAATGGCGAGTATTCGGTTCCCATTAGACCGCACCCAGGTGCTCTACGATGACCGGATGCCTATTTCTAGTAACCGTAACATAATACATAATATATAAGTATTATAACTCTTACAATCGTATGTGCATAACATACAATACATTCCATCTCAAAACATATTCTATATACATCTATAAAGAATATTACTCTCTCGACACCGCGACTTCTCAACTATCCCCTCTTTGCTATTTAGCACGGGGATCAACATAGCATAACTCTTAATTACATGCTCGGATTTATTAATATTTTAAATAAGTCCTTTCAGTTCATCATGATTATATCTTAATATCAAAATTGAGTTATAACATATATCAGATTTACATAAATCAGAAAATCGCATCATATGAGTATTGCGCAACCAACTGTGGCGAAATGCTCAACTTTTCGCAAGCTACAGTAGCGAGTTTCATACTTCTCGCAAGCCACAATAGCGAGATTCTCACTTCACTCCAAAGAGCATTGCGAGTTTCTCAAAATGCGCAACCCACTGTTGCGAGTTTCTCAAAATGCGCAACCCACGGTTGCGAGTTTCTCACTTTGCGCAGCCAAGGCTTGCGCAAAGTGTACTTTTTGCAGACATTGTTCATCGTCTTCTTCATTCATCCAGTTCACAAATACTTCTAAATAAGCCTACTATTTATCAATTAAGTCATACTAAAGCATTCAGACACATATTTAACCATCTATTTCAACTTTAATGGCTTAATTTTAAAGAGAGTTGAATAACTCACCTGAACACTTCTGAATACTGTGTTCTTCAAACTTTCAGTGGCTTAATCGACAGCTGAACAACCAATATTCACTATCAGATAATTTTCTTTCAAGAAATCAGTAATACAAACCTAATTTCTTACCACCAATTAGCTTTCTTTCTTCTTCTTTTCTTTCTCCTTCTTTTCTCTCGATTTCTCTATCTCTCTGTGTATTTTCTCATTACACAGACCAAATACAACTTAAGTCCTTAAAACAGGAAACCTCATCAGATTTGATGAGTCATTTCCAAATTTCCAACTAAACCCTGAATTTCAATAAAATGACAATTCAAACCCTTAAGTTAATTTTCACATTTAACTTCCTACTTTGTTCCAAATACAAAATAACCCCTATGGTTAATATTATTTTCACAAAATAATACAACGGAAATTCGAGATGTTACAATACTCTCCAACTTGAAAATGATTTCGTCCCCGAAATCACAGCTAATCAAACAACTGGGGATATCTATTCCTCATGTCTTCCTCCGCTTCTAACGTCACGTTAGCACCTCGTTGGTGTTTCCATTGCACTTTTAACATAGACACCTCTTTACCACTTCGTAACCTCTTAACTGACCTTTCCAAGATTGCCTCCGGTTCTTCAACACATCGGCTCCCTTCATCCACCCTTACATCAGTAAGTGGAATCACATCTTGTTCTTCGGCTAAACATTTCCGAAGGTAACACACATGAAATGTATTGTGGATTCCTTCTAATTCAGGTGGAAGATCCAATTGATACGCTTGTAGACCAACTCTTTTGGTGATAGTGAAGGGTCCTAGAAAACGAGGACTCAACTTCCCACGCTTTCCAAACCATATCATACCTTTCCATGGGGATACTTTAAGCATTACACGCTCCCCAACTTGAAATTCTTTTGGTCTTCTTTTCGGATCAGCGTAGCTTTTCTGTCTATCTTGAGCCGCTTTCATATGCTGCCGAATTTCCTTCACTTTATCCGCGGTTTGTTGCACAAGTTCCGGACCAGCAAACTGTTTCTCTCCGGCTTCTAACCAGCACACCAGAGTTCTGCATTTCCTACCATATAAAGCCTCGAAATGTGCTCTTCCAATACTGGAATGGTAACTGTTGTTATAAGCAAACTCTACCAATGGCAAATGTGAATCCCAGTTACCTCCAAAATCTAACACACACGATCTAAGCATATCTTCCAAAGTCTGTATTGTTCTTTCACTTTGGCCATCAGTTTGTGGGTGATAAGCAGTACTTAGATTAACTCTCGTACCCAATTCTTCTTGAAGCGACTGCCAAAACCTAGAAGTAAACCGACTGTCACGATCAGACACAATAGACACCGGTATACCGTGCCGTGACACTACTTCATCAATGTAAAGCTTCGCCAATTTATCTATTAGTGACGCTTCTTTCAAAGCTAAGAAATGAGCACTCTTTGTCAGTCGATCGACGATTACCCAAATGGTATCGTTACCTCTTTGCGTCTTTGGTAACTTGGTCACAAAGTCCATGGTAATCTTATCCCATTTCCACTCCGGAATTTCCAAAGATTGAAAACTTCCGTATGGTCTTTGGTGTTCTGCTTTCATTAACGAACATGTGCCACACCTCTCTACTATTCGTGCCACATCTACCTTCATAGCCGGCCACCAATAGTGCAACTTCAAATCTCTATACATCTTAGTACTCCCTGGATGTATAGAATACTTAGATCTATGCGCATCTTCCAAAATCAACTCCCGATTTCCACCTATCTTTGGTACCCATACACGGCCTTGGAACAACTTAATCCCTCTGCTATCTTCAGCCAGCTGAAGATGTTGCTTACTCATTACTTCTTCTTTCAAGTTGTTTTCTAACAAAGCTTCCACTTGAGCGGCTTTTATTCTTTCAATAAGACTCGACATTACATCAATCCTAGCGTTTGGCGTCTTCAAGCACCCATTATACTCTTTCCTACTCAAGGCATCGGCTACAACATTTGCTTTACCTGGGTGGTAATGCAATTCACAATCGTAATCTTTCAGTAACTCGAGCCATCGCCTTTGCCTCATATTCAGCTCCTTCTGATCAAAAACATGTTGCAAACTTTTATGATCAGTGAAGAGTGTACACTTCGTTCCATATAGATAATGACGCCACAGTTTCAAAGCAAACACGACTGCTGCTAATTCCAAATCATGGGTAGGATAGTTCTTTTCATGTTCTTTCAGCTGTCTTGACGCATAGGCAATCACCTTGCCTCGTTGCATCAATACACATCCCAAACCCATTTTCGATGCGTCACTATAAACTACCAAATCTTCAGTTCCTTCTGGCAGTGCAAGAATAGGAGCTTCACACAACTTATGCCGTAAGGTTCTGAAAGTTGTCTCCTGCTTTTCGGTCCAAACAAACTTCACATTCTTACGAGTCAACATCGTCAGAGTAGAAGCGATATTTGAGAAGTCTTTAATAAACCTTCTGTAATAACCTGCTAAACCCAAGAAACTTCTTATTTCAGACGCGCTTTTCGGAGTCTCCCAATTCATCATTGCTTCTATTTTTGCTGGATCTACTTTCACACCTTCCGATGAAATCACATGCCCCAGAAATTGTACTTCTTTCAACCAAAATTCACATTTAGAGAATTTCGCATACAATTTCTCTTTTCTTAACGCTTCTAAAACTTCTCGAAGATGGCGTTCATGGTCGTTCTCATTCTTCGAATAAACAAGTATGTCATCAATGAAAACGATAACAGACTTGTCTAGAAACGGTCGACATACTCTATTCATCAGATCCATGAATATAGCTGGAGCGTTAGTCAACCCAAATGGCATTACGAGAAATTCATAATGCCCGTATCTCGTTCTAAACGCCGTCTTTGGAACATCTTCCTCTCTTACCCGTACTTGGTGATACCCCGACCTTAGATCAATTTTGGAAAAGCATCCCGCTCCATGTAGTTGATCAAACAAATCATCTATCCTTGGAAGCGGATACTTATTCTTTATCGTCACCTTATTCAGCTCCCGATAATCTATGCACATTCTCATAGTGCCATCTTTCTTCTTAACAAACAAAACTGGAGCTCCCCAAGGCGAAGAACTCGGTTTAACAAAACCTTTATCTAACAACTCTTGTAGTTGAGACATCATTTCTGTCATTTCAGTTGGCGCAAGACGATAAGGTGCACGAGCTATCGGTGCTGCTCCAGGAATAAGATCGATGCGAAATTCTACTTGTCTTTCAGTTGGTAGACCTGGAAGATCATCCGGGAATACATCCGGAAATTCACGCACCACATTGATATCTTGCACTTGATTCTTTTCTAACTTCATATCTACAACATAAGCTAGATAGGACCAACATCCCTTCACTAAACATTTACGCACCTTTGCCACTGAAATCAGCGGAATATCTCCTTTCTGCTTTTCTCCAAAAATAAACACATCATCTTTATCAACCATCGGAATTCGAATCAGCTTCTTTGCACACATTATTTCTGCCTGGTTATTGCTCAACCAGTCCATTCCAACAATAATATCGAATCCCCCAATTTCCATTAACAACAAGTCAATCGGAAATTCTATTCCCTCTATCAAAATTTTACAATCAACAAGTCTTCCACTAACCAAAGACTGAACTCCATTAGCTATCTCAACTACTAAGGCATCTCCTAAAGTAGAGATAGGCATAGCTAACTTATGATAGTACGACTTGGATACAAATGAATAGTTCGCACCACTATCAAATAACACATGTGCAGGAATGGAGTTTATAAGGAATGTACCCGAGACAACATCTTTTGATCCTTTCGCTTCTTCGGCAGTCATTTGAAATGCACGGCCAGTTGGTTTAGGAATAACCAACTTCTTTCCCTGATCTCCTTCTTTCTTCAACTTCGGACAGTCTCTCCGAAAATGACCCGGTTGCTTACATTCAAAACAAACTGATCCCGACATTGGACAGTTCACAGCTATATGCCCCGCCTTCCCGCACTTATAACATTCATTTCCACCCACTCGACATGGACCAAAATGTTTGCTTTTACATTTAGAACACCAGTTTGGTTCCCTACGAGAATCATAACGAATGTTCTTGCCAAACAACCTTGTTTTCTGAGAAGGTTCTGAACGACTTTCCCACTTTCTTTTCTCTCCTACGTGCGCTTTCTCCTCTTTATCTTTGGCGTACATCTCTTCTATTACTTTCGCTTCTTCGATTGTCTCCCTTAAAGTAGTAGCTTTCGAACTTCGGACCCTCGTCATCATATCCGCCGGTAAACCCTTCAAATAAGCTTTAATTTTGTCTTTCTCAGCTAGAGCCACATGCCCCGCTAGATTCAGCTTCTCTATGAAGGATTCGGTATACTTTCTCACAGTCATAGTGCCTTTCTTGAGGTTCCTGAACTCTTCCTCGATTCGGTCCATTTCGGTTTCGTTGCAATATTCCTCCAGAATCTTTGCTTTAAACATTTCCCAAGTCATGGCATTCAGAACTGTAGCTGACACAGAAGTTGACAACACATTTCACCAAGATAGCGCGTTACCGCGTAACATCTGAGATCCAAATCTAACTTTAGACTTTTCATCACTACACTCACAAGCCCGAAAAGCTTGTTCGATTTCCCTTAGCCAGTTCATGCAAGCTATTGGGCTATCTTCTCCTTTGAATTCCAGTGGTTTACAGCTCAAGAAGGTTTTGTAGGAGCAATTCCTATCAACCCTTCTTTCAGTTTCTAGACCTGGGTTACCAGTTGGATTTATCACACTGAAATCAATCCCTGTTCTCCTCGGTTCCGCACTCCGATCATTAAACATTTTCATAAACATTTTCGCTTGTCTTCCCATAGTGGTGTTCATCATTTCAGCTTGCTTTTCCATTGATGCATTCATCAATCTGGTCACATTATCCATTATCCACCCTTCCATGCCTGAATCTGGTGGTCTGTGATCGGCAGTACTGGTACCCCCTCTATGTACCCGATTCCGCATACCTCCAAGAGAAAGAAAATCTGGTGGCGTCTCATGAACTCCGTCTACCCCAGTTGGTCTTTCTCCCGGTTCATCAAGCCAAGTCCTATTCATAGAAGAATTAGGAGACCTCGGAGGTGTATTCACCATTGTTCTGAATGAGCACAAAAGAATACTCATCAGTAATGGTTTATACACAACTAAACATACAATACGTACTTTACCGCTAATCAGTCACTGTAACAATTTGAAACAAGTATGCTTGTGTAATAATATATTCATAATAACAGTAGCTAATTGGAATTGCGAACATATCATACATGAGAATCCTTATTACCATCGTTACAGTACTAACTTCGCGTATTTCCGTCGACTCTAAGACTACCTAGTCTTAGTACTTCTACCCATATCTCTGTAAGGCCCGTGTCCCGGTACGAATTCTTTCTCTTTTAATTGCTTAAATATTTCTTTTCTCTTAGCGTTGTTATTAACGAGGTTAAACCAAAAGGACCCCCCTTTCTGTAAAGAAATTTGTGGGCAAGAGTTTTATGGTGAAACTGAAACTGCAGGGACCATTTTGTAATTAGTCCAAAGTAGTGCATGGGGGCTCGGCCCACAAGGAACCGAACCCCTCCATATTGCTTCTTCTTGTTGATCACGGCAGCCACACAAAACCAAACGAAAACCCTAATCCCTCCCCCTTCATTGCCATCGATCACCTCTCTGTTTCCCTTGTATGTTCGGCGCCGGAGTAGGAAGGAGAGAGAGAGATCGCGAGATAGAGAGGAACCGAGCGAAGAAGAGAGAGAGTGGTTCTCCGGAGAGTTTTTCCAGTCGCCGGAGGTCGCCGCCACCACCACCATTCGCCGGAGAAGTCGAGGGAAGAGGAGCAACCATCGCAAGGTAAGTCGTTCCCTCGTTTCGTCTTGTTTTCTTTCTTGTTCGTTTTTCCGGCGAGACAACCACCGCCGCTACGGTGGCCGTGGGTGGACGGCGATGGATGTGTGTGTGTGTGTGTTGCGTGTGTATGTGTCAGTATCGAATGGCGATCGAGAGTAAAGAGGGAGGTGGTGCGAGAGTGGGGTGGTATGTGCGTGCGGGTGACCGTCGCCGGAGAACCGCCTCCGCCGCCGTGTCCCATTGCCGAAGGTGGCAGTGGGCGGGGCTAAACCCTAAGTCCTCCAAGGCGGAACCCTAACACCACCGGAGTCGCAACCCTAAACCGCCGAGCCTTTTGTCAAAACCGTTTTATCATTTTATGTGAATGTCATTAATCTGCCACTGATTTTGCGTAAGCCGTAACTCCTTACTCGTAACTCGGATTGGGGTGAAATCGGTTCCAAAAGTTCCCTTTCTGAGTCTAGTAACTTTTCTGTGTTTTGTGCAAAATCCAGTTCGGAACGTAACATAGGTAAAATCGTTGTTTTGTACTGAAAGGTTCCGTTTTTCGCTGTTCCGCGAGCTGTTTTTGTAAAATCCTTGTTTAATTGTAGAAAAATCGTTAGGAGGCGTATAATATGTCCTTGAAACCCTATCTCAGAGTACTTTCTAATCATGAAATAATATTGGGAATTTTCTGGGTTTAAAGGGGTCGAAACAGGTCCCGAACAGACCTGTTTGGCGAGTACGGAAAATAGTTTTAGTGACGGTTTAAGCGTGTGTCGTGTCATAGGGTCCGGGTCTCGTATTGACACGTTTTAACATGCGTTTAGGTGCTGGGAAGTGACTGTAATTGTGAAGCTTGAATTGTATTGTTAAGCTAGGCGCGCGTTCGAGGTGAGTTCTCTCACTATATCTAATAACGGTTGTTTTATCATTGCTGTAGTACGTGTGTGGTAGCTTTATGTGATTGTGTTGTGGAACTAGATAGTGGGGTGTCTAGTTGATACTATGTTGTCATGTTAACTCGGTGGGACCGAGGATCCGGCGGGGCCGGAGATTTTATACGCGGGTGGCGTAGAGACTCGGTGGGACCGGGGATTCGGCGGGGCCGGAGATGTTATCATGTGGTCGGTGGGACCGACTTGTGCCTTTTAGGTGGGTGGGTGTGGATATACATGTTTATGATTTGTTCGTAGACCTGTATGATCGTTTATGTGTCACTATCTATTTTAGGGGTAGTGTGGAATATCTGTGTTATTTATGGTGTTTGAATTCACTAAGCTTCGTGCTTACCCTTTCCCAATAAACTATGGTTTCAGGTACAAGTGGCTCTAAGGCGTGACAGGTACACACTGGCGCGCGGGATGAGCTGGCTATTATTAGTTTTATTTATTAACATTATTTCCGCTGGTTTCTGGTTATATGAACAATACTTATGATTTTGCAACGAATATGTTGGGATTATTTAATGGGTTTTATATACGAAATGTTTAATTAAAAATTTTAAATTTCTCGAAATTTTTGGGATGTTACAACTTGGTATCAGAGCACAGCTTGAGTGAATCAAACGCACCTCGGTGTGTTTGGTCTCAAGTTGCGGCTGGGAAAATTTTCAAATTCTTTATTAAACCTGTTTGGGAATAAAAGAAAAGGGTAAAAACACGTTCGAGGAACGGTGATCGAGGGCGCAGTGTGTACAGTCAGCCGGAGCCAAAGGGAAAGGTACAATGCTTAGTGTTTCATTTCTTTCTAGATCATAGAGTATGCATGCTAGATTGCCTGTTGTTGACACTATGCGGTATGTTGGACTGCTTGCTATTAGGAATTTATGCTAATTATGATCGGTTACTAAGTGGATACCCTCTAGGTTGTATGCCGTAAGAGACTTATAGCCTTAGAATATTCGATTTAGTTCTATTGCGCAGCTCTTGTTTGAGTCCAACCGTTCTAGGACAGAATCTTGTATTCGAATGTCTATTTGTTTTGCACTGCATGTAATCGGGTATTCGCGAGGCCACTCTTTATGATTAGTGGGGATTCGGTAGTAGCAAGGGTAGTGGTTGGGATGGAATTCCTAGGGAGCTAGGAAGAGTGAGTATATATGCCGGTGCGGGCATATGTGTGTAGTTGCGGCGAGAAGCTACTTGGACCCCTCGGGATGGGACTCGGAACGAGCGATGATAGGTGTGGAAGGTAGTAGTAGAGCTCCTACTACCGGAAGCACATGATCAGTGCTCGAGTCGGGAAAGTCGCGAGGAATCCAAGGAGCTGAGCGTGAGTGTTGTTGGTGTGAGTTATTAGGTACTAATAACTCGTTGTGTTTTCTTCTCTCTAGAATGGCCATCACTAGGAGGAACAACACGACTGAGCCGCGAACTGAGGCGGTGATCACGGAGGAACAGATTCGAGAGATGATTGCGACTGAGGTAGCGCATGCGATCGGGGAGGCAATCCCCGAGATTATCACCGCCATCCAAGATCAGGTGACGGTTCTGTTGGAGGAACGCATTGCAGCAATTCCGCCGCCTGCTGGGGGACAGCCCCGTAATCGAGAGTTCCAGTATCGGGATCTCTCTGCCTGTTCTC
Organism: Saussurea involucrata; assembly: GCA_033807775.1. NCBI lineage: Eukaryota > Viridiplantae > Streptophyta > Magnoliopsida > Asterales > Asteraceae > Saussurea > Saussurea involucrata. The sequence goes on from CM066314.1 coordinate 231,950,601, forward strand.
CACCCGAGTTCAAGGGAGACCCGAATCCAATTGTTAGCATGCGTTGGATTTCTGATATGGAGTGTGCTTTCTTGACCAGCGGCTGCCCGGATAATCTGAAGGTCCGTTTTGCTGTGAACTTTCTTCACGATGGGGCGAAGGATTGGTGCGCTTCAGCGCTGACTTTTGCCGAGCGTACTACCCTTACTTGGGAGGAGTTCGTTACTCGGTTCCGTGCCGAGTACGTGCCTCCGGTAGAGATGGAGCGGATAGCGAAGGAGTTCTTGGAGCTAACCCAAACCACGGAGACTGTGAAGGAAATGAACAAGAAATTTACTGAGATGGCGCTGTTTTGTCCTCAGTATGCCGCCTCGGAGGAAATGAAGATGGCTCGGTATAAGGATATGTTACGTACCGAGATCAGGGAATTCGTGAGCACGGTGCCGTACGCTTCTTTGTCAGCAATGATGGATGCAGCCCGGAGAAGGGAGCTGGAGTTAGAGACCTAAGCCAGGAAGAGAAAGGTGACATAGGCGGTGACGCCAATCTCTACGGTGCAAAAGAAGTCAAAGTTTTCTGATTCGCGCGGGAGTTCGAGGAGTGGTGGGTTTAAACCCAGGGATACTAGTGGGAAGAGGACTGACGGGTGTTTCAAGTGTGGGCAGTCCGGTCATTTCAGCCGGGATTGCAAGTCGCCATTGATGGTCTGCTTTAACTGCAAGCAGACGGGCCACGTGAAGGCCAATTGTCCGAACGCGAGAGCAGCTGATGGGGGTGGTGCACAGAGGGCTCCTACAAATGCCCCACTGCGCATCACTGACGGTCGTACGGGTCAGCCGGGAACGGAGGCAGCGCGAGGTAGAGTCCACCAGCTGAAGGTGGAAGAGGCGCAGGCGACGCCTAAAGTGGTGACAGGTATGTTTCATCACCCTCTTTCTTTTCTTCCTTCCTTTTCATGCTTTGTATTTATATGTTGTTAATTGTATGTTAGGTACGTTTCTAGTTAACTCGGTGCCTGCGGTTGTAATGTTTGATAGCGGGGCTACTCATTCATTTGTGTCTCGCACTTTTAGCGAGAGTTTGGGCCGAGTGGTGGGACGGTTAGGATGTCCTTTGGTAGTCGAGGTTGCCGATGATAGGACCTTGACGGTTACGGATGTGTATCGGGGATGCACGTTGGAAATCTCGGGTGTGAGGTTTCCCATCGACTTGATTCCGATAGCTATGCGAGAGCTTTGTGTGATTGTGGGCATGGATTGGATGGACGCGTTTGATGCGGAAATTGTTTGTCGCCACAAACAAGTGCGGGTTCAAACCCCAAGCGGGGGAGAGTTGTTGATTCAGGGAGACTCGCCCAGACGGACTACGGCAATATGTTCCGCGGCGAGGGCTCGGAGACACCTTCAGCATAGTGGTCAGGGGTACTTAACGTATGTGATAGATACGCGTGTTGACGAGGCGAAGAAGACTGCCGAAGATGTGCCAGTCGTGAGGGAGTTTGTCGATGTGTTTCCCGACGAGTTACCGGGGATACCTCCTGAACGACAGGTAGAGTTTCGAATCGATCTGATTCCGGGTGCTGCTCCGGTGACCAAGGCACCCTATCGCCTGGCTCCACCGAAAATGAAGGAGCTGTATGATCAGTTGCAAGAACTTCTCGAGAAAGAGTTCATTAAGCCGAGTTGTTCACCGTGGGGAGCTCCGATTTTGTTCGTAAAGAAGAAGGATGGGTCTCAGCGGGTGTGTATTGATTACCGGGAGCTGAATAAGCTTACGGTAAAGAATCGTTATCCTCTGCCAAGGATTGACGACTTGTTTGATCAGTTGCAGGGAGCCTCGTGGTTCTCTAAGATTGACCTGAGATCGGGGTATCATCAGATGCGGGTACGAAGTGAGGATACGGAGAAGACGGCCTTCCGTACGCGATATGGCCATTACGAGTTCGTGGTGATGCCTTTCGGGCTCACCAACGCACCCGCAGCGTTCATGGACCTCATGAACAGGGTATGTAGCCCGATGTTGGATCGCTCGGTGATCGTGTTCATCGACGATATCCTCGTATATTCGAAGACGAAAGAAGAGAACGAGATGCATTTGCGGGAAGTGTTGGATGTTTTGAGACGGGAGAAGCTTTATGCTAAGTTCTCCAAGTGTGAATTCTGGTTACGAGAGGTCCAATTCCTAGGACATGTCGTGAATCAGAACGGTATCATGGTCGATCCGTCCAAGATTTTAGCGGTCATGCGGTGCGAGGTGCCGAAAACTCCTACCGAGGTGCGGAGTTTTCTCGGGTTAGCAGGATACTATCGGAGATTTATCCAAGATTTCTCCAAGATTGCCTTGCCTATGACTCGACTGACGAAGAAAACTGCAGCTTTCAGTTGGGGTGAAGAGCAGCAGAAGGCATTTGAGGAGCTACGCAGGCGTTTATGTGAGGCTCCTGTGTTAGCTCTACCCGAGGGTATGGAGGATTTGGTGGTTTATTGCGATGCTTCATATCAGGGGTTGGGTGTCGTGCTTATGCAACGCGGCAAGGTCATAGCTTACGCTTCGAGGCAGCTGAAGCCTCACGAAGCGAACTACCCGACTCATGACTTGGAGTTGGGAGCAGTGGTGTTTGCTCTAAAAATTTGGAGACACTATCTTTATGGTGTCAAGTGTACGATCTACACTGATCATAAGAGCCTTAAATATCTGATGGATCAGCAAAACCTTAATATGCGTCAGCGAAGATGGCTTGATGTGGTCAAGGATTACGACTGCGAGATACTTTACCACCCGGGTAAAGCGAATGTAGTCGCGGACGCACTTAGCCGACATCCGGTTGGGGAACCGCTGAAGGGTCTATGTCAGCGATTGACAGTAGTTTCACCTCTTCTGGAGTCGATAGGTGTCGCTCAGGAGGTGGCCGTGTTGGCGGAAAATGCAAAACGTGAGAGGGTTTCAGGAGAAATTCCGAAATTTGTACGGGATGGTCGAGGATTATTGACCCGATATGGTAGAGTTTGGGTCCCATTCACCGGTGGGAACCGACAGATACTATTGGACGAGGCGCATAAGTCCAAGTTTTCGATTCATCCGGGAGCTACCAAAATGTACAGAGACTTACGGGAAGGCTATTGGTGGCCCGGCATGAAGCAGGATGTAGCCAAATGCGTGGAGGTATGTTTGACCTGTCGGAAGGTCAAGGCGGAGCACCAACGACCGCACGGGAAATTGCAGCCTTTAGAGATTCCGGTGTGGAAGTGGGAGCAGATTACGATGGATTTCATCACTAAGCTTCCCAAAACTCAGCGAGGGAATGATACCATCTGGGTAATTGTGGATCGTCTGACTAAGAGCGCTCACTTCTTGGCGATTAAAGAGAGCTTCTCGGCGGATAAGCTCGCGGAGGTTTTCATCCGAGAGATTGTAACTAGGCACGGGGTGCCAGTCTCGATTGTCTCAGATCGAGATACTCGTTTCACCTCCCGGTTTTGGGAGAAGTTTCAAAATGAAATGGGTACGCGGTTGCATTTCAGTACAGCATTTCATCCTCAGACCGACGAGCTGAGTGAGCGTACTATTCAGACACTCGAGGACATGCTGCGAGCTTGTGTTATTGACTTTGGTGGTAGTTGGGATCAGTATCTTCCACTAGCTGAGTTATCCTATAATAACAGCTATCACGCTAGCATCGGTAGAGCGCCGTACGAAGTGTTGTATGGCAGGAAGTGTCGGACGCCCATTTGCTGGGGCGAGGTTGGTCACAGAGTGTTGGGGAGCACTGACGTCGTGTTAAAGACGACAGAGATGATTCAGATGGTGCGGGATCGGCTAGTCACTGCTCAGAGTCGGCAAAAAAGTTACGCCGACAAGAGACGATCAGACTTGGAGTTCCAAGTCGGGGATTATGTTCTTTTGAAGGTGTCGCCCTGGAAAGGGGTAATTCGTTTCCGCAAACGGGGAAAGTTGGGTCCCCGATACATCGGACCTTACAAGGTCATCGCGCATGTGGGGAAGGTAGCTTACCGATTGGAGCTACCGGAGGAACTGAGCCTGATCCACAACACCTTCCACGTTTCTCAATTGCGGAAGTGTGTGATGGATGAGTCTGCAGTAATCCCTCTCGAAGACATTCAGATTGATGAGCGACTCAATTATGTGGAGAAGCCGGTTGCCATTCTCGACAGGAGGACGAGAACCTCGCGCAACAAGGTAGTTGGGTTGGTTAAGGTCCAGTGGAAGCACCGAAAGGGTTCAGAATGGACGTGGGAACCTGAAGCTGAGATGCGGGAGAACTACCCGGAGCTGTTTGCGGACGTAGACTTCGGGGACGAAGTCTGATTCAAGCGGGGGAGAGTTGTAAGGCCCGTGTCCCGGTACGAATTCTTTCTCTTTTAATTTCTTAAATATTTCTTTTCTCTTAGCGTTGTTATTAACGAGGTTAAACCAAAAGGACCCCCCTTTCTGTAAAGAAATTTGTGGGCAAGAGTTTTATGGTGAAACTGAAACTGCAGGGACCATTTTGTAATTAGTCCAAAGTAGTGCATGGGGGCTCGGCCCACAAGGAACCGAACCCCTCCATATTGCTTCTTCTTGTTGATCACGGCAGCCACACAAAACCAAACGAAAACCCTAATCCCTCCCCCTTCATTGCCATCGATCACCTCTCTGTTTCCCTTGTATGTTCGGCGCCGGAGTAGGAAGGAAAGAGAGAGATCGCGAGATAGAGAGGAACCGAGCGAATAAGAGAGAGAGTGGTTCTCCGGAGAGTTTTTCCAGTCACCGGAGGTCGCCGCCACCACCACCATTCGCCGGAGAAGTCGAGGGAAGAGGAGCAACCATCGCAAGGTAAGTCGTTCCCTCGTTTCGTCTTGTTTTCTTTCTTGTTCGTTTTTCCGGCGAGACAACCACCGCCGCACGCCGCCGCTACGGTGGCCGTGGGTGGACGGCGATGGCTGTGTGTGTGTGTGTTGCGTGTGTATGTGTCGGTATCGAATGGCGATCGAGAGTAAAGAGGGAGGTGGTGCGAGAGTGGGGTGGTATGTGCGTGCGGGTGACCGTCGCCGGAGAACCGCCGCCGCCGCCGTGTCCCACTGCCGGAGGTGGCAGTGGGCGGGGCTAAACCCTAAGTCCTCCACGGCGGAACCCTAACGCCACCGGAGTCGCAACCCTAAACCGCCGAGCCTTTTGTCAAAACCGTTTTATCATTTTATGTGAATGTCATTAATCTGCCACTGATTTTGCGTAAGCCGTAACTCCTTACTCGTAACTCGGATTGGGGTGAAATCAGTGCCAAAAGTTCCTTTTCCGAGTCTAGTAACTTTTCTGTGTTTTGTGAAAAATCCAGTTCGGAACGTAACATAGGTAAAATCGTTGTTTTGTACTGAAAGGTTCCGTTTTTCGCTGTTCCGCGAGCTGTTTTTGTAAAATCCTTGTTTAATTGTAGAAAAATCGTTAGGAGGCGTATAATATGTCCTTGAAACCCTATCTCAGAGTACTTTCTAATCATGAAATAATATTGGGAATTTTCTGGGTTTAAAGGGGTCGAAACAGGTCCCGAACAGACCTGTTTGGCGAGTACGGAAAATAGTTTTAGTGACGGTTTAAGCGTGTGTCGTGTCATAGGGTCCGGGTCTCGTATTGACACGTTTTAACATGCGTTTAGGTGCTGGGAAGTGACCGTAATTGTGAAGCTTGAATTGTATTGTTAAGCTAGGCGCGCGTTCGAGGTGAGTTCTCTCACTATATCTAATAACGGTTGTTTTATCATTGCTGTAGTACGTGTGTGGTAGCTTTATGTGATTGTGTTGTGGAACTAGATAGTGGGGTGTCTAGTTGATACTATGTTGTCATGTTAACTCGGTGGGACCGAGGATCCGGCGGGGCCGGAGATTTTATACGCGGGTGGCGTAGAGACTCGGTGGGACCGGGGATTCGGCGGGGCCGGAGATGTTATCATGTGGTCGGTGGGACCGACTTGTGCCTTTTAGGTGGGTGGGTGTGGATATACATGTTTATGATTTGTTCGTAGACCTGTATGATCGTTTATGTGTCACTATCTATTTTAGGGGTAGTGTGGAATATCTGTGTTATTTATGGTGTTTGAATTCACTAAGCTTCGTGCTTACCCTTTCCCAATAAACTATGGTTTCAGGTACAAGTGGCTCTAAGGCGTGACAGGTACACACTGGCGCGCGGGATGAGCTGGCTATTATTAGTTTTATTTATTAACATTATTTCCGCTGGTTTCTGGTTATATGAACAATACTTATGATTTTGCAACGAATATGTTGGGATTATTTAATGGGTTTTATATACGAAATGTTTAATTAAAAATTTTAAATTTCTCGAAATTTTTGGGATGTTACAATCTCACAGATCATAACTTAATTCATCACAGTTTAAGTCTAGGTATCTCAAAATCATACCTAGTTCGCTTAAACTTCTGCTCTGATACCATATTGTAACACCCTAAAAACAGGGTTAATTTAAACCTTAAAAATTCCACAAGTTATGATCATAAAACTTCAAACTTATATAACAAGAGGATCAACAGTAAGGTTTCTATATACAACAAACATCTAATTCAAATAACCTATTAATCTAATCATTACACCATAATCAGATTAACTAGGTTATCTAATCATCTGTCCCAAAATATCAAAAGAATAACTAGATCCTCTGTCATCTCCAAGTTTGATTCCTTCCAAAAGTTCTCATCTCTCATCCCCGCTTACTTCCCGGAGCTTGTACCTGGTAAGAAAATTCAACTTGAAACATTAGGCTTTCGCCTAGTGAGAATATTCAAATCAAATTAAAATTTAACAATTAAAATCTCAACAGATAAATCAAACCTGTTCTCGCCCATCTTACCGTACAGCAACTCCTTTCAACACTGGGAATCTACCCCACTCCCATACTTATGACTAATTCGTCTAGCCATAATATCACTACCAAGAGTTTACCATAAATCATCCCAGATTCAAGGCCAATACCCTTATCCAAGAAATTACAAGTCAAAACCTGCCTATTTCTTAATCCGGAAGTAGAGATTACAAATTACTTTATGTCTATCTCAAATCTTACTTTCACAACTGGGAAATCTCCGATCTTCCCTAAAACAATGGAAATCTCCGATCTTCCATTCGAAATGGGAATTACAAATCAAAATCTGCCTATTCCACATTTCACGTCCTCTCCACCTCAGAATCACTGACCCCAATGGGATTAATATATCGCGATACACAACCAGGGCCCTCACGATGATTCAATGTACTCTCATTCACTAGAAATTACATCCCTTGGTCAAATGGCGAGTATTCGGTTCCCATTAGACCGTACCCAGGTGCCCTACGATGATCGGATGCCTATTTCTAGTAACCGAACATAATACATAATATATAAGTATTATAACTCTTACTATCGTATGTGCATAGCATACAATACATTCCATCTCAAAACATATTCTATATACATCTATAAAGAATATTACTCTCTCGACACCGCGACTTCTCAACTATCCCCTATTTGCTATTTAGCACGGGGATCAACATAGCATAACTCTTAATTACATGCTCGGATTTATTAATATTTTAAATAAGTCCTTTCAGTTCATCATGATCATATCTTAATATCAAAATTGAGTTATAACATATATCAGAAAATCGCATCATATGAGTATTGCGCAACCAACTGTGGCGAAATGCTCAACTTTTCGCAAGCTACAGTAGCGAGTTTCATACTTCTCGCAAGCCACAGTAGCGAGATTCTCACTTCACTCCAAAGAGCATTTCGAGTTTCTCAAAATGCGCAACCCACTGTTGCGAGTTTCTCAAAATGCGCAACCCACGGTTGCGAGTTTCTCACTTTGCGCAGCCAAGGCTTACGCAAAGTGTACTTTTTGCAGACACTGTTCATCGTCTTCTTCATTCATCCAGTTCACAAATACTTCTAAATAAGCCTACTATTTATCAATTAAGTCATACTAAAGCATTCAGACACATATTTAACCATCTATTTCAACTTTAATGGCTTAATTTTAAAGAGAGTTGAATAACTCACCTGAACACTTCTGAATACTGTGTTCTTCAAACTTTCAGTGGCTTAATCGACAGCTGAACAACCAATATTCACTATCAGATAATTTTCTTTCAAGAAATCAGTAATACAAACCTAATTTCTTACCACCAATTAGCTTTCTTTCTTCTTCTTTTCTTTCTCCTTCTTTTCTCTCGATTTCTCTATCTCTCTGCGTATTTTCTCATTACACAGACCAAATACAACTTAAGTCCTTAAAACAGGACACCTCATCAGATTTGATGAGTCATTTCCAAATTTCCAACTAAACCCTGAATTTCAATAAAATGACAATTCAAACCCTTAAGTTAATTTTCACATTTAACTTCCTACTTTGTTCCAAATACAAAACAACCCTTATGGTTAATATTATTTTCACAAAATAATACAACGGAAATTCGAGATGTTACAACAAAGTTTTCACAAATCAACTTGAACTCACCTTGCTAGGTTTAAGCTAAACCTAGATTTTTCCCAAACGTAAGCTCATTTGAAGAAACTTGAATCCTCAAGACAAATCTTTAAAAAACCTAGATCCATAAGTTTTCAACCATAAATAATCATCCTCAAACACTTACATATTTCCCCCAACATAAATCATCCAAAACCACCAAAAATACTAAAACCCTAACTTCTTAGATGAAGAAAAGTGAGAAGTTTACCTCAACCACCACCAAATACTCTTGGATCATTCATCATACTTCAAAACTCTTTCTAGATCCTTGAAGAGCTTCTAAAAACGAAACCATAACAACTTGAATCATCAAAATCGGAGTTGGGATGCAAAAGTTATGAAGGAATGAAGATTGAGCTGAAAATCCACGACTTAATATCTGATTCAGTGAGTTACGCGGCTTGGGCCGCGGCCCAAGGTCGTGCACCAGGCCGCGCGGCCCCATTTTGGGTCGGATATTGTTTCGGTCGTAACTTATTCGTTTTAGCTCCGTTTTTGCTCCGGAAAGAACCGTTGGACTCGTATTCGAATTCCCCATTCAACAAGACCATAAAATCTAAGATTTAACCCAAAATCATATTTTTCATTTTTTCTTAAAAGGTCGGTTTCACACTGATTCGAAATTGTACTTATCCAAAAATTACGGATATTACAAATAATATGTCTTGAAGTCCTTGCTGAGTTGTTATGGCATAAACGGTTGATAATATTTCCAAAACAAGTTCTCGAGTTAAAATCCCAACTACTTCCCACCCTAATTTTTAATTGGAATTTTGAATATATTTATTGTGCTTCTAGGACTCAATATAAAACCACTTCTTATGTGGGGTTGGAATTAAAGTGTAATTTTGTACCATGACAAATTAACCGATTTTCGTACCAACCCTACCAATTTAGTTGGTACCAATTTAATTGATTGATAATAATATCGTATTAACTATCTAAACTTGGTTGATATGTAATATTAGAAGTCGCGTACCACACTAATATTAAAACGGTACCATACAACTTATCTTTTTAATTGATTATTAATTAAATAATACAATATATTTTGATTTTTGAGTTATTTGAATGTATGTATCGAAAAGAACAACTGATACAACATGTTATTTAATAATTTTCTTTTTCAGTTATTAGAAAATAAAATAAATATAACATTTGATCTGAATATACTATATTTTCTCATAAACAATTTTTTAATACTTGTTTGAGTTTTATTATCATTAATGGTTTGCTAGAAAACTATTTTATTTATGTCTCAAATTATATTATTTATTTTGTAATTAAAGTCTATAATAAAGATAAAATGGACAACGCTACCACAACAGCACCAGTGGTCTAGTGGTAGAATAGTACCCTGCCACGGTACAGACCCGGGTTCGATTCCCGGCTGGTGCATTTCTTATTTTTGTCTTTTTACAATTTTAGCCCTTGTACTGTCGCTGGTTTTACAAGTAGTTATCATCAAATCAGAAAATATCTAATTTGGCCACTACACTTTCAGACTTTTACACAGATTACTCGTATATTTGTAAGGTTGTTGGTACCCAGGGAATCAAGTCGAAAGCCGGCCAATCGAGCTTTTAATTTTTATAACAACTAGAAGTCTACTAGCGCAATGCAGCGCAATATATCTCGATTTTAATGTTTTAATTTATTTTAATGTGTGGTTTTGAGAAAACGATCATGTTTTTTTATAAATTTGTTTAAAGAATGTCGTTTTTAAGGACTTCATGATTTGAGGATTTGAAAGTGGTTAGAGATAAATAAATTAATAAGAGTCCATGATTTAAGGATTTGAAGGTTGTTAGAGATAAGTATTAATCTAGTAATTAGCATTAAGGTAGCGTTTGGTACGCAGACTGGATGGGACGGGACTGAACTGGACAAGACGGGACGGGATTGGATATGACTGGAGGAGATGATTTTAATCTAGGTTTAGCTATCTGATGTTGGAAAAATAAAGTATTTTAGTAATCTTATGTTTTAGTCCCATGTTGTTCCACCTATTTTGGTGGAACAAAAAATCTTAAGTTTTGTCCCATGAAAACTTATTTTTGTCTCATGTTGTCTCATCTGATTTTTGTCCCATGGCATACCAAACATGAGACTATTTTTTTTTGTTTCGTCTCGTCCCACCCAGTCTGCGTACCAAACGCACCCTAAAAGCGGTACATAAAGCTTAGTTAGTTGTTTTTAAAAGATTTTTAAGTAATTAGCATTAAATAACGGTACATAAAGCTTTAGATGTTGTTTTTAAGAGTTTTTCATAAATGCTTTACAATATATTATTGATTATAAAAATATAAACGGCTTGAGGGGACCGGTCAATAATACTTTTATTAATCGTCCAATCCCACCCATTAATTTTAACAGTAGAAACCCATGCACACCATAAGAGGTTCATAGTCCACAATCACATTAATAAATAGAATCCCAAAAACATCATCTCTAAACGGAAAAAAAATAGAAACTAGGAAATCGTCGATATCCCACCACGAAAATGGCTCTTAAGAGGTGTTATCAAGTTTACTGTTTGATCAAGATTTTTGTACATAAGCTCGCCTCAGCCCTCAGATATGAACATGGTCATTTGGTTGAAGGATCTTAAATGAGTTTTCAATTAGTAGCACTGACCTTCTAAAAGAATTAACTCAATGACCTTCATCTGACTTGCTTCTTCTCCTGGTGTTAAACCGTTTGATCCATATGTAAAACAACATGGCCGCGGGAAAAAAAACTTGAAATTGCATTGGAGGGACGTTTTTGCCAAACCGACTTCTAAAGAAGGTCATTGAGCTAAATATCCTCGGTCAATAAATTCCAAAATCTAACTATTGAGTAAAAGTGACAAACTTTAAAGGTTGTTCCCACTTCCAAGCTTAAAACATCTAGAATGATGGTTCAAGTTCATAAGAAAACAAAATTACCTAGAGAGGTAATATACGACAAGAAAAATCACCACAAAAGAAGCCACAAATGTAAACATCCATCTCTTGATTTAGTCTCTAATATAACATTCAATTCCATCAAAATCTCAACTTATTGTGAGGTAATGTTGAAATCCCTTGTTTGTGCAATTTGGTGGAATTTGAATATTCCTTTTTTAGAAAAGAATTAACTAAATGAAGTACTGAAACGTTCCAATTCCATCAGATTCTTTCAGAATCTGTGAACCAAACGTCACCAATGCTTACATCTAGGGCTGACAATGGGTAAGGGTAAACCCGTTACCCGTTATGTTTCGACCCGTTGGATAAGGGTATGTATAAAGAAAATTTTATCCACTTATCCGTTACCCGTTTACCCGAAATTTTGGTGGATAGGGTATGGATAAACGGTTTTTTTCGTTATCCATTACCCGTTACACGTTACGATAATATATATATATATATATATATATATATAATTAAATATTAGTGTGTATATATATAGATAATTATATATCATTAATATTTTTATAATGTTGTCGTATATTAATATGTACTTTAATTTATTTTTTATATTTATCGAGTAAAAGATTTCATGATAATTGAACAAGAAATAAGACGGGTTCAAGTAAATAAATACAATAAAAAGTGTTAGTCTTATAATTTATATATTATTTTTTAGTATTATACTATGATTATTATTTGAAATTAATAAAATGTTTATAGGTATTAGATATAAAATAGTAACTATATTTATGAGCTTATGTTTTACTTATTTTTTTTTAAAAGGCAAGCTTTACGCACACACACTTTCCCGGGGTATCCGGGCTCCCACTTAAGGGTGCCACCCGACTAATCCCCGTCGACTCGGCCTAGCCTATGGCTGGCCCAACCAGGCTAAGCCTGGCCCAAGACCCGGCCCAAAGGCTGTCTTGAAGTCTGGTACCTCAGAGTGCACACCGCGGGGTTCGAACCCTGGTAGTCAGGCCTTCCAGCACTGACCCCAGAGATGTTACCTTGCCACTGGGCTGCGTCCTCGTTGGTTTATGTTTTACTTATATATTTGAGATTCAACGATATCAATTATAGTTTAAAATAAAATTTTGTTTTACCATTTGTCCATTATCCGTTTCGTTACCCGATATTTTTAATGGGTAGGGTAAGATATGAATAAGGGTTTTATGAGACGGATAATTATCCGTTTCGTTACCCGTTATTTTAAATGGATTGGATAACGGATTAACTTGTTATTTTAAATGGATTGGATAACGGATTAACTCTTACCCTACTCATACCCTACCAGTTGTCAGCCCTATTTACATCGGAATGTGATGCTAGAGGAGATATCACCAACCCCAAAAAAAAAACTCAAAAACTTGATATTTAAATATTTTACAGGAGAGAAATAATATTTTTATGATGTATTAAATATTTAATAATATAATTAGATTTATAATTGTTAAAATAGAGTAGTTGTTAGGCCATCCGTACCCATACCCTCAAACCCTCTTGCCACCTCAGCGGGCTTGGGAGCGGGTTCCACCAGGGCTTGGGCGGGTACCGCTATGGGGGGGGGGGGCGGGTTTCGTCAGCGGGCTTGGGCAGCGGGTTTGGGAACCCGTTGAACCCGAGTCTTGTGTGTGTGAGAGGAGGGTAAGGGTGGGGGGTTGGGGGTAGCGGGTATATAGGGTATTAGTACTCCACTTTAGGGTAAGGAGATGGTAAGGAAAAAAACTGATGTGGCGCTGAGTTGGCAAGAGGGTTTGAGGGTATGGGTACGGATGGCCTTAGTAGGGTTGTGCAGCGGGCTGGTTTTGGTGGGCAAACTAAAAATCCATCCGGATATGAAAACCAAGCTCTTGGGTTTCGGGTTTCAGGTTGCTTCGGTTGGGGTTGGTCAAATTTGGATTGGTTTTGATTATCCCATGCCGACAACTCAATTCAGTACGGTTTCAAAAGCTCGGAATGGTTAAAGATCGCGTAATTCTTGGTTTCAACCATTACCGAATCAAACCGAACCATTTGCACGCTTGATTAAGCCGAATGGTCACAGTCAACTTGACAAACATCCAAAACAAATAGAAGAAACACGCATAACGAACTTTCAAAAAACACAACCATTTTTCCATGTCGAATATACCATGTCTTCTCAATTTTCTTTCGTTTATCAAATTATTTTCACGGGTTTCATCTTCGAGAAACGAAGCTTTGGCTAAAACTACAAAATCGGTCTTCAAGTCGTTTTGATAAGAAGAACCACCATGAAGAAGATACACATCATTAGAACCATCACGAGCCATGTGAAGCATGAAGTCTTGAAACTCTCGTTGTAAATAGCCATAGACTGCTTATTGGCTCGCCCGGTGCTTGCCAAGCTATGCTCAACTGCTTTTTCGGTTGAATCAAGAATCTGCACTCAAATCGCACCCAAGTTTCAATACCAAAAGGTGAAGGTGAACCTCAAACGTGCATGAGACTGGAGTACGACTTCTAACAACTTACTCTCTCGGTATTTTGTATGGATTTGTTCATCATAAGACTACTCTCTTTGAGTTGCCGCGCCAAACCCACCATTTCATCCGTCAAATCTTCTTGAAGCTTCCTAATAAAGGAAAAAAGATGAACATTTGTGCTCCATAGATTCGAGTCTTAGACATTGGTTTTTGTCTTTACTGCGTTTGGTACATGGGACAGGAACGGAAGCTACAAAATTCACTGTCCCAAGTTTGGCGCGACATGGGACAGGACAAAAACCAACTGTCCCATGCTTGGGGAAACCTGCCTTGTCCGGTCCTAGTCGTACCAAACATCAGACATACATTTGTCCCGTTCAGACCAGTCACGTCCGCGTACCAAACGCTACTAAGGAAAAAGTCGCTCTACTATTTTGGGTGGGATGGGTGGATGTCAGGTCTGCATACATTTTCAACCCCCAGGACCCACTTTCAGATGGAATATACCGGGATTGGTTGGTTTAGATTAGATTGGTTTTTGTCTTCATAGAAACAACTGCTCTACTTTTTGGGTGGATGTCAGGTCCGCATACATCTCAACCTTCTGGGCCCCACCGGGCATGCTTGATTTGGTTTTGTTTAGCTTAGATATTTGGTTTTAGGCATGCAGTACCTGTGTTTTGCGATATGTGATTGGGCTGCAGCATCCAATTTGACGGGAGATGAATCAGATGATTCAAAAGTATCTTGACTTCTGTGTTCAGCTGATGAAGCCCTGTTGAATCATGATGATATAAGTATGATCAAGATCGAAAATCATAAAACAAAAAGCCAAATCAACATGACTATATATATATATATATATATATCTAATTTATGCTCACACAAGTCTTCTTCTCAACCCTGGCGAAAGGGTGTTGCTTTCTTCTTCTTTTCTACCGATGTTTTCTTTGACAGACGTGTTAACTCTGAGCTCGTGATACACTACGTTATCCGACTGCCAAGAATGTTAACAAACATATAACTACATGCCATCTAAGATCTTTTAGAAAACTATATATATTGCGAATCAAGTTGAACAATTTGCAAAAAAGATGAAGTATTCGCATGTGAATAACTTGACTGAACACAGAACTTGCAAAAAAGATGAACGATTCACATGTGAATAACTTGACTGAACACAAGAAAGATTCACTTCATTTTGAAGATCAGTCAAAACATCCATAAGATCAACTTCAAAAACAGCAATTCAAGTCCAGTAAAACAAATAGAAACATACACACCACAGGGCTAGCCAGCTTGGCTGCAATTGCTTCAATTTTCTGTGAGTAATCATTCACCATAGCTTTTGAAACTCTATGGGCACAAGAAAAAAACTATAATCTTATCAGATTGACCATTTTGTGCAACTCTCAGATACCATAAAACACACGCACACGAACTGACGAAGAAAGTAAACAAATCGGGCCTGGGAAATCCTTCTGGAGTTTGCTCTGCGGCTAGTTCTTCCAACTGTTCTCTTAAAGTAGCAACATACTGCAAAATAACCAAAGTATTACACATTCATAACCAAATCTCACAAAAGAATCTCCACAACCCATAATCTCAGATCCATTAATGGAAATAAAATGAAGAACAAAATCGAAATGATGCTACAAAACTCCATAATCTTGCATCTTACGTACAGAAACAAGAAATCCCCAAGTTACAGACACAATTCTATCGCAAACAAGATCCCCAAATGGCCAAATGCCCAAATTCATAAAAGTTTGAACCAACATTTCCCAAATCCACAAATCATGCGACTGTAAATTGAAATTGGGGATTAGCAAGAACAGTTGCCGATGTTTAGAGGACGTACGTGAATAAGCTTGATTTTATTTTGTTGTCGAGGAGCAGCTGCTAGCAATCTTTTCAGATTGATTTCGGTTTTACTCAATCCCATCCTCAAAAAACCCTACAAAATCGTTACTCTCTCCGTGTAATTTCTTAAAAAATTGAACGATTACACACACACACAAAGCAACGAAAAGGGAAATCTGATTATGATCATAGCATCGGACAGGATCATCAAAGAGAAGATGTAATCAAAGAGGATTTTGATTCACGTACCTTTAGGGTTTGACGAGAGACGAATTTCAGTGGATTGTGTACTGTGTTCTTTGATTATTGCTCGTATGGTTACTCGAATTGCCATTAAACGACGATCGCCGGTTGCCGATTTTGCTCCGATGACTGATTCGGAATATATTTCGGTGGTTTTGTTTCATCGTTTTATATTGTCCAGGAAGAAGCCCTCATCTTTGGATATTTTACTCAATAGACCTTAAACAATTACTAAGTGTTCGTTAACTTTAAAATTTTGAATAATCTCTAATCTAGCTTCAAAAGTGGTTCGGACAAAACTCTACGGTTAACCTTGATTTAGTCAATTTTGATATGAAGCTATTGTCTAAATATATTTTTAATGGTCTTATAGTTATACGACTTTGTAAGCTTTTCATATACTTTATTGTCTCCATATATATTAGTATTTAGTGTGTTCAAATGAGAATACTGTCATTTAACGAAAACACGAGAGCTCTTATATCACGTATGATAATACACGTGTGGGTACCTGTTGGTGTGCGGGCCACTTGCGGCTTGCCCACAGCCAAAGATAGTCCACGTCTCTGATTCTCATTTGAAATCACCTTAAATCTACTGCTTAAAGAACATCCGAAAATTATTAATTTGAAGTTAAAAGCGTTGGATAATTTATGACTTATTAGTGAAATGTGAATTGTTAAGGACATAGATAGCAATTTTCAAAAGTACAAGGACCAAATCAGAAATATAAACGGTGGCTGCAATCGTAAGCCAACATAAAATACTATCCCGCAGTATATAGCCAACACTCTGAAATTCGTAGCAAAGTTAGGGTTTTGGCAATTCGATCTCTCCACTTTACCTCGAGTTTTTAAAATCCCACGCTCTTAAGCTCAAATTGGAAATGGCGGTTGGTGGAAATTCGTTCGAAGTCACTCCTGAGACAGAGAAATTTCTTTGCGATCGATTGTTGGACCAAACGCAACCGATTTCTGAGCGGTTCAGAGTCCTCTTCTCTCTCCGGAATCTTCGAGGTCCTGCACCTCGCAATGCTTTGATTCTTGGTTTGTTCACTCTCTATCTCTCTCCCTCTACGCAATAATTTATGCGGGTTTTATTCATTATACGATAATTTTTTGGCTTTGGAGAAACTGTGCTTGATTATGATCATACTTCAAACTTATAAGTAGTATTGATGGTTCTAAGTTTTTCCTCAGCAATTGCTGGTAAGAATGTGATCAGTGATTGAATGATTTATGATGCTGAATTATTGGTCTAAGTTTCCAGCATATTACTGCATATTATTTATGATTTATGAGGGTATATGATTTGTTTGGAGGAAGAGAAGTGCTTAATTTACCTTGTACAAAGTTACTTTTGCCTCCTGTATTTCATGGAAGCTGATCAAATTCTTACAACAGTATTTTTTAGCACAAATAACTCACTATCTTACATGTTTGTGTCACTACTTGTTACAACTCATCTTCTCTAAGAACTAGCCTAATGAACAGGTGAGACCGGAAAGAATTATGGAAGGTTTTAGTGTTCTGATTTGAGATGGGTAATTATGGAAGGTTTTAGTGTTCTGATTTGAGATGGGTAAAGTACTTTACCATTTTTGTCCCATCTCTCTTATTTATGTTCCACCCTTTTTGGTGATTTTTTTGTCCCATCCATTTGTGTCCTGTCCCACTCTAATATTGCGTTAAACGTGGGACAACAAGTTTTTTTGTTTTGTACTTATTCGTTTTGTCCCATGTACCAAGCACACCCTAATATTATATATATATATATATATATATATATATATATATGTGCAGCAACAAAAGATTCTTCAAATCTGTTGGCACATGAGGCTGCTTTTGCTTTGGGCCAAATGCAAGATGCCGATGCTATTCCTGCTTTGGAGCTTGTTCTCAATGATCTTTCTTTGCATCCGATCGTGCGTCACGAGGTGGACTTCTATCCGGCTCTTTCATTATTTTCCATACTTCCCCAGAAACGCTTCTTATCTTTTTTGAACTTGCTAATCTTTGGGTTATTTTTTGCTTGTATTACTTATGGATGAATAGGCTGCAGAAGCTCTTGGTGCTATCGGTTTAGAGAGTAATATTTCTCTTCTGAAGGACAGTTTGGATTCAGATCCGGCACCAGAGGTTCGGGAGACATGTGAATTGGCTCTTTCTCGAATTCAGGAGCTGAAGAATGCTGGTGACAATCATCAATCATCCACAATAGCGGCGTCACCATTTTTGTCTGTTGATCCAGCTGCACCTGCTTCTTGCTCTTCTGTACATCAATTAAGGTTTGTTGCATAACGTGATAGGAATTTAAGTTCTGCCACAACTTTATATGCTACTGTAACAACCTGTCCCACATGGATAGAAAAATATATATATTTGTGAGCTCCTTACAAGTTCAAAGTTGTGGGCTATCAATAACTTTCACTATGGTTTTAAGTAGATTTGGAGGTTATTGGGCCAGTCTACCCCTTCGGGCTAGGGGGTGTTACAACTACCTCTTTTTTATAGGATGTTGTTATAAATATCTTCCACCAAAGGACAGGATAAGATGGGACAAATCAGAGTGAGGTAGGTAGGTGAAAGTATTGTGGAAAGTTTTAGGCTTTTAAACTGACATGGGCAGTTTAGTAGTTTACCAATATTGTACCATCTTCCTGATTTTTGTTCCACGTATTTTGGTGGAGAAAAATGCATTTTTGTCCCACTCAGTCCAGTCCCCGTCTTATGTCACGCCAAACATTGGCCGACAAGTTTTTGTTCTGTCCTGTCCCGTGTGCCGAACACACGTTAAAAAAGCTGATAGTTTTGGGATGAGGGTCAATTTGTTATAAATCTTTACCAAACAGGGTTTGATCATTGATGATATATATATATATATATATAGATAGATAGATAGATAGATGACTTTGATTTCATACAGGGAAGTCGTTTTAAATGAAGAAAAGGGCATGTACGAGAGATATGGAGCTCTTTTTGGACTACGAAATCATGGTGGTGATGAAGCAGTTGCTGCCATAATAGAATCTTTAAATGCAAAAAGTGCTTTATTGCGACACGAGGTTGGCAACGAACTTCTTTCTTGAATCATGATTCACCCACCTCGTTTCCTCCTTTCTGTAGGCGGCTTATTTTTCCGGGATTTCAGGTTGCCTATGTCTTGGGGCAGTTGCAAAACAAATCTGCTTCAGATGCACTCTCTAGGGTGCTTAAAGATGTGAACGAGCATCCTATGGTTAGACATGAAGCTGCCGAGGCTCTGGGTTCTATTGCAGGTTTGATTATCTGGTGCAAAACATAGTGTTAAACTAAATTGATGTAGCGTTGTGGTAAATGTTAGAATGTGTATACAATAAACCTAGGACTCGTTAGGTTATAGGGGCGTTCGCGGTACGGTTTGGCGCGGTCTAGGGCCAAAACACAAACTGCACCGCATATGCCTCAAACCGCAAAAAACTGCACCGCGAAATGCGATGCGGTGCGGTGTGGTGTTGTTTTGTGGTTTGTACCTAATGCACTACAATCCAGTAATTATAAAATCACAACTTCAAATTAAATTCAAGGATGACTTTTCCATATTCCATACAATAAAAAGGTTCCGATATGTACGATATCCGTGATTAAAAATAGTGTAAAGAGTATAGTAATTAAGCCAAATACTTCTAGAAAGTTAACATCAACATAAATTTGACCATGATGTATGACAAAAGATGAGAAAATAATGCAGTCAAGGAATCTGTAACTTGAAAGGAAAAATGAAAAATTAATAAATTATCAATAATGTATTAAATATTTTCATTTGATAAATGATTATGTATATAGGCGAAGGATCGTGTGAGAAGTTGAGGTTAACGTGAGAAGTGGATCTGAACCGTTGATCACTTTTAATCAAATCCCTCCCATGAATTGCGGCTTATAAGGGAATTGATCCGGTGCATCTTATCTCTTATCTCGGTTAATGTGCGTCCATTTCTCATCCAATGGTTGATAACCTTCTCATGCTTCTCACGTTAACCTCAACTTCACACGTTTCCAAAAAGTTAATTCTGACTTCAAAGTTTAGAAAAAAGAAAAGTTATGATTGACTACTTTTAATTTTTGTTGTTCATAGATGACCAATGTATCTCTCTACTCGAAGAGTTTTCTAAGGATCCCGAGCCCATTGTTTCACAGAGCTGTGAAGTTGCTCTATGCATGCTGGATTTCGAACGATCTGGAAAATCATTTGAGGTAATCCAAGATGATTTAATGAGAAGCTATGCAGTTAATTTCGGTAATAGCGGAAATTGCGGTCCCCAGAAAAATTTAGGTTTAAAATTTCGGTCCAAAATAGTGGAGCCGAAAATATCGGTGAAATTTACCGAAATTCGAGTCTGAAATTTCGGTCGCTATACCGAAATAATATGTACAAGGCTTTTGAGTTTTACAAAGCTTGAGTTTTTTTGGGCTTTCTTTTTTTGGGCTTTTTATTTTCAGTTTTTGGGCCTTTTTTTATCTTCAATCCATCCATCCATCTAAAATGAAACAATCGATGTACTAAATGATGTCCATTAAGATGCCGAGCCGGTGGATTGCAATTAGTTCTCATCTACGAGCTTTATAAACTCTATTACTCTATTACTATGTTACTTGTGTGGTTTGAAACTTTATTTGAACTATTAAGTTATATGTTATATAATATATATATATATATATATATATATTCATATTTAATTTTATGAACCTATTTTTGTTACCGCTATTTCAAATCAAGGTCCTGACCGAAATTTCGCAATCGGCCGTGTTAACTGCTTAGATGAGAAGGGATAGATTAAATGCACACATACTATCTAATTTCTCCGCTAAATGCACCCCTATATATTGCTAAATGTGCACCCCTACCTACAAATTTCGTCCAACACGCATCAACATCAAGACTTAATTTTTTTTTGTTTTTTGGGAAGGGTGTCCTAGTCTATGCCTAGACTAATCCCTTGGCAAATTATGACTGTAAGACATTGGTCCTGATTAAACCTCAGTGGCCACAATTGTTGTGTACGCCTGGATTAAAACCCTGGGCAGATGGGATATTCCACCACATTCCCCAGGGCCTTAACCAGTACGCCACAACCCTTGTGGTTTTAATTTTTATATTTTCAATGTATGATTCGATCCAAATCTGACATAAATAGGGGGTATCAAGACTTACTTTTTATATTTTCAATATATGATTTGATCTGATTATGACATAAATTTGGGTGCATATAGCAACACCTTAATGAGAAACTGTATCATTTTCAGCATGGTTGGCTTAATCTACTCTCTTTTCTGCAGTACCTCTTTATGCAGGCACCTCAATTACAGGAGGCAGCATGATGGTTTCACTTCATTGTGTTTTTCTGCCATTTTTCTTAGCTGTGGGCTTGACCCTGATCATTGGCGATGCCTTTATTCTTAAAAAGCAAATATACTGCGATACCCGACTTAGATGTGTATTATTACCATATAACTTTATAAACGTAGGGTTCTCCAAAATATGATATAATGACACTAGGTGGTAGCCCCCCTACCGAATGCTTACAAAGTTGAGTCTTTTCTTCTTATTTCTTCGATACACCTGCAACTTGATTAATCAGATCTTTTAGGTGTAAACGACGTACGCTTTTGGTTTTGTGGAAGTTTTATAGAATATAATCTATAGTTGGTTTTTGAGATTCGTTGTTATTATTTCAGCGAGCCTACAAAAGTAATGGCATGTTTGTTAGCAGTTTAGTGGGAGGTCAGCTATACATGACTTTTTGGTAGTGGCTTAATGATATAGAAAGTTGCTTACTCAGTAAGCTTTTAGGGGAGCTTAATGAAGAGGGCAAGTTTTTCCAAACATGTTTCTCTCAATTAAAAAACACGCTCATTTCATCTATAAAAAATCGTCCTAAATAAAGAACTTTCCAATCTACTATATAAACATATTAATCCACACGAACAACTTTGGAATTGATGGAAAACCAACCAAACGGCCCTTAAGCCTTGTACTTGTGGGCTCCCTTGTATAAGCTTTGATGCTTGCTTTACATGCTTTACATTTTGTAGGCTCTTTTAAGTTTGAATATGGATCTTTTTTATATCTTTTGTATTATATACAACAAATAAAATTACATTTTTCTTATATTTGGTGAAGTTTGAACATCTCACCGTTTGAATCTTGGTTATATAGGCTCAAGGGGCTGTTTGTTTACCTCTTAATAGTTTCATTAAGAGGCAATCTCTGAATCGTTAAGAGGTGAATCTTGTTTGGCAAAAAAAAAGTTTGCCTCTTAATGATTTTGTACCTTGGGTCTCCCTTAATCATTCAGAGCCCTACTTTCATTTTGAACAACTATCAAATACCATATTTCATTTTGCACTATATTATAATAACCTCTTAGTCATCTGCACAAAACCATTCAACAACTGCGAAACAGTCAGTGCTATTAGGCGCATCGGCTTGCCCAAGCTTTTTGAACATCTTCGTAGGTTGAACATGTTAAAATGAGTTTGGACCAAATATTAAAGTTGTAAGACCGGTTGGGACGGATTGGTTGACCGTCCAATATTTTTTTGCCCATTGTTTTTCGAATTTTATAAATAATTAAAAAAAGTATGACTGAAACAGCCGTACAATTTTTTAGAAGTCCCGTGTAGGGTTCTACCTTACATATATAACAAAATAATTTAAACGTATTTTGAAGTTTTAAACAACTCAACTTAATAATTGTTAGATTCAAAATGGTGTAATATATATATATATATATATATAGAGAGAGAGACTTGAGATCATGTGAGACCAGACTATTTTCGTGAGACTGTGAGACAAAAAAATGAACACTAAACCTTCACAGCAAAAGACTGTGAATGTACTGTGATGGTAAATCTTCACAGTGTTTTTGTTGTGAAGATTTGCTATTTTTCTTACCTTCACAATGAATCACTGTGAAGTTTAGTGATAATTTATTGGTCTCACGAAAACAGGTTGGTCTCACGTGAACCCAACCCTATATATATGTTTTCTATATTTTATTCTAATCTAGGCATGGCCGCATGGGAATGGGCCCCGACCCGTCGGGGAACCCGGTCCACCCGCCCCGATCGGGGATGGGGATGGGGACGAGGATCCCCGTTTGTCTCAAGTCGGGGATGGGTATGGCACTCCCCGCCCCGTCCCGCCCCGTCCCCGTTACATATTTAAATTAATAAATTAAATATATATTATTTATTTAAGGTAAATCGGTAATTCATAATTTCTTATTTCTTAACTAGGTTTAGAATATAAAATAGTTATTTTTCGAATATTAGTATGTATTTTGGACGTCAAATCAATATATAATTACTCAATATGGTTTTGGATATTACTCGATATGTTTTGATACGTGTGACGTTAACTTTTTTTTTTGCATTAGGTTGAATTTCTTTTGGTTTTAGGTAATTAATCACTATATGGTGTTGTAATTTTGTATTAAACTAACTTTTTTTGTATTAAAATAATTATTTTTGTATTAACATAAAAAAAATCGATCGGGGAAAAAATCTCCGTTTCCCCGTTGGGGATGGGGATGGGGATATGATCATATTCCCCGGCGGGGATGGGGACGGGGACGGTGATGGGGATGGATATAATGATCGGGGACGGGGATGGGGATTAAGGTCCCCGCCCCACATTGGCGTAGCCAGTAGGGGGCTGGCTGGTGCTGAGCCCCCCTAACTGGTGAATCTCTTTATTATATATTGTAGGAAATAAGAGATAAATTTACATAGGTAGCCTAGTGGTTGGAGTCTTCTTGTAGTTTTTTTTTTGAGTTTTGGATGGGAACAGGGATCAAATCTTGGCAAGTGGTTTTCTTTTTTGTTAATTGTGGTAATCCTTCTTTTTGAAGGTTCTAGTCTTTTATATTTTTATCCTCAACTATATTTAATTTTATAAATCTTTTATAAAAAAATATTATCTCCATGTTTTTATTACCAAAACCATTCTTAATTGTATTTATATGTGCAAATGTTTTTAAGGAACTTATTACATCAAAAATGAAAATTAAATACACTAATTCTAGATTAATATACATATACAAAGTTTAAAAATATATAATTTAAATCTTTTATAATGTCAGTTTCTATCGTAGATTTTTATGATAGTCGTTTTTCGTCAAAGAGTCGTGAAACCTATTTTTTGCTCATAAATATATATGATACAATATTAATATTTAAATGACGTTATTCATGTTATGGTTATAAAATTGATAAAATAATGTTAGCTTGATGATTAAAATATATTTTGAGCTTCGATTGAACTTATAAAATAAAAAGTTTTACTTGTAACATTTCACAAACAAAAGAGACAATATTCATGGTTTTTTTGTGCTCTTATCTACACAATTATCGCACGTAAAAGTTCCTCTCAAAATCTCATGAGATTTGTGACAACAAACATTAAATCGCATATCTCACATCAACATTTTATTTGAATGTCTTGAGTCGACAAGTTAATTTAATTTCATTTAACATCTTTGAACCGCCCCTAACCTATAATCCTGGCTCCGCGCCCCATACCCGCCCCATTCCCATGCCTATTCTAATCTAATAATGATATTGAAAAATATATATTAGAAAAGTAAAAAGTATATAGATTATTATTATTATAAAAATAGTTTTTGATTGAATATTTAAAATATAATTTAGAAATGTAATTTACAACTTCGTTTTAATCGTGAGTATAAGAATATAAAATGTAAAGTTAAAAGTATAAAAACACAAAAAATAATAAATAAATAAATAAATAATTTTAAAAAAAATCACGTCTTATAAAAAACATGGCGCACCTCAAGGCACCATAGCGTGAATCACGCCTTACAGAAACGTTATGGGTCATTTCGTAACGGCGAAGATGCCTCTTGCATCATATTACGCCATAACGCACATCATGACGCGCCTTTTTGAACACCAAATAATTGTGAGTTGATGTTTATTTTGTATCAATTAGATGGCGAGTTACCTCGGATTGGTGTTTTTAGTTGGGTTGGATTGGTTTATTAGGTTTTGTGAACCCCTACTTTAAATAGTTTAATCTTTTTTTATACATTTCCTGTTTTATAATTTTATCTGTTTAATCTGTCACCTAAAAAAAGACCAATAAAATTAAATTGTCACCTTTACATTACACAAATGGTGAAAAAAATGGGTTAATGAACATGAATCTTATATAAAAAACAAGATGTTGCAAAGAGGGGAAAATTTCAAATCATAATAAGCAGGAAATTGCTTTGAAAATGACACAAAATATCAAACAACTTTCTCAAACCCTTTGCAACTATCATCAAACCTTCTTTAGGTTAGGACACACCCCACATTCAACGATTGTAATAAAAATAAAAAACCAATAAATCCCATTTAATCTTTATACTATTTGGCCATCAGGCGTTTGAACAACTCAACTCAATAATTGCAGATTCAGAAAGATAAGATGTATATTCTTCACTCAACATGAATTATTATTCTGTTTGGTCAAAATCTCTCCGTTATCTGTCGGTTGTATTGTAGTTGTAGGTTCATTCCCCCGAACCGCACCTTGCTTTTGTATGTACTCCCACTTCTCTTGAAATAGATACAAGAACCCGATGCATACAATTTCGGCTGTGAAAAATACGACCCAAGGTTTTATACTTCTTAATGTTCTCCTTTGATATGCATGTAGCCCGGTGTATACGTTGACGATCCCCATAACGGAAACCGCGGTTCCTAGTACCCAATGTGCGAAAAACCATGCACTTCGTCTCTTAGCCTCCCTGTTACATGAAATTCAGCTCAAAACGAAAACCAAACAAACTCAGTATATCCCACCTGGAGGTAGGGTCCGGGGAGGAGGGTAAGATGTATGTAGACCTAACTTCTACCCCAAAGAGCAGAGCAAATGTTACATGTAATACCCCGGGTAAGTTCGTTAGTTAAATCCCCTTTCCGTTAAGTTTAGTTAACTTTAAAGTTAGATGTTTAGGGTATGTGTGGGTAAATTATAAGTTTAGGGGTGATTGGGTCATTATTGAGAAGTTCAAGGACCAAAGTGGTAATTATGGATTGATATTATCCCTTAAGGTTTCCAGATATTTTCATTCAGCAAACATCCAACAAATTCAGTTTAGTGTGTGTGTGTGTGTGTGAGTTTTGAGAGAGCAAGAAGGAGAAAAGAAGAAAAGCTAGGTTAAGGCTTCAATTGGTGTGCTTGGAAGTGAATCTGAGGTATGTTTCTTTGTATTTTGTGTTTGTAATTGCTTTTAGAAGGTTTCTATCGGATTAGAATAGTCAAATACACATCTGGGTTGATTCGGTCGGTTTTCTGGGTAAAAAGGACCAAACCGACAGAGGTTCCCGGACAAGATGAATGTGTCCGGGGAGATTCTTGGGTGGTGTCCGGTAGTTCCTTTTGTTAGTGTCCGGACGATTCATTTGATGGTTTCCGGATGGAAAGAGATACCGGATGGTATTCGGATTACTTTGGTGTCCGGGTGTTATCCGAATTGTCTGTGTTGTCCGGATAGTTCATGTTATCCGGATTAGTTATGCTATTCAGAAAGAAGGGTTATCCGGAAAGGTTGGGTTATCCGGAAAGGTTGGGTTGTCCGGATTCTTTTGTGCTGTCCGGAAACTTTGAGCTGTGTGGTCATTTTTGAGATTTCAGATACTTTTAGCTATGGTTTTTGAATAAGGACTGAATAAGGTTTTCTAAAAATTTTCAGATACTTTTAGCGGAACCCCCGTGTTAAGTCGCCGTAGGGAAACAATTAAGGATAAGAGTTTGATAGGTTAAATAGGATTCTCAGTCTGCTAGAGAGTCTTCTGTATTCTATATGGTAAAGAGATACTTGTATTTTAATTGTTCCAGATTCGGTAAACTTTGATTGAAAGATTGGATTTCTCGAGAAAGGCTTAGAAGGAAATTTGATAACCAATCAAGGTGAGTTTTACTTTAAAACGTTTTTAAACTGGAATACATTTATGTGTGGATTGGGAATCTAATAAATGGTGTGCTTATGTGTGTTTATGTTGAAATATAATATATTGAGATATTGTATTTACCTAAGAATTATACTATACAAGAATACGACTGGCCGGGCTTAGGACCGGTGTGTTGGCTGTAGTATTCGTACAGTGTTGTTGGTTGTAGTTGTAGTACAGTGAAGTTAATTGATTAGTTGGCTTGCTACCAACTAATTTGGCCATGGGAATGAGGAGAGATGAACACGATGCACGAGTCTTGCTTGGTATTAAATCTGTGTGGTATATGTGTGTTTTATAAAAAGGATTTCTAAACTGACAGGGATTATCTCACTAGACCTTTTGGTCTAACCCTCATTTTCCTTTCAAAAATATGTATTCCAGGTCAAGGATCTTTTGTTAGCAAAGAGAAGAATAAAGCATAGGAGGCGGTTGCTAGCTGACGAAGATTAGGATATGTTTACATTTTTGTATTGTATAGTTTTGAGACTTTGGGACCGAATGTGAATTATCATGTATTTTGTTATGAAAGTAACGACGTTATGTATAATATGTTAAATTGATGTATATTATGTATGTTTTGGGATTCTGGGTCGTTACATTACACCCCGGGATTGTGAAAAGTGTGACGAAGAGAGAAAATCGGCTCAAAACATGATTTCAATACATCTTTAATGCGTAAGAACGCTCGTTGTTTACCTTGCAGGACGTAGAAGCCCACTAAGTGCTTGCAAGAATACAAGTCCGTAAAGGGCTACCCCGATCCTCCTATGTGTGTTGTTGAAAGCATTGTTGAAGTTCTTTAAAGACAATATTGCTCCCGTCGTTACAAGAACTACCGATAGTACCTACAACGGGTAGTAAAGCCAGACAAGACAGATATCAGTATCACATACACCTACTTTCTAAGCATGAATGCATTCCTTCGGTATCATTTAACAAGGGGTTAAATGATACCCAAAGACATGTCATACAGGAGGGATAAATCTTGATACATGCTAGTACTACCATAGTACCATGTGATGCATGACAAAGTTTTTATAGCGGGAACTAAGGACATGTTTGCATACATGATACATCCCACCTTCCAACCCCATATCCCGTGATGGAATATATTGGGGTTGTTTGGTTCGTTTATTATAGTTGGAATTAAGGTCGATTTCGGGACTTTTTTTCTATTTCTATTATGGGAAATACTTAAAAGACAAGAATAGTAAAGCTAGAAAAATTAAACCAATGTGTTTTCTTTCCCTTCAAGTATCAAGACAGTCATTACAATCAACTCTAATTTCTCAATAAACATCATTAATTAAAGTTGAAAAGTAGGATTTATAAGGCAATTATTAACCAACTTAATCAGATGTAAAATGATTGAAATAAAAATGCAACAAATTAACCGAAAAACTTGCCTGAGTAACAGCATGGATAAAGAACATGATTCGGACCCTTCTTCCACGTTCTTCTCTATTCGACAATCTTATCGTCAAGATCCCGATAGGAATCAAGAAACCCATCGAAACCCAGAAAAGAAACCCGTGAACGACTATCTACACGAAACCAGAAAGATCGAACAAGTTAATGAAAAGAAACCCAGAAACCAGAAACAAGAAACAAGAAACTAGAAGAAGGCGAAGAACCTGATGATGATCGCCGTCCACCATTTCTACGTCTTTTCTAATAAGTTCTTGCGACGAACTAGTGACAACCGAAAGAAGAACAAGAAGAATAACAATAAAGGTTTTATCTTTGATGAAATATTCCTTTCATATGTGGCTAAAAAGTATGTGGTATATCCTTTACTAGAAGCATAGAAATAGGGCTGTGGGAAAATCTTGGATCTTTCTGTTAATTAATCAAGATTTATCTCATCTGACTGAGCATAAAGAAAGTTGAAAAGTGTGTTTTGTGATATAAAGTTGATGTCTTTGCATGGAGAATGATGGTTTCTTGAAGGGTTTTTAAGAGTTGGTGTAACAAAGAAACAAATGGTCCCAAATTAGATTAGATAATCTGAGGGGGGTCACTCTTTTAGACCACTTTTTTCTGAAAGAAAATGGTGGAATTTTTGCAGAGCAAAAATGGTCAGGATACAATGAGGATGTTTGAAAACAGCAAGATAATGTCAAAGTGGTTCTGTGAAATGTTCCTTTTTTTCAACTCACCCACTAGTTAGGGACTATTTGTTAGCAGCTTAATGAGCTTAATAGGATACATAGCTTATTCAGTCAGCTATACATGACTTGTTTGGTAGTGGCTTAATGATATAGAAAGTGACTTATTTATTAAGCTTTTAGGAGAGAGCTTTATGCAGAAAGCCAAGTTTTGTCCAAACCAGTCTCTCCCAATTAAAAAACATGGTTATTCCATCTATGAAAACACCCTTCCAAACAAAAACATTTCCAATATATACAGACATATTAATCCACACAGACAACTTTATTCGTACAGGACCTAATGAAAAACCAACCAAACAGCCCCTTAGTCGGTCTGTATATTACAATAACAAGATCAGGTTTATAGGATATAAAATTGAGTTTATATATAGGATGTCAAAAAAATTCTAGGGTTATTATAGACTGCTTTATAAGCTTAAATTTATAGGACCAAAAAGTAAAGTGTCATATCAAAAAGTGTTCTAATAAGTTTATAGGATGTTTTTTGAGGTTGTAACAAGTTTTTTAGAATATTTTTATAAAAGCATCGTTATTAGGGTTTTATAGAACACTATTTGAAAAAAGGTCTTATAAAAACAAATATCTTATAAAAAGATGGGTTTATTGGACACTCTCCAAACAAATGTTCTATATAGTTGATGCAAACTATCCTAAAAAACTTGTTAAGACGTCCAAAAGCGTTGTGTAAAATGTCTAAATATGTTAATAACATATTTTATAGGACTTAACTTTATAGAACCAAACTAAAAAATGTCTTACCTAAAAGTGTTATAATAGGTTTATAGGATGCTTTAAGACGTTTTAACAATTTTTTTAGGATGTTTTTAAAATTCCTTACTAGCTATTTTACAGGACACTTTTAAGAAGTTTCTTATAAACCCATATTTTTATAGGACCTGTGTTTATATGACATTTTTTCATCTAGCATCATATAAAATATTTAATACGATATTTTATTTTAAAAACGTTCAAAAAAACTTGTTCAAGCTTAAAAGCGTCTTATAAATTTATTGTAACACTTTTAAATACGACGCTTTATAGTTTGGTCCAACAAACTTATTAGGACGCTTAGACATTTTAAGCGTCCTATAAACCAAAGTTTACCGCAGTGACTTTTGGAGGTCTTAAAAAGGTTTGTAAGACACTTTTGAGACAAAGTGTTATATTAACTCTTTTATAGGACACTATTTGAAAAAAAAAACTATCTTATAAAACAAATGTCTTATAAAAAGATGTGTTTATAAGACACTTCTTAAAAGTATCCTATAAAACGGGCTAATAGAACACATTATTTCAAAAGTATTGTTAAGACGTTCAAAAACGTTATAGTGACTTATTACAACACACAAATATTTGATATAACACATAAAAATCATACCTAAATTGCCCTTGAAAAGCTCATGCAGCTTTAGGGGTAATGGAAAATGGAAATCTACTAGTGATTGCATAAAAGTCACCTGTGGACCTTCCTTACCAATAGAGCCACTTATTTCTCTTCAAACTAATGATTACTACTTTGAGACTCCATAAATCCTATGATTCCACCACATGTCTCTTTAATAATAAAAAGCTATAAGTCGTTAAGCCGATCATATCGATGAATAATCGACGTAACATCGATCGATAGGGTATTTGTATCCTGTGGATACCGTTAGAAATGTATATTGTAGAGCTAGAAGTAAGAAAATTGTCCAAAATAGGGAAATACTGAAGATTTGCAAGTAATATTTTAGCAACTTGTGTTGGAGTACCTGATAACAAATGGAACCTAGAGATTAGAAACCTAAACGCTGTGTTCTCTAATTTGGAGAGAAAAGAAAAGATATGGATGGAAAAGAAAGAGCGAGTAAAGAAAGTAACTTTTTTGTTTGTGTTAAAAGAAAGAAAAGGAAAAGAAAGAAAATATGTTTTTGTGTTCTTGAACCGGAGAGAAAGGAAAGGGTTACGTCATTATTACTAATATACTCTTTAAAATATATCTTTTATAATGAAAGATCGGGTAGTTTTGTAGTTTTCATAATAATTTTTTAAATGTTTTTAATTTCTTTTCTTTCTTTTCCTTCCTTTTACTCCCACGTTTAGGAGGAAAGTTTTAGAAGGAAACTTATCATTATTTTTCTTCCGTTTAGTTTCGTTTCTCTCCTAAAAAAGTTTCGAGAACACGTTTTTTTTTACTTTCCTTCCATTTCCCTCCGTTTTCTTTCTTTTCCTTTGATAAATGAGTTTCGAGAACACAGCGAAAGGGACTGGACCCATATGTTTCTAATTGGTGGAATTTAGGTGTAACACCCTCCAGGGGCGGAGCCGGGATTTGGAATCAGAGGGAGCCTCAAATATACATAAATAGAGTGAATTAAAAACACAAATAAATATTAGTTTTTTAGTATCACAAACATAAAGTTAATGTATTATAAAATGATAAATTAAAAAATGCACGTAGTTACTTCACCATTTGATAAGAAATGGAATACCGATCTTTAAAGATTCAACAATGAACTCGACGAGTTTTTCATTTCGGAAATTTATATATGATTATTTTATGAATCTTATCTATGATATCTTCGTTATCAACCAAAAAACCGTCATGAATTAACCATTTTTTGGAACAAGAACCAAAATTTATTTTTGTAAGTACCATAAGTGTATAGACAAAAAGTTTATGGACTATTGTATCTTAGTGAAACAATAACCACCACCTAGTCACCTACCACCCAAATTCTCCACTCCAATTTCCAGAAGAAAAAAAACTACCCAGGCTTACTGTTAAGAGAGGGAGCCAATAAATGGGTAAATAACTAAATACCATTAGACTGACATATATCTATTAAAAAGAATTAAAATTCTAGGGGGAGCTTGTGCCCCTTCTAGCTCCGATGTGGCTCCGCCATTGACACCCTCGAATTGGGAAAGAGCAACTAAATAAAATTTTCAATAACACATTCCAAATAATAGAATTTCTTCCTATATATAAGTCGATACGGGAATTACCTCAAATTAAAAACTATAATTACCCTCAAACAATTTATATCCCAAGTCTTATTACAAAGGCTAAATTCACACCGGGTGTTACTTAACACGAGTACAAGTTGCTAATCCCAAAATAAGTGCGGAAGACTTCACTAAGCAATTCACTTCTCGAGCACACTACGAGCACTCGTCTCTCCACCGTGTCACTAGAACTACTTCCCAACCGGAACCTGTTGCACATGCTGACAAATAAAAAGGGTTAGGCTAACTAACGTCTAGTGAGTTCAAGAGTTTTATCATGATCATATAATTCATAAAACGAGAGAGATGCGATTTAAATCATGAGTTCAAAGAATTTACTTTAAATACAAATCACCCATTTTCCAACTCACACAAATCCCGTGCTGAAAGCTTTAATATAAAATGATTCTCAAAATGGACTCATCCCAAAACACACTTGAAAAGTGAAATAGCATTTGATTTCCAAAACAATTGAATCTTTATATCTTTATATCTTTATATATATTAAAGCAAAACCTTAAGATGATGACATGACACCATGAGAATCAAGAATTTATCAAATGGTGAATTTTGGTGGATTCTTCATTGTCCCACATTGGTAGCAAAAGTATAAAGTTGGAATTGCAAGTGACTATATAAAGGACAAGATATATGTTGAATATTCATCCAAATTTTGATCAACTTTTTAGGTTAAATAGTTATATTTTATTCACGTGACGAAACGTTTTATGTGATAGTTAAATATCAATCAATCTTTATATATTAAAGCGAAAACCTTAAGATGATGACATGGCACCATGAGAATCAATAATTTATCAAATGGTGAATTGTGGTGGATTCTTCATTGTCCCACATTGGTAGCAAAAGTAATAAATTGGAATTGCAAGTGACTATATAAAGGACAAAATATATGTTGAATATTCATCCACTTTTTGGTTTAAATATTTATATTTTATTTACGTGACGAAACATTTTATGTCATAGATAAATATTTTGAGAAAAATTTATCATTACCGTGCAACGCGCGGTGGACAACACTAGTTCATAAATAAATCGCTATTATTCCAAACATCCCAAACATGGATGAGGCAAAACCCATAACTCACATACCGTGGAAGACAATCCATATAAACATAATACGCCACCGAAAACATGGATAGAACCAAATACCCAAAGCAACACCTTTCGGTGACGGGGGAGGCCCGTTTACATCGCACGTGACGGAACACAAAAGTGGGTCACACAACCATGTAATAAAACAAACACGTGGACTACTCTCACAATATAACGAGCTCAATCACTCCAGATCTATTGCCCGTGGAGACTAGGGAGCCCCCAACTTCAACCACTCCAGGTCTATGCATTGGGTCACTCCAAGTCCACAAAACAAGCACATTGGGATTACACCTTACTGCCCATGGGACGCTGCCCGACCATATAGGCCCACACCTTACTTACCATGGAACCCGATGTCTATGCCATGCCAAGCACATCTAGAATTACACCTTACTGCCCATGGGACGATTCCCGACCATATAGACCCACATCTTACTTACCATGGAAACCGATGCCAACCTCGTGCCAAGCACATCTGGAATTACACCTTACTGCCCATGGGACGATGCCTGACCATATAGGCCCACATCTTACTTACCATGAAACTCGATGCCTATTTCGTGCTATAATAAGAGAAACTAGCTTCTCATCATTGCACGTAAAACTCAAGTGCCTATGGATCCATAGCTAATAAGGTCTAAAACATTACACGACCCCAAACGAATGAACGAACGCATTCAAAACATGCAATTCTCCAATAAACATAAATCTCGACCAAAACTCAACTTTAGGCTATCAAAACTGGACAAATGTCCCCAAGACTTAACAAAATCCATTATCGAGGCATAAGCTCGGCTAACTCAAAGGATCAATCGTTAAAAGCCATAAAATGAAGTTAAACGTAGCAACACACGCTTTTGTAAATAAATGATTCGAATCCATGAAAACCCGAAGCAAGACGTTGGGTTGGGACAACCCCCTTTTCCAAGTACTCATACCGTTACATTTCCAAATCGTCCCATAACGGACTATATGCATATATCCAAAATATACACTAAAAATGCATTTTCGTATCAGGTAGACTCCATTTACAAAACAAATCATCTAAACATTTTCATTTACGATGTATCTATCAAATTTCCCAAAAAACCCAAATATGGGTGTTTTACAATATTTACAAAGTAAAATACTTCAAAAGGTCAAAACCCACCAAACAACTCAACAATTAATAATTTTTCATGTAAAACACATAAGTACTTGGAAAAATAACATTTTGGCATGTACAACGTTTTCACAAATCAACTTGAACTCACCTTGCTAGATTTAAGCTAAATCTAGAGTTTTCTCAAACGTAAGCTCCTTTGAAGAAACATGAACCCTCAAGCCAAATTTTCCAAAAACCTAAATCCACAAGTTTCCAACCATAAATATTCATATTCAACCACTTTAAAACCATTCCCCAAACATCTTATATCAAAATCTCCATTTTGACCAAAACCCCTATATTAACCTAACTTCCCCAAAATCATCCAAACCAAGATTTGATAAGCATACAAACTAGGAAGCCATCAATGGAGAATTTATAACTCATATGAAAGTATAGAAGCTGGGAGGATGAACTCACCACTTAGGTTTTGATGAAAACCTAGAAAACGCCAAAAATCTCTAGTGTTGTGGATGAAACTTGCTCTTGCATCAATAAATGAAACCACTAGCATAAAATGGAGAAGGAACGCATTAATCTACATGAAAAAGCCTCAAAATCAGTTAGGGTTTGTGAGGGAAAGAGGGGAAACGATTTGGAGAGAAGAGAAGAGATTTGAGAGTGAGAAATGAGAGCCTTACCACCACCAAACACCCTTGAATCTTCCAATGAACTTCAAAACTAACACTTTATCCTTGAAAAGCTCTAAAAATCGAAACCATGGCACTTTGAATCGCCAAAAACGGAGGTGAAATGAGTGAGATATGAGGAAATGAAGTTTAGGGCTAAAAATCTCGTATTTATGCTCATCAGACGCTCCGCGCGGATCGACACGCGGATGCACTAGCGCCAACATCAGCGTCAAGCACTGGTCATCAGACGCTCTGCGCGGGTCCACTAGCGCCAACACCAGCACCAAACACTGGTCGCCCGGTTTCTTCCTAAACACTGTTTTGGTCATAACTTCTTCGTTTTTAGCTCCGTTTTCGCTCCGAAAAGGACCGTTGGACTTGTATTTGAATTTTTCATCCAACAAGACCGTAAAATCTAGGATTCAATCCAAAAATCCTATTTTTCATATTTATCTTAAAAGATCGATTTCTTCCGGAAATCGGGGTGTTACATTAGGTTAAGTGGTCGTTTACCAAATGTTTACTCAGGTAAGTGCTTACCAAGTCTCATTATCTTACTGGATAAACATGACAAGTACCCAGAATCTTACCCGGTAAGAGATAAAGCAAGTACCTAGAGTTTTACCCGGTAAGTGATGGTGAAAACTCTTACCCATTTAGGGCCTGTTTGTTTTTAGAAAAAA
The DNA here is from genome assembly GCA_033807775.1 of Saussurea involucrata. NCBI lineage: Eukaryota > Viridiplantae > Streptophyta > Magnoliopsida > Asterales > Asteraceae > Saussurea > Saussurea involucrata. The sequence continues at coordinate 231,986,321 of CM066314.1, forward strand.
AAGTCTGAAAATCTCTTAAATCTGATTCGGTCAGATAATTAGTCATTAAGACCGTTTGTTTTTTCTTTTCAAAAAAGAGCTGAAGACCTCTGAAATCCTCTTATTTCACAAGAGGTAGAGCTCACTCTTAAAACCTCTTAACTGAACCGACTCCACACCTTCTCATCCGCCTCCATCGACCGATTTCGTCGGCGGTATTCCAGACAGACGAATCGCCGAGTGGTATTCCAGACAGACGAATCGTCGGCCTGTCTATGGAGAATGCGGCAGAGAGATGGTGTGACCGACGAATCGACGAGTGGTGGTCCCGGCGTGGAGATCCCAGCCGTCCCGTGAACCAGATAAAGCAACGTGACCATCGGAGGAGAGGACAACGTCCTGGACAAGTGAGAGTGGCCGGTGAGACGACGTTGGCCTACACCGTGGGTTTGTCTTCCTTGGTTAGACGCCAAACGTTGATCGATTTGTCACGGGAAGAGTTGTCGGAGTCGATTTGCGATGACCCAATCCGTGTGGGCTCTCATGGTGCCACGTAAAACCGCCATTGTTGTTTCAACCTTCTTTCTCTCTGAATTTGAAGTTTGTAGGGGAAGATGAAATGAGGCTGTTAAGAAATGAAAAAAACAAGAAACCCTAGCAGCTGAAGTATTGTATTTATTGTAGTCTTTTTAGGGTTTTCAAAGGGCCATTTTCAGTTATGGTGTTTTGGGCCTTCCAGTTTGGGCTTCTAGTGTTTAGTTTTCTTTTAAATTTATTAATAATAAAAATATATGGTAGTATATAATTTAATTCAGATTCATATTTCAGACGTTATAAAAACAAACAATCTTGTGATTCAGATTTCAGACTTCAGCACCATCTCTTATAAATCAGAAGTGAAATAAGACTTCAGACTTCAGACCTCTTAAAAAATAAACAGCACCTTAGTGTTTAGCGGAAAAATTGTTGCATGGAATACCGTTTTAGTGGAATAAAATCTTACCCCGTAAGTAAGTGATAATGTTGAATTTTACCGATAAGCACTTATTTAAGCGTTTGGTAAACGGCCATTATTTTGACAAACTAGTCAATAAGTTATTAGCCGATAAGCTGGCTGATGAACAAATTACGTTTGGCAAAAACTAGCCGCTAAGCTAGATGACTCGTCGTTTGAAATTTTGTAACCGATTGATCCCTCCCTCTAACAGCCATCCAGTTCCTCCGTTATCCGTGAGGGTATTTTTGTCTTTTTTATATTTTTGTCTTTACTCGAGGGACTAACTTCATAATAACCACCCACATAAATCACAGGGACCAAATCCGTAATTATGTCCGAAATATAAAAATTGTTAAATTTTCTATACTTTTATTAAATTTATTATTATACTCTTATATATAGTAATCATTATATTTTAAGTTTATTTTTATTTTATATCCTCTTTCCAAAACATATATTACCTATATACATACATAGACATATATATACAAGGTCGTGTCCCAATCTACAGATAGATTTAACTCAATTTATATTTATAAAAGACAATGGAGATTAAAAACATGAACCAAATCTAACCACTCTTTGCAATCTTGGTTTTTTGTTCCCAATTCAATGATTCACAAAGGCAAAATATTGTTGATTGAACTCCCCAAATACAAATATAATGAAGCAAAACCTTTCACAAAGACACGAAAAAAGTCAACGTTCCACGTTCCATAGTTCTATTTTGTCTTCCTCTTCTAGTTGTTCACGAACTCCTTGGTTCTCCTCTCTATTAACTCAACTCCATGCGGTTAAAAATACATTCTTTCAAGTGTTCTCGATCTCACCGATTTTCCTCTCTATTGATTGACTCCCTTCTTCCGGTTACACACATTCATTCAATTTCACGTTTGATTCTTCTCTCCATTAACTTAATAAAATTGCATAAAAATATTTACGATGCTTATATTGAATGTTAGTATAGCGTCATATATTAAACTTTATATAAAACTCCAGTAGTCATTTGGGGAGTTCTTCCATTTCTGAGAATTTCAGATTCTCTCTTATGCTTTCTCCATCTTGATTGTTTTTCCTGAAAAATTGTTAAAGATGATCTAAATCCTGCACAAAATCCACCATATATGGATTATGGAACAAAGTGTATGGTTTCAAAGGTAACCATATCTAATCAGAATGGAAACAATAAAAGTTTGGTCTATAAGAATTATCTGATTTTATGTAAAAAAAAATTAGATAAAGTAAAGCTATGTAATTAAAACCAATGACATAATAGAAAACAAATCATATAATGTTTAGAATTATACCTCAAGGTTTGTAAGCTAATAGGTTTGTATAAATGACCAAAATAAGTTTCCTCTAGAGTGATCCAACCACAAACACGTTTTTACTCGAATAACAAAGAGGAAAAACTTTTCTCAATATATATATATATATATAGAAGGATAATAAATTGTAAACCTCTAAATGTGTGTAAACTTTAGATTTTATAGGTTTTCTTGATGAAATTGCTTCATGAAGTTGTTTATTTTGATGAAAGTGTTTCATATCATTAATTTCATGATGAAAATTATTTCATATATTTGTGTTTCTTATGTAAAAACGACAAAGTTTCATCAAACTGAGAAAAATATATGAAACAGTTTCATAGGAATGAAAAAAAAATATGAAACTACATAAAAAACACGAATATATGAAACAATTTCATCAAAACATTGATTATATGAAACAATTTCATCAAGAAAACCTATAAAATCCAAAGTTTACACGAAAAAAAGTTTACAAAATAGTAGACTTCTACATACATATGTGTGTATAACATAGGTTTAGCCCTAAGACCCTAATTACCCCAATATGGGCCAGACTTTTCTTTTAATTTAATCCAGCCCATTCCAATTTAAAATAAAAACGTCAAGCCCAAAACTTTAAACATTCCTTTAATTTCATTAACTTAATAAAATTGCATAAAAATATTTACATGTTTAAAATTTGTAATTAATATAACTACATTTTTAATACATATTTTTATTATTTAATTAGAATAATAAAAGAATAAATTTCAACCAATTATTTATTTAAATAATTACTTAAATAAAACTTTCTAAAAAATCGCTTAAAAGCATATGTTTAATTTGTTGGGTAAGAAAATGTACTTATTCTACAGGAGTTCTCTAATGCCATTAATTAAGATTTCTATATACGGTTTTAATAATTTTTAAGATTTAAGCATGATTAATTTTCATTCTGTTGAAGGATATGTGTCATCATTAAAAAAAATGATTGAAAGAATATTTTTCTAGTATTAGAATTTACCATAATTAATGTTTCATTTTCGTTATAAACTCCTCCCTATTTAAAGGGCTTAAGATTATTTGAAAATTACGATTCATTCTCTCCATTCTATTGTTCTATTTAGTTTTCTCTTTAACACGTTATCAGCACGTAAACTCGGGAACCAAATGACTAGCTTTTTGTTCCAACGTCCGACATTGCAACCTTAATCCAAGTAAACATAATTTGTTTACTGTTTTGTCCAGCTTTTATTCATGATTTTAAACTTTTTCTTGTGATGTTTATGTGATCGTATGATACAATATTGTTTAGGTTGTTTCTCTTTACAAAAATATATGTGTTTTTTTGGAGACTCAATGCTAGATTGTTATTAGCAATTTTCGTAATTTTTTATCACTTATTGGTGGATGGATTGGTTAACAACACGAAAGCTCAAAACCATTTTTCACCGTCGTTGAACGGTTGTTTTGCCCGATGTTGTTGCACGGCTTGTCGCAAAATTGCGTAGTTACTTTGTTATCCATTGCTCGTTGTCAAGTTCGACACAGGTTCTACACGTATGCTCCATAGAGCGAATTTGATCGAGAAATCAAGCTAAAGTTCAACAATTGAGGTAATTTTTATATGTTTTATCTTTAATACATCACAATATTATGCTTTATGCTATAAACAAATGCAATAATTTTGTAAAAACATGATTTTCCATTATATGTCTAAACTATAAACTTCACTCTAGTATTTTTTTTATGTTATAAAGGCATATAATTTGTCAATCCCATGAAATTTAATTCAAGTGTTTTTATATGTTTTATAGAATTTGTTTATAAAAATATTTACGCTTCTATTTAAATTTATGATTAATATTTGTGTAATGATAATTATATATAGTGGTAAATATATTCATAACTAAAAATATATGAATATAACTTTATATTTAGTTTTCTTATTTATCTATTTTGGTAAGTCTTAGAGAGAAAAAAATAATATATTTTTTGTTCTTATTAATGAATACGTAAACATATATTGTTTAAAAAAAAGGTTCAAAGTATGTTTCTTAGTTATTTTATTTATTTATTTTAGAAAAATACGCATCATGTTATTAAACCTAGTTACATAATTATTTTTAGATTTTATATTATATTTTTTTAATCGTGATTTTAATTTTATCATGTTATAAATTAATCAACATAAATCATTTATTAAAATGTGAGATTTGTAGTATTCTATATTAAGTTATAAATTTTATTTAATATTGGTTGATTTTTTTATGGTATGTATATTTTTAAGATTGTAGAAAAGTATAAAATCTTTTTGTTGTTTATGATTTCCTTCCTAAATGTCATTCAATGATTTATTATTATTTTTATCTCGTTTGAAAAATAAAAATCTGTTTTCCAAATTTATATATGGATAGTCATATTGGAATGAGAATATTTGAAAATTTAATTATTGCATCTAAACGTTTATTAATTTGACTATGTGTTAGTTTTTGCATTGATTATTCTTGATAGTATTCAAATGTTTATTTAGTTTCTTAAATTAATTTTTCCACATAATATTTAAATGTTTTTATCTTATTCAAATGTTTATCTTGATTGTGAGTTCTTACTCATAACTTTATAACTAATTTTTGGAAGTTACACTTCCAATCCCCATACATTTTGGTCTCTTACCAAAAGCTCCTAAAATACTATTAAATGTTAAAAGATTGAATTTGACTTTATACCAAAATCAATATTTATTTGCCTCATGGCAAAATCTCTCAAAATACCATGAATGTATTAAAACATTGAAATTGGTTTCATATGGCAAACTCATATTCATTTTGGCTTCATGCCAAAATTTCTATAATTAACAATGTTATCTTCAAATTAAATAAATCACAATATATCAATTGGATTTTGTCAAACGGGTGTAAATAACCCTAAGGTTTGTAGAGACTTAAGAAATCCACGTGATTCCCCTACTACCTGGAGACCCAATAGATTGAGTGGTTTTTATTAGCAAATTGAAATATTGATGAAGCATTATCAACAAAATGTAAGAATACAAAAATCCAATACTATTATGATAATGAAATTTCATGCATAACATAATAAGTATAAACCATAATTCACTATTTTAGAAAATAATATGTTCTCCATTTTCTACGACATCTTTGAATCAAAAGTACTTGATTACTATAAGATAGGTTCGGAAAAACACAAGAAAATACGCAAAAGTCATCGAACCATTTTGACCCTAAAGAAAAATACACTAGATGTTAAGATGCAATTAAATACATTAAATTTTTTGAGACGATACATCAGTCACAGCATTCAGAGAGAATAACTAAAACCCCCAAGAAATGTGGGTAGTCTCAAAAAGGAAATTTGGGAATATTCAGTACCATATATTTCTCAAACTAATCATACAGTGAAAAGAAACCTACTTACTTGATTACAAGAAGATAAATACCTACTTACTTGATTACAAGAAGGTAAATGATTTTGACAAAGAAATGGCATGTCTCAAAATGCATCTTAATCTTTGTGGCAAAGAACTCACAAAAGATTATTTAAATTATAACATCTTTTCATCTTTCCTATACCACCAATCATACTAATGAAACAGTATAAATTGCAATATAACTGTTAACAAGCTCATTAACCTAATGCAAGTGGCTAAGAGATGTAACAATGTTTTTTTAACAACACTAGACGTACTCGGATAAAGAAAATTCTCGAGGTTAATAAAGCAAGCATTGGAGGTGGAAAGAACTCTAAAGGATAGTGAATTAAACATATTGATCCATACACATATGCTAAATATGTACCATATGGACAAGGTTGTGGAAAGGGTCAATTTCATGGAAGAGTCGGGAACGAACTCCTTAATAGAAAATGGAACAAGTTATAAATGAACTATGTTATGTCTAAGATTGGTTAAGTATAAGTTTATCTGAATATACTTTAACTATCAAATTAATTGCATTTGCGTATATATACACCTGAGTTTATAGTGAGTTTATAGCCATTATAGATGTAAATAAACACATAAAAAAAAACAAATACAAAACTATCAATATTCTCCGTCCCGTGTAGGAATGTATCGAGGAGAATTTTTTTAGGACCTCTAATCCTAAGAAATAGACTAATCTTTAACCCCCCCCCCCCCCCCCCCCGGGCATCACCATAATACGTAGACGATGGACTGTCATTTTCTTGTTAATACAAGATTAATAGTTACTAAAACACCATATTACAAGAAACATATATTCATATCAATTGAAAATCTCTTTATAAGAATGGAAATGGGTATATCAAGTCTAATGATATGAAAGGAACATATATTAGAGAAATTAATGTGTCAAAATTAATGGATTATCTATGTCATTAAAACATATTTTGTCACCAATAAAAAACTTTGGGACAATGACACATATATGCTTCGGCATGACCACGTGGGACACCATGGTCATGACATAATGATCTATGTATTGGAAATACACATAGACACATTCTCTTTCGAGTGAAAGATAAAACGAGGGAATTAACCAAATTGCAACTGTTGACTTCTACTGCACAAGAAGCAACACCACCATCATAATATGCCCTCTCCAATACCTCGAACTTTTGTATACCCTGATTCTTAGCCAAGACAGGAATGAAATCATCATAAAGCTAAGGACATTTCATTCTTACAACGAATACAAAGTGATATTTATGGACATAAACATCCAGAATGCGGACCATTAAAGTACTTTATGGTTCTGGTTTTGACACGATGAACACGTGTAATATTATTGTCCACATGAAATGTTGCACTCCTAGCACTAGTTATACGTTTAAGGACTAACCACCCTTATTTTCTCATCAAGTCAGCATGACTTAGAATGTTGGAGAATTTACATCATAAGGATTTGATGATTATTGCATATGTATAAAGATTAATGTAGAGTTTCCTATTCCCCTTGTGTATATATAAAATGGTCTCGTAGTATGATAAAAGTTGTCATCAAAAGAATATAGATGGTAGCTAGGGCATTGGTTATGCGCACCAATTTATCCAGATCTACATGGGGTTATGCAATATTACATGCAACTTTACTTTTTCGTGTTTAGACCCACAACCAACCAACCAATCTTATGCGTACTAGTTGGTAACTAGATTTAAGCCTGATGTTTTACATTTACGTATGCTTGGTTGTGTTGTATATGTGCCAATTACGCCCCCACAGCGTACCAAAATGGGTCTTAAAGACGATTCATCAATTGTTGGATATGAATCCCCAACAATTATCCGCTAATTAGAACCCTTGACGAGTGATCCCTTTACCGTTAGATTTGCGGGTTGTCACTTTGATGAGACAACCTTCCTGTCGTTAGGGGGAGATAGGAAAAAGGATTTTCCATGGGAACGACAGGAAGTGTCATTGAATATTTCAACCGTGTCTCATTTTGATCCCCAAAAACTTCACAACGCAAAGTTGAAGTCAAACGAATCAGACTCGATACCTGATACGTTTAATATTATCTAGAGTGACAAGATCACATATACGAGCTGCAAATATACTCGCAAGGTCAAAAGTCCCCAAACAAGGGCACAACGTCGCTGGAAGGACGTTGCAATCACACATGGTGGAGGTGTGGTTAAGGTCGTAGCTCCCAAAAGGAAATGGGGGAAGCTATTTGGTTCGATAGATACTCATCTAAAGGAAGAGAAGAGTAAGGTACAACTATATATCATCAATACATGAGATCATCTCTGATTAAATCTATGTCTATGAATCATTACTGGAGGACGCTCCGAAGTTAATATTGATTCCAGAGATCAAAGAAATCTCAAATGAATATGAGTCGATGGACAGATCATACATACTCAATGATGATATATTTGCATATATTGTTGCTTATGAGATAACAGAGCACGATGTCATCGAACCATGCTCAGTTGAAGAATGTCAACAAAGAGCAAATTGGCCTAAATGAAAAGAAGCAATCCAGGATAATTATTTGACAAATGAACAGGTATTTGGTTCGGTAGTGCTAATCGACCAAGTATAAAGCCTGTAGGACATAGATAAATCATTTGCCAGGGAAGCGTAATGAGAATAATTAAGTCATAATATATAAGGCTCTCCTTTGGCGCAAGTGTAATCCCAATGTACAAGTAATATGATCAAGATCTACTCAAAGTTCTGTCCATCTCTTATTATCATTCAAAGCAAAAGGTTACAATATTGAGAGAAACTCACAGAGAGTTCTAAGGATGAAGATATCAAGTGTTATGTAAAATGAGTTAAACTAGGCTATTTATACCTAGACTCACATTTTAAGAAATAGCCCCTCAACTTGAATACAATATATAAAATTGACACTAACATTCTCCCCCTTTGTATTCAAGTGAGCCAGTAGCTTTAGCCATGAAGTTCTTCCGGTGGAATGTATTTCTTTCTGATCCCAAAGATGATTTCAAATCTCCTGAGTGAATCCCTATAATCAATTATGTCTTGAATGGCTTTCACAGCATTGTTAATCAGAACTATCTCTTTCTCCTTCAGAGGTACCTTTCTTTGTTCATCCAATCTTAGCCTATCATTCAACATAATCTTGATCATTCTGAGCGTCCCATCAGAATACAGATTGACTTCAATGAACCTCAAGAATTTCTTCTTCTTTTGCCCATTATGATAAACAACACCAAATTCTGGTTTTTCTAACACGGTATATAGAGGAATACCTTGCATGTCGGGTAAGCCTTTGTTTGGCCTTCGTTTGTTGACTCTGATTTGATTACTTTCCAATGCCATCTGAAAATCGGTTAGGTAGGAAAGCTTGATCAGATTCTTCATGAAACGTTTTAGGGCTTGATAGGCTTCAGAATAAGTAATATCTTTGTTCGGCATCCGGGCAAGAATGTCATACAGCCTGAAGAAATCTGTACAGGTTAGGGATTTGAAGTCGGCTTCACAGAAATTCCATTCTTTTTCATCTGATCTGAGAACGTAGAACCTCGGATAAAAGACTTTTAGAATCTTCTCTGATTCTATCTTCACAAGCTTAACAATCTCTTTATCTGTTCTACTGCACTGAGCTTTTGATCTTTGTCACCCATTATATACAAGTATTCAATCTGTTTTGGACGTGGAAGTTTTTCAATAGAATACAACTTTACCTTGTCGATTGGTTGAATCTTTTTCACAAACAAGTCACTCCTTATATCTTCTTGAAATTGAGTAATGATTCTTGTTCGATGAGCACGTCTGACAATTAAAGCTTCTCTATCAATTAACTGTAGATTACGTAATTCTGCCTTGGAGACTTCATCTCTGATTTTGCCTTCAGGTAGATCAGAAATTACCGGAATTTGTATCACTGGATCAGGTAGATTACTTTCTTTCTCGGAATCAGAATCAGGTTGAACGTTTCCACCATCAAATACATCATCCATCTCCTCTTTAATCTTTACCACAGTTTGATCCTCATCCGAATCAATGTAAATCAGATCCTGTAAGAAATCATCAGCCATAATTTCCTCATCAGTTCTGTTATCACATCCTTGAGGCTTTTCAACCGTAGGATTGATATCATCCAGAACACCAACATCATCACTTTGAACCCCTTGTGTACCACCAACATTACCGGTACCCGTTTCCTCAGTAATTTCCACATTTTCAGTAACATGAACACCCGAACCACTGCCTTGTTCAACCCTTTGTCTTACACTTCTCTCCCCCTCATGGTGATCATGATCGGGATCTTGATCATCATGCCTCCGTTTGGTGGTTTGGGCTTGAATTCCACACTTTTCTTCCACCGCTTTGATTCGGTTAGATAGTGATATGAAGCCAGAAGAGATAGCATCGATTAGGTTGGATATGGATTTTTGAAGGGTATCAAGTGAATTTGGTAAAGTGGTTTGTATTTCGGTTTGGCGTCTAAGTAGACCAAGAATATCTACTTCTTCTTGAGTATTTGCATCGCCTTGTTCTAGTAAACGAGTTAGTAACCGGGATTTCAATTCGTGTAAAGGTAGAGTATGATGTACCTTTGGGTTCGGCTGAGATTCTGGTTGAGTGTCGGATGGTGCGGATGAAGAATCAGCAACAGACTTTCCTTTAACAAACTTTTGTACTTCGGCAGACAGTTTCTTAACAATATCAGTCAATTCGGACACCTGAGCTTTATGAGTATTGGAGAGAGACTGGATGGCCATTTCAAGTAACTTCTTTGATACATAGTTGTGAGGAGGAGGACCCACCAAAGACTGAATATCACGCGCTTGTTCCAAGGTAACACCCAGACCACTTAGGTTACTGGTTTGCATAGCAATCATAGAGACTGTATGGCCTACGTTCAACGCTAGCATAGTGTTAACGTTGGTAGGACTTCCGCCCGGTCCTCGTGAAGCACCAACAAATGGCGGCAACACTTGGGGCGTTCCGGTTGGGTCACGCATAACACCAACGTTTTATGTCACCGTAGATGAAGTGACGAACGGTCTCCGTGTCCTAGGAAAGGAAGTAAAATCGAAAGGTTCTAGACTCGATCTGTGAACAAATGAAGGTGGTGGCCGGGGCAGTTGCCATCCTATTTCAATACCAGCCGACACCGAGTGTGTCGCCGATAGTGTTTGTGCTAATCCCCTGTGAGAAGATGAAACATCAACTTGTGAAGAAGTTGATGAGTGGATGAGTGGGGTTGTGCATTGCATAGCTGGGCGGACTATGGCTTCTTCAATGTAATGTGGCGACGAACGCGCACCGACAGTAGATGTGGCTACCTGGCTAGACACGGTTTGGGGAGGATCATTAGTTAAAACTTTTGTTGATCCTGTCTCACACTCACCATCTTTTTTTCTTTCCTTCTCACTCAACCTCACTTGTTTTTCTGTTTCAACTAATACTCCCTCATTTCCCCTTATTGCTCCTCCATCACCACCAGAAGTAGTAGTGACGACCTTTTCAATTACAGTATCAAGATTCTCCATGATTTGATCATTGTTGTTATCATCATTGTCATCATCAGAACTATCATCCTCTTTTGCATCATCAGCATTCGCATCATCATCATCTGAACTATATACAAGATTAGCAGTATCATCAGAACCAAGATCTACCTCATCATCGTCCTCAAAGATCTGAATCATCTTTTTAGATTTGGACGAGTGACCAAGAGCACCTGGGTCTCCTTTTCCCCTTACATCACTTTTACCTCTCAACACACCCTGTTCAGGTACCCCAGTATCCTGAACTCTCTTTCTAACACTAGAACCCTCACCACGCTCACCTAATTGGTTGGCACCTTGGGTAGGCCCTACCGGTCATGGCCGGGCCATAAGTGCATTCTCTTCTCTATACTCACTCAAGTATGGTGACTCTTGATCAGCGTATGAGAGTAGTACTTCAGGTAGTACCATAATATTAGGGAAAGAAAGACCTTTCGGAAGTCGGAGATACTTCATGTAATTTGTAGGACCAAGAGCTGCTCCGGCACGTCTGGGTATTGATGTGTTCGTCTCCATGATAGAATGAATAATAAGCTGAAGATACCTTTGAAATGGTACAAAAGATCTGTCTTTTCCAGTCTTGGCTTTATCAGTGACAACCTCAATAAGATCATTCCAGATAGAAACAGCGAAGTCAATCTTCCGATCAAATACAATGGCATGGAACATTCTGATAACTGAAATGCTTGCTGTATCAACTCCCGTGTGTTTAGAAGTCATACATCTATTTACAGCACTAAACAGTGTGTAATAGATTGGCGGTAGATAGTTCCTTTTCAACTTTGAAGTATTTGTCAGCACTCTAAATTGCGGACATGGATCATTATAACCCATCAGCATATTATCTCGGCACAAGTCTTCTTCAGACATCATATCTTCAAAATTCGGAGAATAAGGAAGATCTAGAACTCTTCGTAACCTCTTCAAAGTAAGTTTGGCCTCAAAGTGATCTACTTTCAGAGTAAAGTGGCCAGATGAATCTTCTCGAGTAACATACTGAAGATTATGCCACACTTGTTGCAAATAAATCTCCGGAACTTGTATAGTCTTTTCAAGAGCAGTGCGAAGTGGATGACGTTGAAGAATTTCCATAATGAGCTGATAATCTATCTTGACTTTGAAATCTAGAGAATAATTGTTCGGCTTGAACTCCTTTTTGTCTTTTGGTAGAATCAGTTCATCATCTAAATTTCTGGCATTTACTGACGGATGTGAAGAACGATGAGAAGGAATCACCGTGTTTTCATCAGAAGAATTACCGTCACCCTGCTCTTGCAAATGTGCCATTGTCTATGATTTACAAATAAGAATCATTCGAACATGAGTACCTTTCACCAAAACTTTTTCAAAAAAATGCTTAAGTATGGGTTACTGTCGGATGCTACACCAAGTCGCATGACACAAACTGTCGGATGAAGCTGTACGACCAAGAGTTGTCGGACAAGCTTTGTACGACAGTTATGAGTTTCAGTTTCTTGCGATAGTTATGAGTATCGATGAACACAGTACCTTGCGACAATTATGAATGTTCGAACGAAGATGAACAGTCAAACCCAAAAACCTAAGATTTGTCAATGAAAGCATGTCAAACTAGTGTCCTATGTTCGGTTTTCTACCAGGAGTGCTAATCTATCTTCTTTTCTTATTAGCTCTAACATACAAATCACAATTCGAAGGGTTTACTAAAACCCCTTTTCGACTTTTCTAACAATCAATCATATCAGATGAAACAAACGATGAAATGCGATGATTAATGGTAAATGATGATACCTGAATCGATTCTAATCCACGAGATCAACGAAACAGCAACAAAAGATTCAGAATCGAACACTAAGGTTGTAAGAGAGTCGGATGAAACAATAGTCGGAAAATGAAAAGACTCTCAAAATCGCACTATATATAAATCTTAGGTCAGAGTGACACGTGTCAAGAAATGATTGGTCCAAAGTTTGACCGACACGTGTCAGGTAGTCGTACGAAACAATGTACGAGTACCTCATCTTAGTCGTATGAAACAGTGACCGACTAAGGTGGAACCAACTGTCGTACGATGCGGACACGACTAGGATTGCTAGTCGTTTAAGGCATCTACGACTTGCCATGAGGAACAGTAACTGTCGTACACAACTCATACGACTAGGATTGCTAGTCGGACAAGAGTCGTGCGACTGTCGTGTTGGAACAGTAACTATCGTATAAGAGTCGTGCGACAGTCGTGTATGAACAGTAACTGTCGTATACGAGTCATGCAACTGTCGTGTATGAACAGTAACTGTCGTATCCCTCTTGTACGACTACTTTCCAGACTTAAACTTTTTCAAGTTTTCAAAATGTGAACTTTTCAGATTTAAAACTTATCAGTGTTCAAAGAAATCTTTTGCTCCCCCTACAAAGATGCATAAGATTTAACAAAATTATTTTCACCAAGTAGGGTTTGCGAAAATCATTTGAGTTAGAACACATACCTTTGTTGTTTAGATCAAAAACCTCTTCTTTGTGAAATGCTCCCCCTTGAAACATGCTCATAATCATTTATATAGCTCCCCCTAAACACATGAACCACACATAAAACTGCACAGATAATATCTATTGAAGTACATATGGTTAAGCAAAAAATAAAATTGAAATCTAGTTTGTAAACTACTGAAAGAAATCTAAATTTGAACAAATCATAATGAATATTCAATATTATGAAAATAAGTATTCTTCACTCAAATTTATCAAAATCTGAATGACTAAGAATTATTTTCAAAATGTTGAATAAAAGTTATGATTTATCAAACTTTCAAATTCAACATGCCTAGCTTTGAGACAAGAAAGTTGAAACGTTTCTCATCCAAAGCCTTGGTAAACAAGTCGGCTAGTTGAAATTCAGTAGAAACAAAATATAGTTCAATTGTACCTTTTTCGACGTGATCTTTAATAAAATGATACCGTACTTCGATGTGCTTGGTTTTCGTATGTTGAACCGGATTCACAGATATTGCTATTGCGGACTTGTTGTCACAATAGATTGGAATCTTTTCATACTTACATGCAAAATCTGTCAGTTGGGTTTTCATCCAAATAACTTGCGAGCAACAACTAGCGGCCGCGACATATTCTGCCTCCGCCGTTGAAAGTGACACGCAGTTCTGTTTCTTAGATGCCCAACTTACCAACTTATCACCCAAGAATTGGATGTGTCCGGATGTGCTTTTCCGGTCCAATAGACTACCACCATGATCCGCGTCGAAGTAGGCTGTAAGCTCAAATCCTGTGCCTTTGGGATACCATAGACCAAGGTAGGGAGTCCTTTTGAGATAACGGAAGATACGTTTGACGGCTCCAACATGAGATTCCTTTGGATTCGCCTGAAATCTAGCACAAAGACAAGTAGCGAACATAATATCCGGGCGACTAGCGGTTAAGTACATTAAAGATCCGACCATACCTCGATAGTGTCGTATATCAGTTTCCTTACCATGAGGATCCGGACCTATCTTTGATTGTGTTGCCATCGGTGTTCCAATGGAAGTACAATTTTCCATTTTGAATTTCTTCAAAATGTCAAATATATACTTTGACTGGTTGATGAATATCCCCGTGGAAAATTGTTTGACCTGTAATCCAAGGAAAAAGTTAATCTCCCCCATCATACTTATCTGAAATCTAGTAGTCATCAGACCAGAGAACCATGTACATAAACCAGGGTTAGAAGCACCGAATATAATATCATCTACGTATATTTGTACTATTACCATCTCACCTTCTTCACGTTTGACAAACAAAGTTGTATCAACCTTACCTTTTTCAAAGCCCGAGACGAGTAGAAATTGAGATAGAACATCGTACCAAGCGCGTGGGGCTTGTTTCAACCCATATAAGGCTTTATCCAAAATGTAAACGTGATTTGGATTCTCCTTGTCTACAAAGCCTTCGGGTTGTGAGACATATACCTCCTCTTTTAGTATTCCATTAAGAAATGTTGTCTTTACGTCCATCTGATAGACCGTAAAGTTTTTGTATGCCGCGTACGTCAAAAATATTCTGATTGCTTCAATGCGTGCGACTGGAGCGTAAGTCTCATCGTAATCTACCCCTTCTTGCTGTCGATAGCCTTTAGCTACAAGTCTCGCTTTGTTACGAACTATGATGCCATCTTCATCTTTCTTGTTTTTGAACACCCACTTTGTTCCAATGATGCTTTTATCGGCTGGTCTTGGAACTAACCTCCATACCTTTAACGCTTCGAATTGATTTAGCTCTTCTTGCATAGCTAAAATCCAATCCGGATCATTTAAGGCTTCTTTTACTGTGAGTGGTTCAATGTTACTTAAAAACATTGAGAACATGCACTCATTTACGGTAGCACATAAAGCAGATGAACGAGTTTGAACTGGTGAACTTGGGTCACCGATTATTTGGTTAATCGGATGAGCCTTCGTCCACTTGGTTGTATGAGGGTGAGGAGCATAGGATTCTTGAACATTTTCAAGAGTAGCATTCGTCTCTTCTTCGGTTGGAGAAGCCAGTGGTTCAGCACTTGGAAATTCTGTAGGAATACTAGAAGATTCCGGTTGTGACTGAGAAATGATTGGTTCAATAACCGAAGAACTTGGATTTTGTGTTGATCCTTCCACTGTACTTGTAGTCTCTTGTTGTGGAATAACAACTTCTTGTTCTTGAGCATTCTGAACAGGAGTGGACACATCAACCGGTGTTGAAGTAGATGCACCATTTTGAGTAGTTGTCGCAGCGGAAATAGTTGTAGGTGCTTGTTCCATCCTGTTAGAATTAGTAGAATTATTGTAAGTACCATAGAATTCATCATAGAATTCATCAAATAATAAATCAAGATCAGTTAATTGAGATTTTGAGGTTGAAGGTCGATCCTGATTTGAAATTGAAACAGGTTCTGAACTGATATGTCCAGAAGCTAATATTCCGGTTATTACGGGTTCTGAACTGTTTTGGTCAGAAGCCAAATCGTGATGTTCGTCGAATTTGACATTGACACTTTCCATTATATTCCTGGATTGCTTCAGATATATCCTATATGATGCCGATGAGGAAGAGTATCCAACGAAGACACCATCAAACGCCTTTGGACTGAACTTGTTCCTTTGTTCTTTGTCATTCAGGACATAACACCTACAACTAAAAACACGAAAATGTTTTATGTTAGGTTTCCGGTTATTCATTATTTCATAAGAAGTTTTATTAAACCGGCGGTGTATGACAGAACGATTCTGTGTGTAACATGCGGTTGCCACTGCTTCGGCCCATAAGAAGAGAGGTTGCTTAGAATACGCCAACATTGTTCTCGCAGACTCGACTAACGTTCTGTTTCGTCGTTCTACAACACCGTTTTGTTCAGGAGTTCTGGCGGCAGAAAACTGTTGCATAATCCCATTTGATTCATAGAAATCACCTAGGACTCTGTTCTTGAATTCTGTACCATTATCCGAACGCACGATTTTAACTGAAATCTGCATGTTGTTCTGGGCTGCCTTGATAACACTAATGAGAAGTTCTGAAGTTTCATCTTTTGACCTTAGAAACTTAACCCATGTGTATCTTGAGAAATCATCGACAATTACCAAGACATATTTCCTCCCACTTATGCTTTCTGTCTTCATTGGACCGCACAAATCCACATGCAATAATTCAAGTACACTCTTCATTGTCGGTTCCGGTTTAGGTTTGTGAGGAACCCTCTTCATCTTTCCTTTCGCACATGCATCACATAGATTTTCAGCATTGAATTTGAAAGTTGGAAGTCCCCGAACTGAATCTCCTAAAACCAGCTTTTGAATGTATCGAAAGTTTAGATGAGATAACCTTCGGTGCCATAGCCAACTTTGTTCTTCGGAAGCTTTGGATAAAAGACACACTTCATTGGTCGGTTTGATGTTTGACAAGTTGATTGTGTATAGGTTAGATTTGCGAGTCCCGACAAGAACTTCTGTTCCTTCCTCGGTTTTGACACAACATATTGTCTTCTTGAAATATACCTCCAAATCCTTGTCGCAGAACTGACCTTTACTGAAAAGATTATGCTCCAATCCTTCAACATAGTTGACCTTTTGAATCGTGAGATTATCTTGAATGATATCTCCATAACCTTTGATAGGAGCAACCTGATTGTTTCCAAACCTTACACGACCAAGATCTTTCCCCACAAAATTCTTTAACATGTGTCGTTGTCCTGTCATATGCTTCGAACATCCCGAATCTAAATACCATAACTTATTTTTCTGCATCAATCAGGTTGAAACATTTTTAGGTACCCATTGAGTGTTGGGTCCTTTTTGATTAGATTGAGAAACTTTGAATTGAGACTTTTGTGTCCTTTTCTTTTTCTTCAAATTCGTTTTTCTTTTAACATTTGGAATAAAGAAAGAATTATCCCAACAGCAAGAACCAGGCATAGCAAACATACTTTCATATCCACAAACAAAACAAAAACGTTCACCAATTTTAAAATCCAACAACTGGTCTTTCGAGTATACTTTGTGAGGCTTTACAAAAGTATTTTTATTACTCGCACCAACTGGTTTATTCTTTGAAAAACTACTGTTTTTGTCATTTTGTTTGGATGACTCAGATGTTGTTTGTTTTACCCACCATTCTTGCGCTTTCTTCTTCAGATTCACAGAATTATCTGAAATAACAAAAGATTTAGAATTAGAAACCTTAGAACTTGGAATTTGCGATTCCTTTGACCTCTCATTTTTCTTTCCTTCTTCTAAAGGTGAATTCTTTGAGTTTGAACACTCACCTTTATAGAAAGTACTCGAAAAATTTTCTTTCTTTATAAAAGAAACAGATGTTATCAAAAGTGGACTTTCTAGAGATGATTGAAATGAATGACTACCACATTGAACACATTCGAGATTCTTTCTTGCAAGAATCAAAAAATCTGATCCATAGGTTTTTCCACACATACAAGAATTATTGTCTTTAGGTTCAGGAGTGGTATTCAATTCATTCATCTTAGAAATCTTTTTCAAATCATCTTTCTTATCACATTTTTTTTTCAGAAATAATAAAATCAGTATGGTCCGGAAGTTTCTTTGTGAAATCAAATGCACAAGCTTTTCCTTTTCCTTTTTCTATTGGTTTTGACTTGGTTTCAAACACCTTCTCATTTTGATCAAAATCACAATCAGAATCAGAATCTACATTGTGAATTTCAAAATCCACTTTGGAATCTGGTGAATTCCAACTTGTAAAAACTTTTTCTTTTCGTTCTTTTTCTAATTCCTTTGCTAATTCATTCACATCTTTAAAAAGCAAAGCTATTTCTTCTTCGATTGATTTTCTTTCATTCTCAAAACATTGTTTTTCTTTTTCAAAATTTGTTTTTTCGAATTCAAATTGTGCTCTTTCAAGATTGAACGTATCGTCAAGATCAGACATTATATTTTGTTTTCCTTCTTTCAAACATTTTTCCAATGTCATCACTTTTTGAGAAAGTTCACAATTTTGTTCTTTAAGAAAGTTGCTTTCTTCAAGATTGAACCAATTCTTCAAATCAAATTCCTTTCTTTTATTTTCTAACACAATCTCTAAATCAGTCTTTGTTTTTAACAACTCAGTCAACTTTACTTCAAATGAATTAATTTGATTTATAAAGTTGACTTTCTCATTTTCCAAATTGTTATGCTCAGAAATAAGACTATTTTCAAGATCTACCACTTTCTTTGATAATCTGAGACATTTTTGATCAACCTTTTGTTTTCCATCAAAAATATTCTTTGTTGGATCAGAAAACTTCTTGATCAAAGAATGTTCAATTTTACCAATTTTCATATTAACCTCATCATTGAAACACGAAGATAATTCCTTGAATGTTGTTGAGAAAATAGTTGAAAGAAGATCATTTTCATATTCAAATTTTATCCTTTGTTCAGCAAGGGATATTTCCAATTCAACAATTTTCCCTTCAAGTACTAATGTAGGAACATATTTCTTTGTTTCAATGATTTGATTATTAGTAACTGGCTTTGTAGCATATATATCAAAGTAATTATCTGGAAGTGGTTTATTCAGATTTTTGAGAATCTTCTCCGTCTCATTAGTATAACAAAAAGGAAGTTGAATATGAGTTGTTGAAAATCTTTTTCCATGTTCCTCTAATTGTGTTTCCTTTTCACCAGTCCAAAAAATTTCAAATTCAGGCCAATATCGTGCATATCTCAAGCATTCGAAATTATACAGTGTTGGCAGTTTACAGCTAGCTTTGGCCAAATGCTTTGGGTTTTCATAACCAAGTCCCCAATACTTATTAACATTGTTTACAAGTCTTGGTTTATTCAAGAAAATTGTTTGATCAGTTTGATCTCTCAAATAAATCTTCTTTTCCAATTCTTTGATTTTATCTAATAACTCTGAATTCTTATCTGAAAGAGTTGTTAAAGAAATTTCACTTTCTTTGTTCTTAGATTCTAAATCTTTGATTTTTTTGTTCAATTCAGATAATTGAGAATCAAGAATCAACTTTTCTGATTTAAATTGATCATGTTGAGCATTGAGATTATTAAAGTCAGAACATTTTTCTTTAATCTAAAATTCAACATTATCAATCTTTTGTTTCAATTCATCATTCTTCTTTCTCTCGTTTTGTAGATTTTCTTTTAACGTTTCAACATATGGTGTGAACTTTTCATAACTACTAAATAAATTGGCACACTCTTCTTTAGAACATGCTAATTTATTTAGTGTATCATTCAGTTTATTACGCAGATTTATTATTTCTTGATTTTCTGATTCAGAAAAAGGAAAGGAATTTACCTGTGAGGAAGTGTCAGACTTATCCTCATCATCATCATCAAATTCAGCTTGGCACATATTTGCATACTCTTCCTTTTCTCCTTCATCATCAGAGTAGTCAAGAAAGTACTCTTCCTCCACCATGAGAGCTTTTCCATCTTCTCTTTGTTGTGCAAGAAGTAGTTTTTGCTTGTAGTACTCAGTGTTCTTGACAACCTTCTTTCTACATTCTCTTGCATAATGACCAGGAGTACCACAGTTGTAGCACTTTTGAATCTCCACAGCTTTCTTATCTTCAAGCTTTTTCTCTAAGTTCTCATACACCTTCTTTCCTTCGGCTTTCTCCAATCTTTTATCAGTATTTTCAACTCTTTGCTCTCCAAAAGGTTTCCTTTCATAATTGTTCTCTAACTTTCTCGAACCAGATGTATACCTCAGATTGTTGTTAGTTGAAGAGGGTTTGTAAAATTTCTTTTGAAAATGTCTCGTGAGAAGAACCAAAGCTTGATGTAGTTCAACACCATCATCAGAAACATTTCCCCTGAACCCTGTATCAAACACTCTAGATTCATCAATACCAAAGTTATTCGGTTGTACTTCGGCTTTTAGTGCAATCGGTTCCTGAGATAAATCTTTCTTCTTTTTCTTATTCTTCTCCTCTTTTATCTCATCTATTTCCTCCTCATCTTGCAACATCGTCTCATACAATTCATGTAGATGCATCTCGAATAATCTCGGATTTAGATGCATCTCGAATAATCTCGGATTTTGTTTCATCTTTCTAGCCACACTCTTCCATTCAGGTTGTAGTGAAGTAAGAAATTTTACATTTAATTCGATCAGATCTTTTTTGATTTTGTTTTTACTTAATTCATTAAGTAAAACCATGAATCTGTCATATGTGTCGTGAAGCGATTCATCTTCCTTAGCTCTAAACTCTTCATACTTGTTGATGCACATTGTTATTTTCATCTGATTTCCAATCTTTGACCCTTGTAACATCTTTTCTAATTGTCTCCACATGTTGTTGGCCGTGTCTTTGTAACTATCTATCTTGTTGAATACTTCGTTTGGAATTCCCATGATCACAAAAGATCTTGCCTTTTTATCTGCCTCATATCTAGCCTTTTGTTCAGCACTGTATTCAGATATAGGAACCAACTTTGGCATTGTGACATTTGGATTATTTGGAACTGGAACATTTACATATACGGGTTGCATCAAACCATTGTGAAGAGAAGCTAACAAGTGAACACCATTCGATTGTCGTTCAAGAAAGTCTTCAAACCTTTCCTTCCATTGCTCATATTCTTTCTCAATCAAAATTGGAGGTCTCGTATCGGATCCCAAAGAGTTCATGATATCATTTCGGTTCATCTTGAAAAAATTACTTGACTTGATCTTTACACAGAATTGAACTTGTGAAAAAGTTGACAAACTGTCGGGCAATTGGGTACGACTGTCGTATAGAACGTATGCGACAGTTGGATTGAACAGTAACTGTCGTATGAAACGTATACGACAAGGCTTCGGTAACAATAACTGTCGTATGAAACGGTACGACTTGGATCAACTGTCGTAAGAAGCTTATACGACTTGGATAGTGAACAGTAACTGTCGTATGAAACAGATACGACTAGAACTTGTGTACAGTAACTGTCGTATGGTACACGTATGACTAGAAGTAGTCGGGCTAACTGTCGTATGATACTTGTATGACTAGAAGTAGTCGGGCAAGAAGCGTGCGACAGTTATGATGCTAAGTAGCTTGCGACAGTTATGAACACCAAGAACAACTACACGTACGACAGTTATGAGTTTACACAAAAAAATTTTCTAAGTATCCAAAAATCTTCAAATCAACTCAAATTGATCTGAAACTTCGTAGGGTTGATCGCAATCACCTTCTGAACACTTTTAATTCTGCGAAAAACACCAAGAAATTAGCAGAAGAACACCTTTCGATCTGTGCAGTAGGTTTCTCCAAAATCTCAAAAAATTCCTCTAAATCCTTCGAGAATCTGTTTTCTGATCCGTTAACTTGTACGAATTGATTCAGTATATCAATTCGTTCAAATCTGAGCACAAACACGAACCAGAAACTAACTCAAATCGCAGAAATGATGTATACTTCTAAAAACCCAAAAATATGCCCAAAAATTCCGTAAAATCTTCACAAATTCTTCCTGCTAGGCTCTGATACCACTTGTAATCCCAATGTACAAGTAATATGATCAAGATCTACTCAAAGTTTTGTCCATCTCTCATTATCATTCAAAGCAAAAGGTTACAATATTAAGAGAAACTCACAGAGAGTTCTAAGGATGAAGATATCAAGTGTTATGTAAAATGAGTTAAATTAGGCTATTTATACCTAGACTCACATTTTAAGAAATAACCCCTCAACTTGAATACAATATATAAAATTGACACTAACAACAAGGTTTCTCACAACGCACTGGATTGACCACAATAAGACTTATTCTCTCGTGATGGACAACGTTCTGCTAATTAAATTAGCCAAGTAGTTTCCGAAGGACTGGAATTTGCAGCTCAACGATGTAGTTACTACATGTCTCTATGGGGATCTAAATTCAGAGATATAAAAGTGTTTGATGGCATTATACCAATATCAAGTAACTCTAAACCATGAAATGCGTTTACAATAAAATTGAAACACTCACTTTACAGATTAAAGCAATCTATGCGGATGTGGTATACCCGCCTGAGTGAATACTTGATTGGGAAATAATGTATAAGAACGATGAATTGTGCCCTTGCGTATTTGTTTAGGAAAACAAGTTCCAGACTTTTGAAGTAGTTCTATATGCCGATGTTATGAACATAATAGACACTCTTGATGGAATAAGAGAAACCACAAGTTATTTGAAATCTGAATTTGAGATAAAAGATCTTGGGAAAACTTGGTTTTATCTAGATACTTGAGCTACGATACCAAGTTTGTGGAATATTGATCCACCGATCCGCATATGTCCGGAAAATGATCAGGCGACTTAATATGGACAAAGCGCATCCGACTAGCACTCCCATGATCGGTCAATGTGTTGGATATAAGGAAATATCCATTTCGTCTAAAGGATGATGACGAAGAGGTGTTGGGAGATGGAATTCCATACCTAAGTACAATAGGCGCATTATTGTACTCAACATAATACACTTGACCGTATATTGTACTTCTAACTGAACTTGTCAGCTAGATTTAGCTCAGCGTCAACGCAACGTCATTGGAATGATTTCAAATTAATCTTTTGGCACCATTGACGTGGGCTTATAATTTCCCTACGGAGAAAAATGGATTGATAATGAAACTTCAATACCTACTTAGATTGTGAGCGGCAAAAGTACGAGCTCTTATAGAAAAACACCAAACAATGCATTGGTATATATTTACTGATATTAGGTATATGTTTGACTCATATATAGGTTGTTCCCAAAATGGATAAGGAATTATCATATGGAACATGCCGATTGCTTGGAAGTAAACTAAGCAACCCCTTAATAGCTACATTCTTAAATTATCAAGAATATTACTCTCCATGAGACTATTCAAAAGTGTACATGGTTAAGGACTTTCATTACACATAGTAGAGGAGCTAGTGTTTTGAGTTCAACCAATATCCTACCGCATATATGGAAATAATGCATCATGTATCAAAGGAATGAAGGTAAGATACATCAAGGGTGATAACACAAAGCATTATCTGCTTAAGTTTCTATACAATCAGCAATAACAAACTCTCATCTAGATTCAAATGAATCATGTAAGATGCCAGGAGAATGTGACATATTTATTTACCAAATCGATCACCTAAAACCATATTTGGGAAACTTGTATTAGGTATTAAAGTGCAAATGTTTTCTAAACTCCCTAAATTAATGCATGAGTCAAGGGGAGTAATAGACAAAAGGAGGTGTCTACTAAACATGTACTATTAATGGGATGTGCTCTTTCCTTCGCCCAAGGTTTTATTTTTTCCACTGGGTTTTGTTCCTTGGTGCAAAGTTTTAGTGAGGGAACATTTTATACATCATCTTGATTTCTATACCTCTTGATTGATGCACAAATCAAGAAAAATGGTAAACTAAAGGAATTGTTTATTGGTGTCTTGTACTCTTTCCTTCGCCTAAAGTTTTTATTTTTCCCACTGGGTTTTGTTTCTTTGGCGTAAGGTTTTAATGAGGCAAGAACTATGCACCATCACAACCACAAGGCTTGTGGCGTACTGGTTAAGGCTTGTGGGGGATGTGGCTAGTAACCCATCTACCCTAAGTTCGAATCCAGGCGCTTCCAACTTGTGGCCATTGGGGATAAACTCAGGGCTGCACGCTTTAGCAGCTGGGGCAATTGCCTCACCTTGCCGGGATTAGTCGGGGCAATGTCCTCGGATACCCTTCAAAAAAAAACTATGCACCATCACTCATTTGATTCGGCAGAAGAGGGAGTGTTGAAGGATATGTGTCATCATCAAAAGGAAGTGATTGAAAGAATATTTTCCTACTATTAGAATTTACCATAATTAATGTTTTCTTTTCGTTGTAAACTCCTCCCTATTTAAAGGGCTTATGATTAATGAGAATTACGATTCATTCTCTTCATTCTATTGTTCTATTTAGTTTTCCCTTTAACACATTCAAATTTTTTATTTGTATGATATTTAAAATAATTACGCTTTAGTTATTTCATTTAAAATAAATTGTTTTATTAAAGTGATTTATTTATGATTATTTTATAATCTTCGTAAAAAATCACATGTGATATGGACAATTAATTGACGCTTTTTCCAAAAAAATTTTGATAATTTTCATCAAAAATCAAATGTGATATTTAGGGGTGTTAACGAGCGGAGCGGAGCCGAGCCGAGTAATAGCTTATTCGAGCCGAGCTGGAAAAAATCAAGACATTATCAAATGAATTGTGTGGTCCATGTTAGTTTTCCTATTTTCTTATTTAGTTATTGTTCTTGTTTGAACACGATTATACAATATCAATATACATAAACATATGTTGTTATTCGGTATTTTGATGACAATGAAGCATATGTTATTCTTTCTATGCGACCATATAAGTTCTTGCATCTCTAGAAATATCCTTGTTTGACATTTGACGTGTTCATATTAAAACCTGCACAAAGAATCAAGATGACTTATAAGTCCTGATCCAAGGTTCCAAACGGTATTAGATGTAACGTGATGGGGAAGTCAAGTCTTAGTTTTAGAAGCCACGATGAGGTAATGAACGTCTTTGAAGACGTGACTTACGACGATATTTCTTTATAGCATACACACACACACACATATATATATATATATATATATATATATTGTTACTCAATAAATTAAAAATATTAAACAGTTTAAATTAGTTTAGATACTAGTAAAACTTAAAATGTAAAACACACAAACGGTAAGAGAAGTCAAAAATCTCGTAACAAAAGCCATTTCTGGATTCTCGAACCACGGAATCGAGATGATTTCTAACTGAAGAACACAATCAATGGTATCAAGCAGATGAAAATTGTTTGACAAATCAACTTTGGGTGCCAAATCGAGGCTGGACGAACTCGATTTTGCCGTAACACTAAGGTTGGTGCTTCCCATAATGCACAAAAGGTGTTCGATGTTTTGTCAAACTTTTTGTCAAATCCATATAATTTAATATCTGACAACAAATTACTTAAAAATTCACAAAACATTTAAAAGCATTTATAAACCCTAAAAAGTATTTGTGCAAATTCAAATTCAAACATTTAAGAATGTAACAAGTTTGTGCATATTTTTTCAAAAAATGGAAAGAGTAAAGTTTACTCTTGGTCTATGACGTTTGTCACTTTCAACGATTTTTGTCCTTCAACTTTGCTTTAACATATTTGTTCACTCGACTTCTATAACACCTTGGAATTTCCATAACTATTGTACTTTTATTTTGGGGGAATGTTTAAAATAATGGGAAGGTATTGTTTTAGACGGAGTGTTGAAGGGGTGGGGGGGTCAAAAGTGTAATTGACCAAGTGTTAGGCTAAATGATGAATTATGTAACTCTTGGGTTAGTATTGTCAATTGTTGTTAGTGCTATGTATAAAGTTTTTAAGTCGGCTGAGTTATTGAGAATTATCTCTGTAACAACCGGATATTTATTTGATAATCA
>CM066314.1:232613000-233050500 GCA_033807775.1 Saussurea involucrata
ATCAACCCATATTTACCATTTTAAACCTTGTATTATTCACTAATGACCCAAACACCCCTAAACTTATAAATTTACCCAAACTTACCCTAAACATCCAATTTTAAAGTTAACTAGAATTAACGGAAAGAGAATTTAATTAACGAACTTATTCGGGATATTACATCATCTCCCCCTTAAAAGAATTTCGTCCCGGAATTCGGTTAGGCAAAAAGGTACGGGTACTTAGTTCTCATTTCTGATTCTGATTCCCAAATAGCATCCTGACCTCTATGGTGTCTCCACTGTACTTTTACTTGCTTGATCTCCTTTCCATTCTGCAGCATTTTAACTTTACGGTCAACTATGGCTTCGGGTTCCTCCACAAAGTTCAGCCTTTCATCAACCTGAATATCTGGTAGAGAAACTACCTGATCTGGTGTAACCAAACACTTTCGTAGATTCGAAACATGAAAAGTATTATGGACTCCGCTTAACTCTGGCGGAAGTTCTAACCGGTAAGCTACTTCACCGATTCTTTCTGTTATTGCAAACGGTCCGATGTACCTTGGACTGAGTTTACCTTGCTTGCCAAAACGAATGACTCCTTTCCAAGGCGAGACTTTTAACATCACGAAATCTCCAACTTGGAATTCTAACGGTTTTCGGCGTCGGTCAGCGTAGCTTTTCTGTCTGTCTTGAGCCACTTTCAATCGTTCCCGAATCTGAGTAATCTTATCCGCGGTTAATTGAACTATATCTGGCCTTGCTAATTGCTTTTACCCCACTTCATTCCAACACAGAGGCGTTCGGCATTTTCTACCATACATAACTTCAAACGGTGTTGCTTGTATGCTGGAATGATAACTGTTATTGTAGGCAATTCAATCAACGGCAAATGCTTATCCCATAATCCCCCAAAATCAACAATGCAGGCCCGTATCATGTCTTCCAAAGCCTGAATTGTTCGTTCACTTTGACCGTTAGTTTGAGGATGATACGATGTACTTAACTTTATCTGCGTCCCCATTTCTCTTTGAAGACTTCTCCAGAACCTTGAAGTAAAACGACTATCACGATCATAAATAATTGATATTGGAACTCCATGTCGAGTTACTACTTCATCGATGTACAATTTGGCTAATCCGGTATTGGTCTTTAACATCAAATTGAAGTGTTGGGCTTTAGTGGTGGACCCAGATTCCAAAGGAAAGCCGAAGTGAGTTTGTTTTTAAAGGTAATCCAGAATCCATTTTATATGTGGGCCGATCCGAATTTAAATGGACCCCAGGTGGATCGATTTTTCTTAATTATAATGGAAGTGGATTTAAATTAAGTATGGTGCATCCGGTTTGGATTTAATTAAGTATGGTGGATCCGGTTTGGATTTAATTAAATATGGTGGATCCAAAATTTAATTTATTTTGAGACCGAGACTTAGGATCCAGTATATATCCGGCTAAAACTTTTCAAGTATTAGAAATTCGAGTGTCGGAATCTTACCGGGTAGCGTGTGTTGGGTCCAAATGTAGGTGCGAGTAGAGACATTTGACTGCGAGTAAGGAATTCTTAGCAAGGACTCCAGATGAGTTTTTCTAAACTAAAGTTTGATGGCACTTGTTTATTTACTCGTACGTGTATGCTTATTTATGGTGTGTTTGCATATAATTTATTTATGCATGATGTGATGTATATGGGGGGGGGGGGGGGGGTGTCCCATATGGATTGTCTGAACGGACTAGGTTTGTTCTTAAGGGCGGGTGTGTGCCCTAGATCAGGTCACGGGTGTGTGTGACCGGACAGAAATTTCAGTTATATGTGTGTGGATGTTAATTTGCCAAAACTAATTATTATTTAATGTTTTCGCAAATTCTTTTAAATGTTATTTGTAGTGTGGAAGTAACTGTGGGATCTCACTAGACCTTGTGGTCTAACCCTCGCATATTCAAAACTGAAATTCTTTTCAGGTAAACAGGTTAGAGGCAGTTCCGCTAGTGGTAAAGAGAAGGTGTGAGCTCGGGCGGGAGTTAATGGCATTAGAGGACTTTCCCTTTTGCAATAATTATTTAGATATTCTCAGTTGTATTTAGAGTTTATTCCGCAAACCCGAGTTTTGAATTTTGACAGTGTGAACTATGGGCCATGTTCGACAGTTTATTTTAATTGATGTCTTATTTTGGCATATCTTGGAATGGGCTGTTACAGAAATTGACTCAAATAACTAAAGTACACAAGTAAACTGGTCTCCTAGTTATAATCTGCAATCAACTTTTATCAAAATATCACTACATCCGCAATATACAAGTCCATAATTGCGGACCTAGCTCAAAAACACACACAAAGAAAAACAGATCTGATCAATTTTCCTTAAAAATTGGGATTTAGGTTGGAAAATATTTTTAAAGGAAAATCGACCAGATTCGTTCTTTTTTTGTGTTTTTGAGCTAGGTTCGTAATTACGGACCTATAAATTGCGAAAGTAGTGACATATTTGTAAAACTGGAAGAAAAATGGCTAGATGACCAATTTTAAATGATAAAATGACTATTGAGTTGATTTTCCTTATAAAAAATTCCTAAAAGATGATTGTTTTAAGAGAGATAAAATATTTTCTTGATCATTTCTACCAATAAAAATCACTTATTTAAATATTTAGGAGACAAAAAACAATATTTAATTGAATGTATTAAATATTTAGTAATATAATTAATGTTATAATATTTAAGATGGAAAAGTTGTTCGAACTTAATGTAATTTTTTTAAGATTTTGATTTTTTTAAAATAATAGAATCGGCTAGAGATGCTCTTATACGCCAAAAAGATAACAATAATTTATTTGTATTGATCAAAGTAGAAAAATGGTTGGGTTTTAATGTCTGAGAATGCATGAAGTGTACTTGCTCGTGAGTTTTTTTTAGAAAAATCGTTTACATAAAATACTATATTACATTAAGTTAGGTTCGCAATTACCTGATTAACATTAAAGTTAGTGTATATCTTCTATTCTTTAAAATTTAAATCTATAGATAAATTAGGACTCTTTATGGGATGAGTCTCTAGTGGTCTATAAATAAAGGAGATCAAGCCCCTATTGCCTACATGATATTGCATTCAGTTCAGCCCCATTCTGAAGCAAACCGTATAGAGCTTTAGAAGACTTCGATCTACACGCGATGATGATTGCTTCCGCTACAATGAACTTCGTTGCGTATAACTCAAGTGCTCCAGGTTAGATCTATTAAACTCTTTACGGTATTATGTTAAAAACGATTTCTGATTATGTGTTTATGTTCCTATGCGTTTCATTATTGTTATCATATGCTTAAGGATACCACATACGAATATAACAGTTTTGGTGGACTAAAATCTTACCCGGGAAGTAAGTGATAGTGTTGAATTTTACCGGTAACCACTTACCCGGGTAAGTGATTAGGTAAACGGCCCCTAAGTGTTATCTTTTAACATTTTTTTGTTGAAGATGATGGTCTAAATATGATTGTTCTTTTATGTTACTAATTACAAGTGATATTGAACATGATAGTTTTTGGTGTTGCTAATCGCATGTGATTAGTCTGTGTGTATTGTATTGAGTGGATTGCATTTGATATACAACATATTACATATGATTTAAAGCATGGAAATAATGTCATGAATCTTAAAAATTGTGAAAATAAGGTGAATTTTTTGTTAAAAAACATGGGTTGATTGTGATTTGTGAATATCATATATATGTAACACGATATTTATTAAAAATATATTATCATATATAAATTCAAAACAATAGTGAAAGAAAATCATTAAAAATATGAAGGAAAAAAATCGTGAATTAATTCTTATCCAAAAATAAAGAATCTAATTAAATATAATATAAGTTTAAAGAATTCACACAATTAATTCTTAAAATATAAATTATTTTCATATTTTTTTAGGCTAAATCTGACAAATTAATCACAATCATATGATTGGATGATGTAGAAGGTTGATATATATTCTTTGTGTTTACATATTTTATAGGTAAACGTTTAAACAAGAACGATAACAGTCATATTTGATATTGTATGCGGACAAAATATTGTGTGGCCGAATTGGCCCGCAATAAGTCAAAAACTAAAACAATCTAGATTTAGTTTTGAAAGAAAGAAAATAACATTCATAAATGGCTTAGTTTCGTATTTAAAGAACTCATTATGGTAAAATCATTCATATCCAATCAATTTTTATCAAAATGTCACTACATCTGCAATATATAAGTCCATAATTGTGGAACTAGCTCAAAAAGCACACCCAAAAAACAAATTTGATCAATTTTCCTTAAAAAAAATGGGAACTGGGTCGTAAAATATTTTTATAGGAAAATCGACCAAATTCATTTTTTAGGTGTGTTTGAGCTAGGTCCCCAATTACGGACCTATATATTGCGAATGTAGTGACATTTTTGTAAAACCGGGAGAGAAATGGCTAACAAACCAATTTTAGCTGATAGAATGGCTATTGAATCGATTTCGCTTTTAAAAACTCCCAAAAGATGACTGTTTAAAAGAGAGAAATGATTTTTTTAATTATTTCTACCAATAAAAATCATTGATTTAAATATTTAGGAGACAAAAACAATATTTAATTGAATGTATTAAATATTTAGTAATATAATTAAGGTTACAATTTTTAAGATGGAGAAGCTATTCGAACTTAATGTAATCTTTTTGGAGATTTTGAATTTTTTTTAGAATTGTAGAATCTGCTAGAGATGCTCTTATACGCCAAAAAGATAACAATAGTTTATTTGTATTGATCGAAGTAGAAAATGTTTGAGTTTTAATACCGAGACAAACCAACTCATTCATCCTGTGAACGCCTTAACAAAGCATGAAGTGTACTCGGTCGTAAGTTTTTTTACTAATCAATAATAGTAGCATAACAAATAAGATTTACAAGGAGATATTATGTGAAATTGGTATAATCTCAACTTATTATATACTTAGAAAGATAGGAAATTGACTCAAATAGCATAATCACATTAAGAAATTAGTCTCCTAGCCAAATCTCTCTCAATTTTCACAAATAGCCACAGGTCCGCAATCTGCATTCGCGTTCCATGTCCGCAATTGTGAACCTGGAACACGTGTCGACTCCCCAGCAACCCTAATTAGCTCGATTTTCCTTTAAAAAACAAATTTTACCGAGGTCCGCAATATACATAAAAAAAATTGAAAAATCGATCAAATTCCTACTTTTTGAGCTACGTTCGCAATTACGAACCTGTGACTATTTATATAAAATTGGAAGATATTTGACTACTATTTGAGACAGTTTCTCCTATATGCTAAATACAAAAGACACCCTCTAAGTATCAGCATATATACAAATTACAACTAACAAGATTGGTGTTTTTGTTTTTGCATTGTTGGATTTGTTTATCATTTGGGACAAAGGTGCATCTTATATATGTTTGAACAAGTTTTTCCCAAGAAAATGAAGTTGTTTCTTTATTTATTTATTTGGCAATATGCTTTGAACCATCAAAACCGATCAGTTAATCCGAATGTGATTCTTCCACGTTCTTCTACCGCGCTCACTTATAGATCGCTTTATTAGTTTATTATTCAATCACATAATCCCCGTTAGATAAACCATATATTAAGTACTCATTCATTGTTATAGGTCAAACTATCTATTAAGATATGAGACGGATCTCCGCTGCTTTATGTACGTAGATCAGTTCTTGGCTTGACCTAATGGGTTAGACAGAAGCTTCCCATCCTTATTTAGACACTTTCGATTGATGCGTTTCATAAATAAATGAGATAAAACGTTGGGTGCATGTCGATTATTATATCAAATGTTCCGTATGAATTAAATTATAATCTCAAACGATAAAGAGAACTAGACTCGATCTTTTAGAAACTTGGAACATTAATCCAAAAAAAGAAGACAGATTAAGTACGTGTTGTAACACTATCCTAACGAATTTTGGTTATTCTAAACTTCTACTATTACGAAAGTTCTCTAAAGTTCAAAACCGGTGCTCATAATCTTCTCAAGTAACATTTTTACTTATTTTCCAACGTCTAATACTATAAACTGAATATCGTTTTGATCTGCTTTCAACCTAGCTATCTTAGATAATTGTCTTTAAACAAATTGTATGGTAGTAAAACTAAAATCAAGGGGATATTAATTAAACCAAATTGTTATAGAAAATGATCAACATTGAAGACAAATTCTCATATGGAAATAAATAAGAAGCATGTCTTAATTCCATATTCTTTTAGAAAATGAGAATCTGGAAAGAAATAAACCCAATGGATGGCACATTAATTAATTGGTTGTCATTTTCTTCTTAAAAATATGAAAGATTTTGTGCTCCTAATTTACCAAAAATGCAAAACCACAAAGGGGAAGTATACACGATTGCAATTTTTGTATTTATTAGTTTTTGATTTCCTGTCATTTGGTGGGGAAAATGTAATATTTTTATGAATATTTGGGCAAAAGTTGATTACCGGCAACCCTGCCTCCAATGTGAGGGGGCATTTTTTGGCTCACTCAGCGGCTGAGACTATTGGGGGTCTGGGATCGAACCCATGACCTATTATATATTTGAGCAAAGTCACCTCACCCCTTGGAGGCATTTTTATGAATATTAAACAGATACTGTTTTAACTATTAAATATTATTTTAAAAACCCAACGTTCATTGTTTTTAATTTATGTTTATTATATTCTTAATACATTCGTGTGGTTAGCATGAAGAAATATATTGGCTCAATTTTTTTTTAGCTTGTTTTGATATTAGTAAAATATACTTCTTACAAAAATATTTAAAATTTGAATGGCTTTATACTAAAATATATTTTTATTGATTGATTTGTTTCCAATTACAATGATATATTCCGAATCCTTTGTAATACTATTTTTTGAAACTTATTTTAAATATTAAAAAAAAGACAACTAATTAAGAATTAGTCTAAACTTATCAAAAAATTCAAAATTTGATTTTATCACTTAACTACATATATAAATTCAAAAAAAGAAAATACATTAGCTGGTTTTAATTTCATCTCTTAAAATATTTTCCCAAATCTTGAAATTAATTTTCCAATCACAGTGCAAGAATAGCAGTCCTCCCACCATTGATTACAGTCACCAAAGCTTGCATGAAGCTCCACAAAATGATCACATCATCAAAACCCTTCTCTTGGTTCATCTTACTGGTAAATTATCTCTCATAATCTTATGCATGTTTATTAATTTTCATCTTGGAATTGTCACACTTATTATTTGTCAATGAAATTTGTAGGCACTCATTGGGCTTCTTCTATCTACCTCATTCATCCCATTTGGGGTTTTAAAGATCAAACAAGTTGAAAAAGAAGTTGATTTAATCACCAAAAAATCTCATCAAGAAATATGGTCTGTTATACAATATGCAGCCACCACATTGCTTCCAATGAATTCATCAGCAACCAATTTAGCCAAAGTTGTAAACTTGTCTCTAAGTGAAACAAACCTCACTTTCTCTGATATCCAAACCAAGGTTTGTTAGTTTCCCTTTTCATTATTCAAATAAAATTTCAAGAAACACTAACTAAAAATGGTTTCTTTAACTTCTTTTGGCTTAAAGGTGGCTCCTTTATTGTTCCAAGCGTTGTTAACGATCCCACACGCGTCGCAGATTTCGTATATCGGACTAGATGGATTGTTCTTTGCATTGTACTCGAAAGAACACAAGCAAATCTTTTCGATATATAGTAATACTTCATTTTCTAAGGCCACAAGATCAAGAATTCGTTATTCGTGGTACACTCAGCCTGTTAATTATGATACAGCCAAGTTATATGGAGATGCTGTTGTGTTTCCACCTCAACTTTTGGTTAATGAAACCTTGAACACTACAAATGGATTTGTTGCTTCATTGGGGAAGTCATTGAATGATGTCAACAATTTGCTTGTTTTGGATACAGCTTGTGTGGATAAAAATGGAGTGATCTCACTCGGGTTTGACCTCAAATCGTTGATGAATGTGTTCTCGGGTATTAAACCACTTGGCGGAGGTTTGTACTTGGCTACGAAAGATGGGAAAATCATATTATCCGAAGGGATACCAAACACTCGAATGGTTCTTAATGGAAATGGAACAATTTCTTTTCGACTAGCGAAAAATGAAGATCAAAGTCGTAGCATCACATTTCAACTTAATTATGAAACGCCACAAGCGTATATTTTGGACATGTTACCAAAAAAATACGTCTTGTATTTTTCCTCCGTTGACATCATTGGAATGCAATCGGTATATATAATGCTCTATAAATAGCGTACATTTATTCTCTTTCGGTTTTTATTTATTTTCTTGATATCAATTAGGGAATTTTTTCAGGTGTGTTTATTAGCATTACCATATGAAGGAATGGCAAGCAAGATGCATGTTATATTTGTGTTCGCGGTTCTTTCAATAACGTTTGTTACCATAGTTATTTCCATCTTCGGTTTCGTGGTGGTAACACTAAGAGCATCAAGAAAAGAGATGTGTCTAAGAGCTGCCCTTATAAAACAAAAGGAAGCAACACAACAAGCGGAAAGAAAGCGCACGAATCATAGTCTTGCATTTGCTAATGCAAGCCACGATATTCGTGCTTCGTTAACGGGCATTACTGGATTAATAGAATTGTCCATGAAGGATGTTGATCAAGGATCAGAGTTAGCACATCACTTTAAACTTATGCAAAAGAGTTCACTATATCTTACCAGTAAGCTCTTACTTGTTATGATTCAATATCTTGAGGGAGGTTCAGAGGAAAACCTCAAAAAACAGAAAACTGACAGAACATCCTGGTGGCCCTTCATCTGGACGGTATGCACTAATACATACAGATAAATTATGTTATTTTTTTGTTTTTATGCACAATAACATTATGCACACGTGTCAAGGCCAAAGGGGCCATGGCCCCTATGGTTGTAGTAGCAAATACTATTATATTAGTAAAAGAGTTTCCACCTAATATTATGCTGAGATGGTTATTACTTCATAGCCATTATGAGTGATCTTTGGTCAAGTCAATGGAGCTAGTTTTTCTATTGCCAAATATATATATTATTATTAATTTTCTTTTATTACTTCATGTCTTCCCATGTGTGGCACATAGTTATTGCTTATATTATTTTTATAAATTAATGAGTTATATATAAATAATCAAAATATTTAGATTTAGCATTATATTAATCAATTTTGTTTCTTATCTCTAAACTTTATTATTATATTATAGTAATAAAAATATATAACCCTTAATATATTTTATGCTAATGGTATTTATATTATAGTAAAGAAAATATATAAACCATTAATATATTACGTTTATATGATTTAGTATTATATTAAAAAATCTTATTTACTTTTAATAAAATTTATTAGTATATTATAGTCTAAAAAAAATAAAGACAATGTAATATTTTTATTATTAGAGTATCAGATTAGTTCATTTATTTTTCTATTTTTATTTTTATAAATTTATTTGTATATCATACACACAAAAAAAACATATTAAAATCCCAATGAATTGATATTGTTATATTTTAGTTTTCTGAAATTTTCTAATATCATTTTCGGCCCCTAAAGTTATGATGTTTGTGTTCCGCCACTGCATGTGCATGTTACAAATACTTGTAAGCATAAGTGCATACCGTCGAGACGAAGGCTACCAGGATGTTCTTAAGTTTTCTGTTGTTTTTTTTAAGGTTTTCCCAGAACCTGACCCTCAATATCTTTTCAACTAAATCGTTATTCAATAATGAGATCCTTAATTAATTCTCAGGTTTACTGAACTCTATTCTGGATACAAGTAAAATCGAAGCTGGGAAGATGCCGCTGGAAGAAAAACAGTTCGATTTAGCAAACGTACTCGAGGGTGTGGTTGATTTGTTCTATCCTGTTGGTTTGAACAAGAAAGTTGATGTGATCTTGGACCTCCAAGATGGTTCTTTGATGAAATTTTCTCAAGTTAAAGGCGATGAACGCAGGCTTAAACAGATATTAGCAAACTTACTGAGCAATGCTATCAAGTTTACCTCAGTGGGTTATGTCTCTATTCGAGCGTGGGCCAGGAAGCCAAGATTGCAGAACTCGACATTCGATTCTACAAAGAACCCATCTAAAAGATGCTTATTATCGTGCTTCTTTTTTAAGAACGATGAAGTGCACCAAGACTTGGAAGCCATAGATGAAATTCGGCGTGATCCTAATTGCATGGAGTTTGTATTTGAAGTAAATGATACAGGAAAGGGTATTCCAAAAGAGAAACAAGCATCAATCTTTGAAAACTATGTTCAAGTTAAAGAAACATCACCGGAACTTGAAGGCACCGGCTTAGGCCTTGGCATTGTCCGATCACTGGTAACATATCATTTAAAGATTATCTCAAGTTATTTGTTTTAGGGTCAGGTTCAAAGGAAAACCTTAAAAAACGGAAACTGAAGAACACCATGTTTGTTATCCCTTCATCTGGACGTTATGCACTTGTGCATACAAGTAATTTAGAACATGCACATGTGCATATTCGTACAAATGCCATGTGCATGAAAACAAAAAACAAAAGAAACAACTTAATTTACTTATATGCACAAGTACATACCAATGGCTACCAGAGTGTTCTTCAGTTTTCTATTTTTTTGAGGTTTTCCCCTAAACGTCTCTCATCTGTTTTAATCCCACAAAAGATTTAATCTCGAACATTTACAGGTACGACTGATGGGTGGAGAGATAAGCATTGTCGATAAGGAAGTAGGGGAAAAGGGCACATGTTTCAGGTTCAATGCTATCTTTAAGGTTTGTCAATCTGATCTTAGTAGCATTCGCGAAGACGACAAGAGTGTTGGTGTGTCTCCTAGAAGCTTATCGACAGGGTCCAACACTCCTTCACGTAATCCCAAACGACCAGATCATAACAATTCTTCTATAGTTGTTCTCTTCATTAATGGTGACGAAAGGCGAAAGGTGGCACAAAATTTTCTAGCAGCCCAAGGGATAAAAGTTGTAGCGGTGAAAACCACACGACAACTTTCAGAAACTCTAAGGGAGTTTAGACGAGAACAGCAAAACGTTTCGAAATCTGATTTAAATTTAAGTTTCGGGTACCTGACCTGGCCCACATCTCGTGACTCGAATACAAGATCACGCGAAGTTCCTTTAAGTTCCATGGATGGAGCTGATGTGTCACCAATCGCAACGATTAATAAGGTAAGTGCTTCAAATTTCGTATTGCTTGCGATTGACACAAGCAGCTGGGCAGACTTCCGTGAGCTGTGTAAGACAGTGGCTGAATTCAGAAGAGACGCGAAGAATGGTTGTTCTAGAGTTGTATGGTTAGGTTCTAGATGCATTCAGCTCCAAGGTCTGGATGAAAAAAAGCTCCCACCTTCTGATATCATCATACCCATGCCACTTCATGGGTCCCGTTTATACTCGTTGATTGGTCTTCTCCCAGAGTTTGGAGGTAAGTTCCCGAGCCCACCACGACCCACGAATCAGCGTCAATCTGGAACGAAAGAACAGAATCATCACCCACCAATCAGACAGTCGGAAATACAAGAAATAGCTCGGATTTCATCCAGCCCGTTGAGAGGGAAACGAGTGTTGCTCGCTGAAGATGATGTTGTGCAACAGACGATCGCGAAGAAGATTCTTTCGAAGCATGGTGTGACGCTTGACACGTGTACCAATGGGAAGGAAGCTTTGAATATGGTCTCCAAAGGACTAAGTGATCAAAGAAATCTTGGAGCTTCACATATTCTACCATATGAATACATCTTGATGGATTATCAGGTAATCTCTCTTTGCTCTTTTGTTTTTGGCTAGAAAACTTGCTTTTTATAGATTTCTTTTCGAATGATCGAAGCTTTATAATGTCATAGATGCCGATGATGAATGGTTGTGAAGCAACAAGACAGATACGATTGAAGGAAAAAGATTACGGCGTGCACACCCCAATCATCGGCTTAACAGCTCATACAGAAGGTGAAGAACTAAACAATCTGTTTGCAGCTGGAATCGACATTCATGTATCAAAACCGCTAAACGAGCAGAAGATATTGAAAGTGATCGAAGACCTCCATAGCAGAAAATGATTTTCGATTTATATTCATTGGTTTGTTGGTACATACTTGAATTAAACTCAAAGCATTGTCTTCATTTCATTTCATTTCAATTTTCAACAAAAAAGTGATCATTAAAACAAGAATTTGAAAGATTCATCCTTAAAAAATGGATGTGTGCCTGCCTATTTATAACCTACTGTTACATATATGTTTTCTATTTTTACCATTCATGCATCTGTTCCTACAGAAAGTTCTACAACTTTGACAATTCTCTTTCGAACCAATCTGAAAGCCGTCTCATCTTTGCCGACATTTCTTCATGTTTTGCAAAATAAGTATGAACGTTTGATAGCATCACTTTGATGTCATGGTTCATCGCTTCAAAGCTTCGATAATAAAAGTTCTTTATCCTCAGCTCAATGATCTCAAGTGTCAACGGAACCGGAAACCTGAAAGATTCAGTTCATCAAATAGTTGTAACCCAAATAGAAATCGTAACAAAATCTATACTATATTATAAAGCATTCGAGAAAAACTCTTAAAAACATGTTTTTATGCATCAGGTACTGTTTATTGATGCATATTACTTAAAATCGGGATTACAAGTAAATTATACATAAATACTTCTTAAAGCTACATATTTGAATTCACAACTAACAGATAAATATAATCAAATACAGAATAAACATCTCATTTTAAATATAAATAATTTTAAATATAATTATGATAATTATTGTATTTTAACATAGTGCCTAATTTTTATTTTCATAAAAAACATTATATTATTAAATCTAAAATCAATTACATCAATTAAGTCTAAAATAAATTAAAATTTTAAATTTAGATTAAACAATTAACGTTTTCTCAAAACCATACAAAAGTACTGTATAATAAAATTGACAAAGACAAATAAAAACAAAACATTAATAACGAAATGTATAGCGCTGCATTGCGCGAGTACACTTCTAATCTATGTTAAATGGAAGCATTAAAAGTCGCATTTTTACCTGTTTATAAAGTCCAACCTCTCGGAAACTTGCTTCAACTTCATAATCCCATACTTATCCTGCAAAATTCCACAATCGCCCCTGTTAGAATCGGATGAAAGAGTAGATTATAATCAAAACGAGCCCCGTGTAGATTTACCTGATTGCCCCTAGCTGACTGCTCTAGTTTAGAAAGCAAAACGAGCATTGTCTTTCTGATCTCAGGATCAATCCCGGGTTGCTCCCATTCGCTATCTTTACCATGCAGTTCCCAAGGACTATGCCGATGAGGTTCTTCATTATCATAGTACGTAACAACAAATCTTTCCCACAGACTACCAGGAAAGTCAACCGATTTGTCACTGATTGAAACAATCTGACCTTCCCACCATTTTCCACCTCCTTCCTCATCCCGCCACCATACCGAGCATTTATCCCCTGAACTCCAGTTTCTTTTAAGGGAAGCATCATAACGTGTTCTCTCAACCAAGAAATCGGGAAAGTTGACCAACTCTGGTAAAGTCAACCTAAACGTTTTACCATGCGCGCTAGAAAGCGGATCAATAAATCTAAGCTTAACTTTACAACAGCTCTCCCCAGAGCCACGATGAGGAGCATAATCAACATCATCAACCAAACAAATTTCCACGTCTCTGATGTTTTCCTCAAATAACATCCACGGACCAGGTTCTGAGGGGGATGATTCTATGTACTCCTGATGACCCTGAAAATTAAAAACTAAAAACATTATCGGAAAGACGAATAAATAAGGGTTTCGGTCACAATTTAAGATAATGAATTCTTGTTACCTGTCTCAAGTATACAACTTCATCACCGAGTTGAGGGATGTAACGACAACCCTCTTCTTGACTACACAATAAGAGCCAACTGGTTTTGCTAAGTTCAGCGTTTGATTTGCTTCCGGAAGCACTAGTCATACAGCTACTGAACGGAATCAGAGGTACAGGATCCTTGGGTGACTTTTCAGCACTTCTTGGTGTCTTAATTGGTATGCGTACTTTGTTCTTTTGAGGTAGAGCGTTTGTTTCACGAGAACTGGCTTTAGATTTCAGTGATCTTGTTCTACGCATTGCATCTGCTGCTGCTGCCTCGGAGGAATCAATTTCTGTCAAATTATCGTTATTTTTGGCATTTAGAGGATTTTCTACCGTACGATTATCACCATGGCCGCTTAACTTGAACTTGATTGGCTTTCGCTTTTGAGATGCAATATCATCCGCTTCTGTTTTCGTTTGGGAGCACTCGCCCATTGTTGTTGTTAAGTCACCTCCAGCACTAGTCGAGACTTTGACATCTGAATCGACCTTTAGAGACTTATGTTTAAATCTTATAACTGTAGGCTTGCGACTTAAATCCAACCCATTTGTCCCACTTGATGCCTCAACTCGATCATCTGGTCTTCTGTTGTGGTTTTCAGACAGCTCCCCACTGATGGGTGTTGAGCTTCCTTCAAGCCTCGATGCAGTTGACTGGTTGTTGACTTGATCCAACGTATTTTCGTAAGCTGTTGACTTCTTGGGGACTAAGAATTTAAATACCAATTTCTTTCTCGATTCGTTTGGTGGAACTGCATTCGTATTATCGTCTAAAGACACGGGTTTTCCCTCTCCAATACATGGCTCGCTTTCTGACGAATCGTCTTCTGACACATCATCATCCTTCTCGTTTTCAAACGAAAACTTCTTACCGTTTCGTGCAGAAGCTCGCTGAGGTCTTGAAGGCGTCACCTGGCAAGATTTTCTCTTTGAGTTGTTGCGGCTGGTTTTTGATTTCTTTGTTGGCTTACTTCGAGATGAAGTCCCTTCATGCTCATTAAGGTTCCTCTTTTTAACACGCCTTCCAGATAAAGACGTCCATTCTAACTGAAAAAACCAGATTTATCATTATTTAGGCCCTGTTTGATTTTTAGAAAAAGGTCTTATTAGCCTCTTATGTCTGATTCGTTAAGAGGTAGAGCCATTCAGACTTTTTTTTCCAGATTTTCAGAGCCACGTATGTCTAATCGATTCATTTGGATTATAATAAAACTCAATTCACTATAATTAGGTGACTTTCCAATTTAAATTTATGTAATTTAAATATATTATCATCGTTTAAACGTATTCGTTGGAACTAAACCACGAGAAAAAAACGGCTACAAAAATCGTACTTACATCCTTCGGTTTCTTTCGTTTTGACCGCCGACGGCTTTCTTTTTGACTCCCATCATCACCGTCGTTTCCGCCACTGCTCTCGCCATCGACAGAGCTGTTACTTAAACTCCCTTGCTCATCACTAGATCCCTCATCAGTAACGTTGTACTCTGAATCGGTACTATCAACGATCACATCGTTTTCTGGTTCCCAGAACATCGCATCTAAAAATTCCGGTAGTGGCTCAGCCACTACATCTAAGTCAGCCAAAGGTAATATTTGATATTCTTGACCCAAACCGATATCTGTGCCGATAGCGAACTTTAGTGTCGGAGGACGCCACTCCAAATTCAGCGCACCTAACCGACGTCGCTGGTAATTACTCTGATAAGGTTCTGGATACGGAAGCATGCCTAGTGTATAAGTGTATTCACATCAACAAACACAGTGTCAGAAGATAAAACCAATAGATCTTACAAAAGCTATAGAAATTACTCAATAAGCTGAATCATTAAGCATACTTGAATCACAAAGAGCGTCCTGAATGTTTCTTCGGTAGGGAGGAAGTTGCGTCTCCAGATCAATGGCGTTTCCATGTGCGTCTCTTGCAAGAGGCCGATAATCACCAAGGAAGAACTGCGAACACAATCATTGAAATCAGCAACAAAATTAAGAAATTAAAAGATATCGTCACAAATAAATGCTTAGTTTCTACCTGATCATATTTGGAATCTTGTTGGGACTCTCCTTGCCCGGTATTTAGCAAGTAAATTTGCCCAACATCGTCTGAAAGTACAACTGAAGTCCCATCCCTGTGTTTCAACATTTACATAGATGAAACGTAACTTCTCCATAACGAAAAGAAACAGGGATTAATAGAATCGAAAGGGCGAAACCACAAGGGTTGTGGTGTGGTGGTAAGGCCTGGGGAGTTCATAGCGCTTGCCCGGGTTCAAATCCCACACTCAACACTTGTGGCCACTGGGGATTATCTCAGGGCTGCATTACTTCGCGGTCGATGTATTTGCTAGGGATGTACTGGGCCGAAGGCCCAGGAACCCTTTCCAAAAAAAAAAGGGCGAATAAATGAGATGAATTGTATAACTTACGGGGAAAACTTTCCATCAACCAGCTTAAAACGTCCGATTTCGTATATTCGAATAGGTATGCCTTCCCAGATCTAGAAATATGATCAAAATCAACACATCAAACTGGAGCAACACCACACGGATATAATAAGAGAAAGTCGTAAAAAATAGAAACTCACATCCCAAATTATCGTCTTCCCATCATACCCAGAACTCATTGCAATTCGGGGATTGAAAGGATGAACATCCAAAACATAGGTCTGGAGGCAACTCAAAGGGTAAATCAGTAAATCACAGCAGCAGAAAGATGAGAAAATAACAAAAGATAAACTTGCATAAGAATAAACGT
This sequence comes from Saussurea involucrata, assembly GCA_033807775.1. Classification (NCBI taxonomy): domain Eukaryota; kingdom Viridiplantae; phylum Streptophyta; class Magnoliopsida; order Asterales; family Asteraceae; genus Saussurea; species Saussurea involucrata. The sequence goes on from CM066314.1 coordinate 232,629,636, forward strand.
TTTGGCGAAGAATGCAAATTAATGGTGGTCTGAACCAAAAACGTTTTGCACAACTTACAGATTCACTATGACCAGTCAAGGAATGTACCAAACGACCATCGCTAGCATTCCAAACACATATCCTGCAATCTGAACCAAAAACAGTCATTTTAACAAAACTTTTGAACCATACATGTGCCAAATAATGGGATAAAGTCAATTTTGAAAAGTCAATGAAAAAGTGGAAAGGAATTACCCATGATGGCAGCAAGCACAAAACGATTATCCAAACTCCATACGATCATATTAACCCCACGAGGAGTTGGAAGGAATCTTTGTCGTGGACCTCCTCGCCGTGGCTGAGGAGGCATTGGTGGAGGGGGAACTTTGAGATGATATGCCCTTGTCCACCGTCCAACTTTTCCCTGTAACAAGTCAATTACTATGTTTAACCCATCAATCTTTATATATATATATATATATATATATATTTAGAAACTTACATGAGATCTACGTGATCTTGGAATCCAAATAATTGCACTACCGTCACGGGAACAGGTAACAATGTTGTCATGGCTATACCTGCTCACATTTAAATTTTTAAACAAAAATAATTGGCTTTGAACAATAAAAAGTAGAAGGATTATATAAAAACTTCAGAAACAGAATGACGTAATCAACTGACCACGAAGTTTTTAATTTCGGTACTTTCTCATCTGTCGTGTCTGACGTCAAAGACCTTGAAGCCACAGCACAGCCACTACAAAACGAAACAGTGGAAAACGCCATGTGAATTTATTTCTCATTCTTTCCACAAATAATATATTTCTGAAACATATTACTACCTGAATTGTACGTAGTTCACATCATTCTCGTGACCGGCCAATACATCAATTTCGTGTATTGGTTGTTGTGAATCATCTACATTCGGCTTACAAGCACTCCAAACCTGAAATTCCAAAATAACCGAGATTTTTGTAAATGTATTCATAAAAAAAATTACAAAATGGGAGCGAATCGTACCCTCGCAAATGTATCAGAGCTACCGGTGACAAAAACAGTTCCATTCGCATTGTAAGCACAACAAAGTATTTGATTGTTTTGCGATGTAGTACTTGAAGAAGGACCATTGTTACTCCCTACAAATCATTCAACGTTCAAATAAGTTTAGTCAAATATCACGAAAAAAATGAAATAAACCATTGCTCAAATCACTGACCCGCCACATCATCTGTTCGCCTAGGGACATAAATGCGAGCACGAAATTGGGAATACCTAGAATCCCATATCCTACAAGTTCCATCATCAGATGACCTGCATATGTCGAAGACAATTGAATAATGTGATATTTCTCAATTTATAGAAAGCTGAAAACTGAGTTACATTATAAGATACTTACGATAAAAGTTGGAAAACGGAACTATGCCTTGGACTAAACGCAATGGCAGTAACAGCACCTATATGGCCCCGCAAAACTGAAATAGGCAGCCCATCTGGCAAACGCCACTAGAATACACCGAATTACTTTAGCTCACAATCAGCACCAACGATATTAATACCAAAAAAAGAAACATACTTACAACGCGAATATTGTAATCATTTGATGCCGATGCCACCAAAGTATTGTTTAAATTTACCGCCAAGTCAGTGATGTCACCCTGCATGGTACGAATATACATAATGAGACAACAGGAAACAGAAAACTATCAGCCATGTAGACAAATCCAACATACTTCATGTCCTCGACAACTAGCAAGGCAAAACGCCGTCTCCATTGACCAAATTTTGACCAAACGGTCATCTGATCCCGTAATCACGTATCTCCCCGAGCGATCAAATATTGCTGAAATCAAAGTTATTACGAGTATTATAAATGAATTGATGTAAAAAAAAAGAATACATAATACAAAACACCGTTCATACACATAGAGAAAATAATACGTTAGAAGAAAAGTAAGAAAATTGTTGCCATACCACAATAGACAGCATCTCGGTGTCCTCTTAACTTCTTTATGTTTTGCATCTTTTGCACCATAGTTGATGGTTTGGCAATGGCATAACATGCAAACCTGATGGATGGAGCACGATGATGTTTTGGAAAACCACCACCAATTTCCCTCAAGCCTATCCCACGCACCTGATCAGCCTGCATGTGAGGCCAACGTAGATATGCAGGTAGAGGCTTAACATGTACATCCACCTCCTTTTGGGTGCCTATACAACATAATAATATAACAATCAGAAATGAACACGAAGAATCCAGTGCAAAACTGAGGATTCAAAATGAAGGAATTCAGCCTGAAGCTGCTGAATCTTTTAGGATGGTGTAACATGAAGGATCGAGTAATTGGTCCCTATCACCATATCATATCAACCAGATGGAGAACCTAAAATACGGATTGTTAATAGCATTATTCAACATTGATCAAAGAAGAAACTGTGTTTTCTGTTGTCTACTATGAGAGCATTGTATTATTTTGATAGCTAAAACATGCATATACGCTAAACAATCGGGGGATTTGATGTGTTGTCATTGCATTCTGATGTGTGTGTAGATGATGAAGAGAATAACACGGAAATGGAGCAACAAGAGAAAGTTAACACATTCTTGGCAGGACTTCAGACATGAATGGGAATGTTGGAAGGATGCACAGGACAAGAAAAAAGCAGCATAGAGAAGGATAATCATGCTTTGAGATGGAAACGAGGGACAAAACGGAAAAAGTAACCCAAAAGGAGGCTGCTGGATAGCTTTACTATGATGCATTATTTGGTTATATCTCACTCATCTAAGCACCTAGAAAGGAGATTCAAGATGGGGCAAAAAGATAATGAAAAGAGCTACAAATTTCATGTTTTAACTTCTACAAAACTTGATCCTCATCCGGGTTGAAATCAACGTTCAAGTTGGAGTCACTATGCTGACAACAGCAAAAAAAATCAAGTTTAATGAAGGGTAGCTTGGTCTTTTCATCCTAATCCTCAACCTAACTATTTAAGGGATGTTAGAAATTGTTTTTGGTGGCAGTTTTTTCATTGGTTTGGAAGGGAATTAAGGTTGAAGGTGGAGAGGGAGCCTTAGGGCCGTTTACCAAACGCTTACCGAGTAAGCACTTACCAAGTCACATTATCTTACAGGATGAATATAGCAAGTAAGTTGATAGAAAAGATAATTCCTCTTCCCCCCATCAATTCCTCTTTTCCCCCTTGTTCTTCAAGACTAATGCAAATAAGTTGATAGAAATGACAATTAAAGCTTCAAGGAAGTATACTTTGGTGACAATGAGCAACTAAACATTCCCCAAGGTCATTCCAAAGTGAAAACGCAGGTGTAATTCAATCTTTATTGATTTCTACTATTTTATATTTCATTGAGAACAATATGTGATAGGTATTGTTGGTTTGGGTGTTTAATCTAAAAAAGTGTTCATGTGTATCCGGATGTTTATGTTTGTATGGAATGATTGGCATTACGAGTATAGTCCATTGGTATCCCCCGACCGTGTCAGACACATTAGTTTAGGTGCAAGGACATTTAGTTTGGATGAGCAAGCATTATGTTGAGGGTTGGATTACTTTCATGAATGTAAATGTCTAAACAATGCAATATGGATCGAACAAATACGTGAAACTAGTCAAATTGTAGTTAGTAACGAAAAGGGTGACCTTGGCTTTTTAATATCGTAAAGTTCCGAATTTTATCATGTTTTCATGACGAAGTTTTAATTTTTAGACTTTTAGTTACTATTATAAAGTTCTAACTTTTTAATATGTATTCATTGAATTAGTGTTACTTGTTCCAAGTAGTTTTTAGGTTTAGTAGCTAAATAGTTTTTGAGTATATTCGACCAATTAAATAGCTAATCATCATCTAAATCAAGTAACGTTTATAAATTTAAACTTTGTTGCGTGCAGCTGACTATGATGTAAATGTGTTAAGTCTTACGGAAGGCAATACAATCAACATGCAAGACAACCTTGTATCTTTCATAAGGTTGTAAATTAGACCAATTTTCTAAAACTTAGCTTGGCAATCAATATATATATAGGGTTGGGTTCCGGTGAGAAGTTGAGGTTAACGTGAGAAGAAGTTATCAGCCGTTGGATGAGAAATTGACGCACATTACGATGAGATGCAACGAGATAAGATGCACCGGATCAATTCCCTTCTAAGGCGCAATTCATGGGAGGGCATTTGATTAAAAGTGATCAACGGTTCAGATCCACTTCTCAGGCTTCTCACGTTAACCTCAACTTCTCACACGATCATTCGCCTATATATATATATATATATCAACATAAACTAAATAAATGGAAGTACAGTAGGGAAAAATGTCAAACAGCTGACTAAATTTTCTATCAAGTAAAACTTCTATGACAGAGAGAAGGGTCTAAATGAAGAAGTAGAAGAATGACATACATCCAAGAAGTGAAAAGGCGCCAATTCCAAGCAGAGTAGGAACATCAGCAGCAGTAGGAGCTGTTCTTCCAAATATACCCCTTGATGGGGCCACATGTAGTATTAGTTGTTTCAGCAACTTCACCAGGTGATCCTTTTCGATATGAGAATACCTAAGGTCATACATTCCCAACTCAGCATAAAAGATCAAATTTAAACTCACTGATAATACATTAATATTTAACATCAATATTGTCATCTCCATATCGAAATAAAAATAAAAGATATATAATAATAATTAAGAGGCAATCAACAATTAAGAAGCCTATTCTTTTAACGGTATAAATTTGCTTGCTACAACTACACAACCCAAATAAAATTAACTACACAAAAAGGGAAATTTTAAGTCGTTAGATTTTGCCAAAAGGAAGTTCTTAATCAAAAGATACCCTTCCCCGAAATTCCAAGTTAATACCGAACTTACTTTCTATGAATGAACTTACTTTCATGAACAGAGTAACAGTTATTTAAGAATTGTAAAACATAAACTAATATCGAAAACTTGCATGTGATTACAAGGTGCCAGCACTAAAACAACTAAAACAAGAGAAAATGATCCCACTATTCTTGCCAAAATCATTAAAAATACCTTCGGGCAGCACCTTCATAGCTTAAAGGGAAAGAAACGCCATCATCAGTTTCATCTCCCGTAACTTCCCCATTCCTCGAGTACCAGGCATGGTATCTCTTAGGCAAAAGCTGATATTCCATAAGTTCAGTGCAGAACTGCGTAAACGTCCTTTGGCATGGCCCATCCGACAAAAAATGCATAATCAGAAAGTATATTTCTCTTAAATCTACATCTATATCTGCTACAACAGCACGCCCAATTTCACTTTCAGATTGATGTTGAGTCTTCACATTCAACCTGTCTAAAAAACCCAAAGGTTGCATACTTGTCGATGCAGCCTTGTCAAAAGATGTGCGATTTCCCATATCCATAATAGGCACCGCCTGAATCAGCATCATAACCACACAATCAGACAGTTCTAGAACATTCTAAACTGGCTACATTATACTTAAAACAGTTCTAATGTTTGCTATATGTAAGAAAAAAGGGCTCAAAAGAAAATAAAAGATCCTTCAATTAGATAAACCAGAATGCTTACAGCAATTAGTTAATATCATTGCCTGCCATTAGAAATGATCAAAATCACCTAAAATAAGTACGCCATTTCAATATCAAATATAAGTTAATTATTCCATGGGAAGAATAGTGACTTCAGGATTCAAAACTATATGGATTATGTGTCCCAAAAAAATGAATAGATATATATATATATATAGGGCCAGGTTCAGGGGAAAACCTCAAATAAACGGAAAACTAAGGAACACTATGGTAGCCCTTCATCCGGACAGTATGCACTTGTGCATCCGGGTAATTTGTAACATGTACAGGTGCATATGCACAAATGCATAATGCACAAGTGCATAAAGACCAAAAAGCAGCTTATTTTACCTGTTTGCACAAATGCATATGTCAAGATGAAAGGCTAACAGGGTGTTCCTTAGTTTTCCATTTTTTTGAGGTTTTCCCCCTGAACCTAACCCTATATATATATATATGTAAACGGTCTCAGGAGAGGTTGTAATTGTTACTTATCAATTCAAGAGTTGGCCAGACTAGATTTCTACATCAAGATTTGGGGATAAATATTTAGGCACTTAACAAGAATCCTTGAGGGTTTAAGATGATAATAATCAATAAATTCTACACAAAAGACAGACTTGATTGGAAAGAACACAAATCAAGGGCACCCAATTCATAAAATTAAATGAAGTTATAAAAAATCCAAAGATCAGTAAAAAGATCTTTCCTGCCATTCTTTCATGAAGCATTACACAAAAAAAGGGTATAAAATTAGCAATTTCAAGATTCTTTTCAAGACTCTTGCAAGAAATGAAGAAAGATCTCGTGTAATTTACCTTGTTGGGAAAATTGGTCGACAGATTTTTCTAATGTTACATGCTCGAAGAGCTGTTGTTGCTTTGACCAACGATGTTCATGCGATTTAACGTTGTCTTTTTTCTTAAACTCTTTTTGAGGATGTTTGTATGTATCTGTTTATCTGCTGCTGGTGCTACAGGAAGAAGGATGTGGGAAGAAAATCTTTTTAGCCTTTTAAAGAAAGGAAATATGTTTTATTCACCTGGGTTTTGGATGCCATAAGCTCTTCTTTGGGACTCTTGTGATGCAATTCTTGTTTCCCAACCCTGATTTTGGGTTCTTTTAATAATAAAAAATTAGGTTTTTCTTATGAAATGTTTACGAAATTTATTTATTAGCCTTTAATTGGTCAAATGTATTAATGTTTTATCTTAATTTGATTATAATTGTATTCTAAGTATTTTAATTATTTACCATTTTTATGATCTTACAGATCCATATATATTACTAAAAAAACCAAAGCTATATGATACAAATCTTACAACCATCAATGTTTTGATAGCCGATTACTTGATGTGGATTTATCATTGGTAATGTTGATATAATCTATGCATCATTGAATTGAATATCAAATGTAAAATGCAGTTGGATGGATGGATCCGCACACATTCGGATGTGCATTTTCCTTTTAATATTCTTTCAGTTGGGTATGAATTACACTCAAATTGAATATCGCATCTAAAATTAAGTTTAGTGTTTCATTATATAAAAATTGAATGGATATAGTTTATTGCGTTACGATTATATTGTTGTTAATCATTTAAAAACAAAAACGAAATTGACACTACATGCATTAACCAAAGTGTTTCATCCACATCACTCTAAGGATCAACTAGCATCTGACCTTGAAGATGCTAAAAGAAATTGTATTTGTTTTCATCTACTAATCCATCCGGGAAAGAAACATGATTAACTTATTGTCCAAAAGTATTTTAACGATTGAAATATGAAGTGATGTTATAACAGAGATTTTTGTCTAGCGAGAACTAATGATCACATATTATTAGATAAAAGAAGAAAAGTATAAAAAATAAGAACTCACGACTGATATTTGCAAAATGTAGAGTAGAGCTTTGAGAGTAGAACACGAGTGTGTGTTGTTTGATTTGGCTTCTTCTAGCCCAACATTTTTATTAAAAAATATGAATTTCTATTACCTCAGGGTTTTTTTAGCAAAAAAACTTCAGGCAATATTATAAAAACAGGAAAAGAAAAGTAGAGACGCACCCTACAGAATCTGTTACCTCAGTTGTATGTGTAGTATTGGGGGGGGGGGGGTAATATTTTTTTTTATTTGTGTTCTTAAGAGTGAATGGATAGAAAATAATCTTTTATCTTCTTGACTAGGAGAGAAGGGAAATGAAAGATGTTATCTTTACAAATATACCTTTATTTATTCTATAGTAGAGCGTAATTGATTAGTATAATTTTTTTTTGAAAGACAATTGCATTTCGGGGGTATCCTGGACTTAGTCCAGACTAACCCCCCTTCGACCCGGCCACGATTCGGCCCACGATCTGGCCACGATACAGCCCTCGACCCGATATCCTAGTGTGCTCACCTCTGGATTCGAACCCGGGGTAGAAAGGGCTTCCACCACTTTCCCCCAGGCCTTTACCAGTGGGCTACAACATCTTTGGATAATTGATGAGTATAATTGTTTTCCTTCTCTTTCCTTTCCATCATTAAAAATAACTCGAAAATACAATATTTTTTTTTCCTAGCTACTTTCCTTCTCTTTTCCTTTCCTTTCTTCGGAAAAAAAACTCAAGAACACATTTTTATTTCCCTTCTCTTTTCCTTTTATTTCCTTCTTTTAAAAGACTCGAGAACTGTAACCAACCATATCGATTGCGATTTGTAATCAACATTCTACCTTAAGCAGCCCAATAAAATGTTAACCAGCCCAGCATTTTTTTTTTAAAAAGCAGCCCAATAAGATGATTTTACAGAGAAATTGTTGAAATAAACGTTTAATCATCCTACTTCAAAAAAATTGTTTAAATCATCCCTTGAATAAAAGAGTATTCATATAATTTTAGAGTGTTTTTGTTAAGCATTTGCATTCAGACCAACTTACATGAACTCGACTAATTTTACGAGTCTTGGAGAACAACAGTTGAGCTGATATTATAGTCACGAATTCCAGCAGAGCGCCTTCTATTTCTAATAGGCCACTAACTAGATCAGAATCATTCTCAACGAGTCCATAAGGAGCGATCGCAATTTTTTTGGAGAATTGTTGCCACCATATATGTTGTATGCATTTGTTGCATCCCATTTAGTTTGATTATTTGACAAACTATCTAATAGTACTAACGAGTTTATTTACTATCATGGTGTATTATAGATTTGTTGATCCTAAATTATTTGAGGAGCTCACGTTTTAAGAATTACTTTGTGCTTTAAAAATCAAGTAAGCTCAAGCGATTCTTATTTTATTCAACACAAATAAGTCGTTTATTTGTAAAAGTTAAATGTAAGATGTTTTCAAATATTTTATACCAAATAATTGTTTTAAAAAAATAACATTTGGACTTGCTTCCAAGTTCCAAGTAATTCTTGTTTTGCCATTTTTTTTATAGATAGTTGTTGAACAAATTTAACAACAGCTCAAAAATCATTACACTATTTTATCTGGTGTATTCATCTTCGGATAATATTTTTTTCTCTCTATCCCTTTTTATGTATGTATGTATTATATTGTAGGGTAATACATGTTTTTTCAATTGATTATAACTTTTCTATAACTAATATTTTCACTTTGTTATAAAAAAAAAGCACTTATGAGGGTTTTTTAATATATTGATATTTAGGGTGGTCCTTTTACAAGTGTCAAAAACACTAAATAACACTTGCATAAATCATTAAACCAAAACAACATACATCAAAAGATGTAGCATCCACTTGTGACTAACCTTGTATTTGAGTGTGCTCCCTAGGCAACTTTTTACCTATAAAGAAAGCTAATTAAAATGTTGCAACATACATATATGTTTTTATAGTATGAGAATTTCATTAACAAGTTTAATTAATGAAACTGTTTTTTCTTTAAAACATTACCTGTGCTTTCCAATTTGGTGTGCATCTCATATTATATTGAGTATTTGTTGCACTCACTTATAAAGTGTTAAAGTGACATTCTAGTTTCAATAAGTTGAATGCATTTGAGTTATTAGTGATAAAATTGAGGGATTTATCATAGAAAGGGTAACATAGGAGAATTCATCATGAGTCATAACAAGAATGAACCTGTCAATTGAATAAAATTTTGCAATATGATTGGTAGAATTAAAATTACTCAGATTTTGATTTCTGTCAACAAATTTCAAATCTTCTGTTACTTAATATATCATACTTTTTTATTTCCTAATCAAACAATCCGTGATTTAATTGAGGAATCTTGTAGATATAAATAAACTCATCTTTTTGTGATTGTTTCCACATCGAAACTCACAAACACCAAGTCCATAAACAAATCACGTTAGCCCTAAATTATTATAGATGTAAATCATGTAAATTGAAATGCATAAGGGGATTACTGTCAACAGATTAACGATAAGTGGAGAAGCTATTACTGATGTGTTGTTAATCGTGATGCACAACTTCGATTGGGGAAAGGTTGTTAAGCGGCGAACAACGACGTGATGCGTGCATCGTGATGCTTTTCTTGATATCGGACAACAACAAGCAACCTTATTCACAGTCACAATTCAGGGACAAAGCCATCGTGCCAACGTCGTACTGAGAGGGGGATGGGGAGCATAGGTCATCAAGTCAATGTCTCAATGAGGGGTAGATTGAGGCTAAAGGGGAGTTGGTCGTCGATGACTCGATGGGGGGGAGGGGGAGGGGTCATCTACAGTCATATGACCAATGACCCTCTACTTTTTTTGAATTAAGGGTGGGTTTGTCATTTATGTGGCCCCACCAAATGTTTGTGAGAAGTAATGGGACAAATATTAGATAGGAGGTGCTAAATACATCTCTAGTTACTAATTTTATTCTCAAACATCAATATAAAGACTCACTTTTATACGGTCCCACCAATGTTTGTGACATGTAAGGGTACACATATTAGGTAGGATACGCTAAATGTATCCTTACTAATTTTCTTCTTACACACGTCAATATCAAGACTTACTTTTTACATTCCTAACGCATAATTTGACATGATCCTGACATAAAAAGAGTGCATATAACATCACCCTATTAGGTAATGGTAAACGATTTAAATTAAAATTTTAGTATAATATAACAACTCAAACAATTTTAAACATGCAATTCATATAAAATAGAATATCCCAAAATCGTGTCCCAAAATTTCTTACATAACATCCAAAATTTGGTTGGCGGAACAACCTACACAACTGAGAATAATACTAACTAAGTAATAGTGTTAATACGCGACCGAGCATCCTTGCTAACCGCCCCGCTCACTTGCTAGAGCCTTTCATTACCTGTTTCCCTGAAAAGGTTTTAGTTTGAAAATGCGAGGGTTAGACCATGAGGTCTAGTGAGTCCCTCTTAACAGTTATCAAAGCATTTAAAACCGTTTATAATTTTCAGTATAAATCATCCACAAATCTGTTCATATAAAATCATTCACGGACAAGTCCGTCCCGTAAATCGGCACCCTGAAGTCACCCTAGGGTGACAACGAGTCAGTCTCATGTTGCCTTACAGGGCCACACTACCCCTGGCATAAACGGGTCACACCTCCCGACACGAGCTGGCGGGCCACACCCCCGACTTAGCCAATTTACAACTCAAATAATGTATGCATACATCCCATTTAAAACTGTAAACAACTATTAGGCAACCAAAAGCATAAGAATAAAACATGGCATATCTCATCATGTACTTGCTTTAGAAAACACATTAAAAGTCACGCATTTTAGTTAGAAAAACTCACCTGATATGCTTACTTTCTTTCCTTCTCTGTTCTGTACTTCCAAACGATCTACCTGAGTGAAAGGATAAAACATATAAGCTGACTAACCAATCTGTCCGGATATGACTTACCGAACACCACTACTTTCCGGATGTTTCTACTTACCGGACACCACAACTGTCCGAACACTTCTACTTTCCGAACGACCAAACATTCTGGATACACTACTTTCTGGGTAACTCTAATGTCCGGATTACTCTACCTTTCCGGATATCTTCCTATTTACCGGGCACGCATTCGGAAACCCACAATCCTTGAGACTTACCGGATACTCATCCGGTAACTCTCAAATGATGCTACTTTCCGGACGAGGCGCTGTGACGTACGACAGAGGCAAAATCCACACTAATCCCTTTTAAATGATACGATAAAGTAGTAAATAACTACACAATCGATCTTTAACCATTCCCCGACATGATTTACCAACTAACAACGATTTAAAGTAATTAAATCCTCTATTAGAGTCTCAAATATCTTAAACAAGTAAAAACTCTCAACATCCCAACAATCATCAACTCAATCCTAAAGAGTTATAGGTTAGGAATTACCTGATGGATTACTTGCAAGAAACGAAATCCAATCCTGCTCCTTCTTCTGATTTCAAGGCTTGATGATTCCCCTTTTCAAATGCACAAAAAACCCCTACCAAGACCCTTTTCTCCTCTCTCACAAGAATTCAGCCGTCAAACAACAATCAACAAATATGGAATAGAATGTTCACCTACGGTTTTGTGCCCTTTTATACTCCACCCCTTATTTACCAAATAGCCCCTCAACTTCCACTTTTATTACACCTATCCACAACACACTGAAACTATTCCATTTTGGTCTTGGTTGTTACAACACTCCCCCCTCAAAAGAATTCCGTCCCCGGAATACCATTTTCAAAAAGGTGAGGGTACCTGGACTTCATATCTGATTCCACTTCCCACGTTGCTTCTCGTCCCTTGTGATACTTCCACTGAACCTTCACCAAACGAACTTCTTTGCTCCTCGTCTTTCGTACTTTACTGTCTACGATCTCGATTGGCTCTTCTTCGAACATCAACTTCTCATCAATGCTGACATCTTCTAACGGAATAGCCACATCGGCCTCGGCCAAACACTTCTTCAGGTTTGACACATGAAAGGTCGGGTGAACCCTTCTCAACTCTTCCGGCAAATCTAGCTTATAAGCAACCGCACCAACTCGCTCAATGATAACGAAAGGTCCAACGTACCTCGGTCTCAACTTTCCTTTCTTCCCGAAATGCACCACTCCTTTCCAAGGCGAGACTTTTAGCATTACTTTGTCTCCCACTTGGAATTCAATAAGCTTTCTTCTTCTATTCGCATACTTCCTCTGTCGATCTTGCGCGATTCTCATCCTTTCACGGATTACTTCAACCTTATCCGCCGTTAGTTGTACAATTTCCGGTCCGGCCAATTGTCTTTCTCCTACCTCATTCCAACACAAAGGCGTACGGCACTTTCGTCCATACAAGGCTTCAAATGGCGTCGCTTGGATGCTTGCGTGGTAACTATTATTATAGGAGAATTCTATCAATGGTAGGTGCATCTCCCACGACCCCTTAAAGTCGATAACGCATGCCCGAAGCATGTCTTCTAACGTTTGAATGGTTCTCTCACTCTGACCATCCGTTTGAGGATGATAGGTCGTGCTCAACTTTAGTTGCGATCCCAACTCTCGTTGTAAACTCCTCCAGAATGTTGACGTGAACCGACTATCACGGTCAGACACTATGGATCGCGGCACTCCGTGCCTAGACACTATCTCATTAATATACAATTGGGCTAACTTCTCCAAAGAATCTGACTCCTTAATAGGTAAGAAATGCACTGACTTGGTGAGTATATTGATAATGTCGATTTTCGACATTATTTTTAATCTCAAACTAGGTGGTTCACACATGTCTTCAAGTGAAATACGAGTATTTAACGGTTTTTGGCGAGAAAGTACAGGTATGAGCATTATTATCCAAAAGAGCAGCAGATTCGAGTTCCGGAGCTGAAAACGAGAAAAATCGAGGAAATGAGAAACAGAGCCTGGCGCCAGTCTCCGCGCCAGTGAACTGGCGCCAGAATCCGTGCCAATGAAGATTCCAGTGCCTGGCGCCAGTCTTGGCGCCGACCAACTAGCGCCGGTATTCGCGCCGAGAGTCCAAATAGAAGCTGGCGCCAGTCCATCCGTGCCAGTGCTGGCCCCGACGTCCAGTTTAATAAAACACTTTCTGCAGCTAGGTTTTGGCAATTTTTTGGACACACGACGACGGCTGGCCAAGGGGCGATTTTTGGAGGAGAAACAGAGATTTTTGAAGAGGAAGACACGATGGAAACAGCTTAGGACGAGAAATCAAAGACGATTGAGCACGTGAGATCGAAGGGGATTCTTCTCAGGGAGTTATTTATCATTACCTCTAGAGCTTTTTGAACCATGAATTCTTTGAAGCTTTTTGTAACCATTCAGTTTCTTTCACACACCCCCAACATGAGCTAAACTACATGTTGGGGAGTTGGATGATGTTTGGATTATCGATGTAAATTTGGGATGATTTATGTTTTGGTTTTAATAGAGGGATGACGCGTTTGAACTTATGCTTACTGCTTTAACTAATTGATCACTGGTTAAATGATTTTTCTGTTCTTGAGTACGTTTGAGAGAAGTCTCGAGATCTAGGTCGGGTTCAATAGCCACCGAAGGGAATGAGATAGAGATATACCAATTCCTTCGGTGTTGTTTTCTAAATCTTTGTAATTAACTTAATTTATTTGTGAGATCGTGAGATAAACAACTTTAATTGAGTTGATTCCCGTTGTAGCTCGAAAGAGTGCAACGAGATCAGGTTTTGCAATTCATTGCTCGTTAGAACTAATCATAAATCACTCTGAAGCCTCATTAAGTAAGCCATTCAGATTCCAACCCTCCTTCTACCCTCTTAATTTCTCCAAATTAAACAACTTTTCCAACGTTTTAGTGTGTTTCCGTTAATTTAGTATTTCAGAAATTCAACCAAACCACAACTCGAAATTACGATCGTTCAGTTAATAGATTTTATAGTGATTGTGATACTTAGTTCCTAGTTCCCTGTGTTCGATACTCGTACTTTCAGTACTATTACTTGATTCGACCCGTACACTTGCGGTTAGATTTAGGGGGGGTGTAACCCCGCCTATCAAGTTTTTGGCGCCGTTGCCGGAGAACTAGTTGCAACTAATAGCACTACCAGCTATAAGCGCTATTACATTGAACATTTTTTTTATTTTATTTCACCACTTTCAGTTTTTGGATTGCTAATTGTGTTTGTTTTCTGTTTCAGGTACTAATTGGTTTATGCCAAGGAAAACCCGAGGGGAGAAACTCGAACCGATCGATCCGGAAATCGAAAGAACCGCCCGTCGTTTTCGAAAAGAATCAAAAGCAACAAAACATCCGAAAATCGAGATGGGCGACGAAGCACCTCCTGAGAGACGCCCTATGCGGTCGTTTGCCGATCCGAACGTGGCAGCCGCACACATAGGCATCCAAGCGCCCACCACTGCGGCAAATTATTTCGAGATTAAACCGAGTACCATCGTGATGGTACAGCAGAACCAGTTTGGGGGAGCGCCAACTGAAGACCCTCATGTACATCTTCGTGCATTTGAACGGATTTGCAACACGTTCAAGATCAATGGGGTAGACAAGAATGCAATCAAGCTGAGGCTGTTCAGCTTTTCTCTCAAAGGCCGAGCCGAAACTTGGACCGAGAGTATCCAACCGGACTTAATCACTACCTGGGCGCAACTGAAGGCTGCTTTTCTCCAGAAATTCTTTCCACCAAGCAGAACCGCCTAGCTCATGGCTGAGATCACCCATTTTGCTCAATGGGATCAACAAATACTGTATGAAGCTTGGGAGAGGTACAAAGATATGATCAAGAAATGCCCTCATCATGGGTTACAAGGTTGGGTCATCATCCAAACGTTCTTCAGTGGACTTCACCCAAAATTCAAGAATGATATTACAGTTGCAGCGGGTGGAGCTCTAATGGATAAATCTTATGAAGAGGCATGTGAGTTGATCGATAATCTGGCTGAAAACAGTTTCTCTACTCCAAGATCAGCAGTTAGAAGAGTTGCGAGTGTGCAAGAGAACGATGATCTGAAAGCAACAAAAGCTCAATTAAACGCACTTACAAGTCAATTGAAGGGGTCTTCTCTTCAATCGGCATTTATGATGGACGAGGGTATGCCGGATATGGCTCCACCCATGAATGAGCCGGAACAAGTTCAATTCTTGCAAAATCGGAACAACCGGCCAAGGAACGATCCGTTCTTGAACACATACAATGAGGGTTGTGATAACTCTATTTTTAGAGTTATTATTTCCTTTTATTTTCCATTTTATTTTGTCAATTTTAGCCATTTCACTTCTTAAAAACCCCCATTCTTGGTATATTTCATGAAAACGAGCAAAAGGAGTGAACCATGGTCTTTAATAAATTATTTGGTGGAATTTGGGTGTTTTTCACGATTTTTATCCACAGTGACTTGCGGAGTGCCCACTCCGCTCCCCACTCCTGAGATGACGAGAAGGAAAAAGAGAAAGAAAGTAGCAGCTGGGATTTAAGCATTTCTGGAGAAAAGAATGGATCAAAGAGCAGGTCAAATGAAGATAAAGGAGGACATGCCTTCCTTAAAGAGGAATAGTGAAAAGTACAACAACCTTGTACTATAAAGCAACATTTGGTGAAAAGGTGTTTACTATTCAAGGTATGGTGTGCAAATCTGCAGATCTGAAACATGGGACTAAACCATGGTTTTGTGCCATGCACATACCTTCCTCCTAGTATTTAATGAGGCCTTGGGGTGCCATTCAAAAGATCAAGGTTTTTACATTCTTACAATTGAAGTCAAGTAGTAGTTTTTGCTAGATATTGTAGTAGCTTTGAATTCTCTCAACTACCACATTGTTTTAGCTTTAGTTCTTTATTTTACTGCATTAGTTAAGTTTAATTTTATGTATTTCTTTCCTTGTAGTTTGTAATACACAGTGGACAGGGACGAATTCTCGTTCCCCACTGTGGGCTAAATTCAAGTCACTTTCAGTTTTATTATGTGCAACTTCTTCTCTTTTGCTTTCTTTACGTTAGTTATGGGCTAAACATCTTTAGGGATGTAGGAAGGAGAAGTACCTAGAATTTATTAAAAATGCTTGAGTAATCTTTATACTTGGAATATTTGTTGTTTTGGTCATTCATTCTCGATTCATGCCCAAGGATGCGAACAAGCCGGTCACTTGCAAGGATCTAATATCTAGTTCTTAACTCAGAAATGAGTAGAACGTAGTGACACGAGCTTGGATGATGCTAGGGGATTCGAAAGAATTCTTATGACACTTACGAA
The DNA here is from genome assembly GCA_033807775.1 of Saussurea involucrata. Taxonomy (NCBI): domain Eukaryota; kingdom Viridiplantae; phylum Streptophyta; class Magnoliopsida; order Asterales; family Asteraceae; genus Saussurea; species Saussurea involucrata. The sequence goes on from CM066314.1 coordinate 232,646,362, forward strand.
AGTGAGGTCGGCACAGTGAGCTAATCTCATCCCACTGGAGTAGTAGGCAAGCTGGTTGGTGTATCTAAAAATACTTAGAGTATTTGTCTCTACACATTCCATCGAGGCCTGAAAAGGCCCACTTTTGAGATTACCATTGACAAGACAACAAATACTAAGAGTATGGGATTTTTATCTTAACGGTGTGAGTATTTCGTAACCGGGCTTTTCTAGCGAAAATGCCTACCTCGAATACAAGGATCACTTTGAAGACCGAGTATTTAGTATAAAATCTAGGGAAAATCTAACCTACATTCCTTCTTTTAAATCTTTAGTAAATCGTTAAAAGTAGCTATTTCACCAACCAAACCAAAGTATTATTTTCTTCTGTTATTGAAACCTGTAAAAGGAGCTCATGAGAACCGTATTGTCTTGATTGTCCAGTCTCTGTGGATTCGATTATGGTATTTTACCAACTATTACTTGCTGTGACGATCATAGTGGACAGTGTACACTTGCACTTACCACTGTGGACATCTTGCAACCCACTGCGATTAAAACACATATTTCGCACGTACCAAGTTTTTGGCGCCGTTGCCGGGGACTGGCGTGATTTTTAATCTCAAGACATTAGTTTTTGTTCGAGCCTGAGTAACTCGTTTTTCTAAGCTGTTCGTGTTGTATGTCACGGCGACAACTCGAACATTTGGTTCCAATAGATCTTGAAATAGAAAAAACCTTGCGAAAAACACGAAGAAGCAAGAAAACAAATCGACAACCCCCTGTGATACCCACTGTGAACATGGCTGAAAGACCACCTGTCATGGAGACCACAATAACGATTGCCGATAGCAAAGATCGAAAAATACGGGACTATGCTACTTCCGGAGCTAGTGATTTAAGCTCCGGGATTCTAAGGCCCAACATTGTAGCAAACCCTTTTGAACTTAAACCGGTAATGTTTCAAATGATCCAAGCCATGGGTCAGTTTGGAGGATCACCAACTGAGGATCCGCACTCACACTTAAAATCTTTCTTGGAAATGACCGATTCCTTTCAGTTGCAAGGTGTGAGTGATGAAGCATTAAGACTAAGACTTTTTCCTTTTTCACTAAGGGATATGGCGAAGTCATGGCTGAACTCGCATGCACCTCACTCGATAACCACTTGGCAAGAACTTGCCGATAATTTTTTGCAAAAATACTTTCCTCCAACGAGGAATGTAAGATTTCGAAATGATATAATTTTGTTTAGGCAAGAAGAAGATGAGGCTGTATCGGATGCATGGGAACGATTTAAAGATTTACTTCGAAAGTGCCCACATCATGGCATCCCACATTGCATCCAATTGGAGACCTTTTACAATGGTCTTTCAAATGCAGCAAAAATCATCTTAGATGCAACAGCCGGTGGAACATTCACGAGTAAAACCTACAATGAAGGATATCAAATCTTATAAAAAGTGTCCAACAACAATACCGAGTGGTCCAATCCTAGAGCGGTAGTACCAAAGACCAACACCATCGATTCCGAAGCGCTCAAAACCATGAATGCGCAGTTAGTGGCCTTAACAAAATTCGTTTTGAATCAAAATAGAGGCCAAGTCAATTCTGCAACTCATCTAGCCGAAAACTGCTCCCTCTGTGGAGAGGAGCATCTTTTTGACTATTGTCCAGCAAATCCCGAAGCCGTTAATGTTATAGGGACCAACCCGAGGAACAATCCCTATTCGTAGACTTATAATCCAGGTTGGAGAAACCACCCAAATTTCTCTTGGGCTGGTAATCCAGGATTCCAACCCCACGGGGCGAGTCATACTCAGCAAAGACCACACAATCCCCCTGGATTTCAACAACACCACAGTGGGCAGTCCTCACAGAACTTTCACCAAGGACAGTCCTCACAACCATACCAACCACGATCCAATCAACCAGCTGAGGTTCAACAATCGATTGAATCTATTCTCAAAGGTTTTATGAATCAAACTCAAGCTGCCATTAGGAACATAGAAACTCAAGTAGGACAACTAGCCGTTGAAGTAAAGAATAGACCACCAGGGACATTACCTAGTGACACCGAACACGCTAAGGTGATAGGAAAAGAGCACGTCAAGTCCATCACTCTGAGGAGTGGAAAAGATCTGAAAGATATCGTTTTTGAGTCCGATGATTCGCCTCAAATACCCACTGTGGTCACCACAGTGGGCACTTCTCAAGTCACTATGATCCCCACAGTGGGGACCGACATATGATACGAGGTTTTTGCACCCCGAGAATCTAATCGCAAGTGTACGGTGTCGAATCAAGTAATAACGTACGGTAAGTACGAGTATCGAATCCACGGGAACTAGGAACTAAGTATCACAATTACTATAGGCTCTATTAACTGAACTATCGAATATTGAACGGTTGGTATTAAACTACTTAAATGCGAGAATTAAATCAAACACAAGACAAAACAGTAAACAGCTTTGGAAAATCAGATAGAGAAAACAGTTGAGGGTTGGAAATCCAATGGTTCTCGCATACAAACGTCTGACTCAATTCAAATACCAGTTATTCCTATCAATGAATACCCAATCTTTATCTAATCATTGTTCTTTCTCAAGCTACAACGATTTTATTTGCAAAGCATGGTTCGTTTACAAGCAACCGTTATTTCTATTTTGAAAACATAAGTTTTATCTTTCGATCTCAACATATAGGGTTCAAAACGCATTAAGCTTAAGATTCAAACGGGACTAAGATTTACTCGGTATATCTCTATCCTTTCTTAACTTAGACATGCAATTCCTAATTCTACTTCTCAATTACTTCTCTCGAACATAAATTGAAAGCAATAAAACAATTGTAAGGTAGCTAATCTCACAAAAGCATTAAACACCAAATTGCATTCATTCATTAAAATAGGAAAACTGATAAAGGTCTCAGGTCATCTGTTTACAAGCTTAAACCACATTCATTCCAACCCCCAACATGAACCGGTTAGTTCATGTCGGTGGTGGATTCAAACACAATAGAAAAAGATGGAAACAAGTATGTAAACATGATAATCGTGGCAACTGTAAATGGAATGGTTACTCCCTTCTATCGTGCTCGTCTCTACTTCGCGTGATGAACGTGTATCTGATCCTCCCTCTGTCGTGGCTCCAACGGGTGTCACTCGGCTCTGAAAATCGCCCCCGGAACTGCTCTGGCCGTCATGTGAAAGTTGCGTCTCGAATAATGACCTAAAACCCGAATTAAAATACTGAAAATCGCGAAACAGTGGGTTACGCCACTTGCCACGCGACTTGTAAGTCGCGTGGTAAGTCGCGCGTGTCATTTTGGCTACGTGGGTCGTTTTCTGGTTCGCGGTTCGGGTCCTGGTTCGGTCGCGGGTCTTGGGCTTGACTTTTGGGCTTCCGTTAGGCTTCGTTTTGGCTCTTTTTGGGCTCTTTTTAGCTTTTTTTCTCGAGGATTACTGCCTTTTTGATAACTTGTATCAAACACTAGATAAACCGTAAAATACACGCCTTTTTACTTGAATGCAAGCCAATCTCATTGGTTTGAGAATTGAAAATAACGCCAAAAAGTGGCGTTATCAACATCCCTGACCTTCCCACTCTTGGACCTGTTCCAAAGCCTACTGTTCCAAAGCCAATACCACAACAAACTCAAATTGACCCACGAAGCATTCCCTTTCCTCAAAGAATGAAGCCTAAAAATGTCGATGTTCAGTTTAAAAAATTCTTAGACATTTTTAAGCAGCTTCACATTAACATACCCTTGGTAGAAGCTCTTGAGCAAATGCCAAGCTATGTTAAATTTTTAAAGGATATTTTGAACAAAAAAAGAAAGTTGGGTGAGTTTGAGACTGTGGCTTTGACCGAAGAATGTAGTGCCCTCCTAACTAGCAAGATTCCACCTAAGTTGAAAGACCCGGGTAGTTTCACCATTCCATGCACAATAGGAGGACAAGAAGTAGGTCAAGCACTCTGTGATTTAGGAGCTAGTGTCAATTTGATGCCATTGTCTATTTTTAACAAGTTAGGTATTGGAGAGGCTAGACCCACAACCGTGACTTTACAACTAGCCGACCGGTCCATTGCCTACCCAAAGGGTAAAATAGAAGACGTTTTGGTCCAAGTGGATAAATTTATCTTCCCTGCCGATTTTCTAGTTCTAGATTATGAGGCCGATAAAGAGATCCCAATCATCTTAGGACGTCCGTTTCTTGCAACTGGACGAACTTTGATTGATGTGCACAAAGGAGAACTCACAATGAGAGTTAATGACCAAGAGGTAACATTTAATGTGTTTAAATCCCTCAAGTATATAGACACCGAAGACTGCTTTGCTTTAAGTTCGATTTATGGATCCTACAGTCTGTGCACAGTGCCCACAGTGGGAAGTACAATGCCCACAGTGGGGAGTGAGAGTGAGCACTCTGACCTTGAGAGTGATGACACTTTTGAGGATGAGTGTAACGAAATAGTGGCAGCCTTTGAACCTTTGGATTTTAAGGACAGAAATATTCAACCCCCTTCAATAGAACAACCTCCCGAGTTAGAGCTTAAACCATTGCCTTCCCACTTGAAATATGCTTATCTCGCTAAGGATAATAAACTTCCCGTTATTATCTCTTCCAAACTTAGCGAGAACCAAGAACAACGTCTGATTGATTTGTTGATAAAGCATAAGAAGGCAATAGGTTGGACCATAGTGGACATTAGAGGTATTAGCCCCTCTTTATGTCAACATAAGATTAACTTGGAGAGTGACCACCCTGGGAAAGTCCAACCTCCAAGAAGGTTGAATCCCATCATGAAGGAGGTAGTTAAGAAAGAATTTTTGAAGTGGTTAGATGCCGGTATTATCTATCCCATTGCTAGTAGTAGTTGGGTGAGCCCCGTCCAATGTGTCCCTAAAAAGGGAGGGACAACCATAGTGAAGAACGAAAAGAACGAGCTCATCCCCACTAGGACTGTCACGGGGTGGCGAATATGCATGGACTATAGACAACTCAACCTAGCCACTAAGAAAGACCATTTTCCCCTACCTTTCATTGACCAAATGCTTGATAGGTTAGCGGGAAATGAATTTTACTGTTTTCTAGATGGATACTCCGGATACAACCAAATCCATATCGCCCCCGAGGACCAAGAAAATACCACCTTTACTTGTCCCTACGGTACTTTTGCATTCCGGAGAATGCCATTTGGATTGTGTAATGCCCCCGCCACTTTCCAACGTTGTATGATGGCCATTTTTACCGACATGATAGAGGACACCATAGAAGTTTTTATGGATGACTTTTCTGTGATAGGGACATCGTTCGACAACTGCCTAGGAAACTTAGAAAAAAGCCTAGTGAGATGCAAGACCCACGACCTTATTTTGAATTGGGAAAAATGCCATTTTATGGTAGAAGAGGGTATTGTCCTAGGTCACCTTGTTTCAAAAAGAGGGTTGGAAGTTGACAAAGCCAAGCTTGAAGTAGTGGCACAACTTCCCGAACCCACAACTGTAAAAGGCATACGAAGTTTTTTGGGTCACGCAAGTTTTTATAGGAGGTTCATCAAAGATTTTTCAAAAATTACCAAACCCCCATGTAATCTGTTGCAGCTTGAAAAATAATTTATTTTCACCCAAGAATGCCGAGATGCTTTTGAAAAAATCAAAGAGGCCTTAGTTACTGCACCCATAGTGACCACTCCTGACTGGTCACTCCCCTTCGAGGTCGTGTGTGACGCAAGCGATTGGGCAATGGGGGCAGTTCTCGAGCAAAAGAAGAACAAAATCTTTCACCCCATTTATTATGCAAGTAAAACACTGATTGAAGCTCAGATTAATTATACTGTCACTGAAAAAGAATTACTTGCGGTGGTGTTTGCTTTTGATCGTTTCAGGTCATATTTGATAGGGACGAAGGTAATAGTGCACACGGATCATGCAGCGATAAAATACTTGATCACCAAGGCCGATTCCAAGCCTCGGTTGATTCGGTGGGTTCTATTGTTGCAAGAATTCGACCTTGAGATCGTTGATAGGAAAGGAACAAGCAACCAAATAGCTGACCACTTGTCCAGGCTAGAGAAGATAGTGGGCACTGTTGATCCAACTCCAGTCAAAGAAAATTTTCCCGATGAGCAATTGTTAGCAGCTCAACATCACGAAAATAATATTCCTTGGTATGCTGACATTGCAAACTTTTTAGCAAGTGGACTAAAACCCCACGGGATGAGTGGACAACCATTTAAAAAGTTTTTACATGATTCGCGTCAATATGTTTGGGATGATCCTTTCTTGTATAAGATAGGGACGGACCAAATATTGAGACATTGTGTCCACGGGAGTGAGCAACATCATATACTCCAAGGTTGTCATACATCCCACTACGGTGGCCACTTTGGTGGAAACCGCACGGCAGCAAAAATTTTACAAAGTGGGTTCTTTTGGCCCAATGTGTTTAAAGACTCTTTTGCATTTGTGAAAAATTGTGAGCAATGTCAACGCACCGGGAACATTTTGCAAAGAAACGAAATGCCTCTTAACAACATTCTAGAGTTAGAACTTTTTGATGTTTGGGGGATCGATTTCATGGGACCTTTTCCAAATTCAAACAATAATTTTTATATCTTGGTAGCGGTAGACTATGTTTCGAAATGGGTGGAAGCCGTTGCTTGTCATTCTAATGATGCCAACACCGTGGTGAAATTTTTGCATAAAAATATTTTCACCCGATTTGGAACACCACGGGCATTAATTGGTGATGAAGGCACCCATTTTATAAACAAAGTCATGGCCTCGGTCCTTGCTAAATATGATATACATCATAGAGTGGCCACCGCATACCACCCGCAAACCAACGGTTTAGCGGAACTTTCAAATCGCGAAATCAAAAGTATTTTAGATAAAGTCGTTAAACCACATCATAAAGATTGGTCAACCAAACTTGATGATGCTCTTTGGGCCTATCGCACGGCCTACAAAACTCCTTTGGGAATGTCTCCATTTAAATTAGTTTTTGGCAAAGCGTGCCATTTACCGATTGAATTGGAGCACAAGGCATTTTGGGCCCTTAAAGAGCTTAACATGAGTGAGGGTGCTGCGGGAATTAAAAGATGTTTGCAAATGCATGAGTTAGAAGAGTTGCGTTACCACTATTATGAAAACGCAAAATTATACAAGGAAAAGACCAAGATGTGGCACGATCGAAGAATCAACCATAGGGAATTCATGGAAGGCCAACAGGTTTTATTGTTCAATTCTCGTCTTAAACTTTTTCCGGGTAAGCTAAAATCCTGATGGACGGGACCATACACCGTGGTCAAGGTTAGTCCCTTTGGAACAGTGGAGTTAAAGTCCCCACAGTCAGATCAAACATTCAAAGTCAATGGGCAGAGAGTGAAGCATTTTCTGAACGAAAGTGCCCACATTCCATCCCACTCTCCACCCCACTATGATTAAGAAACATCGGGACCACTTGTAAATATTTTATTTCAGTTGTTTGCTGTCTCTTTATTATTTTTGGTCTTTTTAATTCTGCATGGTAGTTTGTTTTGCATGTGTGTAGGAGAGTTTGAAGATTTTTGAAGAGGAAAGAAAGAGGGCTGAGGCTGAGGTATCTGCTGAAGAAGCGGAATTGCAGAGAAAGGTTGAGAAAGATTATCAGGACCAGTATAGTAAACTTGGGGATGTTATAGAAAAGGATGCAGTGATGAAAGATGCCCACAGTGGGGAGAGCCCCATTCTTCGGGCCATGAGGAAAAAGGGAGTGGTCACCAGGTCTAAGGTGACCATGGCACAGAAAGAACCGACCAAGAAGCCAAAAAGACAAGCGTCACGAAAAGGTAAAAATCCCGAACCCTCTTTGAGTTCATCCTCTATGGAGATTGATGTTGGGGATAAACAAATCCAAGCCAAAAACCCACATCAATCCACAGTGGGCACTGAGCATGCCCCCAGTGGGGTGCCCAGGCAATTCACCACTCCAGAAGTGGCTGCCCACTATGAATGCATTTCAAAATAGAAACTGAACTTAGAGAGGGGTTTCGACCCCGATTTCAATGAGGCCAACCCATTTGTTAAGGATAGAATTGTGGCGCAAGACGGGTCGATATTAGCCGCTGCCAATAGACGCGCCAATGCCTCTTTAGTACGTGAATTTTACGCCGAGGCCTCTCAAGTTAAGGACCCCACTGTGATGATTCGGGGAAAACAAGTTAGTTATAATACAGGAGCGATTAACCGGGTATTGGGAAGAAGGAGCCCGGGTGTTTGTGAGTTTGCGCAGTTTTTAAAGAAGATGACCCTGGCGGATGAGGATCTCATTTTACGAGAGATAGCAGCCGAGGGGAAGCCATGGAATAAAGATGGCTAGAGAAGGTGTCTAAACGCTAGCTCCCTCACTACCGAGGCCGTTGTTTGGTTCCAATTTCTCCGTGCCTCTTTGTCCCCGACATCACACGATACAACTTTGTCAATGCATAAGTGTGCTCTGTTATACTGCATCCTCACTGAGAAAAAGATCAACGTGGGAATTGTCATGCATGCGGCCATTGATCAGACGCGAACCCGAAAGAAGGTAATCTTGCCCCTACCTTGCCTTATTACTTTATTGATGATAGAAGCAGGTGTACCTTCAGCTGTGGAGGATCAGTGGTTTGATTCCACAAGTAACATCAGTGTGGCAACAGTCCGAAAAATGGGAAGATGCATCACCACTCCTCCCAACGAGCCCGCTGAAGATATTCCCACAGTGGGGACTGTTAACCCCATTGTGGGCATTGTTGAGGAGCACATTGTGCGAACACCTCGTACACCACTCCGTCCATCCGCTGCAGAAAGTTCAAACAACCAAATGACTGAGATCCTGAGAGCTTTAAAGAAGCTCACGTACCGAATCGATCTGCTGGAAGGTGAGCAAAGGTATCAAAACAGGGCCACCCGAAAATTTTGGATGTATACGAGAGAGCGGGATGAAGTGCATGCCCAGATTTTTAAAGAGACCAACCCGGTGTTAGCAGCTCAACTCCCAGAATTTCCAGAAGATATCTGCCCGACATATGCCAGTGATGACGAGTTTGAAGAGGACGACGCCACAAGTTCACCAGATGCCACCCCGACTCCATGATTGGTTTGTTAAAAACAATGGTTTCACTCGTTTGCTTACTAAAACAATTTTAATTTCTGTTTGTTTTATATTTTGTGCCTATGGCTAGGCTTTGACAATGTTTGCTACATATTTTTATTTTGGTTGTGAATGCATGAAATCCTACCGCTAGGTAGGTACTTTTGGGTACTAACGTTTTTATTGTTTGAATGCTTGTTGATTTCGTTTCCATTTCAAGGTACAACTTTCGGCTTCCAACTTAAAAAGGTCCCTTTTGTAAGTACAAAATCACAACTTGTCCTGTGAAATGATATAGGCCATTTTCCAATTCCAAACACAAGCCTTTTTGTACCCCCAACCACCTCCTACGCTCTTTCATTCCATGTCACATTGGGGACACTGTGAGATTTTAAGTTTGAGGTGGGAACTTCCAGAGTGACTTCCAGTCTGCCCACAGTGGGGACATTGTGAAGTCTAAGTTTGAGGTGGGTAAAACCATACCCACCTCCCAAAAAAAACCCCAAAAACAGAAGAAAATCGGAGTGTCACTTCGCAAAAATTGATGGTGTGCCTTTTTCTGGACCATCAAAGTGTTCACTCCTAGAAAAAGATCGTGTGCCTATTCTGGACCATCAGAAGAACAATTGCCATACCCAAATAAAGCCTGAAAGTGTACGTACTTATCATTGCAAAATACTAAACACCCACTTCTAGAAATAAAATCTCAAAGCGAGATCTTCGGTCCATGTTTGGAAATTCTTGCCAAAACCCTTGGGAAAAGATTCAAAGCCATACTTCAAACCCAAGAAAGCCCTATTGATCAAATGGTAAACAAGGGAAAGATTTCGTCAAGTACAAAAGTGAAGTTTTTAAGTTTGGGACCGAAGGAAGTATCGAAGGAAGGAGATCAACGCCCATTCAAGTCAAGAAGTATGTAAGTCCCTCAAGGTTCAAATGCATTGTTTTTCATTTTATTTCTTTCTTTTTATTACTTGGGGACAAGTAATGATTTAAGTTTGAGGTTGTGATAACTCTATTTTTAGAGTTATTATTTCCTTTTATTTTCCATTTTATTTTGTCAATTTTAGCCATTTCACTTCTTAAAAACCCCCATTCTTGGTATATTTCATGAAAACGAGCAAAAGGAGTGAACCATGGTCTTTAATAAATTATTTGTTGGAATTTGGGTGTTTTTCACGATTTTTATCCACAGTGACTTGCGGAGTGCCCACTCCGCTCCCCATGTAACGCCCCAAAATTCGGGCCAATTTAAACCTCAAGTTACAACAGGTTATGACAATAAAACTACAACTTATATAGATAGCAAGGAATTAACCATCAAGAGTGTATTTACAATACAGGATACTTCAAACAACCTATCAATCTAATCATGTCACTACAATCAGATTAATTGATGTTATCTAAGCTATCCTTCAAAAATCTCCTCTTTCGTAAATGCCACTTCTGCTATTCCAAAAACACTCGTCCCACAACCCTTTATTTGCCCGAGCCTGACCCTGGTAAGAAAACATTATATGAAACGATTAGGCCAACGCCTAGTGAGAACATTCATTTCAATAATAACATTTGCAAAATCAATGTAAACAAGTTACAACAAACCTGGTTACTCCTTTTCTTACCGTACGTATAATTCTATTTCATTATACAATTTTATCCAATCCCATGACTATGACTGACAACAAATCCATCAGCCTATCATACCCCAGAGCCACACTACGAATCTTCAAAGATTCTAGATCAATGCTCTCCACCAATAAATCGCGATTACACACGCCCATTTATTAGTAAGGAAGCAGAGATTACAAGTACTTATGTCAACCTCACTCTCTTCCTTAGAAATCAGGAATAACGATTAATACCACACGCCTATTCCATGATTTCCCACACACACTGGAATAACGATTAAACGAGTAATACCACACGCCTATTCCAAGTGATTACCAAACTTTAGTGCCTATGGATCCATTACACTTAACCCCTTCCTGCCTAGCATCATACTAACGCATGCTATATACCTAACATATTACTGTTTAAAAGTACATATGTTCAAGTGGCATACGATATATGTCAATTTCTAAATCGTACCTTTCCACGATTTACTAAACTATACTTTCAAATTCCTAGAATAGTATAGATATTACAAAGTCTCTGGATACCTTAACTATTACATTTTTAAGTTCATATCCAGGATCTATTACAAAGTCTGCAAACTGACTCTTTTATCCAACTCCCGGTATTCCCCACTCCCGGTATCCCATCTCCCGGTATCCCCATCTCCCGGTAGCCAACAATATCGGGACTTCACCGGAACTCGTAAGTACCGGGACACTCGAGTACCGGGACTTACATGTACCGGGACATTCAAGTACCGGGACTACGTACTGTTCGTTTCGATAAGTCCACAAATCGATTTTAAACATAAAATCAATTCAGCCTATTCATTCTAATCAGTTCTCAATCACTTCATACAGCTATATTAAGGTTAGTATAACTTAAAAACACTGATTTATACAACGAATCGAATGAACTCACCTTTTGCAGCAAGACTTGTTTCTCTGCCAAAATCGTAAATCTCCAAATCTGTTGTAAACGATTTCCAACCCTATTCACAATACAGATACGTTTATAAACACAAAACTATAACAGATTGCTACTAGAAATCATTTCAAATCTCTTACCAAAATGAGGGACCAAACTTCTTTCTTCTTTCTCTCTTTTCTTTCCTGCTTCTCTCTTTTGCCGACTCAACACAAACAAGAGTTCTCATTCTCAGTATTTTATCCACACAAACATTCTCAAAGTGACATAACTTACCCCATAGTTACATTAATTCCAATAAGTACACTAAACTTTCATTCTTTGAATTTCAACCTTAAATTGGATTATAAGACTTCCATACAATCCCAAGGTTATAACAATTGCAAATATAACCCAATTCTTAATAAAATACTAATAACAAAATTTAGGATGTTACAATACTCCCCAACTTAAAAATGATTTCTTCCCCGAAATCAAAATCAAGTAAACAAATGAGGATACTTATCTTTCATACTTTCTTCTGACTCTAAAGTCACATTAGTACCTCGATGATGTTTCCACTGTACTTTCAACATAGCTACTTCCTTACCACTTTCTGACTCTAAAGTCACATTAGTACCTCGATGGTGTTTCCACTGTACTTTCAACATAGCCACTTCCTTACCACTACGTAGCTTTCTAACCGATCTTTCCAAAATTGCCTCTGGTTCTTCCACACAACGACTCTTTTCATCTACTCTCACATCAGTGAGTGGTATCACATCCTCTTCTTGGGCTAAACACTTCCGAAGATAACAAACATGAAAGGTATTATGAACCCCTTCCAACTCTGGTGGAAGATCCAACTGATATGCTTGCAAACCAGTCCTTTTTGTGATAGTGAAAGGTCCTAGAAAACGAGGACTTAACTTCCCGCGTTTACCAAACCTTATCACACCCTTCCATGGGGACACTTTAAGCATCACGCACTCCCCAACTTGAAATTCTTTTGGTCTCCTTTTCGGGTCAGCATAACTCTTCTGTCGGTCCTGAGCTGCTTTCATATGCTACCGAGTTTCTTTCACCTTATCAGCTGTTTGTTGTACCAATTCTGGACCAGCAAACTATTTCTCTCCGGCTTCTAGCCAACATACCGGATTTCTACATTTTCGACCATACAAGGCTTCGAAGGGTGCTCTTCCGATACTGGAATGATAACTGTTATTATACGCAAATTCTACTAACGGTAGATGCGTATCCCAGTTACCTCCAAAATCCAATACACATGACCTGAGCATATCTTCCAAAGTTTGTATAGTCCTTTCACTCTGTCCATCAGTCTGTGGATGAAAAGCAGTGCTCAAATTAACTTTCGTACCCAATTCCTCTTGTAATGATCGCCAAAACCTTGAGGTAAACCGACTATCACGATCTGACACAATCGACACTGGTATACCATGTCTTGACACCACCTCATCAATATACAGCTTTGCCAACTTCTCAATTGGTGATGTTTCTTTCATAGCCAGAAAATGAACACTCTTAGTTAATCTATCCACGATTACCCATATTGTGTCGTTACCCTTTTGCGTCTTGGGTAACTTCGTCACAAAGTCCATGGTGATCTTTTCCTACTTCCATTCCGGAATTTCCAAAGATTGGAAACTTCCGTAAGGTTTCTGATGTTCTGCTTTTACAAACGAACATGTTCTACATGTTTCTACCTTCCGAGCCACATCTACTTTCATAGCCGGCCACCAATAATGCAATTTCAAATCTCGGTACATCTTCGTATTCCCAGGGTGTATGGAATACTTAGATCTATGAGCGTCTTCGAGAATCAGCTCTCGATTTTCTCCAATCTTTGGTACCCAAACACGACCTTGGAACAACTTTATTCCACGGCCATCTTCAGTCAACTGAAGGTGTTGCTTGCCCATCACTTCTTCTTTCAGGTTTACTTCCCGTAGAGTCTCCGCTTGTGCCTCTTTTATCTTTTCCATCAAACTCGATGTCACATCAATTCTAGCATTGATCGATTTCAAACATCCATTATACTCTTTCCTACTTAAAGCATCGGCCACGACATTTGCTTTACCGGGATGATAATGCAATTCACAATCGTAATCTTTAAGTAATTCTAACCATCTTCGTTGTCTCATATTTAACTCTTTCTGATCAAAAACATGCTGCAAACTTTTATGGTCAGTAAAAAGAGTACATTTGGTTCCATACAAGTAGTGCCTCCACAGCTTTAAAGCAAACACGACAGCCGCTAACTCCAAATCATGTGTCGGGTAGTTCTTCTCGTGTTCATTAAGTTGTCTTGACGCATAAGCAATCACTTTGCCTCGTTGCATCAATACGCATCCTAGACCCATCTTTGAAGCATCGCTGTACACCACTAAATCTTCTGTTCCTTCTGGTAAAGCAAGAACCAGAGCCTCACACAACTTTTGACGTAAAGTTCTGAAAGTCGATTCTTGTTTCTCCGTCCAGACAAACTTCACATTCTTCCTAGTCAGAATAGTCAAAGCAGATGCAATCTTAGAAAAGTTTTTAATAAACCTTCTGTAATAACCTGCTAAACCTAAGAAACTTCTTATTTCAGATGCACTTCTAGGTGTCTCCCAATTTGCCATAGCTTCAATCTTAGCTGGGTCTACCTTGACTCCTTCTGAAGTGATCACGTGACCTAGAAATTGTACTTCTTTTAACCAAAATTCACATTTTGAAAACTTCGCGTACAATTTCTCTCTCCTTAAAACTTCTAAGACTTCACGTAGGTGTTGTTCATGATCTGCTTCAGTCTTTGAATACAAAATGTTAGGACTAAAAGTCCTATAAAATAGAAAGTAATATAAAGAAAAGAATTGTTTTCTTTATTTGGTTGTAAAAGCCTTTTATGCTAAATGGGCATAGATTAGTGTTTGTGGTCCATGGGCTTAGGCTTAAAGCCCTTGGTATATAAAGTTGTTTTTCCAATATTTAGGTTAGTAGTGGTGAGATTAGCCGTGCGCTTAACAGTGTTTAGAGAGAGAGTTTGTTCATCATTCTAATCTTGTAACTCTCTGCATTCAATCAATAAAGGATTAATCGCTTCAAATTCTTTGTTACTTGTTAATTTGGGATCTACAATTGGTATCAGAGCTCCTAATCATCATGAGGGGGAGAACTGATACAAATTCAAAGACAAAGATCATCATCATGAGGGGGGAAAACGTTATAAAAGTTCAAAGACCCAGACTATTAAGTTGAGGGGGGAGTAAGCAAAAGTAGAGGGAGAGTAACTGTTATAACATGTGCTGAAAATATTACAACGTGCATGGTTCTTCTATCCGTTTAACAAAGTGCTGAAGTTTTCAAAGCTAATTCAACTCGTGATACTAAGAAGACCAATAGCATATTTCAAGGGGGAACGTGAAAGATATGAAGACAAGCAACACTAAAGTGCTTCAAAGATTCAAGACGAAGAGAAGATCAAGATCGGAAGAGTTCAAGTTCGTATTTTTTCTTTATATAACTTTAGGGGGAGATTGTTAGGACTAAAAGTCCTATAAAGTAGAAAGTAATATAAAGAAAAGAATTGTTTTCTTTATTTGGTTGTAAAAGCCTTTTATGCTAAATGGGCTTAGATTAGTGTTTGTGGTCCATGGGCTTAGGCTTAAAGCCCTTGGTATATAAAGTTGTTTTTCCAATCTTTAGGTTAGTAGTGGTGAGATTAGCCGTGCGCTTAACAGTGTTTAGAGAGAGAGTTTGTTCATCATTCTAATCTTGTAACTCTCTGCATTCAATCAATAAAGGATTAATCGCTTCAAATTCATTGTTACTTGTTAATCTGGGATCTACAATTGGTATCAGAGCTCCTAATCATCATGAGGGGGAGAACTGATACAAATTCAAAGACAAAGATCATCATCATGAGGGGGGAAAAACGTTATAAAAGTTCAAAGACCCAGACTATCAAGTTGAGGGGGAGTAAGCAAAAGTAGAGGGAAAGTAACTGTTATAACCTGTGCTGAAAATATTACAACGTGCATGGTTCTTCTATCCGTTTAACAAAGTGCTGAAGTTTTCAAAGCTAATTCAACTCGCGGTTCAACTCGTGATACTAAGAAGACCAATAGCATATTTCAAGGGGGAGCGTGAAAGATATGAAGACAAGCAACACTAAAGTGCTTCAAAGATTCAAGACGAAGAGAAGATCAAGATCGGAAGAGTTCAAGTTCGTATTTTTTCTTTATATAACTTTAGGGGGAGATTGTTAGGACTAAAAGTCCTATAAAGTAGAAAGTAATATAAAGAAAAGAATTGTTTTCTTTATTTGGTTGTAAAAGCCTTTTATGCTAAATGGGCTTAGATTAGTGTTTGTGGTCCATGGGCTTAGGCTTAAAGCCCTTGGTATATAAAGTTGTTTTTCCAATCTTTAGGTTAGTAGTGGTGAGATTAGCCGTGCGCTTAACAGTGTTTAGAGAGAGAGTTTGTTCATCATTCTAATCTTGTAACTCTCTGCATTCAATCAATAAAGGATTAATCGCTTCAAATTCATTGTTACTTGTTAATCTGGGACCTACACACAAGTATGTCATCAATAAAGACGATAACAAACTTGTCCAAGAAAGGTCGACACACTCTATTCATCAGATCCATGAAGACAGCTGGAGCATTTGTCAACCCAAATGGCATTACTAAAAACTCATAATGCCCGTATCTGGTTCTAAAAGCGGTCTTAGGAATATCTTCATTTCTAACCCGCACTTGGTGATACCCTGACCTCAAATCAATCTTAGAAAAACATCCTGCCCCTTGAAGTTGATCAAATAGATCATCGATTCTTGGAAGCGGATATTTATTCTTAATCGTCACTTTATTCAGCTCGCGGTAATCTATACGCATTCTCATAGTACCGTCTTTCTTCTTAACAAACAGGACTGGAGCTCCCCAAGGCGAAGAACTCGGTCTGACAAAACCTTTATCTAATAACTCCTGGAGTTGAGTCATCATCTCTTTCATTTCAGACGACGCTAAACGGTAAGGTGCACGCGCTATCGGAGACGAACCTGGAACGAGATCAATTCTAAACTCCACCTGCCTTTCAGTAGGTAGACCAGGAAGATCATCAGGAAATATGTCAGGAAACTCACGTACCACCTTGATATCTTCCAATTGTTTCTTTTCCAACCTTCCATCTAAGACATACGCCAGATAGGACATACATCCTTTCATTAAACACTTCCGCGCCTTCACAACCGAGATTAACGGAATTTCCCCCTTTTGCTTTTCCCCGAAGATGAATACGTCATCCTTATCGATCATTGGGATCCTAATTAACTTCTTTGCGCAAAATATTTCTGCTTGATTGGCCGTCAGCCAATCCATACCCACAACTATGTCAAACCCTCCAATTTCCATCAACAACAAGTTGATCGAAAATTTCGTCTCTTCTATAAGAATAGTACAACCATCAAGCCTTTCTCGAACCAAAGCTTGACCCCCATTAGCTACCTCTACTACTAAAGCATCATCTAAAGTAGTAACAGGCGTAGCTAATTTAGGATAGAATGATTTGGACACAAATGACAAATTTGCTCCACAATCAAACAAAATATGCGCAGGACAAGAATTAACAAGGAATGTACCCGAGACAACGTCCCTTGATTCCTTAGCTTCATCAGCGGTCATCTGAAAAGCTCGACCCGTTGGCTTCGGAATAACTGGTTTCTTACTCTGATCGCCGCTCTTTTTCAGCCTTGGGCACTCCCGACGAAAGTGACCCGGTTGCTTACACTCAAAACATGTATTTCCCCGCACTGGACAACTATTCATAGTATGCCCACTCTTTCCACACTTAAAACATTCAGATGCTATCACTCGACACTGCCCGAAATGCTTGCTCTTACACTTTGGACACCAGTTTGGTTCACGGCGTGATTCATAAGAAGTACCTTTACCAGCGTTCCTTGACCTCTGTGAATGCTCTGATCGACCTTCCCATTTCCGCTTCTCCCCAACTTGGGTCTTTTCTTCTTTATCCTTAGCATACACTTCCTCTATAACCTTTGCTTCCTCGATCGATTCTCTCAATGTTGAAGCTTTTGAACTCCGCACCCTTGACATCATATCTGTTGGTAAACCCTTCAGATAAGCTTTAACTTTGTCTTTCTCAGTCGGAGCCACATGCCCCACCAGGTTCAGCTTCTCCATGAAGGATTCTGTATACTTTCTCACAGTCATATTGCCTTTCTTGAGGTTCCTGAACTCTTCCTCGATTCGATCCATTTCAGTTTCGTTACAGTACTCCTCCAGAATCTTTGCTTTGAACTGATCCCAAGTCATAGCATTCAAAACAGAAGCTGACACAGAAGCTGCTAGCACATTCCACCAAGATAACGCGTTACCGCGTAACATCTGTGATCCAAATTTAACTTTAGACTTTTCATCATAACACTCACAAGCTCGAAAAGCTTGTTCAATTTCCCTTAGCCAATTCATGCAAGCTATTGGACTATCTTCTCCTTTGAATTCCGGTGGTTTACAGCTCAAGAAGGTTTTGTAAGAGCAATTTCTTTCAACCCTTCTTTCAGTCTCCGGCCCTGGGTTGCCAGTTGGATTTATCACACTAGTATCAACTCTTGTCCGTCTTGGTTCCGTACTTCGATCATTAAACAATTTCATGAAGATTTCTGCTTGTCTTCCCATGGTGGTGTTCATCATTTCAGCTTGTCTTTCCATTGATGCATTCATCAATCTGGTAACATTATCCATAATGCGTCCTTCCATACTTGCTTCCGATGGTGTTTGATCGACAGTACTGGTACCCACTCTATGTGCCGGATTACGTACTCCTCCTAAAGAAAGAAAAACTGGTGGCGTCTCATGAATTCCGCCTACTCCAGTTTGTCTTTCTCCCGTATCGTCTAACCAATTCCTATTCATAGAAGAATTAGGAGACCTCGGCGGAGTATTTACCATTGTTCTGGATGAGCACAAAAGAATACCCATCAGTAATGGTTTATACATAACTAGACATACAAAAACGTAATTTACCGCTAATCAGTCACTGTAACTATTTAGAAACAAGCATGCTTATGTAACAATATATTCATAAATAACAGTAGCTAATTGAAATTGTGAATATATTATACAGGAGAATCCTCGTTACCATCATTACAATACTAATTTCACGTATTTCCGTCACCTCTAAGACTATCCCGTCTTAGCATTCCTACCCATTCTCACGAATCATAACTTAATTCATCACAGCTTAAGTCTAAGTACCTCCTCAGCATACTTAGTTCGCTTAAACTAATGCTCTGATACCATATTGTAACGCCCCAAAATTCGGGCCAATTTAAACCTCAAGTTACAACAGGTTATGACAATAAAACTACAACTTATATAGATAGCAAGGAATTAACCATCAAGAGTGTATTTACAATACATGATACTTCAAAAAACCTATCAATCTAATCATGTCACTACAATCAGATTAATTGATGTTATCTAAGCTATCCTTCAAAAATCTCCTCTTTGGTAAATGCCAATTCTGCTATTCCAAAAACACTCGTCCCACAACCCTTTATTTGCCCGAGCCTGAACCTGGTAAGAAAACATTATATGAAACGATTAGGCCAACGCCTAGTGAGAACATTCATTTCAATAATAACATTTGCAAAATCAATGTAAACAAGTTACAACAAACCTGGTTACTCCTTTTCTTACCGTACGTATAATTCTATTTCATTGTACAATTTTATCCAATCCCATGACTATGACTGACAACAAATCCATCAGCCTATCATACCCCAGAGCCACACTACGAATCTTCAAAGATTCTAGATCAATGCTCTCCACCAATAAATCGCGATTACACACGCCCATTTATTAGTAAGGAAGCAGAGATTACAAGTACTTATGTCAACCTCACTCTCTTCCTTAGAAATCAGGAATAACGATTAATACCACACGCCTATTCCATGATTTCCCACACACACTGGAATAACGATTAAACGAGTAATACCACACGCCTATTCCAAGTGATTACCAAACTTTAGTGCTTATGGATCCATTACACTTAACCCCTTCCTGCCTAGCATCATACTAACGCATGCTATATACCTAACATATTACTATTTAAAAGTACATATGTTCAAGTGGCATACGATATATGTCAATTTCTAAATCGTACCTTTCCACGATTTACTAAACTATACTTTCAAATTCCTAGAATAGTATAGATATTACAAAGTCTCTGGATACCTTAACTATTACATTTTTAAGTTCATATCCAGGATCTATTACAAAGTCTGCAAACTGACTCTTTTATCCAACTCCCGGTATTCCCCACTCCCGGTATCCCATCTCCCGGTATCCCCATCTCCCGGTAGCCAACAGTATCGGGACTTCACCGGAACTCGTAAGTACCGGGACTCTATTGTATCGGGACACTCGAGTACCGAGACTTACCTGTACCGGGACTTACCTGTACCGGGACATTCAAGTACCGGGACTACGTACTGTTCGTTTCGATAAGTCCACAAATCGATTTTAAACATAAAATCAATTCAGCCTATTCATTCTAATCAGTTCTCAATCACTTCATACAGCTATATTAAGGTTAGTATAACTTAAAAACACTGATTTATACAACGAATCGAATGAACTCACCTTTTGCAGCAAGACTTGTTTCTCTGCCAAAATCGTAAATCTCCAAATCTGTTGTAAACGATTTTCAACCCTATTCACAATACAGATACGTTTATAAACACAAAACTATAACAGATTGCTACTAGAAATCATTTCAAATCTCTTACCAAAATGAGGGACCAAGCTTCTTTCTTCTTTCTCTCTTTTCTTTCATGCTTCTCTCTTTTGCCGACTCAACACAAACAAGAATGAGATATTTCTCATTCTCAGTATTTTATCCACACAAACATTCTCAAAGTGACATAACTTACCCCATAGTTACATTAATTCCAATAAGTACACTAAACTTTCATTCTTTGAATTTCAACCTTAAATTGGATTATAAGACTTCCATACAATCCCAAGGTTATAACAATTGCAAATATAACCCAATTCTTAATAAAATACTAATAACAAAATTTAGGATGTTACACCCCACTCCTGAGATGACGAGAAGGAAAAAGAGAAAGAAAGTAGCAGCTGGGATTTAAGCATTTCTGGAGAAAAGAATGGATCAAAGAGCAGGTCAAATGAAGATAAAGGAGGACATGCCTTCCTTAAAGAGGAATAGTGAAAAGTACAACAACCTTGTACTATAAAGCAACATTTGGTGAAAAGGTGTTTACTATTCAAGGTATGGTGTGCAAATCTGCAGATCTGAAACATGGGACTAAACCATGGTTTTGTGCCATGCCCATACCTTCCTCCTAGTATTTAATGAGGCCTTGGGGTGCCATTCAAAAGATCAAGGTTTTTACATTCTTACAATTGAAGTCAAGTAGTAGTTTTTGCTAGATATTGTAGTAGCTTTGAATTCTCTCAACTACCACATTGTTTTAGCTTTAGTTATTTATTTTACTGCATTAGTTAAGTTTAATTTTATGTATTTCTTTCCTTGTAGTTCGTAATACACAGTGGACAGGGACGAATTCTCGTTCCCCACTGTGGGCTAAATTCAAGTCACTTTCAGTTTTATTATGTGCAACTTCTTCTCTTTTGCTTTCTTTACGTTAGTTATGGGCTAAACATCTTTAGGGATGTAGGAAGGAGAAGTACCTAGATTTTATTAAAAATGCTTGAGTAATCTTTATACTTGGAATATTTGTTGTTTTGGTCATTCATTCTCGATTCATGCCCAAGGATGCGAACAAGCCGATCACTTGCAAGGATCTAATATCTAGTTCTTAACTCAGAAATGAGTAGAACGCAGTGACACGAGCTTGGATGATGCTAGGGGATTCGAAAGAATTCTTATGACACTTACGAAAGTGAGGTCGGCACAGTGAGCTAATCTCATCCCACTGGAGTAGTAGGCAAGCTAGTTGGTGTATCTAAAAACACTTAGAGTATTTGTCTCTACACATTCCATCGAGGCCTGAAAAGGTCCACTTTTGAGATTACCATTGACAAGACAACAAATACTAAGAGTATGGGATTTTTATCTTAACGGTGTGAGTATTTCGTAACCGGACGTTTCTAGCGAAAATGCCTACCTCGAATACAAGGATCACTTTGAAGACCGAGTATTTAGTATAAAATCTAGGGAAAATCTAACCTACATTCCTTCTTTTAAATCTTTAGTAAATCGTTAAAAGTAGCTATTTCACCAACCAAACCAAAGTATTATTTTCTCCTGTTATTGAAACCTGTAAAAGGAGCTCATGAGAACCGTATTGTCTTGATTGTCCAGTCTCTGTGGATTCGATTCTGGTATTTTACCAACTATTACTTGCTGTGACGATCATAGTGGACAGTGTACACTTGCACTTCCCACTGTGGACAGTTTGCAACCCACTGCGATTAAAACACATATTTCGCACGTACCAGGTTGGAAGAAGCACCCGAATTTCTCACGGAGTCAACCGCAAGGGCAACCAACCATGGCCCAACAACAGCAGCAGCAATACGGTAATAACTCCAACTTTTCTAATTCCTCTAATACTAACAATGTTTATCGTCCTCCAGGTTACAACCAACGGAAATACGATGAAGGGCAATCCGGAGAGAAGAAGTCGGGGCTAGAAGACATGATGATGAAGTTCATGTCTAAAATGGACAACACGGTTGAGGGATTAGTCGGTACAGTCAACACGGTCAAGGCGGCTACTGATCAGAATACAACATCTATAAAGCTTCTTGAAAGACAAGTGAGGCAAATTTCTGAAGCCCTACAAAACCGAGCTCCCGGAACCTTTCCGAGTCAAATCGAAAGGAAAAACCGAGAAGATTGCAAAGCCATTTGTAACACCCCAAAATCCGAGCCAATTTAAACCTCAAGTTATAATAGGTTATGACAATAAATACTTCAACTTATAAAAACAGGCAGTGGATTAACCGTCAAGAGTATATTCACATTTCAAGATCCTTCAAATAACCTATCAATCTAATTATGTCACTACAACCAGATTAATCAAGTTATCTATCCATCCATCAAAACCTCTTCTTTGTTAATTCCATCCACCTCTGCTATATCAAAACGCTCGTCCCACAACCCTTTACCTCCCCGAGCTGGTACCTGGTAAGAAAACATCATTTGAAACGATTAGGCCAACGCCTAGTGAGAACATTCGTTTCCAAGATAAGAATTGTAAAATCAATGCAAACAAGTTATAACAAACCTGATTCCCCTTTTCTTACCGCACGTGTAACTCTATTCCGTTAACACGATTTTACCCAATTCCATGAATATGACTTACACACATTCCATCATCATACCATGTCTCAGAGCCACACTACGAATCTTTACAGACTCTAGATCAATGCTCTCCAGAGCCACACTACGAATCTTTACAGACTCTAGATCAATGCTCTCCACCAATAAATCGCGATTACACACGCCATTTATCGGTAAGGAAGCAGAGATTACAAGCACTTATGTCAACCTCACTCTCTTCCTTAGAAATCAGGAATAACGATTAATACCACACGCCTATTCCATGATTTCCCCACACACACTGGAATAACGATTAAACAAGTTATACCACACGCCTATTCCATGTGATTACCAAACTTTAGTGCCTATGGATCCATATCACCTAATTGTACTCATACATGTATTTAATCAATATAAATTCCTCATAGCAATCGTATAAGCGAATATCATATTTATACCTCATAAATTCCTTATAGCAATCGTATAAGCGAATTATTTATCTCACATAGATTTCTCATAGCAACTGTATGGGCAAATCACATTTAACACATTCCTGCCTAATATCACACTAGCACAGTCTATAAACCTAACATACTACTCTTCAAGGGTACGTATGTTCAAGCAACATAAGGTATATGTCAATTTTTAAATCGCACCTTTCCACGATTAACGAAACTATACTTTCCAATTTCTAGAATAGTATAGATAATACAAAGTCTCTGGATACCTTAACTATTATATTCTTTAGTTCATTTTCAAGATCTATTACCAAAATCTGTAAACTGACTGTTTTTATCCAACTCCCGGTATTCCCAACTCCCGGTATCCCTAACTCCCGGTATTCAATACATGTACCGGAACTCATAAGTACCGGGATTTGCCTTTACCGGGACTTCCACTACCGGGGCCTACCACTACCGGGACTACCACTACCGGGACTTCCACTACCGGGACTTCACTACCGGGACTTCCACTACCGGGACTTCACTACCGGGATTGCTCCGGGACTCATAAGTATCGGGGCTACGTACAGTTTATTTCAATAAATCCACAAATCAACTTAACTGGTAAAATCAGTTCAATCTATGTATTCCTATTCAGTCCTCAATCAATTTATACAGCTATATTAAGGTTAGTACAACTTAAAAACACTGATTTATACAACGAATCGAATGAACTCACCTCTTGTAGTAAAAACCCACTTCTGCACAAAATCTGAACTTCAAACTGATGTTTATGATTCTGCAAATCCATCCAATACACAAGTTTGTTTAATCTAACATCAACAATGAATCTTTTATCAAACCAATACAAATTCCTTACCAGATCTGAATACCAAACTTGCTTTTCTTCTTTTCTCTCTTTTTCTCTTCCC
The DNA here is from genome assembly GCA_033807775.1 of Saussurea involucrata. Classification (NCBI taxonomy): domain Eukaryota; kingdom Viridiplantae; phylum Streptophyta; class Magnoliopsida; order Asterales; family Asteraceae; genus Saussurea; species Saussurea involucrata. Next base: position 232,670,688 of record CM066314.1, read on the forward strand.
CTGGTTCTCTAAACCGACTCACACAAGGCAAATGATATATTCGTCTTATCTCAAATGCTTTATCCATATACACACTTTAAATAAAACCAAACATACCCTCAAGATCCATTATTCCCAAAAGTACCACCATACTTTCATTACTTGAATTTTAATCCCCTTTTCTTGAATTATAATACCTCCATATAATCCAAGGTTTAAACTAGAAAACAAATACATCCAATTTCTTATTAAAACACTAATAACGAAAATTCAGGATGTTACACCATTCATCTGAGAAATGGTAAGGAACTGATTAGAGACCCGACCCGAGATTCATCGAAAGAAACCAATTCCAAAAGGCAAGATGTTGAGATCGTAGAGATGGATGAGTTGGAAGCGGATGAAGATATTGTTATTGAAGAGAATGATAAGGGTGAAGAGAAGAAACAAGAGCAACCACCCAAGCCAAAGCAACCACCGGTCAAGCCGGTAGCACCAAAAGTGCCCTATCCGAATAGGCTTAAGGCCCACAGGGATGATCTAAACTTTTCTAAATTTCTTGAAGTTTTTAAGAAATTGCATATTAACATCCCTTTTGAAGATGTTTTGGCACAAATGCCCTCATATATGAAGTTCTTGAAAGATATCCTTTCTAACAAAAGGAAGATTGAGGAGCATGTGACAGTTGCACTTACTGAAGAGTGCAGCGCAATCATCCAGCATAAGCTTCCCCCGAAGCTTAAGGATCTAGGGAGTTTTACTATCCCTATTCATATAGGCAATTCTGAATTTAGTAAGGCTTTGTGTGATCTTGGAGCAAGTATTAATCTAATGCCATTGTCTATTTTCAGGAAACTCGGGCTTGGAGAGGTGCAACCGACCAGTGTGACACTGCAGCTTGCTGACAGATCCATCAAGTACCCGCATGGTGTAATTGAAGATGTGCTGGTCAAGGTGGACAAGTTTTATCTCCCAGTCGACTTCGTGATCCTCGACATGGATGAGGATAAAGAGATACCATTGATTATGGGTCGGCCGTTCTTAGCCACGGGAGGAGCACTCATCGACGTAAAGGGAGGAAAGCTCACCTTGAGAGTGGGTAACGAAGAAGCTGTCTTCAATGTTTTCCGGGCAGCCAAGCAAAGCATGGGACCGAATGAGTGCTACCGGGTAGATGTGATGGATTCTTTGATGAGAGAAACACGTGGCATGCAAGTTTCCGGCGATCATCTGAATAACGCGTTGATGGGTACCGATTATGATCCGGAAAGCGAGAGTGTGATGCAATTAAATGCATCGCCATCATACAAAGGCCCGAGAAGACCGGTCATTGAAGATCTGGGAGAACCAATTCCCAAGTCCGAACCTTCATCGAAGATACCACCAAAGCTCGAGCTCAAACCGCTGCCCGATCATCTCGAGTATGCATACTTGGGAGAAAAAGACACGCTTTCGGTAATCATATCGTCTAAGCTGAATTCAGAGAATAAAGAGAAGTTACTAAGAGTTTTGAGAGAGCATCAAACTGCTATTGGATGGATGATAGCTGATCTGAAGGGTTTAAGCCCAACATTTTGCTCGCACCGCATCAATCTTGAAGAAGGGCACCGACCGGTAGTTCAACACCAACGTCGGCTCAACCCGAATATGAAAGAAGTGGTCCGAAAGGAGGTTTTAAAACTCCTTGATGCTGGAATTATCTATCCGGTTCCGGATAGTCCGTGGGTGAGCCCGGTCCAAGTAGTACCAAAGAAGGGTGGTATAACCGCTGTTCGGAACAACAATAACGAGCTGATCCCTTCTCGAACAGTTACCGGTTGGAGGGTGTGTATTGACTACCGAAAGCTAAATGATGCGACAAAGAAAGATCACTTCCCTCTCCCATTCATTGATCAGATGTTGGAGCGGCTATCCGGGCACGAGTACTACTGTTTCCTCGATGGTTATTACGGGTACAACCAGATTCCTATTGCACCCGAGGACCAAGACAAGACAACCTTTACTTGTCTGTACGGAACATTTGCTTATCGAAGGATGCCATTCGGTTTATGTAACGCTCCAGCAACCTTTCAGAGGTGTATGATGGCGATCTTCTCAGATATGGTGGAGAGGACGATTGATATTTTTATGGATGAGTTTTCAGTGTTCGGACCCTCATTCGATACATGCTTAGAACACTTGGAAGCCGTCCTTAAAAGATGCAAGGAAACGAGTCTTGTACTGAATTGGGAGAAGTGTCATTTCATGGTGACCGAGGGGATAGTGCTTGGTCATAAAGTATCGAAAGCGGGGATTGAAGTAGATAAGGCAAAAGTAGCGGTGATTGAGAATCTTCCTTACCCGAACTCCGTCAAGGGAGTCCGAAGCTTCTTGGGGCATGCCGGGTTTTACCGGCAGTTTATTAAGGATTTTTCTAAAATTACTAAGCCTTTGTGTTCTTTATTGCTTAAAGATGCTAAATTTGCTTTCACTGATGATTGTATCTCTGCTTTTGACAGGTTAAAGAAGGAGTTGATTTCAGCACATATCCTCACGACCCCGGATTGGAGCCTTCCGTTCACTCTCATGTGTGATGCAAGTGACACCGCTGTTGGAGCGATGTTGGGTCAAAAGAAAGATAAGCGGATGCATGTGATCTACTATATGAGTAAGACGCTTGATGATGCCCAGCTCAATTATGCGACTACCGAGAAGGAACTGCTAGCGGTTGTCTATGCTTGCGAGAAGTTCTGGTCATATCTAGTGGGGGCCAAGGTAATTGTTTACACCGACCACTCCGCTTTAAAGCACCTAATGGCCAAGAAGGATGCTAAACCGAGACTCATCCGATGGGTATTGTTACTCCAAGAAATTGACTTGGAAATTCTGGATAAGAAGGGGTCCAAGAACACGGTAGCAGATCACCTCTCGAGACTTGAAGGAGGTGAGGAGCAAAGGAAGGATAAGACCATCATCAACGATTCGTTTTCGGATGAGCAGTTTTTCAAGGTTAGTCATTCCGAGCCTTGGTTCGCGGATTTGGTGAATTATTTGGTGGGGGGAGTAATGCCATATCAGATGAACTCCCACCAAAAGAAGAAGTTTATTTTTGAGGCCAAGAGGTATTACTGGGACGAACCTTATCTCTACAAGATGTGTGCCGATGGTATGATCCGAAGATGTGTCCCGGGGGAAGAAAAGGCCGACATTCTAAACCACTGTCATACCTTAGAATGTGGAGGCCACTTTAGCACCGACCGAACAGTTGCAAAGGTTCTACAATCGGGTTTCTTCTGGTCGTCTATGTTCAAAGAGACCCGAGAGTTCATCTCTAAGTGTGATCGGTGCCAAAGAACGGGAAACATAACTAAGAGAGACGAGATGCCACTACAAATCTTCATGGAAGTCGAACTCTTCGACGTGTGGGGCATTGATTTTATGGGACCGTTCCCCAACTCGTACCGGAATGAGTATATTTTAGTAGCAGTGGACTACGTGTCTAAGTGGGTGGAAGCAATCGTGACTCCTACAAACGATTCTAAAGTAGTGATTAATTTCCTACAGAAGAATATCTTTATGAGGTTTGGAGTTCCGAGAGTACTGATCAGCGATGGTGGGAGTCACTTTTGTAATCGATATTTGGAAGCAGTTCTAAAGAAGTACTCAGTGAAGCATAAAGTCACTACACCATATCACCCACAAGCCAACGGCCTAGCAGAAGTATCCAATAGGGAACTAAAGCAAATCTTGGAAAAGACAGTGAACTCCTCACGGAAGGATTGGTCGTTGACGTTGGACGACGCATTGTGGGCATACCGGACGGCATACAAAACTACGATTGGCACCACACCATACCGACTTGTGTTCGGGAAGTCATGCCATCTACCAGTGGAACTCGAGTGTAGAGCGTTCTGGGCAATAAAGAAGTTGAATATGGAGTTGGACGCAGCCGGAAAGAGAAGATTACTGCAACTGTGTGAATTAGAGGAACTCCGGCTGGATGCATTCGAAAATGCCTTAATCTACAAGGAACGGACGAATAAGTTCCACGATCGCCGGATTCGAGAAAAGGTAATTGTTCCAGGTATGAAAGTCCTTCTATTTAACTCACGTTTGCATTTGTTTCCAGGTAAACTGAAGTTGAAGTGATCGGGACCATTCACGGTGACCGAAGTATACCCATACGGAACAATGGAGCTAGAGGGCAAGGACGGACAGAAGTTCAAAGTGAACGGCCAAAGGGTGAAGCCGTACCTGGGCGATGAGGTTGTGACCATGTCATGTGTGTATCTGGACGAGCCTAAGGAGTAATTGCGCGGGAAGTCGTGCCACGACAGTAAATACGGCGCTTGGTGGGAGGCAACCCACCGTAGGTTAGCTTTTTGTTTTTATTTCGTTTATTGAGTTTGTTTTTGTTTAATTTGCGTGTTTGTTTGTTCCTGAGAAATGTCTCCCTAAGATCAGTGCGGTGAAGTTCGGTGAGCAAAGAACGAAAGAGTGGCTGGCGCCAGAATCGGCGCGGGTTGAATAAGCGTAACACAACAGTGGTTGGCGCCAGTCCACTGGCGCCAAAATCAGCGCGGGAAAAAATAGCCAAGTCAAACAGAAGTTGGCGCGGATCACCGCGCGGGCCAATCGGCGCCAATATCCGCGCGGAAACGCTGACAGGTATATAAACCCTTTTTTTCGCAAAACCAGCCATTTTTCACAAACCCTAATTGGTCTTCAGCCGTTTTCCTCTAAAAAATACCCTCTTTTCACCATTTTCGACTCTCAAAGTGCAAGAAACTCCCAAGTTCTTCTTCTCATCTCTTCCACAAAGCATCAAGGTACAATCTCTTGCCCCTAATTTCACTCTTGTTGGGAATGTGTAGTCAAAACCGAAGGTATGGCTAGTTTTCTCCTATTGTTCTTCATTTTCAAGAGGGTATACATGATTTTGTGATGATTGATGCAATGAGAATGTTTTACCATGATTGTTTCATAGTTTGTTCACTTAGGGCTTGATTTTATTTGGGATTCTTGATAGTTTCCATGTATGCTTACCATGTGTGATAAACTCTTGATTTTGTGCTTATTAAGAACAAGTTGTTCATATTTGTTGAGTCTGCTGGGTTGTGATATACAAGATGAGTTTACATGAGAGTTGTTGCTTGTGTCTTAAAAGATATGAATCATGGGGACCAGTGCTTAATGACTGTGTTAAATGAATAAGCTGCTGAATTTTTATGAGTTTCCAAGTGATAAAGCAGAATTTTTGTGGTATAGATGTGTGGGTGGGACATTTGTATTTCATTAGACTAAATAGACTAAGCGAACCTAAGTTTCACTTAGGTTTGGGGTGGTCACTCGTGAATTGTTTTCCACACCACACCCCATTGCAAACTTTGGTTTTACCAAGGTTTGGGGTAGCTGGTACGTGCGAAATATGTATTTTAATCACAGTGGGTTGCAAACTGTCCACAGTGGGAAGTGCAAGTGTACACTGTCCACTATGATCGTCACAGCAAGTAATAGTTGGTAAAATACCAGAATCGAATCCACAGAGACTGGGCAATCAAGACAATACGGTTCTCATGAGCTCCTTTTACAGGTTTCAATAACAGAAGAAAATAATACTTTGGTTTGTGTTGTGAAATAGCTACTTTTAGCGATTTACTAAAGATTTAAAAGAAGGAATGTAGGTTAGATTTTCCCTAGATTTTATACTAAATACTCGGTCTTCAAAGTGATCCTTGTATTCGAGGTAGGCATTTTCGCTAGAAAAGCCCGGTTACGAAATACTCACACCGTTAAGATAAAAATCCCATACTCTTAGTATTTGTTGTCTTGTCAATGGTAATCTCAAAAGTGGACCTTTTCAGGCCTCGATGGAATGTGTAGAGACAAATACTCTAAGTGTTTTTAATACACAAATTAGCTTGCCTACTACTCCAGTGGGATGAGATTAGCTCACTGTGCCGACCTCACTTTCGTAAGCGTCATAAGAATTCTTTCGAATCCCCTAGCATCATCCAAGCTCGTGTCACTGCGTTCTACTCATTTCTGAGTTAAGAACTAGATATTAGATCCTTGCAAGTGATCGGCTTGTTCGCATCCTTGGGCATGAATCGAGAATGAATGACCAAAACAACAAATATTCCAAGTATAAAGATTACTCAAGCATTTTTAATAAAATTTAGGTACTTCTCCTTCCTACATCCCTAAGGATGTTTAGCCCATAACTAAAGTAAAGAAAGCAAAAGAGTAGAAGTTGCACATAATAAAACTGGAAGTGACTTGATTTTTAGCCCACAGTGGGGAACGAGAATTCGTCCCTGTCCACTGTGTATTACGAACTACAAGGAAAGAAATACAGAAAATTAAACTTAACTAATGCAGTAAAATAAAGAACTAAAGCTAAAACAATGTGGTAGTTGAGAGAATTCAAAGCTACTACAATATCTAGCAAAAACTACTACTTGACTTTAATTGTAAGAATGTAAAAACATTGATGCTTTGAATGGCACCCCAAGGCCTCATTAAATAGTAGGAGGAAGGTATGGGCATGGCACAAAACCATGGTTTAGTCCCATGTTTCAGATCTGCAGATTTGCACACCATACCTTGAATAGTAAACACCTTTTCACCAAATGTTGCTTTCTAGTACAAGGTTGTTGTACTTTTCACTATTCCTCTTTAAGGAATGCATGTCCTCCTTTATCTTCATTTGACCTGCTCTTTGATCCATTCTTTTCTCCAGAAATGCTTAAATCCCAGCTGCTACTTTCTTTCTCTTTTTCCTTCTCGTCATCTCAGGAGTGGGGAGCGGAGTGGGCACTCCGCAAGTCACTGTGGATAAAAATCGTGAAAACACCCAAACTCCACCAAATAATTTATTAAAGACCATGGTTCACTCCTTTTGCTCGTTTTCATGAAATATACCAAGAATGGGGGTTTTGAAAAGTGAAATGGCTAAAATTGACAAAATAAAGTGGAAAATAAAAGGAAATAATAACTCTAAAAATAGAGTTATCACAACCTCAAACTTAAATCATTACTTGTCCCCAAGTAATAAAAAGAAATAAATAAAATGAAAAACAATGCATTTGAACTTTGAGGGACTTACATACTTCTTGACTTGAATAAGCATTGATCTCCTTCCTCCGATACTTCCTTCGGTTCCAAATTTGAAAATTTCACTTTTGTACTTGACTAAATCTTTCCCTTGTTTTCCATTAATTAATAGGGCTTTCTTGGGTTCGAAGGATTTTTGGCTTTGAGTATTTTCCAAGGGTTTTTGGCAAGTATTTCCAAACATGGATCGAAAATCTCGCTTTGAGATTTTTCTTTCAAGAAGTGGGTGTTTTGTATTTTGCAAGGATAAGTACGTACACTTTCAGGCTTTATTGTGGGTATGGATATTTTTGGAATTCTGGGAGTGAGCACTTTGATGGTCCAGAAAAGGCACACCATCAATTTCTGGGAGTGAGCACTTTGATGGTCCAGAAAAGGCACACCATCAATTTTGTTAGTGACACTCTGATTTTCTTTTGTTTTTGTATTTTTGTGTTTTTTTAGGAGGTGGGTATGGCTTACCCACCTCAAACTTAAAATCTCACAGTGTCCCCACTGTGACCTGGAATAAAAGAGCGTAGGAGGTGGTTGGGGGTACAAAAAGGCTTGTGTTTGGAATTGGAAAATGGCCTATATCATGGATTTGGTTGTATCCGGAGTATCCATCTAGAAAACAGTAAAATTCATTTCCCGCTAACCTATCAAGCATTTGGTCGATGAAAGGTAAGGGGAAATGGTCTTTCTTAGTGGCTAGGTTGAGTTGTCTATAGTCCATGCATATTCGCCACCCCGTGACAGTCCTAGTGGGGATGAGCTCGTTCTTTTCGTTCTTCACTACGGTTGTCCCTCCCTTTTTAGGGACACATTGGACGGGGCTCACCCAACTACTACTAGCAATGGGATAGATAATACCGGCATCTAACCACTTCAAAACTTCTTTCTTAACTACCTCCTTCGTGATGGGATTCAACCTTCTTTGAGGTTGGACTTTCCCAGGGTGGTCACTCTCCAAGTTAATCTTATGTTGACATAAAGAGGGGCTAATACCTCTAATGTCCGCTATGGTCCAACCTATTGCCTTTTTATGCTTTATCAACAAATCAATCAGACGTTGTTCTTGGATCTCGCTAAGTTTGGAAGAGATAATAACAGGAAGTTTATTATCTTTAGCGAGATAAGCATATTTCAAGTGGGAAGGCAATGGTTTAAGCTCTAACTCGGGAGGTTGTTCTATTGAAGGGGGCTGAATATGGTTGTCCTTAAAATCCAAAGGTTCAAAGGCTGCCACTATTTCGTTACACTCACCCTCAAAAGTGTCATCACTCTCAAGGTCTTAGTGCTCACTCTCACTCCCCACTGTGGGCACTGTGCAAAGACTGTAGGATCCATAAATCGAACTTAAAGCAAAGCAGTCTTCGGTGTCTAAATACTTGAGAGATTTAAACACATTGAATGTTACCTCTTGGTCATTAACTCTCATCGCGAGTTCTCCTTTGTGCACATCAATCAAAGTTCGCCCGGTTGCAAGAAACGGACGTCCTAAGATGATTGGGATCTCTTTATCGGCCTCATAATCTAGAACTAGAAAATCGGCAGGGAAGATAAATTTATCCACTTGGACCAAGACGTCTTCTATTTTACCCTTTGGGTAGGCAATGGATCGATCGGCTAGTTGTAATGTCACGGTTGTGGGTCTAGCCTCTCCAATACCTAACTTGTTAAAAATGGACAGTGGCATCAAGTTGACACTAGCTCCCAAATCACAGAGTGCTTGACCTACTTCTTGTCCTCCTATTGTGCATGGAATGGTGAAACTACCCGGGTCTTTCAACTTAGGTGGGATCTTGCTAGTTAGGAGGGCACTACATTCTTCGATCAAAGCCACAGTCTCAAACTCTCCCAACTTTCTCTTTTTGTTCAAAATATCCTTTAAAAATTTAACATAGCTTGGCATTTGCTCGAGAGCTTCTACCAAGGGTATGTTAATGTGAAGCTGCTTAAAAATGTCTAAGAATTTTTTAAACTGAACATCGACATTTTTAGGCTTCATTCTTTGAGGAAAGGGAATGCTTCGTGGGTCAATTTGAGCTGACTGTGGTATTGGCTTTGGAATAGTAGGTTTTGGAACAGGTCCAAAAGTGGGAAGGTTAGGGATGTCGTTCCCCACTGTGGGGATCACAGTGACTTGAGGAGTGCCCACTGTGGTGACCACAGTGGGTATTTGAGGCGAATCATCAGACTCAAAAACGATATCTTTCAGATCCTTTCCACTCCTTAGAGTGATGGACTTGACGTGCTCTTTTCCTATCACCTTAGCGTGCTCGGTATCACTAGGTAATGTCCCTGGTGGTCTATTCTTAACTTCAACGGCTAGTTGTCCTACTTGAGTCTCTATGTTCCTAATGGCTGCTTGAGTTTGATTCATAAAACCCTTGAGAATTGATTCAATCGATTGTTGAGGCTCAACTGGTTGATTGGATCATGGTTGGTATGGTTGTGAGGACTGTCCTTGGTGAAAGTTCTGTGAGGACTGCCCACTGTGATGTGGGGACTGCCCACTGTGGTGTTGTTTTGTGTGGTCTTTGCTGAGTATGACTCGCCCCGTGGGGTTGGAGTCCTGGATTACCGGCCCAAGAGAAATTTGGGTGGTTTCTCCAACCTGGGTTATAAGTCTGCGAATATGGATTGTTCCTCGGGTTGGTCCCTATAACATTAACGGCTTCGGGATTTGCTGGACAATAGTCAAAAAGATGCTCCTCTCCACAGAGGGAGCAGTTTTCGGCTAGATGAGTTGCAGAATTGACTTGGCCTCTATTTTGATTCAAAACGATTTTTGTTAAGGCCACTAACTGCGCATTCATGGTTTTGAGCGCTTCGGAATCGATGGTGTTGGTCTTTGGTACTACCGCTCTAGGATTGGACCACTCGGTATTGTTGTTGGACACTTTTTCTAAAATTTGATATCCTTCATTGTAGGTTTTACTCGTGAATGTTCCACCGGCTGTTGCATCTAAGATGATTTTGGCTGCATTGGAAAGACCATTGTAAAAGGTCTCCAATTGGATGCAATGTGGGATGCCATGATGTGGGCACTTTCTTAGTAAATCTTTAAATCGTTCCCATGAATCCGATACAGCCTCATCTTCTTCTTGCCTAAACAAAATTATATCATTTCGAAACCTTACATTCCTCGTTGGAGGAAAGTATTTTTGCAAAAATTTATCGGCAAGTTCTTGCCAAGTAGTTATCGAGTGAGGTGCATGCGAGTTCAGCCATGACTTCGCTTTATCCCTTAGCGAAAAAGGAAAATGTCTTAGTCTTAATGCTTCATCACTCACACCTTGCAACTGAAAGGAATCGGTCATTTCTAAGAAAGATTTTAAGTGCGAGTGCGGATCCTCAGTTGGTGATCCTCCAAACTGACCCATGGCTTGGATCATTTGAAACATTACCGGTTTAAGTTCAAAATGGTTTGCTACAATGTTGGGCCTTAGAATCCCGGAGCTTAAATCACTAGCTCCGGAAGTAGCATAGTCCCGTATTTTTTGATCTTTGCTATCGGCAATCGTTATTGTGGTCTCCATGACAGGTGGTCTTTCGGCCATGTTCACAGTGGGGATCACAGGGGGTTGTCGATTTGTTTTCTTGCTTCTTCGTGTTTTTTGCAACGTTTTTTCTATTTCAAGATCTATTGGAACCAAATGTTCGAGTTGTCGCCGTGGCAAACAACGCGAACAGCTTTAGAAAAACGAGTTACTCGGGCTCGAACAAAAACTAATGTCTTGAGATTTAAAAATCACGCCAGTCCCCGGCAACGGCGCCAAAAACTTGGTATGTGCGAAATATGTGTTTTAATCGCAGTGGGTTGCAAACTGTCCACAGTGGGAAGTGCAAGTGTACACTGTCCACTATGATCGTCACAGCAAGTAATAGTTGGTAAAATACCAGAATCGAATCCACAAAGACTGGGCAATCAAGACAATACGGTTCTCATGAGCTCCTTTTACAGGTTTCAATAACAGAAGAAAATAATACTTTGGTTTGTGTGGTGAAATAGCTACTTTTAACGATTTACTAAAGATTTAAAAGAAGGAATGTAGGTTAGATTTTCCTAGATTTTATACTAAATACTCGGTCTTCAAAGTGATCCTTGTATTCGAGGTAGGCATTTTCGCTAGAAAACCCCGGTTACGAAATACTCACACCGTTAAGATAAAAATCTCATACTCTTAGTATTTGTTGTCTTGTCAATGGTAATCTCAAAAGTGGACCTTTTCAGGCCTCGATGGAATGTGTAGAGACAAATAATCTAAGTGTTTTTAATACACAAATTAGTTTGCCTACTACTCCAGTGGGATGAGATTAGCTCATTGTGCCGACCTCACTTTCGTAAGCGTCATAAGAATTCTTTCGAATCCCCTAGCATCATCCAAGCTCGTGTCACTGCGTTCTACTCATTTCTGAGTTAAGAACTAGATATTAGATCCTTGCAAGTGATCGGCTTGTTCGCATCCTTGGGCATGAATCGAGAATGAATGACCAAAACAACAAATATTCCAAGTATAAAGATTACTCAAGCATTTTTAATAAAATCCAGGTACTTTTCCTTCCTACATCCCTAAGGATGTTTAGCCCATAACTAAAGTAAAGAAAACAAAAGAGTAGAAGTTGCACATAATAAAACTGGAAGTGACTTGATTTTTAGCCCACAGTGGGGAACGAGAATTCGTCCATGTCCACTGTGTATTACGAACTACAAGGAGAGAAATACAGAAAATTAAACTTAACTAATGCAGTAAAATAAAGAACTAAAGCTAAAACAATGTGGTAGTTGAGAGAATTCAAAGCTACTACAATATCTAGCAAAAACTACTACTTGACTTTAATTGTAAGAATGTAAAAACATTGATGCTTTGAATGGCACCCCAAGGCCTCATTAAATACTAGGAGGAAGGTATGGGCATGGCCTAACACCATGGTTTAGTCCCATGTTTCAGATCTGCAGATTTGCACACCATACCTTGAATAGTAAACACCTTTTCACCAAATGTTGCTTTCTAGTACAAGGTTGTTGTACTTTTCACTATTCCCTTTTAAGGAAGGCATGTCCTCCTTTATCTTCATTTGACCTGCTCTTTAATCCATTCTTTTCTCCAGAAATGCTTAAATCCCAGCTGCTACTTTCTTTCTCTTTTTCCTTCTCGTCATCTCAGGAGTGGGGAGCGGAGTGGGCACTCCGCAAGTCAATGTGGATAAAAATCGTGACAAACACCCAAACTCCACCAAATAATTTATTAAATACCATGGTTCACTCCTTTTGCTCGTTTTCATGAAATATACCAAGAATGGGGGTTTTGAGAAGTGAAATGGCTAAAATTGACAAAATAAAGTGGAAAATAAAAGGAAATAATAACTCTAAAAATAGAGTTATCAGTACCTTTGTTCGTACTTAGCATGTATAAATTTGAGTTATGTGGCAATCCTAGTCCAAAGACTAGGTTTGGGGTGGCCGTTTTAGTATACGTTTTGATGGATCCAACCTTTTTTGCAGGAATATGGTGCGTACGAGACCAGATGCTCTCGGCAGGTGGTTCCAATACTACCAGCTGACCGCCGCGGAACGAGCGGCACTAGCGCGGGCACCTCATAGAAACTTTAACGAGCGTCTCGTGAATTTTGAAGAAAGGACAATTCATCCCGAGCGGGGGATGAAGATAGATGAGATGCCGAACCAAAGGGTACGGGAGATCGCGGTGCAACGGGGATGGACCAATTATGTGAGGGCGCCTGAGCCGTTTGACCCAGAACTTGTGCTAGAATTCTATGCAGCTATGGTGCCACCCACCATTGGGGAACACCGCACAGTCATCGTCCGGGGGGTAACAATGCGAATCACTATAGATGACATTTGTCGTCACTACCGAGTACCGCGTCACCAAGAGTTGGACGCGACCTTTGGCATACCACCCATCCAGGGTGTGGGTCAGGACGAGACACATAGCCCTCTTATCGCATCCGCGCTGCGATGAAGTGGCCGTGAACGATGGGTGCCAAAGGAGGATGAGATAAAGAAAAGTGAACTCCGACCCGAGATCGGAGTATGGCTGCGTTTCATAAAGGGGAGCTTGGCCCCTTCCACACATTACACCAACGCCGATCCGTATGTGGCCCGCATCCTATTCTGCATCCAAAACAACATGCCACTTGATGTCGGGCACATCATCATCTTACATATGATTGATGCCGCTTCTGAGCGGAACACAGGTATTCTTCCATTTACCTGCCTTATCACTAAACTATGCAGGGATGCGGGTGTGAGGATCGGGGCCACAATAGCCCCTCCATTACCATTTGATCGAGTCACATACCGCGCCCAAATGGCGGCTGCCCAAAAGTTAGACCGGCAAGAGGCCGTTGCAAATGAGGAGATGGATATACCAAGCGACGCAGATGATGTGGACGCCGATGACGTCAATTATGATCCCGCTGCAGATGAAGGTGACCAGCCCGATGATACCGACCCACGGATGATGTCAGCGCTCCAACAGGAAATGCGGTCAAGATTCGCGAGAATGGTTATGAGGTTCGACGACGTGCGTCGATGGATTAGAGGTGAACAAGGCGCGGACGCAGTAGGTCCGGCCAACCCACCGGAAGAAAGGAGAGTGAGGTGACAGCAGTCGGGCGGTGCCAGACGCCGGAACCGTGGGGAATGAAGACGGTTTGTTTTCATTTTCCTTTCTGATCTGTTTTGCTCTAATTTTATTTGGGATGAATGTACTTAATTTGCACAACTTTATTCTTGGATGACTGTACTAAATTTGCACAAGTTATTTTTGGAGGATTGTAATAGAAGTAGGTACACATCGGGGACAATGTCTGGTTTGGGGTGAAAGTAAGTCGATAGTGTCATTTTGATGTTTACTATATCTTAGGCAAGTAACGGAATTGTGGCCATTATGATGGAATTTGTTTCTGACTCACCGTTAGTAGTAAATAGAACAGTTCTTTTTGAGGAATGAACGGTGAAGGATAACATAGCATCGAGTGAGACCTGACAGATTGCATGTATTAGGGACATTAGTGGAGACCACCCGATAGTGAGACTCGAGCCTAAAACGACGTACTTTCATTGCAAGGGAATTAATCTTAAAATCTGATACACTTTTTCAATTTCCTTGTCGTGAGTATAGATTGATCTCGCTATACTTTTGCAATGAGTAGCAAAGATGACCATCATGATATTAGGTAAAGGTACAGTAAACCATATCATGTGAACCTTAAGAGATGATTTCAGGCATTGTGTGCGTATTAAACCAGTTTTAGCTATCATTCCTTTTAACCCAATATGTGTGTACCCCAAAGCCCTTTGCAGCCAAACACCTACCGAAGTTTTCATTTCAAACACCGCCATCAAACCCTAGCCAAAAGCCGTAGCCAACCCTGATCCGAAAGTGTGTTAATCATAAGCAGTAATTAACAGCCGGAGATAGAGCAGAAAAGGAGAAATACAAGCCAGTCATAAAGTGAGTAAAGAGGGGCCAATGTAGTCCCAAGTGAGTAAAGAGGGCCAATGATGCCCCACCAATATATATATATATATATATATATATATATATATATATATATATATATATAATTGTCTAGATAGAATAGATACAAATAAATAAGATGGTCAAACAACCATAATGATGACAAAAGGGGCCAAGTGATAGAAGAAAAAGTTAGAAAGTTCAGAACTGCTCTAGGATTGACACACTCAGGATTTTTGATCCGTTTTACCCTTCATTTCCTAACCATAACCCTAGCCCCATTACAACCCCTGTTAAAGACCTGAATGATCTTTTGGAAAATGTGATTAGAGTTTACAACCACCTTTACCGATATTCCCTGTCTTGCTACTTGATTCTTTCTGAGATCACCTTCTTGTACATTTGTGCGTCTTTCATGTTTAGTTGTTCATGCATATATCTCGTGAATTGTTGTACATAAACTCCAAAGCATGAACAACATGTGCGACAACCTAGGTTCGAGTGAATTGAGAGCATCCTGTAAGGTAGGGTCGAGGTGAAATCCTCTCTGATCATGCATGATTTTAGGTGGAATTTGATGCAGTGTAGTCCCGACCAGTTCTATTCACAAAGAGTTAGTGGTTCGACCTTTGCAAACTATGGTATCTCGGTTAAGGATTCTGATTAATCTGTAATCCCTTTAGTTGAATAAGAATTTTAAAGATCCATAATGACACCACCGACTTCACATTTGTGCGAATTTTGTTATGACCCTGGTTTTTAAATTTTCTATCGCTATTTTGCTTGAGGACAAGCAACGCTCGGTTTGGGGTTGTTGATAATGTTGATTTTTGACATTATTTTTAATCTCAAACTAGGTGGTTCACGCATGTCTTCAAGTGAAATACGAGTATTTAACGGTTTTTGGTGAGAAAGTACAGGTATGAGCATTATTATCCAAAAGAGCAGCAGATTCGAGTTTCGGAGCTGAAAACGAGAAAAATCGAGGAAATGAGAAACAGAGCCTGGCGCCAGTCTCCGCGCCAGTGAACTGGCGCCAGAATCCGCGCCAATGAAGATTCCAGTGCCTGGCGCCAGTCTTGGCGCCGGCCAACTAGCGTCGATATCCACGCCGAGAGTCCAAACAGAAGCTGGCGCCAGTCCATCCGCGCCAGTGCTGGCACCGACGTCCAGTTTAATAAAACACTTTCTGTAGCTAGATTTTGGCAATTTTTTGGACACACGACGACGGCTGACCAAGGGGCGATTTTTGGAGGAGAAACAAAGATTTTTGAAGAGGAAGACACGAGGGAAACAACTTGGGACGAGAAATCAAAGACGATTGAGCACGTGAGATCGAAGGGGATTCTTCTCAGGGAGTTATTTATCATTACCTCTAGAGCTTTTTGAACCATAAATTCTTTGAAGCTTTTTGTAACCATTAAGTTTCTTTCACACACACCCAACATGAGCTGTAACACCCCAAATTCCGGGCTAATTTGAACCTCAATTTTTTCCACAAGTTATGATAATATAAACTTCAAACTTACAAAATAGCAAGTGAATTAATCATCAAGAGTACATTTACAGATACAGGATTCTACAAATAACTTATTAATCTAATTATGTCACTATAATCAGATTTACTAAGTTATCTAAGCAATCCCTCAAAATCTCCTTCTGTTAATTGACTTCCTTGCTATTCCAAAACGCTCGTCCCACAACCCTTTATTTTCCCGAGCCGGCACCTGGTAAGAAAACATCATTTGAAACGATTAGGCCAACGCCTAGTGAGAACATCCGTTTCCATAATAATATTTGCAAAATCAATGTAAACAAGTTATATCAAACCTGATTACCCTTTTTCTTACCATACGTGTAACTCTATTCCGTTAACACGATTTTCATCCAATCCCATGAATATGACTGACACACATTCCATCATCATATCATGTCTTAGAGCCACACTACGAATCTTCACTGATTCTAGATTAATACTCTTATTCCAGAAATCGCAATATACACATGCCCATTTCCACTCATATCCTATTCCAGAGCCGCACTACGAATCTTTCTCAGATTCTAGATTAATGCTCCCACCTAAGAAATCGCAATATACACATGCCCATTTCTTAGAAAGGAAGTAGAGATCACAATTACGTATGTCAATCCCTCTTCTTCCTTAGAAACCGAGAATTACGTTTATTCCAGGGTTTCTCACACACATAAGAATAATGACTAACCTTCATCTATTCCACGTGTACATAACCATTAGTACCACACACATCAGAATAATGACTAACCTTCATCTATTCCACGTGTACATAACCATTAGTACCATACACATCAGAATAATGACTAACCTTCATCTATTCCACGTGTACATAACCATTAGTACCACACACATAATTGGAATAACGATTATTACCACACGCCTTTTCCATGTGATTACCAAACACTAGTGCCTATGGATCCATTACACTTACTACACACACCTGCCTAGTATCAAACTAGAACAATCATTAAGCCTAACAACCTACCATTCAGCTGTAAGTATGTTCAGGCCACTAGAAGTCAGCAAGTCCTAAAGTTACTGAGTACTCCAAAAGTGACCGGACAGTACCAGTTTTCCGGACACCTTAAACTATCCGGACAACACAAGTTTTCCGGATACCCAAGACTTACCGGATACACCAACTTTTCGGATACCCTCATCTTTCCGGATACATCAACTTTCTGGGTATTTCACTAATCCGGATGACGCCCGGAAACCAAGGTAATCCGGATACCATCCGGTAACTATATTCATCCGGAAACTTACAAGAAAACAATACTTACCGGATACTTTGCTGCGTCCGGATACGTTCAACACAGAGGTTTCCGGATACGACGTTTCATCCGGAAACCTTCGAACTGCAGCCTAAAATCCAATCTAATTCGATGTCTGTTTGATTCAGCTCATTCCAAACCATCCCATACAGTTCATAATCATTTTATACAGCTATTACAAGGTTTAATTTAACATATAAACATTGATTTAAGCAAACAATAAATGAACTCACCTTTGTTACCAAAACTTGCTTCTCTGCACAAATCCAACCCCAATCTGCTGTTTATGATTCTGAAATCCTATTCATTAATCAGATTCGGTTACAATCATAAATCCACAACAGATTTTATCAAAACCAAACTCAGTTCCTTACCAATTGAAGACCAAAGCCCGTGTTTTCCTTCTTTCTCCCTTTTCTCTCTTTTCCTTTTCTATTTCTTTCTCTCTTTGATTCTCCAAACCGACCCAACACAAATGAAATGAGAGAATATCTCATTTCAGCTACTTTATCCATACACACTTTCCAAAATTGACCAACCACACCTCCAAGTTTCATTATTTCCACAATTGACACCAAACCTTAATCCCTTGTATTTTAACCTTATTGAATTATAAAATTACAACATAATTCAAGCTTTAATCCAAATTAAAAAAAAGACCCCAATTCTCATTAAAATAATATTATTGAAAAATTTAGGATGTTACAATACTCCCCAACTTGAAAATGATTTCGTCCTCGAAATCAAGATCAGGTAAACAGATGGGGATACCTATCCTTCATATTCTCTTCCGACTCTAAAGTCACATTAGAACCTCGATGGTGTTTCCACTGTACTTTCAACATAGCTACTTTCTTGCCAAAACGTAGCTTTCTAACCGATCTTTCCAAAATTGCCTCTGGTTCTTCCACACAACAATTCTTCTCATCCACTCTTACTTTAGTAAAAGAAATCACATCATACCAACATGAAATATTTTGTACATCTCTTCCCTTTAAGTCTTACATACTTAATCACAATTTAAAAGTCCCGAAAGAACAGGAATTCATCCTTTCATATTTTCTTAACCTTACCTCTTTCATTAGTATCCGCTCCCCAACTTGGATTTGCAAACCTCCTAAGAGTAATTGTTCATCATTAAATCTTTACCCGACTATTTCTTGGGCTACCATATCGTCATTGACCGTAACTCGATCTTCGGGTCTCAAAAGAACATTACCATCTACTGCTTGAAAATCTACACTCACCTTAAATTGAGCATACTCACCACTATTGAATACTTCAATAATTACGACAAACCTTTGTTACATCCATGACTCACACGTTTCTTCAGTATAAAGTGTTACCATTCCTCACACCACTATCGCACTATGCGACCATATTGCAACCAAATGCTAAAGTGTTGTATATCAAGGGTGATAATTCCATTGAACCTGTAGTATAACTACATTCTTAGGTCCGATCTTTTTATCATTTCTTCCCACGTTAGCATGGAGTACTACCCTCCAAACATTACTTGTCTCTTTCTCCCAAGTTTTCCACATACCGATAACATTTTCTCATTACTATACATAACCAACCAGTTGTACCAAAATTCTAACTTAAGGCAATCAACTAAGTTATCTTGAAACGACATACCATCCCAAGTTACTACACATTCTTTAATCTGCAACTAATACTTTCTCGGACAATTCTTTCACACATAAGAAGCAACTCATATTCCTTAAGGATTTTGCATCTTTTACATCACATTTTGACTAACATATCCATCATCTTCGTTAACTTCCAATGATTCAAAAACATAAACTTACTTAGCGACTCACACAACCAAAATCGTCTTGGATAAACACCCACTACTTTTCCGCCATTCTATTTCGATATTAGCCATATCACTACACCATCTTACAAACCACATACTCCAACAATTTTATTGACAAAATCGTACTCTTTATCTGAAATCCCCGAAAAAGACTTCCATCGGATGCTTCCTCTTTCTAACTTCACATTACATACTAGTTGACACACTTATCTTGGCACTTGATGCCACTACTCGTTCGTACATTCTCCACCCATAACATCTCACAGCAGACCAGGTCTCTCTTGGTCATTTGTACACAATTCAAACGTACATTGATGTTCTCCCGCATGATTAATTGAGTCTATTTCACTATTATAATCCTCTCCAACTTTAGTTGAACCACAACTCGCGGTTTCTAATTAATTTCAACTTACTTGTTTCCTGCTAGCTCTTCGTGATTCCAAACCAAAACATAGACAGGGCACAATCCCTCACGGATCGGCATAGTCTATACACTCGCTTCGTTCGTGCCTAATACTTCACCCTTTATAAACCATCCACACCGTAAGAAAACGCTTATCTAAAACAACAGCCTTCACTATCCTAACACCCCTACACGGTGGTCCTTTAACTTTTAATCTTCTGATTCCAGGCTAAATATTCATACATGATCTCAGAAATAACCAATGTATTCCTATCATGTAAACTTCAATTGTAATACAATTCATATAATTCCAACCCCAAGCCTACGTCGAGCTTATTCAAACCAGGCGAATGCTCCCAATACTCAACCGAGTCCAAAACCGAGCCATCTGCTCAAAGGATCTAATGATTATTTATCAACCTCTACTCATGCAATTAAATACATCTAACTCACATCATGCAACACACGCTCCGAGGCGTGATAATCTCACCACCCCTTCATTGCAACCTTCCCAATGAAGGCAATCCATATATGTATCTATATGTACACGTATATGCAACTCTTTTATACTCAACAAAGTATATCACTCACCAAGATTCATTAGTCCCAAAGGTACTAAGAATACAAGATCATCAAATGGTCCTCTCATATAAGACCAATACTTAAAATGACACTCAATTAAAAAAATGCAATTAAGCACATATCACATCATAATTATTGTACAACCACAATAACTCTAAAAGCGAAATTTGACCACATAGCTTTCTCTTATGCGATAAATTAATCAAAATTTCTTTCACTCGCGTTTTATTCGTCAATCACTCAAATTTCCCAAAAGTGGGTGTTTCACAAAATATATACCATTCTGTAACATCCCCAGTCCACCGTACACGATAATGTCCGCTTTGCGCATACCCTCTGCATAACAGCATGCTGGTACCGCTCACGGTTTTGTTCCTGCCGCACAGGCATACGCGGGACGCACCCAGACCTCATCCAGTGACAGACAAAAGGCCTCATACACCTTACATAACTGCCGACTTCAAAGTCCATAGTCGACCTGTCGATACTTCCTTTCCTATTCTTTAACAAAGGTCCCTAACTGAACCTAATCCTTCCAACATATCATAATCTAATTCATATCCCATCGTCTTCATCTCTAATTTATTCGTGCAACGTTAATATCACAGATCACCATAATTTCTTATTTGACGTCAAGGATGTTTCCTTTCTGTCTCATCACACTATTCCATCACCTTGACGACTTCTAGTCCTTCCTCCGGACACAATCGTCCCGCGGCAACTGTCTTTCTAGTCATCGAACAATGGGTACAGACCCTCATACATCCGACACTAAAGTCCACTTTCGACTCTCCCACTGATCACCTCTCATCTTGAACACAAATTCCAAAACTACGAACATTCTCCCATGATTTATCCAACACCTCTTCACTCTCGGAGTTCTTTCTTAGCTTATAGTGTAATACTCTATGACCTAGTGAGTTCATAGCCTTCATGCATGACAACTTGATAAATGAATCATTTCAGACATTTTCTCATTTTAAAGAACAATACAAGGAACAACTTGGGTACCAATGACCCCAACATTCTCATAACTCCAATGTACTGCACAACGATCTCGAGAATCGTTTGCATACAACCTTCCGTAACACTTAATCTTTCTCAACCAACGATATTGTTACGACAGTAATAAAAATGAAAATCTGTTCATGCGACAAAAGTTTGAAAGAAAATTACCGACACGAAATAAGTTAGTCGGTTCTCACATTCGTTTATATTATATCATCAAGTGAATACTCTTGTTGGTTATAAGAAGTTTTGCTGGCCAACGCTTTCTTGACCTTTTTGCTATCATTCAACTTTTCATGTAAAATACGAAGTATTTTGCAAATTGCTAAACTCAAAATTTCATTGTGCGCTGTAAATGGAATTGCCTTTTTCTTTAAATACATACTTGCACATGCTGACTCAACCTTGACTAAAATTGTTGTCTATGCATTTGTTTTGAAATCATAAAACTCATGTAACACACACTAGGACACCATACATGAAACTCTATTCGCAAATGAAGGCTACTCACTCAAACAAGGTCAATCGTTTTACTCACGCGACTTATCAATAACACTCTACTTCCGATCAGTGGTCGCCCTCTCGGCTTTGTAACACTTACTATACATGCATTCCATGGCCCACTTAGTCAACCATTTCATACTATTAAAGTTTGCCTCGGCGGACTTTCATGAGTCCCGCCAGTTCCAGGTTGTCTTTCCAACCCCCAATCATTTACTGATCTAATCTCCAAAGAATTGAAGGACCTTGGTGGCGTATCCACCATCGTTCTACTATAACACAAAGAGATAACCATAATAAATGGTTATACGAGTATATACATGCAAAACGTACTTTACCGATCATTAGTCACTGTAACAATTTAGAAACAAGCATGCTTATGTAACAATATATTCATAAATAACAGTAGCTAATTGAAATTGTGAATATATCATACAGGAGAGTCCTCGTTACCATCGTTACAGTACTAATTTCACGTATTTCCGTCAACTCTTAAGACTATCCCGTCTTATTGTTTCTACCCCTTTCTCACATATCATAACTTAATTCATCTCAGCTTAAGTCTAAGTACCTCCTCAGCATACTTAGTTCGCTTAAACTATTTCTCTGATACCATATTGTAACACCCCGAATTCCGGGCTAATTTGAACCTCAATTTTTTTCCACAAGTTATGATAATATAAACTTCAAACTTACAAAATAGCAAGTGAATTAATCATCAAGAGTACATTTACAGATACAGGATTCTACAAATAACTTATTAATCTAATTATGTCACTATAATCAGATTTACTAAGTTATCTAAGCAATCCCTCAAAATCTCCTTCTGTTAATTGACTTCCTTGCTATTCCAAAACGCTCGTCCCACAACCCTTTATTTTCCCGAGCCGGCACCTGGTAAGAAAACATCATTTGAAACGATTAGGCCAACGCCTAGTGAGAACATCCGTTTCCATAATAATATTTGCAAAATCAATGTAAACAAGTTATATCAAACCTGATTACCCTTTATCTTACCATACGTGTAACTCTATTCCGTTAACACGATTTTCATCCAATCCCATGAATATGACTGACACACATTCCATCATCATATCATGTCTTAGAGCCACACTACGAATCTTCACTGATTCTAGATTAATACTCTTATTCCAGAAATCGCAATATACACATGCCCATTTCCACTCATATCCTATTCCAGAGCCGCACTACGAATCTTTCTCAGATTCTAGATTAATGCTCCCACCTAAGAAATCGCAATATACACATGCCCATTTCTTAGAAAGGAAGTAGAGATCACAATTACGTATGTCAATCCCTCTTCTTCCTTAGAAACCAGGAATTACGTTTATTCCAGGGTTTCTCACACACATCAGAATAATGACTAACCTTCATCTATTCCACGTGTACATAACCATTAGTACCACACACATCAGAATAATGACTAACCTTCATCTATTCCACGTGTACATAACCATTAGTACCCCACACATCACTGAAATAACAATTATTACCACACGCCTATTCCATGTGATTACCAAACACTAGTGCCTATGGATCCATTACACTTACTACACACACCTGCCTAGTATCAAACTAGAACAATCATTAAGCCTAACAACCTACCATTCAGCTGTAAGTATGTTCAGGCCACTAGAACTGCATTTCAATTCCTAAACCGTACCTGTTTAGAAGTCAGCAAGTCCTAAAGTTACTGAGTACTCCAAAAGTGACCGGACAGTACCAGTTTTCCGGACACCTTAAACTATCCGGACAACACAAGTTTTCCGGATACCCAAGACTTACCGGATACACCAACTTTCCGGATACCCTCATCTTTCCGGATACATCAACTTTCCGGGTATTTCACTAATCCGGATGACGCCCGGAAACCAAGGTAATCCGGATACCATCCGGTAACTATATTCATCCGGAAACTTACAAGAAAACAATACTTACCGGATACTTTGCTGCGTCCGGATACGTTCAACACAGAGGTTTCCGGATACGACGTTTCATCCGGAAACCTTCGAACTGCAGCCTAAAATCCAATCTAATTCGATGTCTGTTTGATTCAGCTCATTCCAGACCATCCCATACAGTTCATAACCATTTTATACAGCTATTACAAGGTTTAATTTAACATATAAACATTGATTTAAGCAAACAACAAATGAACTCACATTTGTTACCAAAACTTGCTTCTCTGCACAAATCCAACCCCAATCTGCTGTTTATGATTCTGAAATCCTATTCATTAATCAGATTCGGTTACAATCATAAATCCACAACAGATTTTATCAAAACCAAACTCAGTTCCTTACCAATTGAAGACCAAAGCCCTTGTTTTCCTTCTTTCTCCCTTTTTTCTCTTTTCCTTTTCTATTTCTTTCTCTCTTTGATTCTCCAAACCGACCCAACACAAATGAAATGAGAGAATATCTCATTTCAGCTACTTTATCCATACACACTTTCCAAAATTGACCAACCACACCTCCAAGTTTCATTATTTCCACAATTGACACCAAACCTTAATCCCTTGTATTTTAACCTTATTGAATTATAAAATTACAACATAATTCAAGCTTTAATCCAAAATAAAAAAGATCCCAATTCTCATTAAAATAATATTATTGAAAAATTTAGGATGTTACATGAGCTAAACTACATGTTGGGGAGTTGGATGATGTTTGGATTATCGATGTAAAATTGGGATGATTTATGTTTTGGTTTTAATAGAGGGATGACGCGTTTGAACTTATGCTTACTGCGTTTAACTAATTGATCACTGGTTAAATGATTTTTCTGTTCTTGAGTACGTTTGAGAGAAGTCTCGAGATCTAGGTCGGGTTCAATAGCCACCGAAGGGAATGAGGTAGAGATATACCAATTCCTTCGGTGTTGTTTTCTAAATCTTTGTAATTAACTTAATTTATTTGTGAGATCGTGAGATAAACAACTTTAATTGAGTTGATTCCCATTGTAGCTCAAAATAGTGCAACGAGATCAGGTTTTGCAATTCATTGCTCGTTAGAACTAATCATAAATCACCCTGAAGCCTCATTAAGTAAGCCATTCAGATTCCAACCCTCCTTCTACCCTCTTAATTTCTCCAAATTAAACAACTTTTCCAACGTTTTAGTGTGTTTCCGTTAATTTAGTATTTCAGAAATTCAACCAAACCACAACTCGAAATTACGATCGTTCAGTTAATAGATTTTATAGTGATTGTGATACTTAGTTCCTAGTTCCCTGTGTTCGATACTCGTACTTTCGGTACTATTACTTGATTCGACCCGTACATTTGCGGTTAGATTTAGGTGGGGGGGGGTGTAAACCCGTCTATCATATATCTACAATCACCCAAATTGCATCATTACCCTTCGGAGTCCTTGGTAGCTTTGTGACAAAATCCATAGTGATATTATCCCACTTCCACACTGGTATCACGGCAGACTGGAGTTCCCCATAAGGTCGCTGATGTTCTGCCTTAACCTTCAAACGTGTCACACACCGCTCTACAAAATGAGCGATATCCTTCTTCATCCCCGGCCACCAGTAAGACTGCCTCAAGTCTCGATACATCTTATTCGTTCTCGGGTGTATGGAATACCGTGACTTGTGCGCTTCTTCTAAAATGCTTACTCTCCGATTGCCCAGCTTAGGAATCCACACCCGGTCTTTCATACACTTCAGCCCACCATTGTTGACTTCGAACAACGACGTAACTCCGACAACTCTTTCACTCTTTATGTTCCCTTCTAGCAACGCTTCCTCCTGAAATTTCTTAATTTCCTCCAGGAGATTCAAAGTTGCCTCAACTCTAAAAGCTACGACTTTGGCCTGTTCTCCCCGTTCTTTCCGACTCAGCGCGTCGGCCACCACATTAGCTTTACCCGGGTGGTAAAGAATCTCACAGTCATAGTCGTTTAATAGCTCCATCCATCTCCTTTGTCTCATATTTAACTCTTTCTGATCAAACAGATGTTTAAGACTTTTGTGATCGGTGTAAATCTGACACTGTAACGACCCGTAATCCCATACATAGTTCAAATAGCATACGTTGCATAACGTCGTTAAAAACAAGAGATACATTATATAACAAATATGGTCCCCTAGTCTTTACAAACATTCAGTACATCATTACAAACGTTTACATAGTAAATTACATCATTTCTAATAACATGTTGTAACTACAAAACACATCATAGTCTTCCACTACATAGTCTTCCACTACATAGTCTTCCCAAAAGCTATTCTCGGTTTAACCTTCTTATTTGCTCTTACTCGATCCACGACCTGGAATACATATTTTTAAAACAAAATGAGGGTTAGACCTTGAGGTCTAGTGAGAAAATCCCCGTTAGTTAAAAACCATTTGCACCACATCATACACATAATTCACATAGGAATACCAATTAAAACTCATGCATCATGTATATTTCCATCTCATTCTCTTGACCATATTAATTGGTTGCGAGCCAATTAATTAATTTACACCACTGTACTGAATACAGCCAACACCACTGTCCCTCTGTACAGCCAACATACACCGGTCCTAAGCCCGACCAACTAGCACCCATGTAGTGTAATACTCATATAAACATAGTATGCACATTATTACACTCATTCCACATATATGTATTCCAGTTGAAAACATTTTAAATAAAAACTCACTTGTTTGCTTAACAAAACTCTTTCCAGTCCTCCACAAAGAATTCTGCTTTCACCTTCGATTCACAGTATCTGAAACAAGTAGGTACAGATATCCCTTTACCAAATAGAATGCACAAGACTTACTAAAGCTAAAGGCTCTAGATAACTCTATCCTCAAATGTTACCCCCAAACCCGAACTTAAGTCGAATCTACAGTATAATTAATCCTCATTCCTTCCCTATCCAAAAGTCAACATAACACAGGCTACTGGATACTCAAAAGTATCCAAACTCCCAAATTTGACCAAACAGCCAAAGTATCCGGACAACACCCACTATCCGGACAACACAACTTTCCGGACAGAACAGGTATTTCGGACAACACTACTGTCCGGACAATATCAACAATCCGGACGATATCCGGAAACTCATATCAACCGGACAAAATGGAAAGAGGAACTTACCCGGATAAAAGACTCGTCCGGACACCTTAGAACACCATCCGGATACCACCAGCTAAATTACCCGGACACTACCAACAAAACCACCCGGACACATTCATGGTGTCCGGAAACCTCTGCCGGTATGCATAAATTTAACCCAGAAATCTACTGATTTTAACCCCAGTCCAGATTTGATAATTCTAATCCGACAGAAACCATCTACTAGCAATTACACACATAAAATGTAAAGAAACATACCTCAAAACACTTCCAAAGGACCCGATTTGAAGCCTTAACCTTCCTTTTTCTTTCTTCTTCTTTTGGTCTAAAAACACACACTACACACACTAGATATTTCTGATACTTTCTGCTGAGTATGAAATATCTGAACTACTAATGGGTAATATCTAATTTAATTTACAAATTTAGTCCTTGAGCTTAGCACTAATGACCAAAACACCCTTATCTTATAAATTAACCCAAATTTTACCCTAACCTTAATAATAAAGTTAAATAAATTTAACGGAACTAACATTTAACTAACGAACTTACCCGGGGTATTACATCATCTCCCCCTTAAAAGAATTCCGTCCCGGAATTCGGTTTAGGCAAAAAGGTGCGGGTACTTAGTTCTCATTTCTGATTCCGATTCCCAAGTAGCATCCTGACCCCTATGATGTCTCCACTGAACTTTCACTTGTCTGATTACTTTGTTCCGCAACACTTTAACTTTGTGGTCAACTATGGCTTCAGGTTCCTCCACATAATTCAGCTTTTCATCAACTTGTATATCTGGTAGAGAAACTGCCTGATCCGGCGTAACCAAACACTTTCGGAAATTCGATACATGAAACGCGTTATGAATCTTGCTTAACTCTGGCAGAAGATCCAACCTGTAAGCTACTTCACCAATCTTTTCTGTAATTGCAAACGGTCCAATGTACCTCGGACTAAGTTTACCCTGTTTCCCAAATTGAATGACTCCTTTCCAAGGAGAGACTTTTAACATCACAAAATCTCCAACTTGGAACTCTAACGGTTTTTGGCGTCGGTCGGCGTAGCTTTTCTGTCTGTCTTGAGCTACTTTCAAACGTTCCCGAATCTGAGAAATCTTATTCGCGGTCAACTGGACTATATCTGGCCCTGCTAACTGTTTCTCTCCCACTTCGTTCCAACACAGAGGCGTTCGGCATTTTCTACCATACAGAACTTCAAACGGTGCCGCTTGTATGCTGGAATGATAACTGTTATTGTAAGCAAATTCAATCAACGGTAAATGCTTATCCCATGATCCCCCAAAATCAACAATGCAAGCCCGGAGCATGTCTTCTAAAGTCTGAATCGTCCGTTCACTCTGACCGTCAGTTTGAGGATGATACGCTGTACTTAACTTTATCTGCGTTCCCATTTCCTTTTGAAAACTTCTCCAGAATCTTGAGGTAAAACGGCTGTCACGATCAGAGATAATCGAAATTGGAACTCCATGTCGTGTTACTATTTCGTTGATATACAGTTTGGCTAGTCTTTCCAATGAATAGGTTTCCTTTATTGGTAGGAAGTGAGCAGACTTGGTCAACCTGTCAACGATCACCCAAATAGCATCAAACCCTTTCGGAGTCCTTGGTAACTTCGTGATGAAATCTGTAGTAATTTAATCCCATTTCCACATTGGTATTTCTAAACGCTGTAATTGCCCAAACGGCTTCTGATGTTCAATCTTCACCTTCTTACAAGTAGTACAACCTTCCACATACTGAGCAATACTCCTTTTTATTCCCGGCCACCAATAGAATTGTTTTAGGTCTTTGTACATCTTATTCGTACCTGGGTGAATAGAGAATCGAGATTGATGAGCTTCTTGTAGTACACAATCACGTAAACCACCCAAACGAGGCACCCAAATTTTGTTCCCCAGACACAATAACCCACGATCATCTTTCACTAGCAATGCTGATAACCCCACTAACCGTTCTGATTTCACATGTTCTTCTTGAAAAGATTCCACTTGGCACTTCTTCAGTTCATCGAATATGTTAGGTAGGAGTTCAGTTCTTAGTGCAATGGCTTTTATCGTTCCACTCCTTTCTTGACGACTCAGTGCATCAGCTACCACATTCGCCTTTCCCGGATGATAAAGAATTTCACAGTCGTAATCATTTACCAATTCTAGCCATCTTCTTTGCCTCATATTTAGTTCCTTCTGACCGAAAAGATGTTGGAGACTCTTATGATCAGTATAAATTTGACATTTAGAGCCGTAAAGGTAATGTCTCCAAATCTTCAACGCGAAAACAACTGCTGCCAGTTCCATGTCGTGTGTAGGATACTGCCTTTCATGATCTTTTAATTGGCGAGAAGCATAAGCAATAACCTTTCCACGCTGCATAAGTACACATCCCAATCCCAGTTTGGAAGCATCACTATAAACAACAAAGTCTTCGGAACCTTCCGGTAGTGACAAAATCGGCGCACTGCAAAGTTTCTCTTTCAATATCCTGAATGCTTCATCCTGTTCTGCTTTCCATTCAAACTTTAGATTCTTTCGAGTCAGCTTAGTCAAAGGCGTCGCGATACGAGAGAAATATTGTATAAACTTTCGATAGTAACCGACTAAACCTAGAAAACTTCGTACTTCCGTTGGCGTCTTCGGCGGTTCCCATTTTTCAATTGCTTCTACCTTCGTCGGATCAACTTGAATACCTTTCTCGGAAACTACATGCCCCAGAAACTGAACTTCCCGTAGCCAGAATTGACATTTAGAGAACTTAGCGTATAACTGTTCCTTCTTTAACAATTCCAGAATTAAACGAAGATGTTGGGCGTGCTCTTCTTTGGACCGGGAGTAGATAAGGATATCATCGATAAACACAATAACGAATTTATCGAGATATGGCTTACATACTCGATTCATTAAATCCATAAAAGCAGCTGGGGCGTTCGTCAATCCAAAAGGCATTACTAAGAATTCATAGTGACCATACCGTGTGCGAAAAGCAGTTTTCAGAACGTCTTCTTCATTAACCTTCAGCTGATGATAACCAGATCTCAGATCAATCTTGGAGAAATAGCAAGCTCCAACTAGTTGATCAAAGAGGTCATCAATTCTAGGAAGCGGATACTTGTTCTTGATCGTGCGCTTATTCAGCTCTCGATAATCAATACACATTCTCATCGAACCATCCTTCTTTTTCACAAATAGAACCGGTGCTCCCCACGGCGAAGAACTGGGTCTGATGAAGCCTTTATCTGAAAGATCCTGCAGTTGAGTCATCATCTCTTTCATCTCTGGAGGTGCCAAGCGATACGGTGCACGGGCAACAGGAGCGGCTCCAGGAACTAGATCTATACCAAACTCTACTTGTCTAACGGGCGGAAGGCTAGTCAGATCTTCTGGAAAAACTTTCGGAAATTCACGAACAATCGGAATATCTCCCAGCTTATTCTTTTCTAGCTTAATATCTATCACATAAGCTAAGTAACTTGAGCAACCTTTATTGATACACTTACGAGCTTTCAAAAAAGAGATAAGGCAAGACTGATAATTTCTACGGTCACCATAAATCACTACTGGTCCCTTCTCAGGTAAGACAACATTTATCAATTTCTTATCACAAACTATATTAGCCTGATTCTCGGCTAACCAATCCATTCCCACTACCACATCAAACTCGATCACGACTATAGGAAATAACTGAATAGGCACTCCACACCCATCTATGTTTATCATACAACTATCAAATACCTCACTAACCGGTACTTGATTATCATTAGCCGTATCTACCATTAACACATGATCTAACACTTTAGGCTTTAAATGCATATAGGCAGCAAAAGAAGGCGACACAAACGATCGGTTTGCACCGGAATCAAATAACACTTTAGCACGTGTAGAATTTATTAAGAATGTACCTGTAACCACATCGGGAGTCTCATCTGCTTCTTGCTCTGTCATCTGGAAGGCACGGCCCCTTTCTCTTGGTACTTCTGGCCTTGGTACTACCGGTCTAATACCCGTTGGTCTTACTGACGTACCACCCGGTTGTAATCTCCCCAGTGGGCAATCGGACTGAAGGTGATCAGGAGAATTGCACGAGTAACAAAATCTAACTACTCGACAGTCTTTAGCAATATGACCGATCTTTCCACACTTATAACAGTTTCTAGGATCCACTTGACAACTTCCTTGATGAAAACGGTGGCACTTTGGGCAAGGTCTTTCAACTGGTCGGAAAGGTGGACGGTTATCAACTCGCTGAAACCTGGACTTCTTCGGATCATACTGTGGTCCTTCCCACTTTCTTTTCCCCACATTCTTATCACTAGTACTTCTCCCTTTATCTTGTTCCACGGTTTCCACGGCGTCTACTGTGGCGGAGAAAGTTTCTGGTCCTTTAGCAATCACAAAACTTCTGACTTCTGCATTCAATCCAAAGATAAACCTTTCAATCTTCATGGCCTCCGTAGCAACGTAGTATTCCGCAAAACGAGACTTTTCCAAGAAACGAGCGGTGTAGTCCCGAACTGACAAATTCCCTTGCTGCAAGTTCATAAACTCCCCTTCCAATTGTTTAACTGCGGCTTGAGGACAAAACTGTTTCCTGAAAGCTATCACGAATTCTTCCCAAGAGTAAGTAGAATATATATCAGATCCTTCCGAGGACATATGTGCTTCCCACAAGTATAGGGCATCGCCTTTCAACATTGCAGTTCCATAGAGTACTCTATCCTCTTCAGCGCATTTACTAGTCTTGAAGATGGCTTCTATTTCCTTCAGCCACTTCATAGCTTTTGCCGGATCCCGATCTCCTGAGTAAGTTGGAGGCTTACAACTTAAGAACATTTTATAGTCACACTTTCTTAGTACTGGTGTGATTGTAGGTGTAATAGGCATCTCGTCTTCCTGACCAGGATCTGGTGTATCAGCTTCATTATGACGAGTTCGATCAAACATGGCTTGTATACTGGCATGCAGTCTTCCCATTTCGGCTGTTAAATCGTCCCTAGTAACAAATTCATTACCTCGCGGCGGAGCTCCACTCCCAGTTCTACCCCCAATTCTGCCTCCAATTCTGCCTCCACCTCTTTCTCCCCCTCTTCCCCTTCCTCCGGTTGTTGGGTTTGTTCTATTCGGATTTCCTCCTCCTTCCCGATTCGTTTGTCTAGTACCACTTGCCATTCTGTTGATTCAGACAAGGTTAATATACACATAAGCACATACCCCATATAACAAGGTATTCTAGTTCAAACATGTACCTGTAAGATCACAATTACACTGGCCATGTGTAAAAATGAAATTACCTTACATGATGTTCCTTCTACCTTTTTATATTTAACACCCCAAGGTTCTACAATAATAGGGACATCCTACTTCACATGCAGTTTAAGTCTAGGTACAGATACTAATACCTAAATCTCTTAAACTAAGGCTCTGATACCATCTGTAACGACCCGTAATCCCATACATAGTTCAAATAGCATACATTGCATAACGTCGTTAAAAACAAGAGATACATTATATAACAAATACGGTCCCCTAGTCTTTACAAACATTCAGTACATCATTACAAACGTTTACATAGTAAATTACATCATTTCTAATAACATGCTGTAACTACAAAACACATCATAGTCTTCCACTACATAGTCTTCCCAAAAGCTATTCTCGGTTTAACCTTCTTATTTGCTCTTACTCGATCCACGACCTGGAATACATATTTTTAAAACAAAATGAGGGTTAGACCTTGAGGTCTAGTGAGAAAATCCCCGTTAGTTAAAAACCATTTGCACCACATCATACACATAATTCACATAGGAATACCAATTAAAACTCATGCATCATGTATATTTCCATCTCATTCTCTTGGCCATATTAATTGGTTGCGAGCCAATTAATTAATTTACACCACTGTACTGAATACAGCCAACACCACTGTCCCTCTGTACAGCCAACATACACCGGTCCTAAGCCCGGCCAACTAGCACCCATGCAGTGTAATACTCATATAAACATAGTATGCACATTATTACACTCATTCCACATATATGTATTCCAGTTGAAAACATTTTAAATAAAAACTCACTTGTTTGCTTAACAAAACTCTTTCCAGTCCTCCACAAAGAATTCTGCTTTCACCTTCGATTCACAGTATCTGAAACAAGTAGGTAAAGATATCCCTTTACCAAATAGAATGCACAAGACTTACTAAAGCTAAAGGCTCTAGATAACTCTATCCTCAAATGTTACCCCCAAACCCGAACATAAGTCGAGTCTACAGTATAATTAATCCTCATTTCTTCCCTATCCAAAAGTCAACATAACACAGGCTACTGGATACTCAAAAGTATCCAAACTCCCAAATTTGACCAAACAACCAAAGTATCCGGACAACACCCACTATCCGGACAACACAACTTTCCGGACAGAACAGGTATTCCGAACAACACTACTGTCCGGACAATATCAACAATCCGGACGATATCCGGAAACTCATATCAACCGGACAAAATGGAAAGAGGAACTTACCCGGATAAAAGACTCGTCCGGACACCTTAGAACACCATCCGGACACCACCAGCTAAATTACCCGGACACTACCAACAAAACCACCCGGACACATTCATGGTGTCCGGAAACCTCTGTCGGTTTGCATAAATTTAACCCAGAAATCTACTGATTTTAACCCCAGTCCAGATTTGATAATTCTAATCCGACAGAAACCATCTACTAGCAATTACACACATAAAATGTAAAGAAACATACCTCAAAACACTTCCAAAGGACCCGATTTGAAGCCTTAACCTTCCTTTTTCTTTCTTCTTCTTTTGGTCTCAAAAACACACATTACACACACTGGATATTTCTGATACTTTCTGCTGAGTATGAAATATCTGAACTACTAATGGGTAATATCTAATTTAATTACAAATTTAGTCCTTGAGCTTAGCACTAATGACCAAAACACCCTTATCTTATAAATTAACCCAAATTTTACCCAAACCTTAATAATAAAGTTAAATAAATTTAACGGAACTAACATTTAACTAACGAACTTACCCAGGGTATTACAGACACTTCACTCCATATAAGTAATGTCGCCAGATTTTCAGAGCGAACACCACCGCCGCTAACTCCATGTCATGAGTGGGGTAGTTCTTTTCGTGATCTTTCAGCTGTCTAGAAGCGTAGGCAATTACCTTCCCATTCTGCATCAGCACACACCCCAGCCCAAGCTTAGAAGCGTCACTGTATATCACAAAGCCCTCCGATCTGTCAGGTAACGACAGGATCAGAGCACTGCTTAAACTTTCTTTCAACATCTCAAACGCAGATTCTTGCGCTTCAGCCCACACGAATTTGACGTTCTTCCTTGTCAAAGAGGTCAGTGGCGAAGCTATCCGAGAGAAGTCTTGAATAAACTTCCTGTAATAACCTGCTAAACCGAGAAAGCTTCTAACTTCCGATGGGGTTCTTGGCGCCTCCCAATCTTTAATGGCTTCAATCTTAGCAGGATCTACCTTGATGTCGTCCGCCGACACCACATGACCCCAAAACTGAACTTCTCTTAACCAAAACTCGCACTTCGAAAACTTCGCATATAACTTCTCACGCTTAAGCAATTCCAGCGCTGCCCGAAGGTGTCTCTCGTGATCCTCTCGGGTACGAGAATAGATTAGGATATCGTCAATGAAGACGATCACGCACTTATCCAACAATGAGTTACACACCTGGTTCATCAAATCCATGAACACCACGGGCGCGTTAGTCAACCCGAAGGGCATGACTAAGAACTCATAATGTCCATATCTCGTACGGAAAACCGTCTTTGGCACATCCTCCTCTCTCACTTTCAATTGGTGATAACCCGATCTCAAGTCTATCTTTGAGAAGTAACTCGCACCTTGTAGCTGATCGAAGAGGTCATCGATCCTCGGAAGCGGGTACTTGTTCTTCACAGTTACCTTATTGAGCTCACGGTAATCTATGCACATTCGCATAGATCTGTCTTTCTTTTTAACAAAGAGTACCGGTGCTCCCCATGGCGATGTGCTCGGACGGATAAAATCCTTGTCGAGCAATTCTTGCAACTGGGTCATCATTTCTTTCATCTCCACTGGTGCTAACCGATAGGGAGCACGTGCAATCGATGCCGCCCCAGGTACTAGTTCTATTCTGAACTCCACTTGACGATCTGGAGGTAGACTTGTCAAATCATCCGGGAATACCTGCGGATACTCATTCACCACAGGAACATTCTCTACACTCTTTTTCTCCTTCTTAGCATCTAGCACATAAGCTAAATACCCCAAACACCCCTTTCCTAGACATCGCCTAGCTTTCATCATCGATATCAAACACGACTTTCTATTCCGCTGGTCTCCGTAAATTATCACTTCTTTCTTATCGGGCAAGGCCATACGGATCAGCTTCTTATTACAAACTATGCTAGCGTCATTCTCCGCTAACCAGTCCATCCCTAGGACTACATCAAACTCCCCAATTCCCATAGGATACAACCTTAAAGGAAAGAAGTGACCATCCACGTCTATGCTACAACCCTCATAGACCTCCTTCACCCAGACTCGACAATCATCTGCTATCTCTACCTCAAACCCAAAGTCCAACCTCTTGGGTTTCACTTGCAATTTTTGAATAAAATTGGGCGACACAAACGAACGGTTGGCCCCCGAATCAAACAATACTTTAGCAAAAATCGAGTCTATAGGAAAGGTACTGTTGGTTCCCGTTTTGTTTAAACAAGATTATCAGATCTATTAGTTCAAGTTTAAGTATGATGCAGAAGCGTATTTGAAGAACTAACAGATATGTTTGATAGATTTAGAACACAATATAAATAAACAGTGAACATGAAATAATATCTCAAAGTTTACTGAATATATATATATATATCAAGAACAGATTCAAGAACAGTGAGTAAGCAAAGCTTTAAAACAGATATGACTCTCAAAGTATATAAGCTATGTGTTCTTGACGTTTTTCTCTCTCAATTATCGATTTTGAAGAACTCAACATGAGTCTTCCTTATATACTACTCTAAGGGGACCATAAAGCATAAGGTACTATTCAGAACGGACGGTATGAATAGTTGGACGGATGGCATGAACCGTTGGACGTGCTGTATTGCATTTATTGCAGCAGACGTCTATTATGTACTAAGCCCTATTGAATCCAATCAGAGTTTGACATGTTGAAGATGGACAGGGCATGCTACCATGCAAGTTGATGAATAGGTTCAGAAACAGTAGCAAGATATTATAAATATCTTTGAAGTCTTTGTTGAAGACCGCAGAGGCTCTGTGAAGTGTCACAGAGGTTCTGCGGTTTGGTCCTTTGTAGAGCAGTCTTCACCGGATTCCGAGTCTTTGGTCTTCTTTGTGCGTATGACAGAGCTTCTGTAGGACGCCTCTTTAGCTTCTGTAGCTTCTCGACCTTGATCTCTCGGTAAGTTCGGCAGAGCCTCTGTAAGAGGCTTTCTTCACTTGGCCTATTTTTCACTACTTCTAAATACTTCTATGATTAGGAAGATTGAAGCTAACAGGTACCTGTTACCACATCAGGCGTGTTCTCCGCCTCTTCAGCCGACATGTGGAAAGCCATTGCTCTGGCGCGAGCCGACTCCACTTTTCTCTCATTACCCCTTCCTCCGCTACTGCCACCTTCACCCCTAACATAACCTTTCTTCAGTTGCGGGCAATCCCACTTGACATGACCCGACAAACCGCACTGATAACAAGACCCCGGGCCGCGACAGTCTCGAGCTAGATGCCCCGCTTTTCCACACTTGTAACATCCTCCCTTATCAGCCCAACATTCTCCCTGGTGCATTTTGTTACACTTTGCACAAGGTTTCTCCACTGACTTAGATCCCACCCGCAGGTCAGGTCTGGCAGCATTCGGCCTCTTACTGTCTCGGTTCAGCCCGTCCCACTTACGCTTATCTCCGACCCTTTCGGTCATCTGCCTGGTCTTCTCCTTCTCAGTAAGTTCTGCAGTATCTACCACAGCCTGAAAAGTAGACGGATCTTTCACCTGCACCAACTCCCTTATGTTGCTCTTTAGCCCATAAATGTACCTCTCTATCCGCCTTTCTTCAGTAGGTACGTACAACTCAGCAAATCGGGCCTTCTCGATGAACTTCGACGTGTAATCCTGAACTGACATTGTTCCTTGCTCTAACCCCAGGAATTCCTCCTCTAACTTTTTAACTGCCGCCAAAGGACAAAACTGTGCTCGGAACCTCTTAACAAAAGATTCCCACGACATACTTTTCGCTACTTCCGATCCCCTACCTCCGGTCTCAACGTCCCACCAATAGATGGCTTCAGACTTCATCATCGACATTGCAAACAGTACCTTATCTTCCTCAGCGCACTTGCTAGTGTCGAATGCTAACTCCATCTCCCGAACCCATTTCAAAGCTAGAACAGGGTTGCGCTCCCCATTGAACGTGGGAGGCTTGCACGAAGCGAATGTCTTAAACGAGCACCCTTTCACTGTCTTTGGCTCACTAGTGACAATCGGAGTTGTCACCGAATTGTTTCCTATTTCGGTTCGCGGTGTACTACCCTCCTCAGTCTTTTCCCCGTACTGTTCTTGGTTCCTCCCTCAGACGTAGTCTTATGCTGGTTGTCTAACACTGCTTGCAAGGTCTTTTGTAGTTTATCCATTTCTGCTGTGAACTTATCCTCAGTCACAAAAGCCGGTGTGGCCTCAGGTTTACGTCCCTTCTTAGCCTTTATTTTCTTTACAGGCACTGAACTTTCCTGTTCGGATATCACTTGAATTTCTGGTTCCTCAACGCTCCTTGCCTTGCGCTTAATCTGCGCTTTCTTTTTCTTACCTTTGCCCTTAGTGGTTGTTGCTCCCACTTCAGTAATGGCCTTTCTCGGTATCGTTCCTCTACCCCTCCCGCGACCTCTACCTCTCCCACGAGTGGCTACCGCTCTTGGAGAATTCACTGGTCCATCCTCTGTCAGTTCCTCAACTCGCACCGCCTCCTCATGCGGCGTAGTGCTCTTGGTCTGTGCTTCCTCCACGATCGGAATTGACCTACTCCTCAAAGTTCTTGCAGACATTCTGATGCACAACCACAACAGAAAACTCAATTAATACTAAAGACTTATTTAGTGCTACAACAACGGAATAATAAGGCAATTTAAGCACATACATGTACCTGTAAGTTCACGATTACACTGGCCAGGTGTAACCCCAAACTTACCTTACATGACCGTCCTCGTACCCTATTAGTCCTATTTCTATAATAGTGCCCTCCTAACGCATTCCTGATTCTCAGTTGTGGTTTCTACTTCCCAAGTTTAAGTCTAGGCCCATCCGGTCACCTAAATCTCTTAAACTATGGCTCTGATACCAACTATAACAACCCAAACAATTTTAAACATGCAATTCATTTAAAATAGAATATCCCAAAATCGTGTCCCAAAATTTCTTACATAACATCCAAAATTTGGTTGGCGGAACAACCTACACAACTGAGAATAATACTAACTAAGTAATAGTGTTACTACGCTACCGAGCATCCTTGCTAACCGCCCCACTCACTTGCCAGAGCCTTTCATTACCTGTTTCCCTGAAAAGGTTTTAGTTTGAAAATGTGAGGGTTAGACCATGAGGTCTAGTGAGTCCCTCTTAACAGTTATCAAAGCATTTAAAACCGTTTATAATTTTCAGTATAAATCATCTACAAATCTGTTCATATAAAATCATTCACGGACAAGTCTGCCCCGTAAATCGGCACCCTGAAGTCACCCTAGGGCGACAACGAGTCAGTCTCATGCTGCCTTACAGGGCCATACTACCCCTGGCATAAACGGGTCACACCTCCCGACACGAGCTGGCGGGCCACACCCCCCGACTTAGCCAATTTACAACTCAAACAATGTATGCATACATCCCATTTAAAACTGTAAACAACTATTAGGCAACCAAAAGCATAAGAATAAAACATGACATATCTCATCATGTACTTGCTTTAGAAAACACATTAAAAGTCACGCATTTTAGTTAGAAAAACTCACCTGATATGCTTACTTTCTTTCCTACTCTGTTCTGTACTTCCAAACGATCTACCTGCGTGAAAGGATAAAACATATAAGCTGACTAACCAATCTGTCCGGATATGACTTACCGAACACCACTACTTTCCGGACGTTTCTACTTACCGGACACCACAACTGTCCGAACACTTCTACTTTCCGAACGACCAAACATTCCGGATACACTACTTTCCAGGTAACTCTAATGTCCGGATTACTCTACCTTTCCGGATATCTTCCTATTTACCGGGCACGCATTCGGAAACCCACAATCCTTGAGACTTACCGGATACTCATCCGGTAACTCTCAAACGATGCTACTTTCCGGACGAGGCGCTGTGACGTACGACAGAGGCAAAATCCACACTAATCCCTTTTAAATGATACGATAAAGTAGTAAATAACCACACAATCGATCTTTAACCATTCCCCGACATGATTTACTAACTAACAACGATTTAAAGTAATTAAATCCTCTATTAGAGTCTCAAATATCTTAAACAAGTAAAAACTCTCAACATCCCAACAATCATCAACTCAATCCTAAAGAGTTATAGGTTAGGAATTACCTGATGGATTACTTGAAAGAAACGAAATCCAATCCTGCTCCTTCTTCTGATTTCAAGGCTTGATGATTCCCCTTTTCAAATGCACAAAAAACCCCTACCAAGACCCTTTTCTCCTCTCTCACAAGAATTCAGCCGTCAAACAACAATCAACAAATATGGAATAGAATGTTCACGTAGGGTTTTGTGCCCTTTTATACTCCACTCCTTATTTACCAACTAGCCCCTCAACTTCCACTTTTATTACACCTATCCACAACACACTAAAACTATTCCATTTTGGTGTTGGTTGTTACATATAAAAATCATACCATCCATTAACATTTTTCCAGTTGCAAATTCAAAATAACCAAAAACTCATTTTTTGCAGAACTTGGGAGAATGTCATAATTTCGCTTTTGTAAGAACGTAAAAAACATATTTCACACGTTGATATATTTTTGATCCAAATGATCATATTTGTGTGTGTGTGGAGCTAGAGGGGTTTAGGAAAAACCTTTAAAAATGAAATCGAGTTGAACATCCTCGGGTAATTGTTCATCTAGATGGCATGCACATTTGCATATAAGTAATTAAAATTGTTTTTTATTCACGTATGCATGTTACGCACATGTGTGTATCAGACAAATTGCTTACAAATTACTTGTATGCACATGTGTATACCCTCCAGATGCACAGTTATCAGGGTGTTTCTTGGCTTCTCGTTTTTTTACGGTTTTCCCTTGAATCTGAACCTATGTGTGTATATATCTTTTTGTTCAAGTGTATAGATCTTTTTTATACAAACATTGCCTTCACACATTTGTGAAAGCTTTGTTTTTAAAACTAAAAATACAATTTCAATAACTTTATTTTTAAAATTAAGGGGGTGTTTGGTATAAGCATTTGTTTTCATCCAAACACTAAAACTTCCTTATTATCGGTACCACACCGAAATTAGTTAATAAACACCTTAAAAAGCAATCCCAAACACCCCCTAATAGATCACTCTATTTTAAAAAAATTAAATATTTATATTAGAATTTTATTTTTAAAATAAACATTTTATCATCATTAATTTAACATTCATATTAGGCCATCCGTATACCCTCAAACCATCTTGCCACCTCAGCGCCACATCAGCTTTTCTCCTTACCCTCTCCTTACCCTAAAGTGGAGTACCAATACCCTCAAACCCTCTTGCCACCTCATTTTTTTAATTCTTTTATTTATACATTTAATTATTTAACAAAATAAAAATATTTATATATTTTTTAATAAATAAAAATAAGATAAATAATAAAAATAAAAATTCATATCATTCATTAAAAATAAAAATTACAAAATAAATTTAAAAATCTACTCGTCGTCATTGTTGGGAACTTGGATACGCCAAATATGTTAGACCAAATCCGACCGAAGGTTATTATGAGTGTCCCGGTTTTTGACTTCTCGAACATTTGCCGCGCGTTGTTTCTCACTGATTTGGGTTTCGATATCATCCGTGAAAAGGTCGTTTTCATCGCCACCACAAATAGCATGGTCTTCGTCTTCGAGTATCATATTGTGTAATATGACACAAGCGTACATAATGTTTCCCAATCTTGTCGGATGCCATCCGCGTGCCGGGTTATGAAGTATATGCCAACGTTGTTTAAGCACGCCAAAAGCTCGTTCAACATCTTTACGTGCCGATTCTTGCGCGGACTTGAACTTTTTTCGTTTATGATCATGTGCGCACGTAAATGATTTTACGAAAGTAGCCCATTCCGGATATATCTCATCCGCTAGATAATATCCGTGGTTGTAGGTGGCTCCATTCACCTCAAAAGGGCAGTCGGGTCCCTGATTGAGAACATTGATGTCGTTGTTGGAACCGGTAACACCAAAGTATGCGTGCCAGATCCATAGATCTTGAGAGGCCACTGCTTCTAGCATGATTGTCGGGTGCTCATGATCACCTCTCATGAATTGACCTCGCCATGCTACCGGACAATTTGCCCACGCCCAATGAGTACAGTCTATGCTTCCGAGCATGCCGGGAAATCCGTGTTTAGCTTCATGCGCGGCGTACAACTTCTGAATATCAATAAAAGTAGGTTTGCGTAAATATTTTTGACCATACAGTTCAATAATACCTGTGCAGAATTGGTGCAGGCAATCTCGTGACGTTTTCTCTCCCATACGGATGTACTCGTCAAGTGAGTCAGCAGCTACTCCATACGCCAATTTCCGAATAGCGGAAGTACACTTTTGTATCGGAGAAAAACCTTTTTTGTAACTGGCGTCCAACCGAAGTGTAAAATATGAATACTGTCCTTGTAAATCTTCAATTATTCGTTCGAATAGCTGCCTCCTCATCCTGAACCGCCGCCTAAACATATCCGGTGTATAAACCGGGTTGTTGCCAAAGTAGTCCCGCATAAGCCGCTCGTTTGCAGCTACTCGACCTCTTTCTATGTTCGCGTCCCTCTCTCTTCTTGACGATGAGGCGGTGCTACCATAAATTAATTGTGCAGTCTCTCGAACCAAGCATACAAAAATTTCCCTTTGTAGATGCAACAACTCGTCGGTGTCTACGGATGATGATGATGCGGTCGGTGAACCGGGTTGTGGCGAATCCATATTGTTTAAAATATAGAGAATGGAAGAGAATGGGAGAATGAGAGAGTTGTTTTGTGTGAAAAATAAAATAGGTTAGGATTATATATATAGTGTGATTAAATTGAAAAATAAAATAATTTTTTTTAAAGTAACCATTGCCAAACGTTCATATTTGAATTTATTTAAAAAAAATTAAAAAAAAAATAAAATGTATCGGGATGAATCGGGTTGGGGAACCCGGGGCTGGAACCCGCCCTAAGCCCGAGCCCCCCCCCCCCCCCCCCCTACCCATTCCCGCTCGAACCCAAACGAAGCCCGGATGAGCCCGAGGTGCCGCTACGGATGGTCTTAT
Source organism: Saussurea involucrata (assembly GCA_033807775.1). Lineage (NCBI taxonomy): Eukaryota > Viridiplantae > Streptophyta > Magnoliopsida > Asterales > Asteraceae > Saussurea > Saussurea involucrata. The sequence goes on from CM066314.1 coordinate 232,713,027, forward strand.
TGTTATACTTTTTAGCTTTTAAACATCTTCAAAATTCAAATCTATAATCTTCATAGAAAACAACATAACATTTACACAAATTTTACTAGTATAAATATTCTTTCCCAAAAAACTTTACTATAAATGTTTATTTATTTCATATGAATGCAAAAACCATACACTTACATATGAACCAAACATTTATAAACATTCAATAAAAGTAGGTTTGCGTAAATATTTTTGACCATACAGTTCAATAATACCTGTGCAGAATTGGTGCAGGCAATCTCGTGACGTTTTCTCTCCCATACGGATGTACTCGTCAAGTGAGTCAGCAGCTACTCCATACGCCAATTTCCGAATAGCGGAAGTACACTTTTGTATCGGAGAAAAACCTTTTTTGTAACTGGCGTCCAACCGAAGTGTAAAATATGAATACTGTCCTTGTAAATCTTCAATTATTCGTTCGAATAGCTGCCTCCTCATCCTGAACCGCCGCCTAAACATATCCGGTGTATAAACCGGGTTGTTGCCAAAGTAGTCCCGCATAAGCCGCTCGTTTGCAGCTACTCGACCTCTTTCTATGTTCGCGTCCCTCTCTCTTCTTGACGATGAGGCGGTGCTACCATAAATTAATTGTGCAGTCTCTCGAACCAAGCATACAAAAATTTCCCTTTGTAGATGCAACAACTCGTCGGTGTCTACGGATGATGATGATGCGGTCGGTGAACCGGGTTGTGGCGAATCCATATTGTTTAAAATATAGAGAATGGAAGAGAATGGGAGAATGAGAGAGTTGTTTTGTGTGAAAAATAAAATAGGTTAGGATTATATATATAGTGTGATTAAATTGAAAAATAAAATAATTTTTTTTAAAGTAACCATTGCCAAACGTTCATATTTGAATTTATTTAAAAAAAATTAAAAAAAAAATAAAATGTATCGGGATGAATCGGGTTGGGGAACCCGGGGCTGGAACCCGCCCTAAGCCCGAGCCCCCCCCCCCCCCCCCCCCCCTACCCATTCCCGCTCGAACCCAAACGAAGCCCGGATGAGCCCGAGGTGCCGCTACGGATGGTCTTATTGTTATACTTTTTAGCTTTTAAACATCTTCAAAATTCAAATCTATAATCTTCATAGAAAACAACATAACATTTACACAAATTTTACTAGTATAAATATTCTTTCCCAAAAAACTTTACTATAAATGTTTATTTATTTCATATGAATGCAAAAACCATACACTTACATATGAACCAAACATTTATAAACATTCAATTATTTATTGTGAAGATAATATGTACGAAGTTGAAATACGATTTAGGGGTTGTTTGTTTACCTTTTAATAGTTCTATTAAGAGGTAATCTATTAATCGATAAGAGGTGAATCTTGTTTGGCAAAAAGAATGTATGCCTCTTAATGGTTTTAGGCCTTCTGAATGATTTTGTAAGGGCCTTTCTGAACCATCCAATACACTAATTTTATTTTAACCAATTACTAAACAACTATATTTTATTTTGTACTATATCATAAGAGTCTCTTAATCATTCTGACCACCTAATCATTATGTATCAAACCATTCAACAAACGCCAGACAGTTCCTGAAAAGATGAAAATAACAAAAGATTTATATTAAGTGTTAAATATTTTGGATTTAAATATAAAGTAAACTATTTTTGTTAAAATAATTTGAGAAAAGGTGAAGTTGGCCAAAATTACCCTAAATTTTCATGAATTAACAAATGCTTGACCAAACTTCCCGTGATCCATTTTGTTTTAGTTTTTGTAAAACTACATTGTTGAAAGGGAAAAGGTATTTAAAAAAAGAGTAAACCTCAATTTTGGTCCCTGTGGTTTGCAAAAAATAATGAAATCGTCCCTACAGTTCATTTATTACAAATTAGCCACTGTGGTTTGCATTTTTGTCTGATTTTGGTCCCTCTCACTAACGGAGGTTAACCCCCATCCATTAAATGAAGGGTATTTTAGTCTTTTTATTGATTTTTTTAATTTAATATTAAATGCTTTGACTTTTTGACTCTCTTTTGTCTTTTTTTTGTGGCCTTTTCTCCCAAACTCACCCACCCCTACTCCCTTTCTCTCTCCCAAACCCATCCCACTACAACATGTGAAACACACACACACACACACACATATATATATATATATATAGGGGCGGGTTCAAATGAGGAGCGCATCAAAACGTGAGAACGTGAGGAGCAATTGATAGTTATGAATCACATGTGATTGGCAGTTGTGGATCACATGTGATTCTGTAACGTCCCAAAAATTACAAGCAAATTTAAATTTTAAAATAAACATTTCATTGATAACAACTCATTAAATGATCCCAACGTTTCGTTTACAAACACATAATTAATATCTTTATAAAATAAAACCAGCGGAATAAATGTTTAATTATTAGAATCATAAAGCAACCAGCTCTTCCCGCGCGCCAGTGTGTACTCGTCACGCCTTGGAGCCGCCCGTACCTGAAACCACAGTTTATTGGAAAAGGGTAAGCACGAAGCTTAGTGAATTCCAACACATGCGCAGATAGGAATTATATACACATCACCCCTATCCGCACATAAGCAACAACATCACAGTTACATAAAACGAGTAAACGCCTACAAGTAATTATGTATCCAACACCTCAGTACCATCGAGGCCTCGGTCCCACCGAATTGTAATGTAACCAACACCTCAGTACCATCGAGGCCTCGGTCCCACCGAATTGTAATGTAACCCAACACCTCAGTACCATCGAGGCCTCGGTCCCACCGAATTGTAATGTAACACATTTATACCAAGCATTCAAACCAATCAAATATTACATACCACAAACAACTAGTTCACACCACAAAGACAGTAGTACATACAAACTATTATGACATGTATACAACCCCTAACTACACAGTGAGAGAACTCACCTCGATTGCGCGCCCAGCTTAATAACACAATTCCAGCTTCACAATTACGGTCACTTCCCAGCACCTAAACGCATGTTAAAACGTGTCAATACGAGACCCGGACCCTATGACACGACACACGCTTAAACCGTCACTAAAACTAAATTCCGTTCACCCAAAACAGGTCTGTTCGGGACCTGTTTCGACCCCTTTAAACCCAGAAAATTCCCAATATTATTTCATGACCAGAAAATACTCTGAGTTAGGGTTCCAAGGACATATTATACGCCTCCTAACGATTTTTCTACAATTTACTACGGATTTTACAAAAACAGTTTCCGGAACAGCGAAATTCAGCACCTTTCAGTATAAAACGACAAATCGACCCATGCTACGTCCCGAACTGGGTTTTGCACGAAACACAGAAAAGTTTCTAGACTCAAAAAGGAAACTTTTGACACCGATTTCACCCCAAACCGAGTTACGAGCAGAAAGTTATGACCATGACAAAACAGTGGCAGATTACAACACTGTCGGTTTACCGACCTGCTGTAAAAACAGAAGTTTTCCGCCTAGCTAGAGGCCGAACCAGCCTTTCGCTAAAACACGAAAAACGTGCCCGACACAGAATGTGAACCGTGGACACCAGAATCGCCTCAAACCGAGTTACGACGAGAAAGTTATGGCCGAAATACGAACTGGACAGAAAACTAATTTTCACATAAAATGACGAAACACCGAACTTGCGACCACTTTTTCGCCCAGCTAGAGACCGAACCAGTTTTCCGCTAAAACACGGAAAACGTGCTCGACCCTGAACTTGAACCGTGGGCGCCAGTTTCGGCTCAAACGGAGTTACGACGGAAAAGTTATGGTCGCGCGAAAACTGGACAGCACACTAAAATTTTCATAAAAGATAACTTTATAAACGGTTCGCGGCTCTAACGATTCGGGGTTTACGCTAAGAGTGTGACCCACTGCCACCGCCCTCCACCCACAGCCACCGCAGCGGCGGCGTGCGGCGGTGGTGGTCTCGCCGGAAAAACGAAAAGGAAAAGAAAAGAATGAGACTAACGAGAACCACATACCTCACGACGGCGTCTCTTCACCACAACCAAACCGCTCCCTCTCGATCACTCCGACGACAGCGGTGGTGGCGGTCTCCGGCGACAGCAGTAGCGGCGGCGAGGGCTGCTGCCGCTGGTCCTTTCCTCTCGACCCTCTCCTTCTCGCGATCACTCTCCCTCTCTCTCGGTTCTTCTCTAACTCTCTCTTCTCGTGACCTCTTTCTCCCTCTACGGCCGAACCACACAAGGGTAGGGTTTTGGGGTAAGTTTGGTTTTGCTTGGAATGCAAGAAAAGAACAACGAGATATCACAAAGGGGGGTGTTCGGCCTAGAGTGCATGGGCCGAAACCCATGCCACAAGTTTCCAAGAAATGCGCAACTAGTCCCTCGTCTACACCTTATCTCCCAATTTACCCCAAAACGACACGTATGCTAACATTTTGATCCTTTTTGACACCAAACCACTAACCAAAAACAAATAAAGGTAAACATTTTAAATTATTAAAATTAATTAATAAACTTACCGGGACACGGGCTTTACAGATTCACAACTGATCTGGAGGAGCAATTGACAGTTATGAATCACATATGATTTACAACTAAAATCATTAATGATCCGCGACTTGCACGCCTCGCGAACCACCTCGCGCCACTTTTGCGCGAATTTTCGAGTTAATCCGATTTTTTAGGGTTGTAAATCATATGTGATCAGAAGCATGGGAGTGCTCCTCACGTTCTCTTAAATTGATGCGCTCCTCACGTGAACCTTCCTCTATATATATATAAAAACAACACACACACACATATATATATATATAAACACAACACACACAATATATATATAACACAACACACACACACACACACACAATATATATATGCATGTGTGTGTGTGTGTGTTTTATATATATGTATGTTCCCTACTCTCTCTGGTACACTTCGCATTGCTATCGATTATTCAAAGTCATTTGTTTTGAATGTTGATAAGTTTCTAGTGTTTATTACTCTCTCATTCCCTATAAAAAGAGGAATAACAAAGGCGAGTTGCACTTAGGTTTTTTCCCCGGCTACCCACCGGAGAACAAAACCACAACCCACCTGCCTCACACCACCAATCCTCCATGGTCCCCTCATGATCCTCTCTATCCCGCACGGTCGCCGTTGATCGAAAAACTCCCTTTTAACCACCACTCTTTCTACTCCCTCGACTACTCGCACAAAACATCAGCTTCCACCTACAATGACGTGTTTACATTTCCCTTTCTTTGCTTTTCTCTTCACTCTCATCGTCATCCACCGAACACGATCAGAAAACTGTCTTAGCTTCGAGTACCATCGCTCCGATCCAATGGACTCGCCTGTGAGATCCCTTCCAATTTGGTTCTTTTCTCGAGTTTGGTTTTTGTGGGGGTGGTGGTGAGATTAGGGTTATTCATTTTCTATTTTTCGTCTTTTTTGTAGTTTATACTTTATAATACTATAATATAAAATATGTTTTTTTAATCAAATAAAGAATTAAGAAAAAAATAGAAAATGACTAAAATACTTCTTATTTAATTGGAGTTAACGGGAAAAATTGACGGCCGTTAGTGGTAGGGACGAAAACCAAGCGAAATTACATACGTGAGGGACCAAATCCGAGTTTCGAGGACGAAAAGTGTTGAAAATAACAAACGTTAGGGACACAAAAGTGAAGTTTACTCAAATGAAACTCTTTAAACCAATTTTTTTTGAACAAATTATGCAATTATTTATATAATTTTTTATACATTTTGTTTACAAAATATCTAGAAGATAATAGAATTTAAATTCATTTTTTAATCTTACAATCCCAACACACTAAAGATTCCAAGGGGACGTTTAGTTCATTTTAAGAAATGAGAATGAAAATGAAAATAGGAATGCAGGAGTAGAGGTGGCCAAATTGATCCGACCCGACCCGACCCGAAACCGGCCAAGAATCGGTTCTGGCCCGACCCGGTCAAGAACCGGTTTCAAGCCCGAGAGCCGGGACCGGTTCGTGTATATAGGAATTTTCTCGGCCCGACCCGGGACGGGTTCGTGACCCGACCCGGGACCGGTTCGTGACCCGACCCGATTTTTTTTTCAAAAAATTATAGCCGTTAACTAGCCGTTTGTGACCGTTGGGAACCAATTTTTGACCGTTTTTTGGCTCAAAAAACTCCCCTCCAACCCCACATAAATACTAGGGGTGTTATGGAGTGATCACCACCTTACAATTGCTTACAAAACGCAAAAAACGCAAAAAATTCTCATTTCTCGGCTCTCGTTATATTCGTTTCTCGCAAAAAAAACGCATACAATTCTCATTTCTCGGCTCTCGCTTTATTCGTTTCTCGCAAAAAACGCATACAATTCTCTAGTCTCTACTCTCTAGTCTCTACTATCAAAAAAATGGCCGAACAAAATTACACCGTTGTTGGCTTGTTGCCGATCATTCACGAAAAGCAGCGGTTTGGGATAATTTCAACTTGGTAAAATTTCCCGACGATACAAAAAAGCGCAATGCAAACGGTGTGGAGATTTCCTAAAACCCGGATCAAATAGCACGTTAAAGCGCCACTTCGAGGAAAGATGCAAGATGTTGAAATCGGGTCCCGATCCAACTCAACCCATACTTGACAATTCCGGTCAAGTATGGTCGTATGATAATGATCTCGCCCGAGAAATGCAAATGAAATGTGTCATTCAAATGGCGTTGCCGTTCGGACATTTCGACAATCCTCACATTACAAACATGATCAAAAATGGGTTCCAACCACGCTACAATGGTTCGGTAAGTCGTCAAACTCTTAAGCGTGATGCTTTAAAATATTGGAATAAGGTTCAAAAAATTATGCGAGAAATGTTTTTAAACTTACCCAACAAAGTTTCTTTAACTTGTGATGTATGGAGCGCACCATGCGGATTGCAAGATTCTTATATATGCATAACGGCACATTGGATTGTGCCGGGATCGTGGCAATTATGCAAACGTGTAATCACGTTTGAGCTCTTTGGTTCGCCACATTCGGGTGAGCGTCAGTTTTCTATAATTATGAGATGTCTTCAATATTATAATTTAAAAAATAAAATTATTAGTATTTCGTTTGATAATGCTAGTAATAATACGGCATGCGTAGACCGATTACGATAACTCAGGATGATTGGACAAGGATTCATGGCTTTCACGATATTTTGGGCGATTTCAAAACTGCAACAACTATGTTATCCGGTGTTTATTATCCAACGAGTCCTTTACTTTTAAATCAACTTTATATTTTGGCAAGTAAAATTGCTCAATACGAACAGGATTTGCACTTTCACGACGTGGTGAAACCAATGAAAGAAAAATTGGTAAAATATTTTAAAAAGACCCCCTTCACTTTTCTTTATGCCGCGGCATTAAACCCGTTTTTAAATGTTACGGGTGTCGAAGTTTTAATACAAGCAATATGTGTATCGTTTGGTTTGGATTCTCTTACAAATTCTAGCTTTTCAAGGAAACGCATACAACAATTTAATACTGATTTTCATCAATTATATGAGATTTATAGAGTTAATTATGGGGGAGGAAGCCAACAAACCCCTACACCTCAAATGTTTTCACCGGGTTCTAGTAGCAGTCGTGGCCGAAACCGAAAAGACTTAATGCAAACTTTAATGCAATCGGTTGTCATGGAATCTTCTAAAAAAGCTAGATATGATGGGGATAATTTGGGTGAATTCAATCAATACTGAAACACCCTAAAAACGGAGTCAATTTAAACCTTGAAATTTCCACCAGTTATGATCAAAACTTTCAAACTTATATAACCTGAGGATCAAATGTAAGGTTTTTATATACAACTGACATTACTTAAATAACTTATTAATCTAATCACCTCATAACAAACAGATTAATCGAATTATCTAAACAACTGTCCCAAGGACTTTAAAGAATAGCTAGATCCTTTGTTATCTCTAAGTCTGAATCTCTCCAAAGGTTCTCTTCTCTCATTTCCGCTACTTCCCGGAGCTTGTACCTGGTAAGAAGATTCAACTTGAAACATTAGGCTTTCGCCTAGTGAGAATACTCAAATCAAAATAAAATTTAATAATTAAAACATGAACAGATAACTCAAACCTGTTCTCACCCATCTTACCGTACGACAACTCCTTTCCAAATCAGGGAATCTACCCCACTCCCATTCCTACGACTAACTCATTTAATCGCAACAACAACATAATAGTTAACTCTGAATCATTCCAGATTCACAATCAATAATCATACACACAAGAAATTACAAGTCAAAACTTGCCTATTTCTTAATCAGGAAGGAGAGATTACAAATTACTTTATGCCTATCTCTAATCTTCCTCTCATCACTGGGAAATCTCCGATCTTCCCGAAACAATGGAAATCTCTGATCTTCCATAAATCGAAATGGGAATTACAAATCAAAATCCGCCTATTCCACATTCCACCTCTGCATCAATGGTCCCAATGGGATTATAATATCGCGATACTCAATCGGGACTCACGATGGTTCGAGGTTCACCCAATTACTAAAATTACACCCCTTTGGTCTATGGCGAGTAATCGGTTCCCATTATACCGTACTCAAGTGTCCTCGGTGACCGGATGCCTATTTTAGTAAAAGCACATAATCACATAATATAATACAATCGATACTACTATATGCGTCCAGCATAGAATGTATCATTTCTCTGAACATATTCTATATATAAAAATAAAGAATATTATTACCCCACATCTCAATCTCTTTATTACCCCTTCTCTGAAATCTGATATGATGATCACCATCTCAATAGTTATTTATATTTTCGAACTCATAGATAGGCCTTTATAATATATCTCAATTTGGCTTCTCAATCACATTTAGAGTTCATAATCATCTAACATATTGCATATTACAGATAATCCTGCTCATTATAAGGAATATGAATAATTCCTGTTCATCAACTTCTTAACTATCCCCTCATAGTAATTTAACATGAGAGTTAATATATATCAGTTGTTAATCTATATCTTTGAACTCATGGATGGATCTTTATAGTTTATCTCAATAAAGCTTCAAATCATATTTAGAGTTCATAACCACATAGTAATTTCATGTAGTAGATAATCAAACTTAGCATGCAAGATTAATAATAATTACTAGTTCATCAACTTCATAGATAACTCATCTTAGAAGTTTTAGCATGGAAATCCACATAACACAACTTTTAATCGCCCTCTTGGCTTATCTCTAATTTAATCCAATCCACATAAAACATATTCATGCATATATATAAAGCATCTAATTCAAGATTAATTACTGAATTTTAAAGAGAGTTGAATAAACTCACCTGATGCGTTATCACTCCTTTTAGTCCTTTTTAACTCGTAAGGCTCCTTTCTTCACTACCACAGCTTACTGTATTATTCAGTTTACATATACTGATATTAATCATCAAAACAGAACCCTCTACAACTGAAAATCCTTAATCTCTTAAAATCACATCTCAAGTCGCAATGAACTGAAATCGCAATCACCTATTGCGATTTCACTTCCAAATCGCAACCAACTGAAGTCGCAGTCCTCTATTGCGATCCCAAATCCAAATCGCAGTGAACTGTTGCGACTACAGTACCAAGTCGCAACTGCCCATTGCGATTTCAACCCAAGTCGCAACCAACTGTTGCGATTCCAAAGCCAAGTCGCAGCCCTCTATTGCGATTCCAACCCCAAATCGCAATCAACGGTTGCGATTCCAACTTCAAGTCGCTATTGCCTATTGCGACAATCATGAATGTCGCAACTCAAGGTTGCGACTTCGATGATATTCAACCAAGTCTCAGTTCACTAAGTTCATTCTAAACCCAGATTTTTGTACTTTTAATCTATGTTTGTTTATGCAAACTTGCAGATATGTTTAATATACTTACCTTAACACATCCAAAAACTCAGATTCTCATTATCATCATAATTTACCCAAAACCCATCAAAATCTTCTAAGAACACTTTTATTACTAAGATGAAGAATTTACAATGAGATGTTTACCTTATGATTCTTCAAACCAACAGCAGATTAGATAAATTCCCAGCAAATCTTTCTTTTCTTCCTTCTCTTTCTCGATTTCTCTATCTCCCTCTCGGTTTCTCTTCTCAAAACCGAACACACACAATGCACATAACACACACACCTTTTAGCTAACATGCTAACTTAATGACACCTCACTAAAAACACATGAGTCATTAACCATATTACCAAACAAACCTTCAACTTTAAAGAAATAACAATACAACCCTCAAATTGGAAATCTTCTTCAATCAACACTTGTAAACAATTACAACTTAACCCTCAAGTTAATTTGTAATTCACAAAATAATATAACTGAAAATTTGGGATGTTACAAATACGTACGTACTAATTTTATAACGACATCCTTCACAAACGTCGTAGATGTTGAATCCCTAGATTTATTAGAATGGTGGAAAAGTAAACAATCAAGTTTCCCAATTATGGCCACTATTGCACTTGATATACTAACAATCCAAGCTAGTACTGTAGCTTCGGAGTCGGCCTTTTCTCTTAGTGGCAGGATCATATCGGAGCGTCGGACAAAATTAACCCCAAAATCGGTGGAGTGCTGCGTATGTCTGAAGGATTACTTGAATGGAGAAGACCGCATTCAAAATCGAACGAACCTGGAGGATGATATAGAAGGCGTGGAAGAAAACTTATTCGAAAACGACACGGATGAACTACTAAGTACGCCGTCCGTAACCGATACTTCTGATGTTAGTAGTGTCGTAGATGACGAAGATGTAGACACCGACCGCCTTGACGATCAGACGGCTATTACACGACTGATGCAGTACAATACTCCTGAAGACTACAATCCAGATCAGAATCCATACTACGCTCCATACAATCCATTCAATTATAATCCATTCAATTACTATCCGAGTGATGGGAGTGGAAGTTCGGGAGCGGGTGGGACTTCGGGAGCGGGACCTTCGAATGTTTAGAATTTATGTATTGTAACTTGTAACTTGTAAGTTTGTAACTTAAAATTATATATAAATTATAAAACGTAAAAGTGTATTTTAGTGATATATATTATAAATAAAACGTATTTTTAAAGTGTATTTTACTTATCCAATGATTCCAATCCAATTTTTCTTTGTTAAAGTTTAGTAATTAATTATTATACAAAGAAAGCAGTTAAAAAACAAAAAAATCGCAGGCCCAACTCCGAACCGGTTCTTGGCCCGGCCCGGCCCGGTTTTATGAAAACCGGTTCTACATACCATTAAACGGGTCAGGGGATTTCGGTTTAAACCCGGCCCGGTTCTCACCTGACCCGGTTCTCACGGTTACTGTGTGGAACCGGTTTGTCCCTCGACCCGGCCCGAACCCGATTTCTGGCCACCTCTATGTAGGAGAATGAGAATAGGAATGAGCATTTCATTGATGCTGTTTGGTTAAACCAATATAATTAATAAAAAATATTTTATATAAGATTTTTAATACAAATATGTGACGTCCAACGTGAAAATAAAAAATGATTTTCATTCAACATTGAGAAATGAAAGGACGTATGAGAAAAAATGACTAAGCGGGAATAAAATTTTCATTCCTTCCAATTTGGTCAGGAATGGAAATTAATGGATTTAAGGTAATGATTCTATTATATTATATAAAACCAAACATCAATTTTCCTTATCATTCTCATTCTTTACCCCTTAATACCTCCAACCAAACACCCCCTAAATCTCTCAAATTTTCAATTCATTCTACAAAATTCAAAATTTTCAAAATTTTCAAAATTATACCATCAAACTAAACGGGTAGTTAAAAAAGCAATGGACACGAAATAAAAAAACCCCTGCTTCAATCAAGATGGTGACAATCTCAAGGATAAAGATGAATAGATACAACTTGTTTATTTAGGATTTAGGTTTATTTTACTAGCTATACAATTACAGGTTACGGTTACGAATCAATTTTTTAGATTTACATAATAATGACTTATTTGTAGAAAATAATTGTTCAATCACTCAAAAATAAAATAAAAATCATTAAGCTTTTTCAGAACTTTCACATAAAAAAGATGGTGTAGCTATTATATATGGTGGACCACTTTTTTAAATGCAAAATAATTGAAGCTCAAGGATGATAACAATAAGACCATGAGTACCCGTACCCAATGAACCCACTTGCCACATTAGCGTCACATCAGTTTTTCTCTTTCCTACCCTCCTTATCCAAAAGTGGAGTACCTGTACCCAATGAACCCACTTGCCACCTCATCTTTTTTAATTCTTTTATTTATACATTTAATTATTTAACAAAATAAAAATATTTATATATTTTTTAATAAATAAAAATAAGATAAATAATAAAAATAAAAATTCATATCATTCATTAAAAAATTAAAAATTACAAAATATTAAAAATCTACTTCGGCAGCTACTCCATACGACAATTGCCGAATAGCGGAAGTACACTTTTGTATCGGAGAAAAACCTTGTTTGTTGCTGGCGTCCACCCGAAGTGTAAAATACGGATACTCTACTTGACGATGAGGCGGTGCTACCATAAATTAATTTTGCAGTTTCTCGAACCAACCCTACAAAAATTTCCCTTTGATGATGCAAGTACTCGTCGGTGTCTATGGATGATGATGATGCGGTCGATGAAGCGGGTTGTGGCGAATCCATATTGTCTAAAATTGAAGAAATAAATCAAAGAAAGTATAGAGAATGGAAGAAAATATAGAGTTGTTTGGTGTGAAAAAATGAAGATGATAGAGGTTAATACATATAGTGTGTATAATTTGAAAAAAAAAATTAATAATATAGCCGTTGGTAAACGGTGTTATTTAAAAAATATAAAAAAAAATAAAAAAATTAATTAAACCACATCGGGTTCATTGGGTTCACGAACCCGGTCCCGCCCTGAACCCGCTCCCCCCGTACCCGCTACCCGACTTACCCGCTCCCTACCCAATGCCACCTCGGCCGAACCCGATGCTACCCACCAAACCGCTACGGATGGCCTAAGAGCAACTTGTAGGGTATTGGCACTCCAAATTTGACTAATTTGGCATGGGGTGTCAATTGTCATTAACAATTTTCAAAAATGATGTTCAATTTTTATCAATTTTCTAACATCTTATATCCACTTATTTCAACTTAAATCATAAATTTATATGTATTTTGATTTCTAAATCTTCATTAGATTTTTACATGTATTGAACCATACTAAGATAACAACATATTTATACTATATTATAAATTAAACAAATTTATATCATTTTATTAAAACACAAAATTGTATTATTAAATCAACAAAGACAAAAACTAAAATAAAAAAAACAAAATTAAAATATATTACGTTAGACTTGAGATCATGTGAGACCAAGTCATTTCCGTGAGACCAAAAAAATAACACTAAACCTTCACAGCAAAAGATTGTGAAGATATTGTGAAAGTAAAGTGTTTTTGCTGTGAAGGTTCGTTTTTTTGCTTACCTTCACAATGAATCGTTGTGAAATTTTAGTGTTATTTTGTGGTCTCACGAAAATAGGTTGGTCTCACGTGAACCCAACCCTATTACGTTATATTACACACATACACTTCTAGTTTTACAAAATTGATAATTAACAAGACTTTTACGTTGCCTCAAAATCACACAATTTATAAATCAAATTTTCTAATGACAAAATAAAAATGTATTGTTGTATTGCATGGGCGGACCAGAATGGTGGTTACGGTGGCACGTGCCACCATATTATTCGTCCGACGAAGAGTAAAAAATGTTAGGTTTGTGAAGGTGCAACCGTATTGTTTTGGAATGTGCTACCGTATTATTTTAGAAACTTTAACAAGTTGCAACCGTACCTCGTAATCAACCAAAAAACCAAAAAAAACTCGTGAAATCAACCAAAAAAAACTCTTAAAATCAACCAAACATCAACTAAAAAACCGACAAAATTCCTCGAAATCGATAAAGAAACTTAAAAATTTCTCGAAATCAAGCAAAAAGATTCAAAAATTCATCGAAACGATGTAATTAAGCTAAAAACACATCAGACAATATTGAACGCCGGTAAAAAGATGAAGACACGTCGATAAAAACCGTGTTTTTTATGATTATTTTTTGTCTCTGTTGTATGAGGTCACCTATGAAATTTTTTATGGATCCTCCCTGTTGTATTGTAGCTACATCTCTACTAATTACATTATTAACATTTAAATTACATAGTTACTGTCAAATATCATTTCACAATATAATATAAACCACATAATAGTTGGCATCTTGTCAACAGCTACCTCTCCACTTCTAGTTACAAACTCCATCCTCTTTCTCCCATGGCGATTACATCTTTTCTCTGTTCACCCAAGTCTTTATTGCTTCTTCTGATTCTATCAGCAATCCCAATCGCCATCATCATCTCCTTAGAATCAGTCACTCCAATCTCTCACCACTACCACTTCCATAGCACTGGTTGGCTCAGAGAATCAACCAAGTGGGACCATGTTAACCGCCGGTTCATCGTCTCCTTCATGGACGGCGGAGGTCTCGGTGTTCTCCCCTTACCTGATGACGATGATCAGAACCCTGACGTTGTTCTTCAGGAGATTGTGGTTGTGAAAAATACAGACGCCATTGGAAACGGATCTTGTGGTCTATTTATCGATCAACCAAGAAATAGGGTGGTGGTTGCCATCGCCGATATTCTTGGAAATAGTTACAGTGCTGTTGCAGCTTATGATCTGAATTCATGGAAGCGATTATTTTTCACCCAGCTCAGTTTCTCAGGTTTGATTTACCTTTCCTAGATTATATATCTTTTTTCTGTTTCAAGGAAAAAAAGTTCATATTTTTGTTTTAAAACAGAGAAATTATTAAATTATGTACCTAAACATAAAAATATTCTTTTTAAAGACCAAGGGGTGATTAACGAAACACTTACCCGGGTAAGCGTTTACCAAGTCACATTTGACATTACCTACCGGATTGATATGGCAACGACCAAAAATCTTACCCGGTAAGAGCGACTGCAAGGACTAAGGGGCCGTTTACCTAATCACTTACCCGGTTAGGTGCTTATCGGTAAAATTCATCATTAAAATAATATTTTTCTCTCATTTTTTAGTAGGAAATCATTAAAATATTATTTTTCACTCTTTTTTTGATGGAAAATCATTAAAATAATATTTCTTTCTCATCCTTTTAGAAATATAGAGAATTCTCTATATTGGGAGTTTTTCACATTATTCTCTATTTTAGATAATGAGATAGAGAAGCTGTTGGAGCACTTTAGAGAAAAAAAAAGTTGTTTTTTTTTCTATTTTAGAGAAGCTGTTGGAGATGCTTTAAGCGAATAGGCTATTTGAGTCACTTTCCCTTTCTATTGCCTATAATTCTTTTTCTTGTAATCAAGTATGCACAAGTCCAAAGTAGATCAGGAATCAACGTACACACCAAAGATTCATATATACCCTTTTATGTCGTATATACAGGGGATGGAAAAACGTTTGCGGATGACGTAACAGTCGATGCAGAAGGAAATACATACGTGACAGATGCCAAAGGTACCAAAATTTGGAAAGTTGGGCTAAACGGCGAACTATTATCCGTCATAAAAAGTCCTCTTTTCCATGCGAAAGAGTGGTACAAGGATTTGGTTACCCTCAACGGAATTGTCTACCATCCCAACGGTTACTTGATCGTGGCCCACACTCTCACTGGAAATCTCTTTAAGGTTGAAATCAATAATGACAACAAAGTTACCGTGGTGAAGATTGAAGGCAGTTTGGCAATTGCCGACGGATTGGAGCTTTTGTCGCCGAATAAACTTGTTGTGGCCGGAGCCAACGGTGTAAAGTTGGTGGAGAGCAATGATGATTGGGAAACCGCGGCGATTGTGGGGAGGTCGCCGGTGTTAAAGCACCGACTTGTGACGGCATCGACTGTGAAGGATGGAAAGGTGTACATCAATCACGCGATTGGGATGGGTTATCCGAAAAAGAAGCACGTACTTGTTGAAGCTGTTTTTTCGTAGTTGATTTGATTAATAATAGTACATATTGTTATAGTTGCAAGAAAGAAGCACATTCGGGGTACTTTTTATTTCTTACAAAAAGAAAATTTGAGTTGAGAAATAAGTAGTAGAATATTTTATGATATAATAATTTATTTATGGGATTTTGATTTGATTTTTGGCATTAAAATATTTCATTCATCTGTTAAAATAATAAAGATAAAGTGACATTTGATGCCTTATTTAACTATAATAATTGGATTTAGATAACATTTAACCTTACAAGCAAAGTAACCCATGATCCCTTAATCCATGATATATAAACTTTGACTCAAAAGAAGAAAGGGATAGACAAGCAAGATGAATATGTACACAAATATTTTTATAATCAACTTGAATAATATCAAAATTTGGTATAGAATAGAAAAATCAACCCAAAACTTTCTTATAATTAATACTAAATTTTAGAGTCCGTTTTAATAGGTCATCCGTTTTGAATTTTTTCCCGTTTAACTTTGAACCGTTTTTAAACGGGTCGGGTTAGGGTTAGGGTTAGACACTTTCACCCGTTTAACTTTGAACCTGACACGAAACGACACGTTTGCCCCGGTCCAATAAAGCAGTCACTATTTTTAGAGCACCATGGTCACAAAATCCACAAATTCGCTAAAATAGATAGATACAAAGGAGAAATTAAATAAAGACCAAAAAAAGTAAGAAAAGAAATCAAAGAGCAATTTTTGTGACGCACGCTTTCCCCACCGAAGCAAGCAAACATTTGAAAATTGGATCATGTTCGAACCACTACGCTTCCCTTCACTGTCACTGTCGGTTTTTCTTCTACTTTTATTTATTAATATTTTCTTTTCATCCTCCATGTGCACTCTTCTCCAAGCTCTCATCTTTTCATTGCCAAAATCTCCATGGAGAAACAAACCAGTTTCTCCTTTAAACGCACAAGATTCTTTGTATTTTATTTGACAATCTCCTTCTCCATCATCTTTCTTACATTTTTCTCCATTCGGGTTTTCAAAACTGACCCCTTATTCATCAATCAAGAAACCCCTTTCCAGTTCACTGGGATTCAATCTTCTGCTAGCAAACCCTTCATTCAGAACTCATCAATGAGTTCAGTGGCTGCAAATGTGGTAAACCTGAATCATACCCTTTTTGGTAAACCCTTAAATACATCACAAACTCCCAACATTTCAAGTGGGAGTCAACTGCCAAATCTGGTTTCAGTGAAGAATATTGATGCTGTAAATGGTACTAAATATTCTGGTTTTCATGTCAATAGTTTGTTTAGGAAAGTGAACATATCAGGTTTGATAGCTTTAAATCACTCAAATCCTCAAAATAACTCCAAGGATTCAGTCTCTGAAAGATGGTTTTTGAAACCAAAAGTTGAGGAAGAAAAGCATGAAAAAGTGTGTGATATTACAAAAGGGAAATGGGTTTTTGATGAGAGTTATCCTCTCTACTCTGCTTATTCATGCCCTTTTATAGATGAAGCTTTCAATTGTGAGGCTAATGGGAGATTGGATAAAGATTATATGAAGTGGAGGTGGAAGCCTCAAGATTGTGACATTCCAAGGTCAAATTTTATCTTTTTATGCTTTTACACTTGCAAACCCTTTTCACTAGTTGTCATGATTCTGCATATATACCCATAATCTTGCACTTATCTTTTTAGGCTTATCATTGCAAACCCTTTTCACTAGAAAATGAGTTGTCTTGATTCTGCATATATACTCATAATCTTGCACTTATCTTTAAACATTGATTAACAAAAAAAAGAAACTTGAATTTAGTGTTTGATTTTGGATGATTTGGTTCCCATATAGGTTCAATGCAACAAATATGCTCGAATTGATCCGAGGAAAAAGATTAGTGTTCGCGGGTGATTCCATTAATAGGAATCAATGGGAATCCATGCTATGTTTGTTAATGAGTGCCATAAAAGATCCAAAGAGGGTCTTTGAAGTTCATGGCCGCCGGATTACGAAAGACAAAGGAAACTATTGTTTCAAATTTGTGGTAATGCTTTCTTTCCCAACTGTATCCTGTACCCATTGTGTCACTTTTGCGGACTTTTAATGTAATTTCGATCTTCATTTACTATTAGAGCATCTCCAAAATGGAGAAAATGGAGAATACGGGGATTTTGAGCTATAATTTTGCTCCAACCGCTTCCCAAACTATCTCCAAAATGGAGAAAGCAAGAGAGAAAAGAGTTTTTCTCCAAATATGGAGATAACCCACAAAAAATGATTACTAAATGAGAGTATTAATAGAAAATTTTGAAAATAAATATTTAAAGAGATAAATAATATTTTAACAGATGAATGGAATATTTTAATATTATAATCAATGTTTGATTCTCCAAAATGGGGAATCTGTTGGAAATGAATGTATTTTTTTTTGAAGATTTTGAGGAAATTTTGGGGAACTTGTTGGAGATGCTCTTCTAAGTCGATTAATCTGTGTGTATTTGGGAGGGTTTCTGGGCAGGTTTGGAAAAAACTTGGTTTTCTGCATAAAGCTCCCCCTAAAAACTTATCAATAAGTCACGTTCTATATCATTAAACCAATACCATCAGTCATGTATGGCTGACCGCTGTGAAGCTGGTAACAAACAAACCCTTACTTTCTCTCAGGATTACAAGTGCACAGTTGAATACTACGTCTCTCATTTCTTGGTTCGCGAAGGCAAGGCAAGAGTTGGCAGGAAACGCTTTCAGACCTTGCGAATCGATACTGTCGATAAAGGCTCATCCAGATGGAAAGGAGCCGATATCCTCATCTTTAACACCGCACATTGGTGGAGCCATTACAAAACCAAATCTGGGTGAGCTCACAAATTTCGTTTTGGCTGTTTGGTTGGTTTTCCAAGTTGTCTGTGTGGATTAATCTGTCTGTATAGATGGGAAAGGTTTTTGTTTGGGAGGATTTTTTCATAGATGGAAGGAATTAAAAAATAATTGGGAGAGACGGGTTTGGACAAAACTTGGCTTTCTACATAAAGCTCCCTCCTAAAAGCTTACTGAATAAGCCACTTTCTATATCATTAAGCCACTACCAAACAGCCATGACCAAATAAGCCACGAGTCCCATTAAGCTCATTAAGCTGCTATATTGTTAGAAAATATCTTTTGAGCGATTTGTAACGTTTACAAAAAACTGTAACAGGGTGAATTACTATCAGGAAGGAGACAGTGTTCTACCTCGTCTTGAGGTGTCAACAGCTTTCCGAAAATCTATGAAAACTTGGGCATCATGGGTCGATGAATACATCAATCCAAGAAAAACACAAGTTGTGTTTCGAAGTTCTGCTCCTTCCCATTTCGCGGGAGGGGAATGGAATGCTGGCGGGCATTGTAAAGAAGCTTCTAGACCCCTGAATCGAACTGCAAGCAGGAACTTTCCGGAAAAGAATGCGATTGTTGAAGAGGTCATACAGCAGATGAAAACTCCTGTGAAGATTTTAAAGATAACTGGTTTGTCAGATTACAGAATAGATGGTCACCCATCAGTTTATGGAAGAAGGAAGGGTAGTGGTGTGAGAGGTGAAGATTGCAGCCATTGGTGTTTACCTGGAGTTCCAGATATCTGGAATCAGTTCTTGTATGTTCATCTGCAATCTAAGGTTAAGAATAGTTATGTGCAGTGAATCATTTCTTTATTCTCAAACTTGGTGTCAGAATTTGTAAATTTTGAATGAAAAGCTAACATGTTTGATTAAGTAGTTTTCAAATTGGTAAACCTCAAATTGCATTCTTTATGAAAGGATGGAATAATTGTAAGGGTTGGGTTCCAGTGAAGTTTGGTGAGAAGTGGTCATCAACCGTTGGATGAGAAATGGACGAATAGTAGGATGAGATGCATCGAGATAAGATGCACCAGATCAATTCCCTTTTTAAGTCGTAATTCATGAGAGAGTATTTCATTAAAAGTGATAAACGGTTTAAAAATATTTCCACTATTCTTATCAAATGTTACACTTCTCACATAACTTAGGCAGTTTAACACTGGAACTGAAATAGTTATAATTGAAATTATGTTTAGTGGAACTCGTATATAATAAACTAGTGTTCCAACCGCACGTTGTGCGGTAGTGTGAATAACTTAGGTAGTAATATGAAGATTGTCCATATAATAAATGTTAATGGTTAGATATGATAATCAATAAACATTATACAAATTATTTGTAAAAATTATTTGAAATTTAGTTAGTGGAATGTTAATATATATATATATATATATATATATATATATATATAGCCTTAGGTTCAATAGAGAAGTCCAAATATTTAGAGAAATAGAGAAGTGATCTTGACCATTTATTCGGTCAAGATCGGTTATAATTGGTCAAAAGTTGCGGCTGTTCCAAAAATAGAAGGGCAATTTCGTAACTTTTACAAAAAACACGGGCTGAGTTCATATATGAATCTGTGTGATTCACATATGAACTATACGTTCATATATGAATCTTTGTAATTCACATATGAATTCTTTATAACTAATTCATATATGAATTTTGTGATTCATATATGAACCTTTGTGTTTCATATATAATTAACTGTAGGTTCATATATGAATCAGTTGAACCAATTAATTGATTCATATATGAATATTTGTGTTCATATATGAACCTTTGTGATTCATATATGAATTTTTTTAACTAATTTATATATGAACCTTTGTGTTCATATATGAACCTTTGTGTTCATATATGAACCTTTGTGTTCATATATGAATCTTTATGATTCATATATAAAATTCTTTTAACTACTTCTCATATGAACAAATTAACTGATTCATATATGAATCACAAAGGTTCATATATGAATTAGTTAAAAAGAGTTTATATGTGAATTACAAAGGTTCATATATGAACGTATAGTTCATATGTGAATCACACAGATTCATATATGAACTCAGTCCGTGTATTTTTTACGAAACTACCCCTCTATCTTGTGCAGACCACGCGAGTAATTATCCGCTGCTTCTCGGTCAAAGCCGCCGATCTTGACCGAATAAATGGCCAAGATCACTTCTATATTTCTCTAAATATTTGGACTTCTCTATTGAACCCTTCCCTATATATATATATATAGGCTGGGTATCAAATACAAACCAAATGGATTGTACAAACCCGTACAAACTCAATCTACCTTCATGAATCTGCAATTTGTATAATTTGGCTTCATGAATATAAAATTTGGCTTCATGAATCTATATTTTCCGGTGGAGCCCTAAAATACTCTTATGGATATAAAAAAAAAGTTGCGTGATTGGTGGAGATGAAAAAATATGCTAAAAACCCTAAAATACCCTTATGGATAAAAAAGAAGAAGTTACGTGATTGGTGGATATGAGTTTGTACAGTTTGTACAAACCATTTGGTTTGTACCCGATACCATCCCTATATATATATACACACACATACACATACATGATAGGTTTTTTTCCAATTAATAGTAGAAAAGAACGATTGACCTAATTTATGCATTGTTTGTATAATTGATGATATTGTATGAAGTTTTTTCTTTTGGAGTTAAAAGAGAATGATATATCCGTCGATTTAATTATATTTATTATATCATCATAAATAAATTAAAGTATTTATAAAAAATATTAATGTTTTATCGTTTAAATGATAGGGTTTCTAATTAATGACAAAAGTAATTCATAATATGTTTTATCATAATAAATAAAAATGTTTGTAGTTTTATGTATATGTGCATTCTAATTTCATTTATAAGAAAACTAAAATGAAATTGACAATGCAAGAAAATAAAAGGTAGTAACTATTGTATTGATTTTAAAAATAAGGGAAATTAATTAAAATACCCTAAGTCCAACTTCGTGTTACCAAAATACCCAAAATCTCTCCCAGTTTACAAAAATACCCAAAAAATCCGCGATGGGCCCCGCGATCGCGGGCCCAGGCCCACGTGGCAAACTGTTTCGGTCAAAAGCCCCGCGAAGCCCCCCAACTTTGCCCGCGTTGGCAAGTTTAGCCCCTGCCCGCGATCGCCGCCCGCGATAGGGCAAAAAAAAATTACATTTTTGGTCCCTGTTTTTTGTGTCTTTGTTCAGTAAAAAAAATACAAACTGTTCAAAAGAAATTTTAGCAAAACCAAGCTGCGTGAGCACAAGATTTTGGAGCTGCATTCGTGTCCGCAGGTCGCGCTCGCAAACAAGTTCGACGATTTTAGCTTACGAAATCGTCAATCGGCACCCCCCCTGCGCGTGGGTAGGTGTTGGAGTAAAACCATGCAAGGAGCTTGTCAACTCCTCACACTTCTTTCCTTATAAACCAAATAAAGTTCACTTCTGCTTCCTATGTGGGACACCTTCCCACACCCAAATTGGTTTTTGCTAATTTCATGGTTTTTACTCAACTTTGAGCATCGATATCTCATTCACACATACTCCGTTTTCGACACATTATATATCGTTTCGAAGCTCTCATATAGGAGAACATAAACACACTAAGAGTTAATTATATATACCACATATATATATATATATATATATATATATATTTAAATGTGTCTAAAGTTCCCTAAAAACCATTAAATATAAGAACTTTAGACACATTTAAATATATGTGTATTTAATTAGCTTTCTTTATTCCTTTAATTCTTATTTTTCTAATTTAAACTTATATTCTTCTAATGACCATGACACACAATCTTAGAAGATCTACAACAGCTTTTCCATAATTTATACAAAATGGAGATGAGAACACAAATGATTTGCCACCTTCTAGTTCATGTGGTAGCGCAGTTGAACTATGGGGAGGAGTGGTCTTACTCATTGGATTTAAGTGATGAGTATGCTCTAGATAATGAAGTAGGCAAGAGATGGATATGGAGCATGTATAAGCATACATTTTCTACTTTTGGTGCTGCTGTTTTGTATTTATAGTTTATTAGTAAAAGGATGCTTAATACATATTTCTTCTGCAACCAACTAGTAGAGTCTAAAGTTCAAGGGGATGGGAATTGCCAGACAAATACTCTTTAACTGATGGACAGGATGTTGTTTGATCTTGTTTACTCTTAACTGATGGACAGGGTGTTGTTTGATCTTGTTTACTCTTAACTGAAAATTAAATGGTTTTACTGATATATAATATTTTAGTAATTAGTACACATCCTAGAAACATTTTACACAATATGTCATAAAAGGCCTTTGGTTATAATTGTTCAAAGCTGCTTTAGATGGTTATAAAGTTCATGGTACTTTATATTGATACATATATGTGTACTCAAGCTCACAAATATGTACTCAGTTTTTGCAGTATTGAATATAGCTACAATATGCCTCCTCATATATCTATTAGTTGTGGACACGAAATATGTTGCACTGAGCTTCAAAACCTTGGTTTTAGCTAAACAAACTATCTATCTCACACAGTTACCGCATAGAGAACCTGCAGGATGAAGTTGTGTCCCTTTGATGCCTATATGTATGTATGTGTCTATGGTTACTGATCGAATTAGTAGAGGATTGAAAACACACACACATATATATATATATATATATATATATATATATAAACTTTAAATTGTATCCCTAGAATAAAGAAAGCTAATTAAATACACATATATTTAAATGTGTCTAAAGTTCTTATATTTAATGGTTTTTAGGGAACTTTAGACACATTTAAATATATATATATATATATATGTGGTATATATAATTAACTCTTAGTGGGTTTATGTTCTCCTATATGAGAGCTTTAAAACGATATATAATGCGTCGAAAACGGAGTATGTGTGAATGAGATATCGATACTCAAAGTTGAGTAAAAACCATGAAATTAGCAAAAACCAATTTGGGTGTGGGAATGTGTCCCACATAGGTAGAAGGAATAAACTTTGATTGGTTTATAAGCAAAGAAGTGAGAGGAGTTGGCAAGCTCCTTGCATGGTTTTACTCCAACACCTACCCGCGTGCAGGGGGGGGGGGGTGCTGATTGACGATTTCGCAAGCTAAAATCGTCGAACTTGTGTGCGAGCGCGACCTGCGGACACGAATGCAGCTCACGCAGCTCGGTTTTGCTAAAATTTCTTTTGAACAATTTTTTTTTACTGAACAAAGACACAAAAAACAGGGACCAAAAATGTAATTTTTTTTTGCCCTATCGCGGGCTGCGATCGCGGGCTGCGATCGCGGGCAGGGACGAAACTTGCCAACGCGGGCAAAGTTGGGGGGCTTCGCGGGGCTTTTGGCCGAAACAGTTTGCCACGTGGGCCTGGGCCCGCGATCGCGGGGCCCATCGCGGATTTTTTTGGGTATTTTTGTAAACTGGGAGAGATTTTGGGTATTTTGATAAGAGATGGTCAAACTTGGGGTATTTTAATTAATTTCCCTAAAAATAAATCAGAATAAGAAGAAAAACGATAAACGCTTTTGAACACTTCTCATTTAACCATTTAAGTTTTACCATTTTATTGACTTTGATTAATTTCAATCATGTTTTTTCATGACTATAGTTTTTATCATTGGTTGGAATTGGTTTTAATAACATCCATGGTCATGATTTCGAAGACTTCTTTCAAAATTTTGTACATTCATATTTTCTTTTCTAATTTATCATCTTCCCACTAATGTTGCATAAACAAAACACACCACATTTCAACCTTTACGTATTCGCAAATCTTGTAATGTCAAATCATAAAACTCTCACGAATGTGGGATATCTAAACCTCAACCACAATTAATTGTAATTTTAATTTAATAAAATTTGTTTAACAAAAATAGGGTCATCCAAATAAGACAACCTTATGAGTCTAATCTATGAGTTAACACAATGACATCACATCCTTCTTTCTTATATATTCTCTATTTAGTCCAATGTTTTAACATCTCACAAATATGGGATGTTTAAAACTCAACCACAATTCATCAATACCTCCGATTCTCATTATGCCACCTAAAATCTTATGTCGTCACCTCAATATTCGTTGGTTATATATATAGGCCGAGTATCAAATACAAACCAGTTAGTTTGTACAAACTCGTACAAACCATACCTAGCTTCATGATTTTGTAAATTTGGCTTCATGAATATATATATATATATATATATATATATATATATATATTGGCTTCATGAATATATAATTTGGCTTCATGAATATATCATTTGGCATTTTTAACTAATTTTTTTACAAAAATACCCTAAAATACCCTTATTTTTGTAAAAAAATTAGTTAAAAATGCCAAATGATATATTCATGAAGCCAAATTATATATTCATGAAGCCAAAATATATATATTCATGAAGCCAAATTTACAAAATCATGAAGCTAGGTATGGTTTGTACGAGTTTGTACAAACTAACTGGTTTGTACCCGATACCACCCCTATATATATATAGGGGAGGTATCCGTTGCAAACCAGTCAGTTTGTGCAAACTATACAAACCAATCTTAGCCGTTGATCAAGTCTAATAAATATCTGATTTTATTATGTTTCCTAATCTAAAGTCATGATTATAATGAATGAATCTTATCATCTTCCATATATATCTCAGTCTTAATTAATGAATCATAATGATTATCCATAAATACATCTATTGTTTCCTAATATAGTGGTTTGTATAGTTTGCACAAATTGACTGGTTTGCAACGGATACCTCCCCTATATATATATATATATATATATATATATATATAGGGGTGGGTTCAAATGAAAACTCATTTTCAATTGTGAACATGAGGACAAGTCACAACCATTGATCAAGATTTGGAAAACTAATCAATGGTTAAAACTTAATTAAACCAATTGAGAAGTGATTAGGGGCAAATCTGGAAATTTGAATCAACGCCTACCATGTTTGACTTTTTATTTTCTTTTTTAATTAAAAAACTTTTACCCCCTTAAAGTTTAAAATAATTTATCTTAAAAATTACTAATATTTTAATCAAACAAATTACATCAAAAAAACGAGAATTCATAAATAAATCGTTATTATTCCAAACATCCCAAACATGGATAAAACATAACCCATAACTCACATAACGTGGAAAACAATCCATATAAATATGACACGTCACCGAAAACATGGATAGAAACAAATACCCAAAGCACCACCTTTCGGTGACGGGGGAGGCCCGATTACATTGCAAGTGACGGAACACAAAAGTGGGTCACATACCATGCAATAAAACAACACGTGGATTACTCTCGTAAACTGAGCTCAATGACTCCAGATCTATTGCCCGCGAGACTAGGGAGCCCCCAACTTCAACCACTCCAGGTCTATACATTGGGTCACTCCAAATGCACAACAAGCACATTTGGGATTACACCTTACTGCCCATGAGACGACGCCCGACCATATAGGCCCACACTTTACTTATCATGGAACCCGATGCCTATCCCGTGCCAAGCACATATGGAATTACACCTTACTGCCCATGAGACGACGCCCGACCATATAGGCCCACATCTTACTTATCATGGAACCCGATGCCTATTCCGTGCTACTATGAGAGAAACTAGCGTCTTAACATTGAACCTAAAACTCAAGAGCCTATGGATCCATAGCTAACAAGGTCTAAAAAATTACACGACCCCAAATGAATAAACAAGTGCATTCAAAACATGTGATTCCCCAATAACGTAATTTATGATCAAAACTCGACTTTGAGCTATCAAAACTGGACAAATGTCTCCAAGACTTAATAAAATCTATTACCGAGCCATAAGCTCGACTAATCCAAAAGACCAATCATGAAAAGTCATAAAATGAGATTAAACGTAGCAACACACACTTTTGCCAATAAATATTTCAAATCCATGAAAAACCCACAACAGGACATTAGGTTAGGATACCCCTCTTTTCCAAGGAACTCACACCGTTACATTTCAAAATCGTTTCATATCGTACTATATGCATATTTCCAAGATATACGTAAAAATGCATTTTCATAACAAATAGACTCCATTTATAAAATAAATCATCAACACATTCCCCTTTATGATTTATCTACCAATTTCCCCAAAAATTCCAATTATAGTTGTTTTACAATATTTACAACAATAAATACTTCAAAAGGTTAAAAAACCCACCAAATAATTCAACCATTGATAATTTTCATGTAAAACACATAGGTACATGGAAAAATAACATTTTGGTGTGTACAAAGTTTTCACAAAGCAACTTGAACTCACCTTGCTAGATTTAGGCTAAATCAAGATTTTCCCCAAACCTAAGTGTAACAGCCCAAATCCCATAACATACATCATAATACATAACATTAATACATATCATTGATTTACAACAAAAGTTACATAACAAACCAAGTACGGTCTCATTAGTCTTGACATTACAAAAATATATAAAAGCTTCCTAATCAACATCCATCAAAAGCTTCCTACACTTCATCCTCTCCTGCCGATCCTTAACCTGGAAAACATATTTTTGAAAACAAAATGAGGGTTAGACCAAACGGGTCTAGTGAGTTAATCCCGGTCATTTCCAAAATCATTATAAAACCTTTTATGTAAATCCTTTGTATCAAAATAGTTTAGATAAACCTTTGGTAATCCTTTCGTAAAATATAAACATACCACACGTATTTTAAATACCAATCCAGACTCGTGCATCGTGTACGTCTCTTTCACCTTATTCCTCCACAAATGGCCATATTAGTTGGTAGCAAGCCAACTAATAAATCAACAACCGGTCCGCTCACCGGAACCCGGCTACCCGTCGGTCCGCACACCGGAACCCGACTACTCACCGGTCCGCACACCGGAACCCGGCTATACACCGGTTCGCACACCGAAACCCGGCAACAAGTGCACTCGTGTAGTACAAAGCTTATATAAACACAATATATATCTCATTACATCATATTGTCATTTATATACACATAATCATATTCCTACCACATAATCATCTCATATATATATATACACATAAATATATGTATCCCAGTTCAAAACGTTTTAAAACAAAACTCACCTTATTTGCTTATCAAACACGCTCGCAAGCTTCTTTCAATTTGATTCTATCTTTCACCTCGACTCCACAATAGCTGAAACAATTTAAGATACATACACCACTTTACTAGCCAAACACATAAAGCCTACTAAAATCTTATCCTCAACAGTTCTCCCTTCAGCGACTTATCACGGGGGTTTCGCTACCCGGATAGCGGATGGGGTCAAGGGGCAACGCCCTTGCGGGGTCTGGGGGCCGCCCCCAGGAAGTTTTCGGAGCAACTTAATCCAAAAATACAATCAGAAACTATAACCGGACACTACCAAAACTATCGGGACTCACTGCACCGGGACTCCACTGTACCGGGACTCTCCAGTACCGGGAGTCGGCAATACCGGGACTCCATGGTACCGGGACTCTCCAGTACCGGGAGTCGGAAATACCGGGACTCCATGGTACCGGGAGTTCACGTTACCGGGAGTCGATATGACCGGGAGTCTACCGGGACTTCCCCGGGACTCTCAAGAACACAGTCGGTCGCTTTTCTAATCCAGAACCCAAATCAAATCTATACAGCTATGATTTAAACTTTCTAAACCGATAGAAACTTGCTATAACCGATTATAAACATAATATGAGAAGAAACTATACCTCAATAACGACTCCAAACGAATCAATCGAAGCCCTAACCGTACGAATCCTTTTTTCCGTTTCTTCTCGCCTCAGGAACATACACACACTGATAATATCTGGATGTTGCTGCTGAATGAAATATCTGAATATCTTAAGGGTGTATATCAATCCCATACTTACCATTTAGACCTTGAACTTCTCATTAATGACCCAAACACCCCTAAACTTATAATTTACCCAAACTTACCCTAAACCTCATTTTATAAAGTTAACTAGATTTAACGGAATTATGATTTAACTAACGAACTTACCCGGGGTATTACAGTAAGCTCCTTTGATGCAACCCGAATCCTTAGGCCAAATCTTCCAAAAACCTAGATCCATAAGTTCTAACCATAAATATTCAGATCCAAACATGTAGAATCATTCCCCAAACATTTTACATCCAAATCCCAACTTATATCAAAACCCTAATTTTATGGATGAAGAAGAAGAAGGTTTCCTTAACAAAGCATACCCAAAATTACATCAATAAAACCCACAATGGAAGAGAAAATGAAAACAACAAAACCCTAGCTTTTGGGTAGAGAGAGATTACCTTCATCATTTGAATCCTCCAAATAAAAGCTCCTAGTCTCCACAAAAGCTCCAAGCTTCCATATCTTCAACAATGGTGGAAATGGGTTTAGTTTGGGTGAAGAAGATGAAGAAGAGGAGGAAGGTTTGTGTTTTCTTGGGGAAATCGGCTGAGAGAGGGAGAGAGAGGCTGAGTTAGGGTTAGGAAAGTGAAATGAAGGAATAGAGAGGGAGAGGCCTTAAAAGCAAACAAAAAAGACATCAGACGCATCGCGGACGTCCGGCCTCAACCGAATTGTTTTCTTCTAAAATCCCCTGTTGCTTCCGCGGACGACATGCGGACTTCCGCATGGCACGGACGTCCGGCTGCACCATGCGGACGTCTGCCAAGCCCAAACTCCGCTTTTCAAAATTTCGGGGTGTTACTATCCTCCCAACCTTAGAATGATTTCGTCCTCGAAATCTATATCCTCTACAGCCAAAGGCTAACCAACTCAACGCCGACCATGTTCCATCAGCTTCCAACTGGAAATCTAGATTCCCTCACTTAAACTGCCAAGACAAACCTCAAGCAAACACTTACTAACAATGCCCTCTCAGGTACATTGCACTTATGTCCGGGTGAACGCTCCATCCACTGGAGTAACTCCCAACCAGACGACTCCGGTCGTCTCCCAACCTTAGGCGTTCCCTACTTCCCCAATCGTCAAATTCGAACTCCCAATTAATCCTCTTCCACATGTCTTAAACTTTCTTTCCAAATCAGTCCAAGGTTTAATCACTACCGAAATCAACCAAAACCTCTGAATCCCAAATGTTCACGCTACTAAACTAGCATTTACTCTTTAACGAATCCCATTGTACTCCAATACTGGCGGTCATCACTGATCCATCAATTTCACAACTCCAAGGATACGTCCAATCTCCCATTATTCAACCGACATATTCTTTTACCACACAAGGAAGGTTATCCCACTAAATCCACTTATCACAATTGAATATCTTAAGATCACTACAACCGTCATCAATATCCCTTTAAAATCGGATTACAACCCTCCAAATACACTAACGGTTCTTGACCTCGGAACCAAAAGTCAACACCTAGTCATACCACCAAGTTTAAATCACAACAGACTCAACACACGAGTTTCACTCGTCGAGAATTCTTACAAAACCAAGGTTATCAATATGGTGTCCACAAGGTCCTACACGTCCCTTTATGTGAAAATTGGCCAAGACCCAAAACAAAGTTGTCAACAAGACGGTTACCACCAACATTAACGGAAGTACCACGAGTCTAACTTTCCAGCTATACAATACGCCGACTCTACAAACAGCACTACTTGGCCTACGGTACCAACACACGTTAAAATACCCAGCTTTCCACTGTCGAAGTTCCACACGCACTTGCTTTTTACTGGGGTCACTTATCCTTTCCAAGGTTTCTGTGAGTTCAAGGTTTCTCAAGCGAATATTTAACAAATATGGCAATCGAAAACTTTTATAGAAACTTTCAACATAAAGGTTTTCATATCAATCTAATTGTACACACAAAATCTACTACTATCAATTCGGTAGTTGTGCAAAAATGGACATACTCGTCCCACATATGAAAATCATATTGAAAACCATTTCATCGAAATTTGTATCGTTAACAAAGCGCAAAAGCACAATAAACAACTTCTCTGAAAGAAACCGATACGGTCCTAGCATGGATTGATCTATGTCATGCACGTAAGATAATTTTCCACTTTAAATAGTGTGCAACCAAAAAGATTTGTACATATTTCAAAAGGAGTTTGAATGCCGCCCGATTCCAAAAATTCCTCTTTCAAATCATGAAATAGCATGAAACAAAATTCACCAACAAAGTTCGCACACGTCAGTTTATCTCACAAAGACGGTGAAACAATTCCATAAATATAGTTGGGTTAAAACATAAAATGATTTGTGTCAGTTCCAAGTCTAAAAACAAAATCACTACGTTTTCATCTTTCGAAGATATCGACTAACACATCAAGAGGAAATCTCAAATTGGAATATGCATGTAAGCTTGTAACACTCTCTTAGGAGTTTTCTTGAAATGAAATAACATGCACCCGATAGTTCATACGAAATTTCAAAAGATGCTACTCTTTAAATCAATTTCGAAATTTTTCTCATTTAGTCGTAAAATGACATACGAGCAAAACCTTTTTGATGAGACTCACACATATCAATGTGTTTTCTCAAAACTTAGGAGGATAAAAAGTGTTTGTGAATGGTTGACACCAAAAAGGGTTTAAATCGACTTCAGTTTCGAATCGTACAAACAATGCGTATTAATGTTCCAAATTTTTAAGCAATCCCACGCACTCTAGGTTAGGACAAATAAATTTTCCAAAATCCCCATCACGGAGCATTACACCAAAGTTTACACTTGCAATATAAAACGTGAAGATGTCAACGCTTGCAATTTACTCATTAAAATACTCGAAATACACATTTCTCTCCAAAACCGAAAAGGTTTACAATTTTCCAAAATGTCCATTAAGTCAAAATTGACCAAAGTTCAACGACTCACACATTCGTGTTTTCAAAATATTTCGTAGCGTAAACCATGCATTATCCACACAACACTAAAACATACTTTGACCAAATGACCCTCATTTATACAACATTTAATAAGACATTTCCATCCACGATTCATTTATTAAAGTGTTGAGGGTTCGTGGTTACCAAGTCATGCATAACTGTTGATCCAAACCCTCAGTGATTTGATAACGACCCTCTCCATTCTACTTAGTGAAAATTGTAAGTAAACAATGTATAAGAGTTTCACTATCGCTGATAAGTACTAAGACTGTTTTCAGTACCGCTGATAGGAACTCTCGTTCTTTAGATTAGACATTCAGCGAACCCTGTTCATTCAGCAAGCTCTGAGCCTGTTCAGTCTTGTTGATGATCGATGATGATCTCATATATTGTTCAGCGTAACTGTTCACCACATATCCATATATAGCTCTGAGCCTGTTCAGACCTATTGGTGATCGCTGACAATCCTAGTTGTTTACTTATGATCCCTGAAGACAAGTTTCACGTTAACATAGGTTCTACGCTGAAGTCGAAGATCAAGCTCAAGAACCAGCGACAAGTCTCCTAATGAATTGATGCGGATCAGCGAATACTCAGATTTGTCCACTCAACGTGAAGTATCAAGTACAAGACTTCAGCTATCGCTGAACTTTATCATTCGCTGATAAACAATGATAAAGCTCTGAATCAACGTAAGCTGATCATGAAGTCTTCCGTACAAAGTACTTTTGTCTTAACCACCCTTGCACGACTCCGTACGAAATATCAGAACATACATCCTTATTGTCTGAAATCATACACCAACTCTGATTCTACACTGTGCACCATGCGGCTACGAAGGTTGTCTACTAAAGTCAGAATCAAACAACCAATCAGCTGCTGCCACGTGTAAAGTATAAACTGCCATGCATTAAATGCATGTAGTATATAAGAAGAAGACCTCACTTCATTTTGAAGTACTCGTAAACTCTGGTCGAGTCATCCTTCTTATATCTTTGAGATAGGTTATTATTAGTAATTTCCTTCTCTTTCTTAGTGCAAGAAACTTAGTGTTCCAACTTGTTTAGATTAGGATTTATCCTTATCTTGTTCCGTAACAAGCTGTAAATTGTTAATGATTTATCAATAAACAATTTAGAAAAGTAAAAATCGTTGTTTGTTTTCAACCCCCCCCCCCCTTCTACAAACTTGTATAACCCTTTCGGGACCAACAAGTGGTATCAGAGCAGATTTGTTTAATCTAATAAACAAGATCTTATCTATACTAGTTTTAAAATGGCCAATACAAATACAAACTACATAGACAACGGTTCTCTTGCAAAACCCCCTAGATTTTCCAGAGATAATTTCAATCTATGGAAAAATAGGATGATTCTCTTCTTAGAAGGTGTAGATCCAACTATACCTTTCTATATCGAACATGGTCATAGATCCTGAAGTTCCAGCCTCTGAGAATAGACCTGCTATTCCAGAGAGACTGGTGCCTAAGGAAATCCATATGTGGACGGATGAAGATAAGAAGAAAGTGGGTCTTGATACCAGAGCTAGATCCATTCTATCCATGGCGCTACCTGACGAAGTCTACCATTCCGTCATGAACCTGAAAAGTGCCAAAGCCATGTGGGACACAATCTGTGTTCAGTATGAAGGTACGTCTGAAGTTCAGGACTCTCGAAAGATCAACCTGGTAAGACAGTACGAAAGCTTCATTTGTGGTAAGAATGAATCTCTCTCTGAAGTACATCAACGTTTTAATTGTTTAATAATAGATCTGAAAAACGTTGGTAAGGAATATTCTAACTTTGAGGTACTGACAAAGTTCTTAGAATGTTTTCCTGAAAGTTGGGACAACTATTCAATGTGTCTCAAGCTGTCAAAAGATCTCAAATCGATGAATCTTTCTACCTTATATGGCACGATGCTAAATCATGAGCAATCGAGTCATCTTAAGAAGAATCTTGTAAAAGATTCCAAAAGCACCCCTGTTTCTTTAATATCAGAGGAACCTTCCACTCAGCGACCCTCGGTCACTATCACTGAGTTGGAGAGTAACTTTGAAAGGTCATCAGATTCTGACTCTTCAGATCTTGATGAATCTTTGGCTCTCCTCACTAAAAAGTTCAGGAGATTCGCCAAAAAGAAAATGTTCAGAAAGAATAAACCTCTTTCCATTACTGACAAGCCAAGATCATCAGCTCCTGTTGATAAGGCTACTGCTACTTGTTTTAACTGTGAAAAGATAGAACATTTTGCTAACGAGTGCATGTCAAAGAAAGTTTCGAGAAACTCAGCGTTTCCCAAGAAATCCTCTAACCTCAGGTCTAGAGATGACAAATACGCCAAGCTGAAAGAAAGGTATGCAAAGCTGAAAAGCTTTAAGAAGAAAGGAAAAGGTCTGATGGCTGACTATGATTGGGCTGCATCTGATGAAGAAGAATTATCATCTGACTCTGAAGATGATGATGAAGCCAATCTCTGTCTCATGGCCAAGATTGAAGATGAGGAAGATAAGTCTGACATTCCCTCTACTTCATCTACTACCTCTAAGGTATCACCTTCTTTCTAAAATCGATCTGCTGACTAGAAGTTTATATGATGCTATGAATGGAAAAACTATTGTTGAAAATCATAACATTGATCTCGCTGAACAACTTAAACATTATCACCTTCAAATAGAAAAGCTTTCTAAAATTGAAGAAGATTTAAGAGATCAAGTTCATATAAATCAGCTAGTCAAAATCGAACGCGAAGAAGCTATCGCTGCATTGAAAGCTGAAAAAGCTACTGTTGAAGGATGGTGTAATTCTTCAACAAAGATCACTGAGATAATTAAGTCTCAGATACCTCTGAGTGATAAACGTGGTATTGGTTACAAATATGAAACTCCAAAACCTACCACTGAGCGTTCCATGCTTAAATTCGGAACGTTCGTATCCTCTATCGCTGACACTTCATCTTCTCAGTGCTCCTCTTCCTATACACCAACTCCTGAGGAAAAACCTACCCTAGTCTTTAAAAACAAAGGTAAAGGAATTGCTTTTGAAGAAAATCCTCAGAAGGGTATCTTTATACCTAAGCTGAATGCTTCTACAGCTTCAGCGAATCATCCCACTGATTCAAAGAACAAGAACACTGGATATATTCAGCGTGGATATATTCAGCGATCCACTCCTATAATCAAAGTGGATGTCACTGGTAAGAAATCCGAAGAACTGATAGTTCCTCTTATTTTCAATACCAGAGGTATACTTGATGCTGGTCCTTCTCGTTTTAAGCAAACAACTCAGCATACAAATGGTCCTAAAACTACTTTCAGTTATAGGAAATGTTATCACTGTGGACTTACCGATCATATTGCTAGTAAGTGTCCAACAGCCACCAAAGCTGAAAAGTTAGCTAAGGTGAAGATCACTGCCCCCAAGGCAAAGAAGACCAATCCTGGTGCAAATCAGGTCAAGGTGAATCCTACCACTGAGGTTAAGAAATTAACCAAGGTGAAGACTGACAAAGCTGAATCTTCAAATGCTGCGAAGATTGTTGAACCTTCCACTTCCTCTACCACCGCTGACAAGTCTAAACCCAAGATGATGTGGGTACCAAAGTCAAACTAATCTTCCTTTGTATGCAGGTTATGAAGGGTATCTGGTATCTTGATAGCGGATGCTCTAGACACATGACTGGAAAGAAAAACCTGCTCACTGAATACAAAGAAGAAAAGGGTCCCTCAGTGACCTTTGGTGGAAATGGAAAAGGCTATACCCGAGGGTTTGGTGTACTCTCTAATGGTACAACAACCTTCAGAAGAGTCGCATATGTTGAAGGGCTGAAGCACAATCTTCTGAGCATCAGTCAGCTTTGCGACATGGACAACAAAGTAATATTTACTAAGACGTCCTGCTTTGTCTCTGACAAAAAGGAGAAGATAGCTCTCAACGGTTATCGTATGGAAAATGTTTATGTAATAGACATGGACTCTACAACCACTGATAACTCATGTTTCTTCTCAAAGGCCTCATCTGATGTCAACTGGCTATGGCATAAGAGGCTCTCGCATCTAAACTTCAAGACAATGAACACTCTTTCTTCAAAAGAGTTAGTCACTGGTCTACCTCAGCACTCATACGCCAAAGAGTCCTTATGTTCAGCGTGTGAGAAAGGGAAGCAGACCAAGGCAAGCTTCAAGACTAAGCAAGTCTCCTTAGTGTCATCTCCTCTACAACTACTCCATATGGTTGTTTGGCCCTGTTAACAAACAATCCATCGCTGGAAAGAAATACACGTTGGTCATAGTTGATGAATTCTCTCGCTTTACATGGGTGATGTTTCTCCGTTCCAAGAGTGACACCGCTGAAG
The DNA here is from genome assembly GCA_033807775.1 of Saussurea involucrata. Taxonomy (NCBI): domain Eukaryota; kingdom Viridiplantae; phylum Streptophyta; class Magnoliopsida; order Asterales; family Asteraceae; genus Saussurea; species Saussurea involucrata. The sequence continues at coordinate 232,749,136 of CM066314.1, forward strand.
AAATCATCACATTTGTCAGGAAGATGGAAACCCTGAACAATATGACCGTTCGCTCAATAAGGAGTGATCACGGAACTGAATTCAAAAACAGTTCTCTTGATTCCTTCTTTGAGAGTAAGGGTATTTCTCACAACTTTTTGTCAGTGAGAACACCTCAGCAAAACGGAGTCGCTGAAAGAAGAAATCGAACGATCATCGAAGCTGCACGTTCAATGCTCAGCGATTCTCACCTGCCTACTCAGTTTTTGGCAGAAGCTGTCAACACTGCTTGTTTTACGCAAAACAGGTCGCTGATAGTCAAAAGATTCAAGAAGACAGCCTATGAACTATTCCATGGGAGAAAGCCTTCAATTAGATTTCTTCACATCTTTGGTTGTCAGTGCTTCATTCTAAACAACAGAGATGCCCTTGGAAAGTTTGATCCTAAGGCTGATGATGGAATCTTTCTTGGATACTCCTCACTTTCCAAAGCCTTCAGAGTCTTCAATCGTAGAAGACAATCTGTAGAAGAAACCATTCACGTCACTTTTGACGAATCCCGTTCAGCGAACTCAAGACCTTCTGCTGATACTGAAGAACTGAATCAACGGATGTTTTCTCATCTTGGTGATTCAGAAGAAGTTCCCACTCCTCCATCTCATACCGCTGAAGATGATGATCCTACCATCATTCGATGCATGCAGAATAGCGAAGCTGAAACTTCATGGGTCTTAGTTGTTCCTCTAAACACTATACCTGAATCTACCTCAGAGATGCCATCTACTTCTCAATCAGCGAATGAAATGACGTCTGCACATATTCCTCTCTTGACTGATATACCAGAAGTTGCTGAAGCCTCATCTTCAGCCTCTTAAGTTCAGATTGAGTCAGCGACTTATGCTCCGGCTCAGCGATGGACTATTAATCACCCTATTGATCAGATTCTTGGTGATCTAAACGCTGGTGTTCAGACTCGACGAAGTGCAGGTAACATTTGTTTATTTGTTAACTTTATTTCTCTGATTGAACCAAAGAAAATAGATGATGCCCTCAGAGATCCAAACTGGGTCAGTGCTATGCAAGAAGAGCTGACAGAATTTGAAAGAAACAAAGTTTGGAATCTCGTTCCAAGACCATCTAACAAGTCAGTGATAGGCACTAAATGGGTCTATCGTAACAAGTTGGATGAACACGGAACGGTAACCCGCAGCAAGGCTAGACTTATTGCTCAGGGATACAGACAAGAGGAAGGCATAGATTACGACGAAACTTTTGCTCTAGTGGCTCGTCTAGAAGCCATTCGTTTTTTCTTAGCATATGCTGTACACAAAGACTTCAAGGTATATCAAATGGATGTCAAGTCAGCGTTTCTCAATGGAAAGTTGAATGAAGAAGTCTACGTGGAACAACCCCCGGGATTTTCAGATCCTAAGCATCCAGGTTATGTTTATAAGCTGGATAAGGCACTTTATGGCTTAAAGAAAGCTCCTCGTGCATGGTATGACACTCTATCCTCTTATCTCCTGAATGAAAAATTTGAGCGAGGTAAAATTGATAAAACGCTGTTTTTCAGGAAAATAAAAGGTCATATCATTCTGGTTCAAATATATGTCGATGATATTATATTTGGTTCCACTAACCCTGATCTTTGTACTCGTTTCGCTGAAAGAATGAAAGCTGAGTACAAAATGAGCATGATGGGTGAGCTAACATATTTCCTTGGTCTTCAAATCAAACAAAATGAAAAAGAAACTTTCATAAATCAGGGAAAGTATGTTACATATATACTGAAGAAATTTGATTTAACTCAAAGTTCAGCTATGAAAACCCCTATGGCACCGTCGCTGACACTTAACAAAGATCCTCCAGGGAAATCTGTTAATGTCACTGCATACCGTAGGATGATCGGCTCTCTTTTGTATCTTACAGCTAGCCGACCCGATATCATGTATGCAACTTGTTTGTGTGCAAGGTATCAAGCTGAACCTAAGGAATCTCATATGATCGCTGTAAAGCGAATCTTTTGTTAACTTAAGGGTACTGCGAACCTAGGTCTTTGGTATCCCAAAGACTCAGGGTTTGATTTAACCGCCTATTCAGATAGTGATTTTGCAGGTTGCAAAATGGATAGGAAAAGCACTACAGGAGGTTGTCAGCTCCTGGGTGGAAAGCTGGTGAGTTGGACAAGTAAAAAGCAAAACTCAGTGTCCACCTCAACCGCTGAAGCTGAGTATGTAGCCGCTGGAAGCTGTTGTTCTCAGGTCTTGTGGATGAGAAATCAACTGCTGGACTATGACCTTCAGCTCTCCAAAATTCCAATCTATTGCGATAGCACAAGTGCCATCGCTATAGCCAACAATCCAGTGCTACACTCAAAGACCAAACATATCGAAATCAGGTATCATTTTATCAGAGACCACGTGATGAATGGTGATATAGAACTTCATTTTATCCCCACTGACTTCCAGTTAGCTGATCTGTTTACCAAACCTCTTGATGAGACAAGATTCAACTTTCTCATCAGCGAGCTTGGAATGCTGAACTTAGAAGAGTAAAATCTTCAGTGGTTCACATTTGATCAGTATACTTGTTGTATAACCCTCAGTGATAAATTTGTATAATAACGACAAGTGGTTCTGTGATAAAAATGAACTTGTATAACCCATTCTATCATCAACTCTCTGAACAAACAAATTCGCTGATAACCAGGTATGTTTTTTTCTCTCTGACACTCGCATGTAAATGCAAGATTTCAAAACAATTTATATCGCTGAAAGTGATATTTTTGAAATTTCTCTAACACTGATATTTCTATTCAGTGCTTCATGTTTTCAAAACATCCCTGAGTTTTTCAAAACCTCAGAGACATTTTAAAATATGAAAGGACGTTTATGACGTCATCCTTACAGGATAAACCCCTGGCACGTTCTTCTGACACACGTTAGGCACGTTTTGTTCTATCGTCCAATCAAATGCCAACACGTGTCCGTGTCATGATGAAAAACTTTCCCGCTCATAGTTTTTCTCTCTCTTCTCTCACTATATATACTCCTTGAGTGTATATTTTTCTTTCTTCTCGCGAAAAACTTCCTTCTCAAGAAAAGAAAATACTGTTGCATCTTGAACATTCAAAGTTTTCTCAGAAACTGTTCATCTTCTACAAAGAACACATTGTTAATATTCTCATATTATCTACTGTTTTTAACTTGTTTTGGATCTTATCGTTGTTTTTTAAAAGATCAAACAAAAGAAACCATTATTAAAATGAAATCATCTTCTTTCATGGTTTTATGAATACAACCTTCATGGTTGTTCTTCAAGTTTAGACCTAAAATCTTAAACTTGTTCTTCATATGTTTTTCCAGAATCCCTTCTGAAACTGGGAATCATATATTCTTCATTAAGTCATTTTTGGCTGAATGAAATGGACAAAATACTAAATGAAATGGACAAAATCTTAAAATTCATATTTTGTTGTTCATATTCTTCGTGATTCTGTGTTTATAGCAGAAATGGCATGCACTGATACTCAGATAGCTGCTGAACTTCCAAGGGCTCCTCAGGTCAAATTTAGCCTGAAGAATGTAACTTTTCAGAGCAACAATCCTTATGTCTTATTCGAATTCCCTGAAAAGAAACGGGTCAATCATCTGGATGATGCTGTTAAATTCCTTCAGAACTTCCCTATCTCCACAGCCCTAACCATTTCTCCTCTAGCTGATAAACACCTACTGAGTCAGTTCTGGTATTCTGCCAGAAGTGCTCAGATCCCATCCACTCGAAACCCTAAAAAGACCATCAGTGTCATTCTCTTTGACACTGACCATGGCACTTCTAAGATTACATCTGGTAATCTTAGGTATACCCTGAACCTCCCCGCAGCCTCCAAAAAAAACCCTTCGTCCCATTCCCTGACCCCAAGAAGAACTCCTCAGACAGGGAAGCCCTGATAGCATTTTTCGATGCTATGAACTATGCTTGGGACTTAGGAAGAGACGGTCGTCCTGATAAGAAGCTGACAATAATGAAGAAATCTAAGATGCCCAGCGAAATGAATTTTATATTCGCTCATCTTATCAGCTGCCTCACCGCCAAATCTGGATCATCTGATCAAGCCTCACAATCTCAACAATCCATGGGGTACTCCTTGCTGAAGGGTCTCCATATTGACTGGGCTCAGATCATCTTTGATGACATGCTGATAAGAGTAACTGCTGCTGATCGACCATCATGGGTTCCATATCCAAGATTTATCAGTGCTCTATTAGCACAAGGACTGAAAGATAAATATCCAAGGGTAGGAGACCTGAAACTATCCCAAGTCGGCCCCACAGTTCTTGACTTCAAGCCACTTCCAAACGAGGTACGTCTTTCTACTCTCTTATCTCTTCTTAATCCCCCTTCTTCTATTTCTGTGGCTACTTCAGCGACAATACCCCTCGCTGATACCCAGGCCACAAAATCCATTCCTCGAAAAAGGAAACACTCTACTACCCCCCTTGATTCCAAAAGGATAAAGAAAACCAAGGAGCAACCCTCCCAGCAATCTCATGCTGAAGATTCCACGCCTCAGCTTACATAAGAGTCGCTGGATACTTTCGTGGTACGCTCTGCCACAGCTGAACAAGCCATCCCTTTCATCCAAACCTCAGCGTCTCTACACGCTGAAGTTGTAGACTTGGAACAGACCTCACCTCCTTCAGCCCCTCAAAGGACTGAAGAAGTGATTCTCAGTGGATCCAACACTGAATCAGCACCACAACCAACTTTCTCAACCTTCGCTTCTCTCTCTACTCCCTTGGACTCTACTCCAGTTTTCACTACGATCTCTGGAAAGCCCTTCATTCCTCAAGCTACAACTGCTGAAACTTTACAAGGAATGATGGATACAGGACCTGCAGGAACTTCTATGCGTCAAGGTACTCTCGCTGACGACATGGAACTATTTTCTGGACACAGAAGTTTTGACGACTTCACCAACCCTCCTGCAGGTATACACAACACAATATACACTATATCTCAACCCCAAACTTCTGAGCTTTCCTCTGTTCATAAGTTCTTATCTATTACATGTCCTAATTTGGGAGACATCAACACCTCTCTGAAGAGCCTAGATACAAAGCTTACAGGTCTCACCACTACTCTCTCGGAAATCTCCAGCGAGGTCATAACGCTGAAGACAGCGGTTGAAAATCTTCAGGGAGAGGTGTCCGCTGTAAAGACTGACGTGACTTCAGTAAAGACTGACGTAAGTTCAGTAAAGACGATGGTAAAGAAGATCCTCGATCGCATGAACGCCCCTGCACCTTCACATTTTACTCCGACGGATCGAGCAGAACTTCAAAAGATCAATCCTGCTATAACTAGCCTGGAAGCCAGATTAGGGGAGATTGAAAATTGTGTCGGAGTCCCTGGCCAAGAAGACAGGGAACCAACACCATCTGTCCCATCTGCTGAATCATCACATTCCTCCCCCACTCATCACGTGGAAGAAGGGGAGAAGAACTCTAAATACCTTCCCCATGATGAATCTATTGAGGGGGAGAAGACTGAAGACCTTCCCCTTACTGGAGAGGGGGAGAAGACAAATGAAGAAACAACTGCTGGACCTCAGGGAGTTGAAAACCCTGAGGGAACCGAGAAACCTCCCTCTGTATCTGAGGGGGAGCAACTCGAAGAAGCTGCTGAAGATTCCGATGAAGCTGAAGACGAGGAAGCCGTCGACATTTCTGACGATGAACCATCATCCAGTGATAAGGGTGATGATGACTTTGATGATGATGATGATTCCTTCTTTGTCTCACCAAAGAAAGCTACAGCGCTTAAAGGGGTCACAATAAAAGAACCTACAGGGGAGCGGACAAAGCCTTCAGCGTCTGAAGCTGACAAGGGCAAAGGAAAAGGTGTTGCTGAAGACGAAGATAATATGATGATCTTGCTTCAAAAGCCAGTTCGTCAGTCCTCTCCCCTGCTTGAGGATTCTGAAGTACAACCAGCTGCTGCTACAGCTGAAGAAATAATCCCAGTCTTGGATTTAATCACCGAGACTGATGAACCTGAAGAACAACTGCTCGCTCATGCACACAGACCTTCCTTGGTTCCTAAAAAACCAAGTGAAGAGGATCAGAGAAGAAGAGAAGAGATGATAAAGAAGCTTGAGGCTCAGCGAATCGTCCTGCCTCGTGCCAAAGTTGCTGCTCCTAAATTCAAACTTTCAAGGCAAGAATTCGCTGATCACCTCAGAGCTGAACGTCTACTCGCTGAAAGAAAGGAAGCTGGAGAAAACGATAAGGCTCTCGCCATCCAGCTAGTCCAAGAATTAGTGAAAGACCCTAAGCTGAAAAGAGCTCCAATTGAAGTTCAACGTCAGCTTTGGGAAGATGCCCGAAAGATTGTCGAGAAGAAAACTGAAGTATCTCAATCCACCCTGAAATGGTGTAAAGAGAAACTACAGTTCAGATATCGAGCTGCAAGGATCAACAAGGTACACATCACTGGAAGATCAACCCTCAGAGTACCAATTGTTGAAGTCCAGCTATTCAGAGAAAACGGCCAAACTGAAACCTTCGGCGCTGAAGCTGTCACAAGGTATGGTCTCTCTGAATGGTTGGAGATGAGGATAGCCATTCAGCACTCCCGTTCAAAGTACAAGGATCATTTTGAAAAACTTTTAAATCGACAGATCGACTTGGTCTCATCTGCTGTGGATATTCCTCCTCCTCCTGCTCCTACGCTGAAAAGAAAAAGGGCCTCTACAAAGAAGAAGATACAAGAATCAGATTCAGGTCCTCCCATACGAAATGAAACTGGTATTGGTTTCTCTCGCGCTGAAGTGCTTGGTCCTGACCCTGATCTTTCTGCCCTCGACATATCTCTGTCACCTGGTGAACGTTTCATCCCTGGTAAAGTCATAAGTAATCCTTACGGTATATTCTTTCATGACTACGAGGGACGAGAATGTTTTCAACGTATCGCTGAGCTATCCATCACTCCAATCGAACAGCTCAGAGATCTCGTATACTGGTGTGAATTCAGAGAAGACCTTCTCGGACACTTCATGAAGCCGTTGATCTTCAAGGAAGCCCAAGAAAGATAAAATCAGGGAGAAAAAGTCCCTGACTGGATGATCCCTACGACACAGACCCTTGATGAACTTCTCATTAAGGAAGAACCTCTATAAGCTGATAGGATAACCTTATTCTTCTATTTTATCAGTTAATCTTCTGTACTTGTAAATTAAATCGTTGTACTTATAATTTTTCTACTTCCCTTTGTAATCTGATACGAAGTTTAAAGAAAGATTTCAGCGAAAGTACTTTACTCCATAAGTACTGAAAAGATCCCAGAAAACAGTAAAAGGGACAAATATTTTATGAGTTCTTTTTATCCTTATGTTTTTCAAACTTAGCAATTTTCTCTGTTGCTATGTCAATATCAAATAGGGGAGATTGTTGATCCAAACCCTCAGTGATTTGATGATGACCCTCTCCATTCTACTTAGTGAAAATTGTAAGTAAACAATGTATAAGAGTTTCACTATCGCTGATAAGTACTAAGACTGTTTTCAGTACCGCTGATAGGAACTCTCGTTCTTTAGATTAGACATTCAGCGAACCCTGTTCATTCAGCAAGCTCTGAGCCTGTTTAGTCTTGTTGATGATCGATGATGATCTCATATATTGTTCAGCGTAACTGTTCACCACATATCCATATATAGCTCTGAGCCTGTTCAGACCTATTAGTGATCGCTGACAATCCTAGTTGTTTACTTATGATCCCTGAAGACAAGTTTCACGTTAACATAATTAACCAACGACAAGTCTCCTAATGAACTGATGCGGATCAGCGAAGACTCAGATTTGTCCACTCAACGTGAAGTATCAAGTACAAGACTTCAGCTATCGCTGAAATTTATCATTCGTTGATAAACAATGATAAAGCTCTGAATCAACGTAAGTTGATCATGAAGTCTTCCATACAAAGTACTTTTGTCTTAACCACCCTTGCACGACTCCGTACGAAATATCAGAACATACATCCTTATTGTCTGAAATCGTACACCAACTCTGATTCTACACTGTGCACCATGCGGCTACGAAGGTTGTCTACTAAAGTCAGAATCAAACAACCAATCAGTTGCTGCCACGTGTAAAGTATAAACTGCCATGCATTAAATGCATGTAGTATATAAGAAGAAGACCTCACTTCATTTTGAAGTACTCGTAAACTCTGGTCGAGTCATCCTTCTTATATCTTTGAGATAGGTTATTATTAGTAATTTCCTTCTCTTTCTTAGTGCAAGAAACTTAGTGTTCCAACTTGTTTAGATTAGGATTTATCATTATCTTATTCCGTAACAAGCTGTAAATTGTTAATGATTTATCAAGTAAAAATCGTTGTTTGTATTCACCCCCCCCCCCCCCCTTCTACTAACTTGTATAACCCTTTCGGGACAAACAATAACCCTAGATCAATACCATGCATTCGCGTGAAAGGATAATAAAATAATCACTTAACCGAAAGCGCATAAAGCAAATTGTTAAGAAACACTATCAGAACGTTCTTTAATGTATTACTCACGTCACGTATAAACCATCCGTACACTGAACAAGTTGCAATAAAACGTGCTAACACAAATCTTCGAAAGAGAACATATGCAACACCAAAGTTACAAAAACATTTCTTTTGATCGCCTTACGGCATAAAATGATGTTTCTCAACAAACCCGAATGAGACAAAATGCCCAATACAATCCAAAATCGACACACATAATATTAAAGTATGTACATTACCAAAATTGCACTCACGCGACACAAAACGTCGTAAAACAAAACTCTGCAAAACTTTATGGGCTCAATGGCTTCAAATCAACAAAATGACACCAAACTCTTCGCTTCCAAAAATCAAATTGCAATAAGCATAGTTATGACTAAAATGTCGAAATTCCAAAAATTCACTTTTGTTGCAATACAATCTAAACAACACTTTTCGACAAATCTTGCATCAAATAAGTTTTCCAATAAAGCTCAACACACCCATAATGGAAGATAACTCTCCGTCTAAACCTTAACATATGTGGAGGAGATCCAATGTTAAAGTCATAAGCCGTAGTTACTTGCCCAACATCCTAAACATCATAAAAATATGAATATCGCTGTATCCGAAAGTAACGTTGGACAACAACAAAATAAAACAAGTCCCGACGGAGTTTGCAACTCCCGCAATAAAATAATTTCATGCATGTTCCAAACCATGATTTAAAATCTTGTGCGCGTTAAACGTTTTTCCGAGATTTCGTAACACAACTCATATGATGATTTGAAATACAAGAAATGATTGATGCAATTTATTTTTAAAAATAAATTTCGTGCATAAACTTAGTCGGTACTCAAAGTCTCAAGCCATGCTCCTCCAAATCCCCCCGGTCACACTACCGTCATTAGGATGCTCAAACACCTTAAGGCAAAGTTGGGAACTACATCGATTCACCTTACAATTCTTCCTCGAATTAAGGTCGATTCAATAAATCTATGGTTCTAATCCAACCATCAACTTTGACCCAAAACGGTCCACTTAAAGCAATTATCATGCTTATTGTCACTCCGAGTGACTAATGCTAAAATCGTCCATCTATTCCAACGACTACTCGCTTAGAAACTTCTTCACTACCCCAACGGTCATCACATTAAAGTAGTTCAATTGTGCACATGTAACTAGTAAGTTCACCATAACACTGGCCAGGTGCAATTATGAACGTACCGTACATGATTATCCTTGCTACTCTTGACGCGATTCTCGTTTCTAACGACTCCATCGACCTCAAAACATCCTATCCTAATGTGCTTAATGGTGTAATTTCACTCTCATTTACTTAAAAGAACACTAGTTTGAGTCTAGGTATCCAAAATCAACACCGAATTCTCTCAAACTTATGCTCTGATACCAACTTGTAACACCCTCAAAATCTGGGAAGAGCAATTAAATAAAATTTTCGATGAAATAACCACTTAAGGAATAAAATTCCTTTTTTCTAACCATTCATGGAATAATCTCAAGATAAAATGTAACGACTCTCACTTTTCACAACTCAAAGTCATACTATGCGACCACATACAGTCGGGTGTTACTTAACACAATTACAAGATGCTAATCCCAAATAAGTGCGGAAGACTTCTCTACGCAAAATCACTTATCGTGCACTCTACTAGCACTCATCACTTCACAGTGTAGCTAAAGCTATTTCCAACCTGAGCCTGTTGCACATGCCGACAAATAAAAAGGGTTAGGCTAACGTCTGTTTGGGTAAAAAATCACACCTCACGACCGACGCTAGAAAACTCAGATAACATTTTCATAAGACCACTCTTCTTTAAGATACGATCTTACAGGTTATTTATAGACGAGTACTCGGTCGTACATTTTCATGCTGGTCGTACGTTCCGTACGACCGACGTATGAGACTTAAGACCGTCGTACGATTATACTAACCATTAACAGTCAACACCCGTTTCATTTGTTCATTAATGCAGGTCCACGAGCATTCATGGTGCAATGGCCAGTAACGGACAAGTTATCAATGGCATTAAAAGCCCAACAACGGTTACAAAGCAAGCCATCAAGACACATTTAATGACCAGCGGAAGCTATATAAAGGCCTGCTCTGCAACCGAAAAAGACAACTGTGACCAAATCTACATCTGCTCCATCTATTTTCTAAACTATTACACATCGAAAACACAGCAATCTACAGAGCATTCGAACGAATATCGCTAAAGCTACCTTCGCACGACAGCAGTTCGAACCGCACGACAACAGACTTTTTCGCACGATTTACACACGACTTTTTCATACGACTAAGTTTATTTCTACATTCATTTGTAATCTGTTGTACACAAAACACCTGTTATAAAAGGACTTTCGCCCCTGTTTGGCGACTATAGTGCACCGTCGACTCTCACAAGTCGACCGCGGTTTTTCCCTCGCTTTGAGGTTTTCTGCGTCACCAAATCTCTTGTCTCATTTACTTTTTTCTTTGCAATCGTGTTGATTGGTCTTGAGATACATTTCTTTAGTTGTTAAATTCCACATCAACCTTAAGTTGTTCTTTTGGGCGATTTTTGGCATTAACAACGCCTAGTGAGTTCAAGAGTTTTATCATGATCAAATAAATTCATAAATCGAGAGAGATGCAATTTAAGTCATGAGTTCAAAAGAATTACTTTAGATGCAAATCACCCATTTTCCAACTCACACAAATCCCGTGCTGAAAGCTTTTAATATAAAATGATTTCCAAAATGTACCCATCCCCAAAACCAACATGAAAGGTGAAATAGCATTTGATTCTCAAAACGATTGAATTCATAAATAAATCGTTATTATTCCAAACATCCCAAACATGGATAAAGCATAACCCATAACTCACATAACGTGGAAAACAATCCATATAAATATGATACGTCACCGAAAACATGGATAGAAACAAATATCCAAAGCAACACCTTTCAGTTAGGGGTGAGCAAAACTCGTCCGGCCCGAACAACCTGACCGACCCGAATGGTCCGAACCCCGAACTTTGGCCAACCTGAGAACCCGTAACCCGAATGGTCCGAACCCGAAGATAAGCCTCGGTTTAAACGGATCGCGGCGGGCGTCTAAATTTTAGGGTCGAACCCGCCCGAACCCCGAAGTGGGGTCTTGGATGCCAAACGGAGTGAGCTTGAGGTATACTTAGGTGAGGCCATTGTAGATGATTGCGACGGTTTTGATTTGCTTATGTGGTGGAGAATGAATAGTGCACGGTTTCCCATCCTTTCAAAAGTTGCAAGAGATGTCCTCGCCGTACCCATTTCTACAGTTGCATCCGAATCGACCTTTAGTACAAGTGGGAGGGTGTTGGATAATTTTAGGAGTTCTCTAACTCCTAAAATAGTTTAGGCACTTATCTATACGCAAGATTGGTTAAGGGGCCCTATTGAACCGATTGCGGTGGAAGAAAACTTGGAAGACCTTGAAAAGTTTGAGAAAGGTACGAATACTCTATTAATTTATTACTTATGGATTATCATTTATAAATTATGATTACGACTTTAAAATTTGTTACTTGTATTTTAAAACTTGCAGAAACGGAAAATTTAAGAATTGGAACTTTTTCGGCCCGTGGTACCGAAGAGAGTCCTAGTACACAAGTTTCAAATGATTTAGAAGGATTTGAAGTTGAGTCATGATTTGGAGAAAGGTACTTTTAATTTGTTACTTTTAAGTTTACATGATTTGAACTTTGAAGTTGATTCATATGTTTTTACTTTTAATAATTTAATTTGTTACTTTTAATTTTGTAGGATTCAAATGAAGATGAGTCATGAGTTGGAGTGTTGGACGTTTGTCGTTTGGTAAGTTGGTAAGTTGGAATGTTTGTCACTTGGTTGGAACTTGGAACTTGGAACTTTTTTGGAGTTTGTAATTTGTCAATTTGGTTTGAACAATTGGAATGGAAATTGGAATTGGAAGTTGAAACTTGTTAACTACTTAACTTGATAGTTAATTTGTAATTTGTCAATTTGGTTTAATTTGTTTTGCTTAATTTTTAGTACTAGTAATTTAGTATTTAGTATTGTATTTGTTACTTGTTAGTTAGTTAGTTTGTAATTTTTAGTATTAGTAATTGTTGTGGAAACTGGGCTGGAAAGTGGAAACTGGGCTGGAAAGTGGAAACTGGCCCAACGCGAACCACCCGACCCGAACTAACCGACACCCAAAATCACCCGAAACCCGAACTACTGATTGGACGGGTTTCGGGTTCTCTAAGCCTCACCCGAAATCCGATCGGGTGGTGGGTTTTGGGCCCCGAACCGACCGACCCGACCGAATGCTCTCCCCTACTTTCAGTGACGGGGAGGCCCGTTTACATTGCAGGTGACGGAACACAAAAGTGGGCCACATACCATGCAATAAAACAACACGTGGATTACTCTCGTAAACTGAGCTCCATCACTCCAGATCTATTGCCCGCGAGACTAGGGAGCCCCCAACTTCAACCACTCCAGGTCTATACATTGGGTCACTCCAAATCCACAACAAGCACATTTGGGATTACACCTTACTGCCCATGAGACGACGCCCGACCATATAGGCCCACGCCTTACTTATCATGGAACCCGATGCCTATCCCGTGCCAAGCACATATGAATTACACCTTACTGCCAATGAGACGACGCCCGACCATATAGGCCCACGCCTTACTTATCATGGAACCCGATGCCTATTCCGTGCTACTATGAGAGAAACTAGCGTCTTAACATTGAACCTAAAACTCAAGAGCCTATGGATCCATAGCTAACAAGGTCTAAAAAATTACACGACCCCAAATGAATAAACAAGTGCATTCAAAACATGCGATTCCCCAATAACGTAATTTATGATCAAAACTCGACTTTGAGCTATCAAAACTGGACAAATGTCCCCAAGACTTAATAAAATCCATTTCCAAGACATAAGCTCGACTAATCCAAAAGACCAATCATGAAAAGTCATAAAATGAGATTAAACGTAGCAACACACACTTTTGCCAATAAATATTTCATATCCATGAAAAACCCACAACAAGACATTGGGTCTAACACCCCTCTTTTCCAAAGAACTCACACCGTTACATTTCAAAATCGTTTCATATCGTACTATATGCATATTTCCAAGATATACGTAAAAATGCATTTTTCATAACAAATAGACTTCATTTATAAAATAAATCATCAACACATTCCCCTTTATGATTTATCTACCAATTTTCCCAAAAATTCCAATTATAGATGTTTTACAATATTTACAACAATAAATACTTCAAAAGGTTAAAAAAACCCACCAAATAATTCAACCATTGATAATTTTCATGTAAAACACATAGGTACTTGGAAAAATAACATTTTGGCATGTACAAAGTTTTCACAAAGCAACTTGAACTCACCTTGCTAGATTTAGGCTAAATCAAGATTTTCCCCAAACGTAAGCTCCTTTGATGCAACCCGAATCCTTAGGCCAAATCTTCCAAAAACCTAGATCCATAAGTTCTAACCATAAATATTCAGATCCAAACATGTAGAATCATTCCCCAAACATTTTACATCCAAATCCCAACTTATATCAAAACCCTAATTTTATGGATGAAGAAGAAGAAGGTTTCCTTAACAAAGCATACCCAAAATTACATCAATAAAACCCACAATGGAAGAGAAGATGAAAACAACAAAACCCTAGCTTTTGGGTAGAGAGAGATTACCTTCACCACTTGAATCCTCTAAATAAAAGCTCCAAGCTTCCATATCTTCAACAATGGTGGAAATGGGTTTAGTTTGGGTGAAGAAGATGAAGAAGAGGAGGAAGGTTTGTGTTTTCTTGGGGAAATCGGCTGAGAGAGGGAGAGAGAGGCTGAGTTAGGGTTTGGAAAGTGAAATGAGGGAATAGAGAGGGAGAGGCCTTAAAAGCAAACAAAAAAGACATCAGACGCATCGCGGACATCCGCATGGTCCCTCGCAGACGTCCGGCCTCAGCCGAATTGTTTTCTTCTAAAATCCCCTGTTGCTTCCACGGACGACATGCGGACTTCCGCATGGCACAGACGTCCGGCTGCACCATGCGAACGTCCGCCAAGCCCAAACTCCGCTTTTCAAAATTTCGGGGTGTTACACTGTGTTCAGGTTTGTATCCTCTGTATGTTATATGCTCTAGACCTCAGTTGTTAACTAAGGCCTTTTCTTCCGCTGCGTTTCTTGCATGCACACTCACTGTAAGTCTTCTTCTTCTTCTCTGTGTGTGCCTCTTCCTTCCTTGTTTCTGGTTTGGGGACCTAAGTGATTGGCTTGACCTACCATTTCGAGTGGCAAGGAATCCTGTCATCTATCACTTAGGTGTTTTCCTGTGTGTGTTTTTTTCTGTTTCTATAATGACTGGTACAGACGATCCCAAAAGTCCAGAGGTGCATTGCAAAACTGGACTTTGGGGACCCTCTCTACCTTCATCCCAGTGACACCTCTGGTGTGTCTATTCTCAACATGAAATTAACTAGAACTGAAAATTATAAAGTGTGGTCCTATGCTATGGTCTTGGCTTTGGAAACTAAGAATAAACTCAGATTTGTTGATGGAACTGTTCTACGTTCCACTGATAATGAGATTTTAGGAAAACAATGGGATAGGTGTATTTCAGTTGTTTTGTCTTGAATTCATGGTTCTGTGTCTGAGGAACTATTTGTTAGCCACGTATTTTCTAAAATTGCATATGAGGTTTGGCTGGAACTGAAAGAGACATTTGACAAGATTGATGGGTCTGTGACCTTCAATATTCATCAAAAAATAAACTCACTTACTCAGAATGGGGCATCTGTCTCAGACTACTATTACAAATTGAATTCCTTATGGAAACAATTTGATGCATTAGTTAAACTTCCTGCATGTTCTTGTAATGCTTCACAAGATTTTTCGAAACATAATCAACTGTTAAAACTAATGCAATTTCTAATGGGACTGGATGATGTGTACATGCAAATAAGGAGTAATATTTTGACTATTGATCCTTTACTAACTGTTAAAACGGCCTATTCTTTAGTCTCTAGAGAAGAGTCGTGGTGTGACTCGTCCCTTTTCTGAATCCAAAACTCAAAATACAGCTTTCTTTAGTAAACCCCTTGACAATAAGAAAATTAAGGCCTGAAAAACCCCCTTTAGTTTGTAAACACTGTGGTGTGACAGGTCACACCATAGAAAGATGCTTCAAACTAATAGGGTTTCCAAAAGATTTTCAATTTACAAAGGTTAAGACAAATCAATTTTCCAAACCTCCTTCTAGTAATGCTTGTAGCACTGAAGGTCCTGTCAATGGTTCTAGTTCCTCCAAATCTCTCACAGAAGAGCAAATCATCAAATTACTATCTCTTCTGGATCAGAAACAAAATGAAGGTGTCACTGCCAATATGGCAGGTAATGTTTTTGCCAATATGGCTCATACTTCTAAATTTTCTCAAATTGGTTGGATTATAGATTCTGATGCTAATCAACACATGACATCATTCGTTTCTCATCTAGAAAATGTTGTTGACATATCTGATTTGAACTTAAAAGTGACCCAACCTAATGGGGATGAGGCTCAAATTAATAAAATTGGAAATTATAGATTAAATGATGGTGTTGTGTTGTTTGATGTGCTTGTTATACCAGATTTTCATGTCAATCTTCTGTCTGTTCATAAACTTGCTAGGGACAGTAAAATTTTTGTTGGATTTGATGAATTTAAATGTTACTTGGTTCAGGGTTTACTTCCCATGAGAGTAGTGGGGACTGGTAGTGAAAATGAAGGCTTGTATGTTTTTGACCAAAATAATAAGGGTGAGATGTTTGACTCTAAATTGCTAAATAATAAACGTAACACCTCAAATATGTCCATTCTCTGCTATGTTTCACGTCAACTTTGGCACAGTAGGCTAGGACATCCCGCTGATCAGGCGCTATCGCGTTTAAAATAAAAATTGAACTTAGGAAGTAACTCTCAACCTTCCCCCTGTGACATTTGTCATATGGCCAAACAAACAAGGGAAAAGTTCAATCTCAGTAATCACACTTCCACGGTCTTAGGTGAATTAATTCATCTGGACTTATGGGGTCCCTATCGTGTCCCTAGCAAAGATGGGTATAAATATTTTCTTACAATAGTTGATGACTTCACTAGGTCAGTTTGGGTATACTTGTTGAAACATAAAGATGAGGTGTTTGCCAATGTTGTTTCTTTTCACAGTTTGTTGATTACTTAATTTGGGAAACGTGTTAAAGTTTTCCGAAGCGATAACGATACTGAATTTGTAAATAATAAACTTGGGATAACTCACAAAATGAAAATCGTGGTCCCTCTGATGCTCTAAATCAAACTGAAAATAACAGTAATCGTGGTCATTCTGGTAGCCTAAGTCAAGTTACTAGTTCTGGTAAGGCTAGTAGCACTAGTGGAATTAATACCCAAAATATGTCTGTCGGATCTGGAGGTCCTGGTAGTCATAATATGGTTGACAATGACCAACGTGATGCTGAACCTGAAGTTCATTTGAGTTTCCCTCCTGGGGATGATTTTATTGAACCTTCTACTAGAAAATCTAATCGTGTATCTAATATGCCTAGGAAATTTTCTGATTATGTGGTAGAAGGTAAGGTTAAGTATGGAGTAGAAAAGGTCTAATTACTCATTTCTTAGTCCAAATAATTTTTGTTTTGTGACCACTCTAAATAAATCTGTAGAACCAAATGATTTTTTTGATGCATGTAAAGATCAAATTTGGATTTCTGCAATGAATGAAGAAATGGAAGCTTTGTATCGAAATAACACCTGGATTTTAACAACTCTTCCAACAGGTCAAAAACCAATTGGTTGTAGGTGGATATATAAAATTAAATACAAATCCACTGGTGAGATTGAAAGATACAAAGCTAGGTTAGTTGCTAAAGATTATTCTCAACGTGAGGGTCTGGACTATAAGGAGACTTTTTCTCCTGTAGTTAAAATGGTCATTGTAAGATGTGTAATTGCCTTAGCTATTCAGAATAACTTGCTTTTATGTCAATTAGATGTAAACAATGCATTCTTATATGGCGATTTAGCTGAAGATGTTTACATGAGTCTTCCCCCAGGGTATTTTTCTGCTAGTGATAAAAGGGTTTGCAAACTTGTTAAATCTTTATATGGTTTAAAACAGGCGTCTCGTCAATGGTACGCAAAATTATCCTCTTGTTTACTTGATCATGGGTTTGTACAAAGTCCCAGTGACTATTCCTTGTTCACTAAGGTCAATGATTATGTTTATTTGATTTACTTGTTTATGTGGATGACATAGTTCTAACTGGAAATTCTAGTGATGAGATTAATAAAGTAAAATGTCATTTACAATCAAGTTTTAAAATCAAGGATCTTGGTGAGTTAAAGTTTTTCTTGGGTATTGAAATATTGAGAACCGACAAAGGTATCTGTATATCACAGCGTAAGTACTGTCTTGAACTTCTTAGTGATTTTGGGTATTTGGGGAGTAAGCCTATGAGTACTCCCATGGATATGAATCTTGTTGTTACTGACTCAGTAGGGTCTGATTTAAAAGATCCTCCTTTAGCTAATTTTACTGAATATCAGAAACTAATAGGTAGATTAATTTACCTATTAGCAATGCGTCCTGATATTGCTTATGTTGTTCACATTTTAAGTCAATTTATGCATTCATCGAGACAGTCTGATCTTAAATTGACTCTTCGTGTTTTAAGATATTTAAAAGGTTCTCCAGGAAAAGGTGTTAACTTTACATCTTCTACTGTTTTTAAACTGAGTGCTTATGTGGACGCTGATTGGGGTAAGTGTCTCTCAACTAGACGCTCAGTTACTGGTTATTGTTTATATTTAGGAAATTGTATGGTTTCTTGGAGGAGTAAGAAACAATCTACTGTTTCACGCTCTTCTGCAGAATCTGAATATAGGGCAATGGCTTCTGCCCTATGTGAGATTCTTTGGGTTCTTGATATTTTAGCAGATTTAAAATTAGAAAATCTTCTTCCTGTTGAGCTTCACTGTGATAATAAGTCTGCTATACAAATTGCTAATAACCCTGTTTTTTCATGAAAGGACCAAACATATTGAAATAGATATACATCAAGTTAGAAACAAAGTAACTTCTGGATTACTAAAGACTGTTAAAGTACCCTCTTTAGAAAACCCAGCTGATATATTTACAAAATCGCTTGGTGTACATCAACACAATTACTTGTGTTCAAAATTAAATATATTGGATCTTTTTAGATGTCAAGATTGAGGGATGGTGTTAAAAGTATAAAGGAATCTACCAATCTTGACATTTATAATGTTAACTAATTTATTTTTATATCTTTGGAAATGTACGAGGACCAATTGTGAACATTGCAAGAAGTTGTGGATGGCGCTGCAAAGACTGAAATGGAAAAGGGTAGCAGTACAAATATTAAAGAATTGAGGACTCTTTGGCAAAGGACTAAATGACAATATCTGATTGTTATAAAAGGAATATGATGATCAGTGTTAACATAATTTTTCGTAGTTTTAGGGTTTCTCTCTAACTCTTTCTTTCTCTCACACAGTTTAGAATTAGGGTTCTTCATATTTTAATCTTCAAATCTCTTGAAGATTATGAGTGTGAGTGTTATAATGTAGTGAGGTTTATTCTGTAAGTATATGAGAGTGAGTGTTATGTAGTGAGTTTTATTTTGTAACTTGTTTTCAATCTTCAGTTTTAATAATAAATATCATTTTATCATTTTCACAGACCCATGTCCATTTAGCCATTTAGCCATTGGCGAACACGTGTCATGCGAGAGTGAGACGTGTCAGATTTTGTCGGATGGTAGGGTCCACAAGTAAATATTTCATAGTAGCCTCATTAGACCGTATATTTTTCTTGATATATCCAGATAATAGGTAGGAGCATAAGCATCTGATTTTGGTCGGTTCCAGGGGTTAGGTGTCCATTACTTATTGGGTGTTTTTTTAACATGGGACCCACTTTCATTTAGCCAGCCGTTGTCGAAATCGATGGACATTTTCATAAAACACTAAATGGTGTATCCCGTCCATGGACTCGAGATCCGATAATGTGGCCAATCCCCATCCCCATCTCGATCGAATGAACCGCATACCCGAAGGAGTTTGCGCAAACTAGCATCCCTTCTTCCAAGATACTCTGAACAAGTAGAGTTGGTCTCATGTGGCAAGTTATAATCTCACAAACATCTTTGGATTTATTAAATATCAAAGATTTGAAAGATATGATAAAGCGACAAGTTATATGGTAAATACCAAAGATTACTATACAAGGATACAAATCCAATGCATCACAAGAACTAAATTTATTCCTATTTGTTCTCATTCGCCAAATAAGCTCACACTTCTTTGGCAGGGTGGGAAATACTATCCACGTCGAGTATACACAGTGTATCTTGCACCTAGACCTGAGACCCGATAATGTGGGAAGTCACCAGGTACCCGCCAGAGATAGAGCAAACTACAATCCCTAATTCCAAGATAACTTGAACATGTAGAGTTGGTGTCACGTGACAATCTATAACCTCACAAACTTGTTTAGCTTTATTGAATGTCAAACATTTAAAAGCTAAAACGACATTCTTAAGGTAAATAACATGGTTTAGCACACAAGGATATAATATGATGCATCACAAGAACTAAATTTATTCCCATTTGGTGTTTTTTGACGAGGTAGGGGAAGGGAATACCATCCCTGTCGAGTAGAGACGATGTATCCAATCCCTGGACTCGAGACCTGATAATGCATGTCTACCTGGTAGAGACAGTGTATTCTGTCCCGTAACCCGATAATCTATAATGTGGGGAATCTCTGTCCCCGGTCGTGTCGGGTGAACTGGGTACCAACCTATTTTCAAGATACCTGAACAAGTAGAGTTGGTCTAATGTGGCAAGCTATAAGCTCACAAACATCTGAAAGCTCGATCCACAAGTCGTATGATAAATAACAAGGATTACCATACCATACGTGGATACAAATCTGATGCATCACAAGAGCTATATATATTTATTTCCAGTATTGTAATAAGAACAATCGTCTAATAATGTCACTGCAAATCTTTTAGCTGCAACTGCAAAGCTAATAAGTGACCATAAAACTGTTATAGGTATCACCTATAAATCACATTATTATTATTCTTAAACCATAACTAGTTATATCAAAACATGACCTTAAAAAACATCCTCAAACCCATAGATGGATGTTCATATCCTCGTAATTAAGGAGATACTAGAAAAGAGACTTGTTATTGAGATTGATGGATCTTATATGAAAAAGTATTCTTTTTAACCATCGGGTTCTTGTGCCCATGCAGGTGTTTGTTCAGGTTTATAAGAGTAATCATAAAAGATCTCTTGACCTGCTTCAAGATGTTCCTTGGCAAATATGGCGACACGATGATCACCTCCGACTTGCGTTATCTACACATCCCAACTTGTTCAGGCACGAAAACATATTGGGAAAGTGATTCGGGATTAGGACAAAAAGAACATACCTTGGCATAACAATTTGGTTTAGATGAATGGTTAGCAAATTTCAACTTGTTCCCACCACGACAAGCATCAAGCACTAACTGCAATGCATATAATGAAGTTTATTTGAGTTTCAAATGATAATTATATTGTACGCACAAGCATCTCATGCCATATAATGACTTGTAAACTTCCAATCATAAATTGAGATCTCAAGTATTTATGGCATGTTGTTGACTAAAAAATCACATGGTATCAAAGTTGTAACACACCCCACCTCTTCCCGCAGACTACCAGGGTATCAAAACACCAATAAACTCAACGACACTTAAGAACTCAGTTTACCGACCTCGCCATTATTCATCAAACTGTCCAACATCACTGTTCATCGCTAATATTCATCAATATCTCTAAATCCCATTTTTTTCATATCTTCATTGACCAACTAAGAATGACTTCTCATATATACCTCATTGACCAACTACGAATGACTTCTCATATATACCTCATTCAGTGAAATCTACATCCCGTTTGGTTGATTTTGAATAATTATGTCAAAACTACGGTTTTTTAGGTTGGATATTTGGATGAAATAGTTATGGGGAATGGTTTTATATACTTAAATGATAACTATTTCTAATTTTGATGAGTGTCAGTACCCAAATGTGTGATTTCATATTTATGGTTTTACCGGCAAAACGTGGATTTAAACACTTGATGGCTTCTTGTACATTTTGAAGGTGTAAATATGATAGACTATAATGTAATGGATCCATACGCATAAAAGTCGGTTTTGAGAAATTGGTTGTGGGATAATAATCCCCATTATAACTTGAAATAGGCATTGGGTCTCTATCAGAAAGTAATATGTGGCTCCTAGAGTCGGGCATCAACCATAAAGCAGTAAAATGTAATTTCATAGTGAACAAGTCTAAAGTCGGCTTTTGGACAACCCAAGGTATAGACCTAGTGTGGTTGAACTTGGGACTCCACAATCAATAGACGTGGAGTAGTTGAGCTTGATAGGTCAAAATGACTATAGTCCGTGACTGAAACTTATATAACATGAATTGTGACTATGGAAGGATCAACATTTGCTACCCGAGGCACTTCTAAAAACAAGGATTATCGCTACCAATAAGGACGAAGGCCATAGTGTGAACATTGCAAGAAAAAATAACATCTTAAAGAAATCTTGTGGAAAATTTACGAAAAAACTATTGATTGGAATCCTTCAAGACCGTCGTTTGATGAAAACGATTGTGGAAATATTGTTGCGTTATTTTAAGGTTCCTCTCCATTCTCCAAGGAACAACTAGATATGTTGCACAAATCCTTTGATCAACAGACTAGTCCTCAAGAAAAGTACTACTTAAATTGCTCTTACTAAGAGCACACCTCCCTAATCTCTCAAATGTATTTTTCCTCATTAGAATCCTAATCTTGACACGGAATGAGGAAGAAGAACTATCAAACCTTAAGTTTCATGTAGCATAAGAACTCGAAACTAAGGACCTAGAAAATCACAAATATTTCCTTGGGGTGCAAGTGGCTCAATACTAGTGTCTCAAAGGAAGTATGGTATGGGATTTATTGGAAGTATGTCGGGTTGTAACCCAACCGAAACTCCAAGATGCATATAACAGACTTGGATTCGAATAAGAAAGTGTACCCATCGACACCAATGACTAGTGGGATGATTAATCTACTTGGCCCACACTCGACCATACCATTAAATGAATAATCCTACTAAAGCATATATGAAAGTACTGATGAGAATTTTGAGGTACATGAAAATAAATCTCGAGTATTGGCTACTATTCAAGAAAAATAAGAAGCACATAGAAGTCTACACTGATGCAAATTAGGGTGTAAATATCTTAGATTAGCATTCCGCTACAAGGTACAGGGCAACCTAGTGACATGAAAGAGTAAGAAGCAAGCGGTTATTTCAAAAAGTAGCGATGAGGCTGAAGTTAGAGCCCTGGAATATGTAAGGGGGTGGATTCAAAAAGTCTTAAATGAACTAAAGTTATATGGCCAATTACTCATTTGAGTTATTTGTGATAATCAAGCTACTATTAACATTGTTAGGAATCCTATATCAGTATAGGCCCAAGATTTTTGTTGAGCATATACACATTTAAGGTGGATCGAAAACCTGCAAAGTCCTCCGATGTGGTTTTAGCCGAATTCCACTGTTTTGATGGATTTTTAAAAAAATTCATTTGATTTCGATATCTTTTTTTAGATTTTTTGGTTGATTTCAAGACTTTTTGGGTTTTTGATTAATTTTGAGATTTTTTTTTCTTTAGTTTTTCGGTTTATGTTCCTTAAAATTTCTAATACACATATCACCATTAAAAAAATCTACTTACCAAAATAAGTTGAACGGGTGTAATTAAGGCATTGTTTGGTAAAATAAGTTAGCTTATAAACTACTTTATTTTTTGAGTACATCTTTGGATGAACATAAGTGAATTTATTGATAAACTATTTAGAGTAATTTATGAGTTGCTTTGTGTGATTTTTTCTAGTTATACTCCAATTAATATTATTTATTATTTATTAACTATTAATTATAAATTATAAATAAGTATTACAAAATAATTATTTCTATATTAATTAATAGTAAATAATATTAATTAGAAATTATTAATTATTCATTGATATTAAATTTTAATTATCTAAAATTATTGTCAATCGTATCAATTATTTTTATATTTTTAAATATTAGTCAATATATTTTAGTTATTAATTACTATTATTTTCTTAATTATTATTCAACTATTTATTTTTATTCATATTATATGTAATGGTTATTTAAATCATAAGTTAATGTAGATTTTTTCTAAAATTTGATTTAACAAATTCTGGTATATATGATAATAATAATAAATTATATTTTTTTAATTAACATATTATATCATTTAATTTTTATTTATTATTTTGTTTATATTAGTTAACATATTATATTATTATAAATTTGTTTTAATCATATTATGAAATATTATAATTGGTTATTTTTTCAAGACGTCTTTTTTAGTCATTTTACATGCTTATCAGCTAATTTTTATTGAACATGACTTATTCTTCATCAGCTAGCTTATCAGTTACGCATCGTTTGGCAAAAAAAAACTAGCTTATAAGCTATCTTTTTTCTAGATACATATTTGGATTACCATAAGCTAACTTATAAGCTAGCTTTTGAAACGTTACTTGGAGTAGTTTTTGAGTAGTTTTTTTTTGTAAATATCCCAATATTGCTCTCATTATTATTAATTAAGTATTACTATAAATAAAAATTATTTTTTAATTTAATTATTATTAATTGTTAAATATTAATTAATATTAATATTAACTGAAAATTATTAAATTATTAATTTTTAATTATTTAGAGATAATGTTGATCATATAAATTATTTGTATATATTTTTTAATATTAATCAATATATTTTAATTATCAATTACTAAATATCTTTTTGAATTATTATTTGAATATTTTTTTCATATTATATGTAACGGTTATTTAAAATTATATGTTAATATATATATATATATATATATATATATATTTTAAACTTGTTTTAACAAATTCAAAATTTATAGTGTATATATAATAATAAATTTTAAATTTTTTTATTTAACATGTTATATTATTTAATTTTTATTTACTACATTGGTTATATTAATTAACATATTATACTGCTATAAATTTGTTTTAATTATATAATTAAATACTGTATTGTTAAGTTTTTGAAGATGTCATTTTTGGTTATTTTACATGTTTATAAGCTAGTTTTGTCAAACGTGACTTCTTCATCAGCTAGTTAATCAGCTACCAGCTAGCTTATGAGTCAACAACTAGCTTATCAGCTACCAGCTAGTTTGCCAAACATATAGCCTAATTATTTATCGTTTTTTTGTTTAATGTAGTTGAATAAAATAGAGTTTAATTAAACTTTTTTTTAAGACAAGAGTTTAATTAAACTTAGAACCATAGTATAAATTAAGGAAATACTTGTTCTTTTTTTCCTCTCTAATCAATTAACTGAGATTAAAGATATGATTTGTTTTGTTTCTAAAACTCATAGAAAATCATGTAATAGAGTCTTTATATGTTGTGAACATGTGCTTGGATTATGGCATTGTTACTCTCATTCATTCAAGTGTATTGGGTTAATAAGCCCAAAAGATGGAGAATGCAAGACAAATGGAATTAAGCATGTCAAATTCAATTTCATAAGTAGTGTAAAGATATGTATGATGAATAAATATTAGGATTTGGTCACAATTTTTGAATATAAAAAAATTAATACAAGAGAACAGCTTGCTTGCCTCATCATTCAAGTTAAAAAGGAAAGATTTATTCGCCCGATCGTAATATTTCCCCCGTATATCTGCTTCTTCATGCGAGATCAGTTCACCCGTATACTCTCCAAGATAATCATCCTTATTCACATCATTCTAACCGAATGTATACGTATATATACACAAAATAAACAACACGATTAAATTTGTCACAAAATAATTAAGAATTGGAACACAAATATAGATCAATTGGTACCTTTACAAATGCTCCCCAACCAACAACATCAGATTTACCCAGCAGAATCTGAAGATGAAAATATATCCATATATATATACACATTATTAAGAGTATATATGTGTTGGTAAATATATACATAATAATATTACAAGACTCACCCTTTGCTTCTGCCTTAGAAGAAGCCTCATGTTACCACATGGACCTTCTCCACTTTTGGGGGGCTCATCACCTAGTGACCCATCACCACAACTGCAAATTAATAAATAAAACAAACAAACAAACACAGCTTAATGTACACAATTAGCATTATATATACATATATGGGCATTATTCATCACGAATGGTGTAAAAAATTCACGTACATTATTCATGATGAATAAGAGAACACAGAAACACGTTTTCAACTGAACTTTCATTTCTCTCTCTATATATAATTTATTTAAAAATTACATTTTTAAAACAAAATACAATAAGCTTATACAAAAAGTAAAAGGTAAACCAAAATTAGTCTGTAAATGTTACAGCTAGTATTACTTTATGTCTTTTACATTAATATTATGAACCCTAAACCCTAAACCCTAAACTTATAATTAAAAAACGAGAATCCATGTTACCTGACCCAACAATTACCGCAGGTATCTGGGTCGCATTCACGTCCAGCAGCAATGCATGGGCACTGCTGGCTTCTGCATTGACCCGCTGCACATTGGCATCCCCGAAACCGATTTTTACACCTTTTTGAGCACCTAAACACACATATCATATCATATCATCACAAGAAACAGCATGTAATTAATGTAAGATTATATATATAATCTGTAGAAATAATATATACACTTTGATTTAGATGTATTCATTAACTTAAAATTAATGCTCGATAATATTAATTGTTAACGAACCCGCAAAACTTTTCACAGCGAGTAACAGTTTTTAGGCAGGTGCATTCCTTTCCGCACATAAGCTTGCATTTACATGGAATATAATGCTTCCCCAACGCGTGTTTCCCAGCAATTCGTCTTGCAGATGCACGTCCCAAAGGTGTCAACAAACGTTTTACTTTCTTTCCTTTACCCTTTCGCCCAACCAACTCTGTTCTTGCCACCATTTCCTTCTATATATATAACGACAACAAGCATACTTAATGTCGCCAATTATTTATAACACTTTGAATCATTTTAAGCAACAGAAAGCAGAAAACTAACAAACCTTATGACCTACACCGGTTCTCCTATTGTCATCCGATGCAGGGGATGAAGACGAATCATGCATATAATTGTATACTTCGATGCAGGTTTTCAATCCAGAAAGTAAGTTCCTTGTTATGAGGCAACTGAAAGTCATAACATTTGTAAAAAGTTAGAACAACAGTTCAATAAGTCATGTATCAACAACGGCTGAATGGAAACAAGAACCACGTCCAAATTAATTAAGCCTTGGGCTCCTACCCGGCTACCCCTTATGATATTGTCATACCTGTTCCTTCCAAACATCTCTAGTCCCTTCAAGTATAGATCTTTCTCCAAAAGTTTCCATTGGCAAATACTTGGTGGACCTTCAGCTTCAACACCCTCCAAATTGGATAATACAGCCACTTGTGCAGTTTCTTTTGTTCCTTCTGTACCATTGTCCTTGATTTGATCTGCTGAAACACCAAAAAAAGAACTAAGGGGTTGTTTGTTTACCTCTTAATAGTTCCATTAAGAGGAAACCTCTGAATCATTAAGTGGCAAACCTTGTTTGGAAAAACAAATCTGCCTCTTAATGGTTCTATAATTCTCTGCCTCCCTTAACAATTTCATTCTTAACAATTACCAAACAACCATATTTCATTTTGCACTATATCATAAGAGTCTCTTAATCATTCCGACCACTTAATCATTATGCACCAAACCATTCAGCAACTGCCAAACATCCCCTAAATGCATTAGAGGAAATAATTGTTCCATTATTGCTTGTCATCCAGAGTTCATTTATGTTCAAATTTTATATGTTCAGCATAAAACGATTAATACAATGAAACCTTTACCAAACATCATCAAGCAATTAAGATAAACTAGCAAACACTAAATATATATATATATATATATATAATAGGAGACAACTTATAGGAGATAACTATTCTCTAAAAAACTTGTGCAGAAATCACCTTGATCAGCTGAAGATTTAGCATTATCAATGTTACTTGAGCCACCTCTTTCTGGATGCTTCACTGCAGTTTGTGGCTGAAAAATTATGATAAAGATTGTCTTTAGAAGAATAGAATAGAATAATAAATGGTAATGCAAGATGATGATCTATTGAAGAAATAGAACAATAATATATGCATAAATGGTCATCATTAATCATTACTATGAGAACACTTGTCTTTTCAGCACATAAATTGACACTTTACTATGAGATGCCATACCTGTAGCTGTAGGTAACACTGATCACCACAAGGTCCCTCGTCTTCAGAATCAAGAGGATGCTCTACTCGTTCAGCCTGTCAATCGTTGTGCAAACGGAAATCCATCAATGCAGGCTGTAAAAACTCCACTATAGAAAGTTAACGATTTTGAAAGCGCGAATCCTTACAGGAGTAATAGTGGGTTGGGAATAGAGGTGAATACCACAATCAAATACCTGGGAGGTAAAAACAGTACGTGATTAGCATACAATTAACCAATTCTAATACGAATAAGATAGTCATGAAATAAGCTGAAAACCGGTAAGCACAATTAAGTACCAAACATTGCCGACAAAAGAGAGTATCAAAAGAACTTAAACAAGAAGAAAGGCTTTTCTCCAAATTCATCCCCATGCCATGCTCAACCTCTGGAGGTTCAGGAACAGAGACATTTTGGTTTGACTTTTCTTCTTCCTCTTTCTTTAGAATGTTAAAGACCTCCTACATCACACAAGAAAGATGGCTGAATGATAAACAAGAATCTTACAATGCAACTTATATAGGAAATTAAATAGTAAAAAGTAAAAGTTGACAAAAAAAAGTATGCAAATTATTGGAGCAACTTTTTTTTTGAAAGGGTGTCCTAGGCTATGCCTAGTTAATCCCTTGGCAAATTATGACGGTAAGACATCAGCTTCAGTGGCCACAATTGTTGTGTACGCCTGGATTAGAACAATTATTGGAGCAACTTAATTACATGAATCTCAGAAGTAGTTCCACCAATGAATTGTGTCAAGAACTCGAGGAGTTTCTCGCTTGGTTCATAATCCTGGAAAACCATCCTGCAAAATTGGGAATTGTTTTCAGCCTGATAAGATCAAGTATAAAACTTATGCAACAAACGTAGAGCGTGCAACAGCAGGAAAATGAGAGATGTCTTATGTGAATTTACCTTATAATACGTTTTTCTCCCTCAGAAAATTCATGTTTCTCTTCTCCTGGTTCATCAGTTTCTTCGTCCTCATCGTCACTACAAACCAAAGGCTTACCCCCAAATTGCTCATTGCCAATATGTGGCTTCCCTATGACTGAACGATCGTCAATTATTCTCTGATTTCTGTTCGTTGTAGAAAAGAACTTTAGAAACTATAACAGAATGTTTTCTTTTCATCACAAACAATAAACAGAATGATATGGGAAATGAAGGAACACCTTTTCAAAGGCATCCAAGTAGTAAAAGGTGGTATTTTCTCAACCATTGGAAGCTTGGCGGTGACCGGAAAAGTTGCTTCTGGCATGTTGGCAGGGTCTGTGTCATATGATCCTTGAGGTAAGATGAAGGGATTTTGCATCCTTAAAGAAAGCATATTTAAGCCGCCATTGCCATTGCCATTGCCATTGCGCATGGATGAACCATCAGTACTTCTGGACGCTGCTAATGCCAAACGCTGAGCCATGTCACGTTCCATCTTCTTTTTGTTCTCCATGACTCTTTCCTGTGCAATAGGTAACCGATCGATGGTTACTTTCGCATTCCATCAATACAAACATATTTCTCATACAAGGAGAGCTGCCATTCTCTCTAGAATCTATGTTAACAAGAAGTATATATATATATATATATATATATATCGAGCAACCAGTGGGACCGTAAGTGATCAAATCAAAATGTTGAGAGATGCCTATATAAACTCTAAATAAGCAGATATCACAACTATTTGCTGTTCAACTACACTTATGAAACAACCATGTTATTTTAGATCATCTGTGTATTCTACCTTCTTACTACCACTATTAAAACTTGAAAGTACAACATTTGTTGGTTCAGAAGATAATGTTTACATGTTACATATATATATATATATATATATATAGTTAGGGGTTGTTTACCTAATCACTTACCCGGGTAAGTGCTTACCGGTAAAATTCAACATATCACTTCCTTCCCTGGTAAGATTTTAGTCCACCAAAATGGCATCGTATGCAACAATTTAGCCGGTAAGCGCTAACCATGGTAAGAGCCGTCACACTCACCTACCGGGTAAGACTCTCGGTCTTTACTTTCGACCCTCGGTCCTTGCTTCCGCTCTTACCGGGTAAGATTCTTAGTCCTTGCCATATTCATCCGGTAAGCTAATGTGACTTGGTAAGTACTTACCCGGGTAAATGTTTTGTAAACGGCCCCTTAGTGGAATTGTGGAAGCAGGCGCGATCCAATGTATAAATTAGGGGGATGGGCCCCACTGACGGACCTAGCTTGAAGCATACGGTGGCACGTGCCACCATATCGTTCTTCCGGCGAAGGGTAAAAAAATTTAGTCGTGTGAAGAGTGCAACCGTATCGTTTTAAAGGGTGCAACCGTATCGTTTTAAATGGTGCAACCGTAAAAATTCTTAAAATCAACCAAAAATTCCAAAAAAACTCTTAAAATCAACTAAAAATCCCAAAAAAACTCTTAAAATCAACTAAAAATCCTAAAAAACTCTTAAAATCAACCAAAAATCCCAAAAAAACACTTAACTCAACCAAAAAACCCCGAAAAATTCTCTCGAAATCGATTTTTTTTAAAAGTTCCTTGAAATCGAGAAAAAAATTAAAAAAATTCTCTCAAAGCGGTGGAATTAGGCTAAAACAACATCGGGCGATGTGGAAAATTTTTAGGTTCATCAAAGATGCCACCGTAAGAAAAAAATTCTAGGTCCGCCTATGATGGGCCCCCATTAGAAAATAATAAAAAAGAAAATTTTGAAGTGTAAAAATATTTTTTTTAATTTCTACCATAGATCCCTCAGAGTGTGTTTGGTACACTGGACAGGACAGGACAGAACAGAGATCACTGTCTCATGTTTGGCAGGACTTTTATGCGGAACAGACAGGAACAGGGTGGAACAAAGTGGAACAGGTCTGTTCCATTCCTACCCCATGGAACAAGTTGGAACAAGGTGGAACAAACTTATGTTTTACCAATATAACCTTAAAGTAAAATCTAATTCTCTTCTAAAACATCAAATACACGTTCTATTTTATATTTTATTCATTTTTTAAATTTTATTTATTTTATTTTATCTAACGCTATCTGTTCTGTCCAGTTCTGTCTACCAAACGCTGAACAACTGTTCTGTCCTGTCCCATCCTGTCATGTCCTGTCTGCGTACCAAACGCACCCTGAGTGATTTTTCGTATGGGACCCATCAACCAAAAAATAATCTCGAAATCAACCGAAAAAAGTCCCTCAAAATCGCCAAAAAAACTATAGAAATCCCTTGAAATCAACCAAGAATACTTTAAAAATCACTCAAAACAGTGAAATTGGTTAAAAATATATCGGACAACTTTGCGGTCGTTTAGTCTATCTTAAAGATGCCCCCACCAAAAAAAACCGGATCCACAGCTGTGTAGAAGTCTAGCATGCAGATGAAGAGAGTGAATGACAGCATACAGAAAAGTAGTTGAAGAAAGCGGGATCAACTCACTTTAACATAAGCAGCCCTTTCTTCTTGAATCTCCTTTTTAAGGTTGTTTATCTTTCTTCTTAACGATTTAAAATCAGCCACCGTCACTTCTCCTTGCAATTTCTGTCAATGTCAACAAAAAAGACTAGTAAGTCAGCCGCTTGATGTTAACACATAAAATTTAAACTATCAACGGTCGTCAATTCAATTATATCAACAAACACGTACATACGAACACAAACATACATTCTTCCGATTAAAATCGTACAAGATTAAGAAGGATGATCAGTCGGATTATGTACGTAATTCAGATGAATCAATAGATAGAATCGATGTGTTTGAACATATATATATATAGAGAGAGAGAGAGAGTAGCGGATAGTAAGAGAACAGACTCTGGATTTAGCGGCACCGGTGGAGGTGGAGGTGGAGGTGGAAGCCATGATCGATCGCAGGGTGACGGAGAACAACACAGGTGACGATGGTAGTGAAGAGTGTGGTTTGGTACGGAGGTTTGAGGGTTTTTAGGATGTCAGAAAGCTGGTCCCCACTATATACTGGGCCCACTACAAAAGGCGCTGTCGTGTACGCTCCCTGTGTGAACTAAGAGCTTCGCTTCCTTAAAATAGAAAAAATTGTATTTTTGTTTTTTATATTGCTTCAATATCTTTTTATTGTTCTCTAAAATAAAGAAAATTAAAGAAAGCTTTAAATTTAGAAATTTCTTTAAAACTTGCTAGATAGGGAGAGAAATTACTTTTTTATTCATTCATATCAATAGGATTTAGTTATCATTATTTTATATATTTTTTTAATAATATATTGGAAATATAAATTTAAATAATATTTTAATAATATAATGAATGTTGAGTTCTCTAAAATAGAGAATCTGTTGGAGCTAAATATAATTCATTTTAGAGATTTTGACTTTTAAATCTCTATTTTAGATAAATTACAGAGAATATGTTGGGAATGCTCTAAATGTTTAATCATCTCTAACAGACTTTCTAAAATTTCTCAAAAAATGGAGAACAAAAGGTTAAAATTTCTAAAACAATTTACATTCATCTCCAATAGATTCTCTATTTTAAAAAATTAACATTGATTATAATATTAAAATATTCAGTTTATTTATTAAAAAATTATTTATCTTTCCAAATATTTCTATTGGTGCTTTCATTTAATAATCATTTTTTAGGTTAACTCCATATTTAGAGAAAAACTCATTTTCTCTCCTATTTTCTCTGTTTTGAAAAAACTGTTGAAGCAAAAATTTAACTCAAAATCCTTATATTCTTTATTTTCTACAAAATATAGAAGTCGTTGGAGATTCTCTTATGTAACGATTTACAGATTTTTTAATTAAAAAAAAGAGTTTGTTAGAAAATAGCATTTGAATAAAGTTTTATATAAAATAGTTATAAATTATAAATTGGATTTTGATATTGATATTCTCTTGTATTATAAGAAAAATCGGCCAACATTTTTAATAATTTCCCTAAAATGAATATTTTAGACAAACTTTTACTTTAATAAGTTTTCCTATTTTTTTCAATATGGATAAAGTAAAAGGGACGATACGAAATTTTCCAAAATTGAAATATCTTTCAAAAATAATTACTATACAAGAAAATTAATTTTTATTATATTCCTATTATGACAAACTTTGGTGTTAAATACTTTTGGAGAAAAAATTAATATGTTATTAAATATATAAAATATTTTAATACTGTTATAATACTTATATTAAATAAAAAATATTATTTTTGTATTATTTTTTAAAATAAAAAACAATAATATTTCTTTTAAACTAAAAGATAATAGATTTTAGTTGATCATAAGGTGGAATCTGTATAGACTAATGTTTTGTTGGTACAAATTGAAATGAATTAAAATATGTTTATTTGGTTATATTTATACTATGTTATAAAACATTTATGAAAAACTTTTAAAAACAACTCTTAAAGCTTCATGTATCGCTATTTAATGTTAATTACTTAAAATCTTATAAAAACAACTAATGAAGCTTTATGTACCGCTGTTAATGCTGATTACTTGATTAATACTTAAACTTATCTCTAACAACCTTCAAATCTTTAAATCGTAAACTCTTATTAATTAATCCTTATCTCTATCCACTTTCAAATCTTTAAATCATGAACTTCTTAAAAAGCGTCATGATTCAAACAAATTTATAAAAAAACATGACCGTTTTCTCAAAACCACACATTAAAATAAATTAAAACATTAAAAGTGAGATATATCACGCTGCATTGTGCGAGTAGACTTTTAGTAAACTTATAAACCGGAATAAAGTAACAAAAATATCAAAACACTTTTTCTTTTGAGTTTTCTAAATTGTAAATAATAATATAATTAACATTTAAAGTAAAAAAAATGTAAATTACGTTTAATTGATTCAATAGTAAATTAAAAATATATTATATATCGTATTATAATTATAAATAATATATGTATAAACATATTAATATATATATATATATATATTATATAAAGATCAGGAGTAAATTATGTCCCTATATAATATATATCATTAATACATAAGATTATATATATTATACGTATATATAAGATATATTATTTAGTAATCTATATAAATCAAGAGTAAATTATATATATACATTATGTATAATATAATTTTGACGATATAATATATATTGCATATATTATATTAGTCATTAAAATGACTTGATGTCTTGATGTATTAATTGTTTTATTAACTATAATATAAATTATTAATGCATTAAAAGGTGTTTTGTTGATTTTTTTTTGGTTACAAAGATATTACAAATAAGTGGAGCAATAAGAGGCGAATTTTCAATGGTTTTCTAGAAAAAAAAATTAAAACAAAATATTCAAAAATTTGCATTTTATTTTGAGAAATTAATAGAAATGTCCCAAGTTGGATCCCTCACTTACCAAAATGCTCAAACTCTCTCCAATTTAACCAAAATACCCAAAAAAATCCCCGAAAATACCTCGTGATCACGGACTCCTTAAAAAAGTTGGATTTTCACCTTGAAATGTCCTCGATCAGCCATGGTTTGTCCGCGATCAAGGAGTGGTATGTCCGCGATCGTGGGAATTTGGTCTGCGATGGGGTTGGTTTTGGTCCTCGAAGCTTGGTTTTTTAAGGAGTCCGTGATCACGGGGTATTTTCGTGGATTTTTTTGGGTATTTTGATTAAATTGAAGAGAGTTTAGGTATTTTTGTAAATAGGAAGTCCAATTTGAGGCATTTTAATGAATTACTCTTTTATTTTATCCTGATTTAAATATTCCAACATTTATAAAATTATGTTAATAATTGATCATTTTGATATAATTTACTATCCCAACAAACTTTTAGTATTTCATTTAATAAAAACAATAAAATAATATTTCTTATTCTATCAACATTTAATATTGAAGATTTTCTGTATTTGGAGATTTTTACATCTCTTGTCTCCCGAGTTTTTTTTTTAAAATAGGGAAACCTTTTTGGGTTTTGTTTGAGCAAAAAGTTCAGATAAAAACTAAAATTCTTATTTTCAAGAACTATTGAAGGTGGAACACATATACTAAAAAAACTTTTGTATTGAATTAAGCATTGTTTGGTAAAAAAAAACTAGTTTATTTTCTTTGTGTATGTTTGGATTGGATGATCATAATCTAGTTTACAAGTTAACTTTTTAAAACGCTAATTGTAGTAGCATTTGAGTAGGTTTTTTATGAATATTCAAATATTATCCTTATTAATTATTATTGTATATAAATATTAGTTTTTTAAATTTAATCATTATTTATTTATTAATATTAACTGAAAATTATTAAATTAAATTTTAATAATATATTGATGTTAACTTTTAATTATTTAGAGTTATTGTTAATCATATAAATTATTTTTATATATTTTTTAATATTAATCAATATATTTTAATTATCAATTACTATTATCTTTATTATATATTATTTGATTATTTTTTTCATATTATATGTAAAAGTTATTTAAAATCATAAATTAATATATATTTTTTCTAAAAATTGTTTTAATAAATTTAAACTTTATAGTGTATATGTAATAATAAATTTTGAATTCTTTTAATTAACATATTATATTATTTAATTTTTCTCTACTACATTGGCTGTATTAATTAACATATTATATTGCTATAAATTTGTTTTAATTATATAATTAAATATTGTAATTGATAATTTTTTGAAGATGTCATTTTACATGTTTATAAGCTAGTTTTGTCAAACGAGACTTCTTCATCAGCTAGCTTATCTGCTACCAGTTAGCTTATGAGTCAACAGCTAGCTTATAATATGATATCATATATTATATTATATGATAGAAAAAATAAAATCATATGGATTTCAATACAAACGGATATATGATCAAAAACCCTATACAAACAATTAATAAAGAAAAAAGAATTAATAAGTCACACTTTTTCTTGAACCCTAAGTGAGGAGCCATTATCACCATCAGTCGTCTGTAATTCCACCTTCCGGTAAAGCAATATAACACCGAACCAAATGAGACCCTTCACCACCCTCACCATCCCAATCATCACCACCACATAATACAACCACCACCCCATCACCTCCACCGCACCACCCATCTCCGCCACCCCAACCAATGCCTCCACCTCAACCCTCAACCTCCACCACCACAAACCACCCAAACTAATCCCCATCACCACCCTATCCACCCACCTCTCCTCCATCTCAAACCCGAACATCGTATCGTCCACCACCGGCTTCACTATCACCCTCGACCAATACGTCGTCGTTCCATGCAACCCCAAAAAAAACACAATCCTACATATCAAATTACTCTCATCATCATCACCAAAACCACCACCCTCGATTCCTGCTCCTATGCTCCCTTCAATCCCAACCCCAACACACACTTGTAACGTGCATAAAACAATCCACGCCGTGTACAGACGTGGTCTGTCACAACATGATTGAAAGTCAGACTTGTTCTTGATAAAAGCAAAGTGTCCTTTTTGTCTTGTCATCCAATAAGGAAGATATGCAGACCATGACGTAGACAACTTCTGGCCGTCGTTCAGGGTGTGAACGAGTGAAGCGATACAGATAAGGGAGACAAGTAGGTGAAGAGGGCTGAGTGGAATGTATTTGAGGAGGAGAGAGAAGAAGATGAGGGAGGGTGGGTCGGAGGCGGCCGGAAAATCAGCATTGAGGGATAAAAGATAATCGGCGGTGGAGAGACGAGCTAGGAGAAGAAAGGAGAGAGGAAGAAGGAGGCTGAGAAGGGTGATTGTGAGAACTTGAAGGGTTTCTTTCAACTTCATGAAGATATATTCATAGCTCATTACTTTCATGGAAGCCATTAGCTAACAATTTGAGACACTTGTTGAAGATTGTGTGTGTATATATATATATATATATATGTGTGTGTGTAATAGATATATGTAGATAGAGACATAGAGTGGCATCCACGACTGAGTGGTTGGTTGACATTTGACAGGGTTTCATTTCATCTCATGCATTGTGGAGGACGACTAAAGCTACCACCATTTTATATTATATATATAACCCTAAGTACTATCTTTTGGTTTTTTGACCATCATTAAATATTAACTACCAAATGTTGAATATTTTTAATATTAGTAAAATATTCAAGGATTTATCCTTTTATAATAAAACACAACTATGAAAGTTATTAATTCATTTATAAAAGAAAATCTAATTTATTGTCAAGAATTTGTCAAGGATAAATATATATATATATATATATATATATATATATGGACGAACCTGTATATATATATATATATATATATATAT
This sequence comes from Saussurea involucrata, assembly GCA_033807775.1. Classification (NCBI taxonomy): domain Eukaryota; kingdom Viridiplantae; phylum Streptophyta; class Magnoliopsida; order Asterales; family Asteraceae; genus Saussurea; species Saussurea involucrata. Next base: position 232,786,383 of record CM066314.1, read on the forward strand.
ATATATATTAACAGTGAATAAATTAAACAGGAGGCTATAAACTTTGATTTAAACCAACTTTAATATATAAAGTTCTTTGGTCTAATTAAAACACAATGTTAATAATTAAGTGCTGAGAAAATTAATTATTTAACTGAAACAATTTTATAACCACGATTAGCCTAGAACGATTCTATCCTCCGTGATAGATTCATTATAAGAAAGGAGTAGAAACAGAGTGTTCACACTAGTGAACGAAATTAAATAACAAGCAAGAAATTAAAACCAACCTGTTTTGTCAATTGGATCGTAAAGAACTGCACGGTAATAAAACATGTCCTTAAAGGTTTTATACGATTACTCTTGAATGTTGTGAGTATCGAACCGCAAAGCCCAGGATTTGATGCAGTAGTTTATTTCGTATAATCGACAGCAATGATTATAGAAATTGTAAAGCGAAGATGATGCAGAAATCGATGGAAGGGATGATCGATACTGCCGAATGCAACAGTAGCAGCAGCAATAATAATCGAGAGAGGGCAGTAGGGAGCCGAGAGAGTATTGATTTCTGGTGTGTTTAGAATAGCCATTTAGCCCAGTATTTATCATGGCCAACACCCCATCAGATCAGGCCTTAATCCCGATTTTTAGGAGCCCATAACAATCAGTTAGAGACCAAGTCTAAGACTGACTTTGAAAATAAAACACGTTTTTATTTTCTGTTTAATTATTTAAATTTGAATTTCAAATTAAATTAAACGAGTTCACCTCCATTAATCTCGGGATTAAAAGCGATCTCTCAGCTTTCTTTATAACGTACATTAAAAAGAAAGCTCGGTTGCTCGGGGCGAGGCTCCTCAGCTCCGATGCGAGCGTGCGAAGTGCGCCTCCATGCGCCCCTTCGCGAAAACCGCGCCCGTGCCCTCGAGCGTGCGAAGTGCGCCTCCATGTGCGTTGCACTTCTTTGAAACCCCCACCATAAGTCCTTTAACTCATTCAAACACTAGTTGAGAGAAAAGACTTATAAGGTTCTCACATTTTCTCATTTCCACCTATGTGGGATGGAAGGAAACTTCCAACCTCCACAATTATTTTCAACAATCCCCCACCAGGTTGGAAAGTTTTCTGACATTCTTATAAGACAATGTCACAGAGGTGTCACTAAGATTAAACCTTGTTTAATGCACGTATGCAAAAAAGAGATCAATTCAATGGTATCCTTAAGATTTAAACCTTGAATCTTAAGACCGCTTCGGCTTACTTGCACACATCATCTTATTTCTTTGCTTTCTCACTAAGCGCGTATATGGCCATGTGCTAAATCCTTTTCATGACCTTTTAGAAGAGGAGCCACTACTCTTCAATTGAGGCGGCACCACCTCTTGGTCATATAGGCAAAGTTCTATATCATCTTCGTTGCTAAGATGCCTTCAAATTTTGTTAAGAGATCAAACTCATCCTCGTTCTCGGCAACGACGTACTATCAAATACCTAACATGAGTCTATCTTAATTGATAGTACCTTATATCGGTTGAGTGACTTGTTATTACCCATTAAACTTAGGAGATATGAGCACTAAATCTAAGTTGGGTTTCCATCACTAACCGATTCTGTGTGGTTTCAGACCCATGTCTCTGGTAGTAGATCCTACTAAGTCTCTCGTCAGAGGCTTAGTCAATGGATCTGCCAAGTTTCCACACGACTTGACATACACAATGCTTATGGTACCATTATCTATCAGTTGTCTCACATAATTATGTCGGAGACCTATGTGTCGCGACTTCCCATTATACACGGCGTTGTATACTTTTGACAGTGTGGCCTTACTGTCACAATACATGGGAATCGAAGGAGTTGGCCATGGCCATAAATGGATATCTGATAGCAGATCTCTAATATATTCGGCCTCTTTACCCGCAACAGCTTGGGCAGAAAATTCGGCTTCCATAGTTGAATGAGCGATACATGTTTGTTTCTTGCTCGCCCAAGAAATCGCTCCACCACCAAGTGTATATATCCACCCACTTGTGGATTTAGAGTCACTTGAGTGATCTATCGAACTAGCATCAGAATATCCTTCCATGATTCCTGGATGTGTCGTGTACGTCAACTCTAGATCACTGGTTCTTTTCAAGTATCCAAATACTCTACTGATTGCCTTCCAGTGATCTGGACCCGGATTGCTTGTATATTGACTTAGTCTACTCACAGCAAAAGCAATATCCGGTCTAGTGCAGTGCATTGCATACATCATGCAACCTATTGCACTAGCATACTCTAATTGAGCCACCGCTCTACCAGAGTTCTTGTCAAGTTTCACACTTGAATCAAATAGAGTATTGAACTCCTTTATATTCAAATGTTGAAACTTAGTCAGTATCTTCTCTATGTAGTGGGATTGACTAAGAGAAATTTGAGATCCTGACCTTTTGATTTAATCCCAAGAATTGTATCTACTTCTCCAAGATCTTTCATCTTAAAGTTCGAGGATAAGTAGTTTTTCGTTTCACAAATCCCTTCTAGATTAAATCCCTTCTAGATTGGTCCCAATGATCAACATATCATCAACATACAGACAGACTATAACAGTGGACTCTTTGGTATACTTTGAGTAAATACACCGATCGGCTCCATTATGTCGGAACCCAAAAGAGGTGATAGTAGTATCAAATCTTTCATGCCACTGTTTGGGGGATTGTTTTAAACCGTGCAGAGATTTGATAAGTCTACACACTTTGTTCTCTTGTCCGGTTACCACAAACCCTTCGGGTTGCTCCATATAAACCTCCTCGTTTAAATAACCATTCAAAAAGGCTGTTTTCACATCCATTTGATGAATGTACAGTCCTTTTATGGCCGCGATTGCTATAAGAGTTCGGATAGAACTAATTCTAGCAACCGGAGCATAGGTGTCAAAATAATCGATACCCTCTTTCTGTCTATATCCTTTGGCTACCAATCTAGCTTTAAATGTTGAGATTGAACCATCAAGGTGCAGCTTTCTTTTGAATATCCACTTGGAACCTCTGGGTTTTGTTCCCTTGGGTCAATCAGCTAATTCCCAAGTTCCATTTTCCATAATAGAGTCCATTTCATCATTTATTGCTTCTTTCCATAGTGAAGCATCCCTTGAAGACATTGCCTCTTTGTAAGTCTTAGGATCTTCATCAATGTTAATTGAGAAAATGACCTCTCTCGTCACCTTCTTTTGTGTCCCTTCTACTAAATATGAAAGGAAATCATCTCCTATACTTTTCTCTTTTCTTACTCTAGTACTTCTACGTGGTTCGTCAACCTTGTTAGAGGTTTTCAAACTATCACGAGATGTACTAGGAAGATTCGGAGCCAATGTTCTTTCTGAATTTTCATCATCTCCTGAAAACTTGTCTTCAAAGAATTCCACATCTCTGGATTCTACTATTACTCATGTTTCTTTGTCCAATAATCTATAAGCCTTGCTATTTCTAGCATATCCTACGAATATACGTTTAATAGCACGGGCTCCCAGTTTGGATCGTTTTGGATCAGGAGTTCGATAGTAGGCAACACAACCCCAAACTCTAAAATAGTTCAAGTTGGGTTTCCTTCCTTTCCATAGCTCATATAGGTTGGTTGGGATCACACGACTAGTGATCCGATTGTGAATGTGGCAAGCCGTTAGTAAAGCCTCTCCCTACAGATTGGTTGGTAGACCCGATTGGTTCAACATACAGTTGACCATTTCAACGAGGGTTCGGTTCTTGCGTTCCGCCAAGCCATTCTATTGAGGAGTAAAAGGTGAGGTGCGTTCATGTTTGATACCATTCTCTTCGCAGAATGTATCAAATTCTCTATTGAAGTATTCACCTCCTCTGTCTGATCGTAGGATTTTTATTCGTTTGTCTAGTTGATTTTCTACTTCAGCTTTATATAGTTTAAAAGCATCAAAAGCTTCATCTTTTGAATGTAGTAAGAAAACGTGTAAAAAACGGTTGAAGTCGTCACAAAAAGTAATGAAATACCTCTTACCTCTGCGAGTAACTATTCCATTCAATTCGCAAATGTCGGTATGAATCAACTCTAAAATTGATGTTTCCCTTTTAACAGATGGAAAAGGTTTCTTTGTAAATTTAGATTTTACACAAGTTTCACATTTTCCAAAATCTTTATTGTTAATCTTGATTAAACCTTTACTTTGCATTTTTTTCAATATTCTTTATGTTTGTATGTGCTAAACGTTTATGTCATAAAGAAATAGAACAAGCGAGATAATCAACAATAATTTCATTCATTGAATCAGGGGATACATCAAAAGCACAAACAGAAAAACCTACTGTAACACCCGGAAAATCCTTGTGATAAAAATAGTCCTAATATTTCTTTATATTTAGACTTCTTAAATTATAATTGATTTCCTAAGTAATTTCCGTGATTGTTACTTGTTATTTGATAACTCCTGATAGAAATCAGTAAGTTTATTCCTTAAGGAAATTAATGAAAAATAGATGACAAAGTGGAATATTAGATTTTATGGATTAGTTGGATGGGTAATTTGAATACGAGTCTAACGGTACTTCCCGGGGTAAAAACGGATTTTAACGAAGAAGTTACGGCTAAATTAGTGGAAGTTGAGATGTTTGGCAAACAGAAGCCGGCGCCGATGGGTTGGCGCCGATGCATCGGCGCGGGTGATCGGCGCCGAGCACCTGACGTGCCAAAAGGGGGTTAAACCCACCTCTTTACCCTTAGTCATCCACCCTTTTTACTTAGAACTCTCAAATCCGATTTTTTAGTTCTGCTATCTTTTCTCAAGCGATTCTTCATCAAATCCTAAGGTAAACTTACTTCTCTTAATCCTAATTCCATTCAAACAACAATTAGATGAATCTCACCAATTAAATTTGATTTAGGGCAATATATCTTCATTTCATCTTGATTGGAGTAATTTGGTTCAAGTCTTCAAGTTAGGGTTATACCAATTGAAGAATTAAGGTGAGTAACTTGTAATTAATTGATTGTATTACACTTATCTACCATTCTTTATCTTGATTTTGGTATGGTTAATGAGAAATCTTGATGTATAAGCTCTTAATGGTTAAGAGGGAAACAAGAAGAGTTCAAGTAAGTAATGAAGGATTAATTGTGTTTCATTAACTATATTGCCATGATAAATGTTAGTGTTAAAGGTTTGGGTTTGATTATACATCATTGGTATGTGATTATGAAGATGGCTTAATATATGTCTTAATGAAGTAATGATGGCTTAATGGTCAAAATGGACTTATTATTGAATTGTAAACATGGATGTTTATTATTGATGTCATATAGAATATGATTTGATACATATGGATGTATATGAACTACATGGAAGTAGTATTGATTATGTTAAATGGTTGGACCATTGTTATATGTTAAATATGCTTGAATCTTATTTGGATTAATATATTTGGTATTCACATAATTGGAGGAGCACCTAATAGGCATTGGAGGATATATTCTTACACACCGTGGGGTAAGTGTAATTGATTCATACCTTCGGATACCGTGGGGTTTTCCGTTGTGTTATGCCTTGTGACAATACCGTGGGGTACCGATCAAGGTATATCTTCGATTATGATGTAACTGGGTAGCGATATGGACCTTCTCCATGGAATCCAATTTGTGAATGTATCGAATTGTTATTCCTACATGCTATGATTATGCTTTATGTGCTATGTGTAAATCTCACTTAGGCTTTAAAAGCCTAACACTTGTTATATGTTTTATGTATTACAGATTTTAGTGGTTCCGGGCACAAGAAGGTCTAGAACGGGGTTGTGAGCATGGGATCATTGTTAGAGAGATAAAGATTGGAAGATTGATGATAGAACTTTCCGGCATTCTTTTGATATTTGATTGCTATAGAAGTGATCAAATAAGCTAGTGGTCCAATAGTAGTTATAATTAACTAAATCTTCGTATTAATGATTATGTAATGTTAATTAGGTATACTTTTACTTTAGTAATGTGTACCACTCTTCCGTTTTATGGAAGTTTTTGTTAACCCCTGTTTTGGGGTGTTACAAGTTGGTATCAGAGCATTAACTTAAGTGAACTAAGTATGCTGAGGAGGTACTTAGACTTAAGCTGTGATGAGTTAAGTTATGATTTGTGAGATATGGGTAGAAGTACTAAGAAGGGATAGTCTTATAGTTGACAGAAATACGTGAAATTATGTAACACCCGGAAAATCCTTGTGAGTAATAATAGTCCTAATATTTCTTTATATTTTGACTTCTTAGATTATAATTGATTTCCTAAGTAATTTCCGTGAGTGTTACTTGTTATTTGAGAACTTCCGATGGAAATTCGTAAGTTTATTCCTTAAGGAAATTAATGAAAAATAGATGATAAAGTTAAATATTAGATTTTATGGATTAGTTGGATGGGTAATTTGAATACGAGTCCAACGGTTCTTTCCGGAGCAAAAACGGAGTTCTAACGAAGAAGTTACGGCCAAATTAGTGGAAATTGAGAAATGACCAAACAGAGGTTGGCGCGGATGGTGGCGCCGATGCACTGGCGCGGGCGCTGGCGCCGAGCACCTGACGTGTTGAAAGGGGGTTAAAACCCACCTCTTAGTCCTAAATCAGTATTCTTTCATCTTAGAACTCTCAAATCTGATATTTTGCTCTGCTCTATACCTCTTAGGCGATTTTCCATCTGAAGTTAAGGTAAGCTCTTATATCTCAATCTTAATTCAATTCAAGCAATTAGAAGATGAATCTTACCAATTAAATTTGATGTAGGGCAATATATCTTCATCTTTCTTCTTGGAGTGTTTGAGTTCAAATCATCAAGTTAGGGTTATACCAATTGAAGAATTAAGGTGAGTAACTTGTGATTAATTGCTTGTATTTCATTTATATACTATTCCTCATCTTGATTTTGGTATAGCAAATGGGAAATTATAAGTAACATGCTCTTAATGGTTAAGAGGGAAATAAGAGGAGTTCAAGTAAGTTAATGTGGCTTAATTGTGTTTATTACTTTGTATGCCATAATAAATGTTGATGTTAAGAGTTTGGTTAGATTATATATCCATAGTATGTGATATTGAGATGATGACTTAATAAATGTCTTAATGATAAATGATGGCTTAATGGTTCAAATGGATTTATTCTTGAAATATAAACATGGTGATTTATTGTTGAATTCTGATGGAATGTGAACTACATGGAAGTAGATTGGACTATGATAAATGGTTGGACCATTGTTAAAGTGCTTAATATGTTTGAATCTTATTTGGATTAACAATTTGGTATTCACTTAATTGTTGGTGGATATGCCACCAAGGTCCTTTAATTCTTTAGAGAATAGATAAGTAAATGATTTGGGGGTTGGAAGGACAACCTAGAATTGGCGGGACTTATGAAAGCCCGCCGAGGTAACCTTTAATAGGCGGATGGAAATGTGTAGAGATAGAATGTAAGGTGATTCATCAAAATGGAAATAATATGAAATGATTAAGTAAGTGGGCCGTGGAACGAATGGATAGAAAGTGTTACAAGGTCAAGAGGACGACCACTAGTCGGAAGTAGAGTGTTAATGATAAGTGATGTGAGTACAACGATTGACCTTGTTTGAGTGAGTAGCCTTCATTTGCGAGTAAAGTTTTATGCATGGTGTCCTAGTGAGTGTGCTACATGAGTTTTCTTGATTTTAAAATAAATGCATAAATAACAATTTTTATTCAAGAATGAGTTGCTTGTACAAATGTGTATTTTAAGAAAGAGACAATTTCATTTTGATGCACAATGAAATTTTGGGTTTAGCAACTTGCAAAATATTTCGTATTTTCTTTATATATGAAAAGTTAATTGTAAAAAAGGGCCAAGAAAACATTGGCTAGCAAAACCTTTGTAACCAACAAAAGTATTAACTTGATGATATCAAGTAAGAAACGACTAGCTTGCTTTGTGTTGGAAAATTATTTTAAAACTTTTTATAGTATGAGAATATTTTTTATATATTACTATCGTAACATCATTTTGGTTGAGAAAGATTAAGTTTTACGGAAAGTTGTATGCAAACGGTTCTCGAGATCGTTGTGCAATACATTGAAGTTTTGAGAATGTTGGGGGTCATATGTACCCAAGTTGCTTCAAGCATTGTTTGTTAAGATGAGAAAATGTGTGAAATGATTTATTTATCACGTTGTCATGCATGAAGGCTATGAAGTCACTAGGTCGTAGAGTATTACATTATAAGCTAAGAAAGAACTCCAAGAGTGGAGAGGTGTGGGATAAAATTGGGAGAATGTTTATAGTTTTGGTATTTGTGTTCAAAAGGAGAGATGAATAATGGGAGAATTGAAAGTGGACTTTAGTGTCGGTTGTAAGAAGGTCTATACCCTTGTTTGGTAACTAGAAATACAGTTGGCAAGGGACGGTTGTGTCTGGAGGAAGGATTAGTAGTCATCAAGGTGATGGAATTAGCAAATTGCTATGAGTAGTGTGGTGAGACAGTAAGGAAATACCCTCGACGTTAAATAAAAATTTATGGTGATTTTGTGATATTAGTATTGCACGAATAAGTTTGAAATGAAGACGATGAGATGTAAATTGAATTGTGTTATGTTGAAAGGATTAGGTTCAGTCCTTGTTAATGAATAGATTAAAGAAGTATCGATAGGTCGACTATTGACATTGAAGTCGGCAGTTGTGTAAGATGTATGAGGCCTTTTGCCTGTCACAGGGTGCGGTCTGGGTGCGTCCCGCGTATGCCTGTGCGGGCAGGAACAAAACCGTGAGCGGTGCCGGTATGCTGTTATGCAGAGGGTATCCGCAAAGCGAACGTTATCGTGTACAGTGGACTGGGGATGTTACAGAACGTTATAGAATGCGGACAATACATATCTTGTGAAACACCACATGTAGGGATTTTGAGTGATTGGCGAATAAATCACGAGTGGAAGAGGTTTTGGTTAAATTATTACATAAGTGAAAGTTAGGTGGTTAAAATACTCTTTTAAAAGTTTATTGTGGTTGTGCAATAAGTATGATGTGTTATGTGCTTAATTGCATTTTATCTAAATAAATGCCGTTTTAGGTATTGGTCTTGTATTTTTAGTACCTTTGGTACTAATGAACTTTGGTAATATATATATGTTGTTGAGTATAAAAGAGTTGCATATACTTGTACATATAGATACATATATGAATTAATTTCATTGGAAAATTAGCAATAAAGGGGTCGTGAGATTATCACGCCTCGAAGTGTGTTGCATAATGTAAGTTAGATGTATTTACATTGCATGAGTTGATATTTATAAATGATCTTTGGATCTTTTTGAGCAGATGGCTCGGTTCTTGACTTGGTTAAGTTTTGAGAGTATTCGCCCGGTTTAATAAGCAACGTAGGCTTGGGATTAGAATTACATGAATTGTATTATAACTGAAGCTTTCATGATGTGAATGTATTGGTTATCCTTTGAGGACATGTATAAATGTTAAGTTAGAATCAGAGGATTAAAAGTTGAAGGATCACCTTGTGGGGGGTGTTAGGATAGTGAAAGACTATTGTTGTAGATGAACATTCTACTTATGATGTAGATGGTTCATATAGAATGAAGAATTAGGCACGAACATGGTAAGGGTATGGACTATGTCGATTTGTGATGGAGTGTGCATTGTATATATAATGGTTTGGAGTCACAAAGAATTAGTAAGAAGTGAGTAAGTTTAAGTTAATTAGAAACTCGTGAGTTGTAGTTCAAACTAAAGTTGAGGAGGAATAAAGTAATGAAATAGATTCTGTTAATTGTGCGGGAGAGCATGAAGGTAAATTTGAATTGTGTACGAATGACCATGAGGGATCTGGTCTGCTGTGAGATGTTATGAGTGGAGAATGTACGAACGAGTAGTGGCATTAATTGTCAAGATAAATGAGTCAACCAGTAATAAGAAGTTATAAAGAGGGAACATTAGATGAAAGTCTTTTCGGGGATTCCAGATGAACAATACTAGTTGTCAATAAAGCTGTTGGAATATGTGGTTGTAAGATGGTGTAGTGATTTGGCTATAATTGGAATAGAATGTCGAGCGGTAGTGTGAGTTTATCCAAAGTGATTTTGGTTGTGTGAGTCGTTAAATAAGTTTATGATTTTGAATCATAGGAAGTTTAATAAAGATGAGAAAGTGTTATCGGTATGTGGAAAAGTTGGGAGAAAGAGACAAATAATGATTGAGGGTAGTACTTCATGCTAACGTAGGAAGTAATGATAGAAAGGTCGGACCTAAGAATGTAGTTATACTACAGGTTCAATGGAATTATCACCTTTGATATATAATATTTTGGTGCTTGGTTGCAATGTGGTCGCGTAGTACGATATTGATGTGAGGAAGTGGTAGTACTTTATACTGAAGAAACGTGTGGGTCATAGATGTAGTGATGGGTGCCGTAGATATAGAAGTATTCAAAAGTGGTGAGTATGCTCAATTTAAAGTGATATTGGATTTTCAAGCAGTATACGTTAATGTTATTTTGAGACCTGGAGATTGAGATGTGGATGATGACGGTATTGAAGACCAAGCAATAGTCGGATAAAGGTTTAATGGTAAACGGTTACTTTAAGGAGGCTTACGAGTGGATAATGAGGAAAGAAGTAAGGTTCAGGAAATATGAAAGATGAATCCTTGTTCCTTCTAGATTTTTTATTTGTGAATGGAACTCGTGTGTGGGTTTGGTTAGAGTGCAAAGGTTGGTGATAATTAGGTGTCAACTTTTGGGGCTTAAGGCCAAACATCTTTAGTGTAATCGGGGAATTGTAGCCGATTTTAAAAAGAATGATGGTGATGGTAGTAGTAACCTTAAGATACTCATTTGTGATTAGTGGTTTTAGTGAACTAATCTTTGTGTATGGTTAATGAACCTGTCTGTTTGATGATTAATTATTGAGATGGATTTTGGAGTCTATTAGAGCTCTTTGGATGTGAATGGCCGTTAACGATAGGGACAATTGAAATTAGAGATTTGGTTGGTCTCAGTATTAATTGAGCCTTAAATTGATTTTGAGTTTGAAACTGAAATCAAGATGTATAGAACATTTTAAGGTTGGGAGACGACTGAAGTCGTATGGTTGGGAGTTTCTCTATGGTTGGAACGTCTATCCGTACATAAGTACAACGTATGTGTAGGGGTTTTGTTAATAAACAATTGTTCGAGGAATTATCTTTAAAGACCGTGTGGATGGAATTTAGATTCCCGTTAGGAATTGTTGAATTTTGGTCGACAGTGAGTCGGTTGACTTTGGGTTGTAAAGGATATAGATTTCGAGGACGAAATCGTTTTAAGGTTGGGAGAATTGTAACACCCGGAAAATCCTTGTGAGTAATAATAGTCCTAATATTTCTTTATATTTTGACTTCTTAGATTATAATTGATTTCCTAAGTAATTTCTGTGAGTGTTACTTGTTATTTGAGAACTTCCGATGGAAATTCGTAAGTTTATTCCTTAAGGAAATTAATGAAAAATAGATGATAAAGTTAAATATTAGATTTTATGGATTAGTTGGATGGGTAATTTGAATACGAGTCCAACGGTTCTTTCCGGAGCAAAAACGGAGTTCTAACGAAGAAGTTACGGCCAAATTAATGGAAATTGAGAAATGACCAAACAGAGGTTGGCGCGGATGGTGGCGCCGATGCACTGGCGTGGGCGCTGGCGCCGAGCACCTGACGTGTTGAAAGGGGGTTAAAACCCACCTCTTAGTCCTAAATCAGTATTCTTTCATCTTAGAACTCTCAAATCTGATATTTTGCTCTGCTCTATACCTCTTAGGCGATTTTCCATCTGAAGTTAAGGTAAGCTCTTATATCTCAATCTTAATTCAATTCAAGCAATTAGAAGATGAATCTTACCAATTAAATTTGATTTAGGGCAATATATCTTCATCTTTCTTCTTGGAGTGTTTGAGTTCAAATCATCAAGTTAGGGTTATACCAATTGAAGAATTAAGGTGAGTAACTTGTGATTAATTGCTTGTATTTCATTTATATACTATTCCTCATCTTGATTTTGGTATAGCAAATGGGAAATTATGAGTAACATGCTCTTAATGGTTAAGAGGGAAATAAGAGGAGTTCAAGTAAGTTAATGTGGCTTAATTGTGTTTATTACTTTGTATGCCATAATAAATGTTGATGTTAAGAGTTTGGTTAGATTATATATCCATAGTATGTGATATTGAGATGATGACTTAATAAATGTCTTAATGATAAATGATGGCTTAATGGTTCAAATGGATTTATTCTTGAAATATAAACATGGTGATTTATTGTTGAATTCTGATGGAATGTGAACTACATGGAAGTAGATTGGACTATGATAAATGGTTGGACCATTGTTAAAGTGCTTAATATGTTTGAATCTTATTTGGATTAACAATTTGGTATTCACTTAATTGGAGGAGCACCTGGTAGGCATTGGAGGATATAATCATACATACCGTGGGGTAAATGTATTTCGTTCATACCTTTGGATACCGTGGGGTTTTCCGTTGTGTTATGCCTTGTACCGTGGGGTATCAATCAAGGTATATCTTCGATTATGATGTAACTAGGTAGCGATATGGACCTTCTCCATGGAATCCAATTTGTGAATGTACCGAATTGTTCTTCCTACATGTTATGATTATAATCTATGTATTATGTGTAAACCTCACTTAGGCTTTAAAAGCCTAACACTTGCTATGTGTTTTATATGTTACAGATATTAGTGGATCCGGACACATGAAGGTTTAGAACGGGTGTGAGCTTGGGATTGATGTTGGAAGGTTAAAGAATTGGAAGATTTACATTAGAACTTCCCAACACCCTTTTGATCTTGGATTGCTATAGTATTGGGCAACCAAGGTAGTATTTCTTTAGTAGTTATACTTTAACTAAATAATTGTATTAAAGGTTATGAAATGATGTTATGTACACTTTCACTCTAGCAATGTGTACCACTCTTCCGTTTTATGGAAGTTTTTGTTAACCCCTATTTTGGGGTGTTACAAATTAGTACTGTGACAATGGTGATGAGGATTCTCATGTATAATATGTTCACAATTCCAGTTAGCTACTGTTATTATGAATATACTGTTACGTAAGCATGCTTGTTTCTAAATTATTACAGTGACTAATGATCGGTAAAGTACGTTTAGTATGTCTATATTCGTATAACCATTTCTTATGGTTATTCCTTTGTGTTATAGCATATCGTTGGTGGATATGCCACCAAGGTCCTTTAATTCTTAAGAGAATAGATAAGTAAATGATTTGGGGGTTGGAAGGACAACCTAGAATTGACGGGACTTATGAGAGCCCGCCGAGGTAACCTTTAATAGGCGGATGGAAATGTGTAGAGATAGAATGTAAGGTGATTCATCAAAATGGAAATAATATGAAATGATTAAGTAAGTGGGTCGTGGAACGCATGGATAGAAAGTGTTACAAGGTCAAGGGGACGACCATTAGTCGGAAGTAGAGTGTTAATGATAAGTGATGTGAGTACAACGATTGACCTTGTTTGAGTGGGTAGCCTTCATTTGCGAGTAAAGTTTTATGCATGGTGTCCTAGTGAGTGTACTACCTGAGTTTTCTTGATTTTGAATCATAGGAAGTTTAATAAAGATGAGAAAATGTTATCGGTATGTGAAAAGGTTGGGAAAAAGAGACAAATAATGATTGGAGGATAGTACTCCATGCTAAAGTAGGAAGTAATGATAGAAAGGTCGGACCTAAGAATGTAGTTATACTACAGGTTCAATGGAATTATCACCTTTGATATATAATATTTTAGTGTTTGGTTACAATGTGGTCGCGTAGTATGATATTGATGTGAGGAAATGGTAGTACTTTATACTGAAGAAACGTGTGGGTCATAGATGTAGTGATGGGTGCTATAGATATTGAAGTATTCAAAAGTGGTGAGTATGCTCAATTTAAAGTGAGTATGGATTTTCAAGCAGTATACGTTAATGTTATTTTGAGACCTGGAGATTGAGATGTGGATGATGACGGTATGGAAGACTAGGCAATAGTCGGATAAAGGCTTAATGATAAACGGTTACTTTAAGGAGGCTTACAAATCTAAGTTGGGGAGCGGATAATGAGGAAAGAAGTAAGGTTCAGGAAATATGAAAGATGAATCCTTGTTCCTTCTAGATTTTTATTTGTGAATGGAACTCATGTGTGGGTTTGGTTAGAGTGCAAAGGTTGGTGATATTTAGGTGTTAACTTTTGGGTTTAAGGCCAAACACCTTTAGTGTAATCGGGGAATTGTAGCCGATTTTAAAAAGAATGATGGTGATGGTAATAGTAACCTTAAGATACTCATTTGTGATGAGTGGTTTTAGTGAACTAACCTTTGTGTTTGGTTAATGAACCTGTCTGTTTGATGATTAATTATTGAGATGGATTTTTAGAGTCTATTAGAACTCTTGGATGTAAATGGCCGTTAACGATAGGGACAATTGAAATTAGAGATTCGGTTGGTCTCAGTATTAATTGAGCCTTAAATTGATTTAGAGTTTGAAACTGAAATCAAGATGTATAGAACATTTCAAGGTTGGGAGATGACTGAAGTCGTATGGTTGGAACGTTTATCCGTACATAAGTACAAAGTATGTGTAGGGGCTTTGTTAATAAACAATTGTTCGAGGAATTGTCTTTATAGACCGTGTGGATGGAATTTAGATTCCCGTTAGGAATTGTTAAATTTTGGTCGATAGTGAGTCGGTTGACTTTGGGTTGTAAAGGATATAGATTTCGAGGACGAAATCGTTTTAAGGTTGGGAGAATTGTAACACCCGGAAAATCCTTGTGATAAAAATAGTCCTAATATTTCTTTATATTTAGACTTCTTAAATTATAATTGATTTCCTAAGTAATTTCCGTGATTGTTACTTGTTATTTGATAACTCCTGATAGAAATCAGTATGTTTATTCCTTAAGGAAATTAATGAAAAATAGATGACAAAGTGGAATATTAGATTTTATGGATTAGTTGGATGGGTAATTTGAATACGAGTCTAACGGTACTTTCCGGGGTAAAAACGGAGTTTTAACGAAGAAGTTACGGCTAAATTAGTGGAAGTTGAGATGTTTGGCAAACAGAAGCCGGCGCCGATGGGTTGGCGCCGATGCATCGGCGCGGGTGATCGGCGCCGAGCACCTGACGTGCCAAAAGGGGGTTAAACCCACCTCTTTACCCTTAGTCATCCACCCTTTTTACTTAGAACTCTCAAATCCGATTTTTTAGTTCTGCTATCTTTCTCAAGCGATTCTTCATCAAATCCTAAGGTAAACTTACTTCTCTTAATCCTAATTCCATTCAAACAACAATTAGATGAATCTCACCAATTAAATTTGATTTAGGGCAATATATCTTCATTTCATCTTGATTGGAGTAATTGGGTTCAAGTCTTCAAGTTAGGGTTATACCAATTGAAGAATTAAGGTGAGTAACTTGTAATTAATTGATGGTATTACACTTATCTACCATTCTTTATCTTGATTTTGGTATGGTTAATGAGAAATCTTGATGTATAAGCTCTTAATGGTTAAGAGGGAAACAAGAAGAGTTCAAGTAAGTAATGAAGGATTAATTGTGTTTCATTAACTATATTGCCATGATAAATGTTAGTGTTAAAGGTTTGGGTTTGATTATA
This sequence comes from Saussurea involucrata, assembly GCA_033807775.1. NCBI lineage: Eukaryota > Viridiplantae > Streptophyta > Magnoliopsida > Asterales > Asteraceae > Saussurea > Saussurea involucrata. The sequence continues at coordinate 232,802,036 of CM066314.1, forward strand.
CATCATTGGTATGTGATTATGAAGATGGCTTAATATATGTCTTAATGAAGTAATGATGGCTTAATGGTCAAAATGGACTTATTATTAAATTGTAAACATGGATGTTTATTATTGATGTCATATAGAATATGATTTGATACATATGGATGTATATGAACTACATGGAAGTAGTATTGATTATGTTAAATGGTTGGACCATTGTTATATGTTAAATATGCTTGAATCTTATTTGGATTAATATATTTGGTATTCACATAATTGGAGGAGCACCTAGTAGGCATTGGAGGATATATTCTTACACACCGTGGGGTAAGTGTAATTGATTCATACCTTCGGATACCGTGGGGTTTTCCGTTGTGTTATGCCTTGTGACAATACCGTGGGGTACCGATCAAGGTATATCTTCGATTATGATGTAACTGGGTAGCGATATGGACCTTCTCCATGGAATCCAATTTGTGAATGTATCGAATTGTTATTCCTACATGCTATGATTATGCTCTATGTGCTATGTGTAAATCTCACTTAGGCTTTAAAAGCCTAACACTTGTTATGTGTTTTATGTATTATAGATTTTAGTGGTTCCGGGCACAAGAAGGTCTAGAACGGGGTTGTGAGCATGGGATCATTGTTAGAGAGATAAAGATTGGAAGATTGATGATAGAACTTTCCGGCATTCTTTTGATATTTGATTGCTATAGAAGTGATCAAATAAGCTAGTGGTCCAATAGTAGTTATAATTAACTAAATCTTCGTATTAATGATTATGTAATGTTAATTAGGTATACTTTTACTTTAGTAATGTGTACCACTCTTCCGTTTTATGGAAGTTTTTGTTAACCCCTGTTTTGGGGTGTTACACCTACTAACTGATCAGACACAAATAAAGCATTACTAGCTGTTGACTCACTAGTACTAGCATCAGAATCAGTACCGCCTTCATTCAAGTTTAGGCGATACATTCCATACTGACGATATGCCTTGCCTATGAAGTTATGTCTCTTATGGAACACAATCTTTCCATCTTCGAGGGCCAGCCCGATTCCATTCTCATCAAGCTTGCTTAGAGACACCAGGCACTTGCAGATTGAGGGCACATGAAGCACATTCCTTAGGGTTACAGTCTTGCCAGAAGTAAACTTTAAGAGCACCGTCTCGATTCCAGCAATATCGGCTTTACCACGATTAGCAGTTATGATCTGTTTTTCGGGCGCTACCGGATTGTATGTAGCAAACTTGGATTCAGAGTCACAAACATGGATCGTGGCTCCAGAATCCAAATACCAGCCACCTCGCCCAGCCATCACCCTGGTTGACGCCTCAGCAATCATATCAACCTCTTCATTCAGGTACAGATTAGCCACAAGGTGCTCAATATCGACAACCGCATTAGCTGTCGGTGGAGGACCAGACTTCCTCATTTTGCATTCTCTCGCATAGTGCCCTGCCTCTCCGCAGACATGGCACTTAGCTGTTCTCTTCGGCCCTTGACTAGAGGACTGCCCAGACTTCTTGAAGTTTTTCTTTTGGGGACCCAAGTTCCACTTTTTAGTGGTTCCACCAGTTTTAAACTTCCCTTTGCCACCAGCCTGCACGTTGTTGGCACTCAAGATAGTCTTGCCCCTCTTGTCCATATTTCGTGCCTCTTCCTCTATCCTGATATGTTTGATTAAATCATCCAAAGAATAATCTTCGGATTTGTGCATCATACGTTTTTGAAAATCTTTCCATGAAGGGGGCAATTTATCAACAACTGCCCCTACTTGGAAAATATCAGGAAGAGTAATATTGAGAACTTTCATTTTGTTAACCAATACTTGAAGTTCATGAAGTTGTTCAAGTATTGGTTTATCATCTACCATATTGAATCTCAAGTAGCGAGACACAAGGTACCTATTGGTACCTTCGTCTTGTGCCTTGTACTTGAATTCCAAAGCGGTCCAAAGTTCTCGAGGACACTTAATAGGGGCATATAAGTCATAGAGCCGATCGGACATGGCATTTTTTATATGCCCGCAAGCCAAGGTTTCACATTCCTTTCGGAATAGCCGCTCCTTCTCGAGTTCGGCTATCTTGGCTCTTTCCCCTCAGTGGGAATTGGGTTATCAGGTATGGGTTGCAATTACACATTTGGGTCCACCACAAACCAGAGTTTGAGAACCATGAGCATAAACTTGACTTTTTCAGCCCAGCGGGTGAAATTAGACCCATCAAAACTGTCCAGTTTCACCAGTTCTTGTGGCATCAAGCGGTAGTTACCAGAATCCATTTGTTGATCTATAAAACCTTTAAGATTGTTGAATATTTTTAATATTAGTAAAATATTCAAAGATTTACCCTTTTATAATAAAACACAACTATGAAAGTTATTAATTTATTTATAAAAGAAAATCTAATTTATTGTCAAGAATTTGTCAAGGATAAATATATATATATATATATGGACGAACCTGTATATATATATATATATATTAACAGTGAATAAATTAAACAGGAGGCTATAAACTTTGATTTAAACCAACTTTAATATATAAAGTTCTTTGGTCTAATTAAAACACAATGTTAATAATTAAGTGCTGAGAAAATTAATTATTTAACTGAAACAATTTTATAACCACAATTAGCCTAGAACGATTCTATTCTCCGCGAATCTAGATTCGTTATGAGAAAGGAGTAGAAACAGAGTGTTCACACTAGTGAACGAAATTAAATAACAAGCAAGAAATTAAAACCAACCTGTTTTGTCAATCGGATCGTAAAGAACTGCACGGTAATAAAACCTGTCCTTAAAGGTTTTATACGGTTACTCTTGAATGCTGTGAGTGTCGAACCGCAATGCCCAGGATTTGATGCAGTAGTTTATTTCGTATAATCGACAGCAACGATTATAGAAATTGTAAAGCAAAGATGATGCAGAAATCGATGGAAAGGATGATCGATACTGCCGAATGCAACAGTAGCAGCAGCAATAATAATCGAGAGAGAGCAGTAGGGAGCCGAGAGAGTATTGATTTCTGGTGTGTTTAGAATAGTCATTTAGCCCAGTATTTATCATGGCCAACACCCCATCAGATCAGGCCTTAATCCCGATTTTTAGGAGCCCATAACAATCATTTAGAGACCAAGTCTAAGACTGACTTTGAAAATAAAACACGTTTTTATTTTCAGTTTAATTATTTAAATTTGAATTTCAAATTAAATTAAACGAGTTCACATCCATTAATCTCGGGATTAAAAGCGATCTCTCAGCTTTCTTTATAACATACAGTAAAAAGAAAGCTCGGTTGCTCGAGGCGAGGCTCCTCAGCTCCGAAGTGCAAAGTGCGCCTCCACGCGCCCCTCCACGAAAACCACACCCGCGGCCTCGGCAACGGCGACGCGTGCGCGCGTGTGCGTTGCACTTCTTTGAAACCCCCACCATAAGTCCTTTAACTCATTCAAACACTAGTTGAGAGAAAAGACTTATAAGGTTCTCACATTTTCTCATTTCCACCTATGTGGGATGGAAGGAAACTTCCAACCTCCACAATTATTTCCAACACCAAATACATGAATTGATTATAAATTTCAAGATTCTCTCAGTTTTATCTTTACTTCCTTTATGTTTGGGAAGATATGTGGTTGGGAGAGTCTTTCCTTAAATTGCAATTCCCGAGGGTGTTTGCGCTTGAACGTGATAACATGCCTAAGGTCATAGAGTGTGTGGATTTGGGAATTTGCGCAGGTTGCCGAGAGGCGGTGTAGAGGCGACCCAGATGACAGAGTTACGGAACCTCCTTGGAACTGTGATGTTTTCTGGCCAACGGGATGGATGGTATTGGGGCATGCCTGAGTTCTTGGTGGCTTGCACACGGAAGTACATTGATTTTAAAATCTTGGTGGTTGAATAGGCTCCAACTAGATGAAACAATCTGGTGCCCATAAAGGTCAATGTCCTTCAATGGCGGTCGAGCTAAATAAGATTACAACTAGGGATAATCTTGTGAAAAGAGGTATTGATGTGCATTCCATTCTCTACCCGATCTGTGATTTGGATATCGAATCGGTGAATCGTTTGTTTTTTAAATATCATATGGCCCGTGATATTTGGAAGAATATTGGCCGATGGTGGAATTAAGATATTCCATATATCAACTCTAACTCGGATTGGACGGATCGGTTGAGCTCGTTGAGGATGAAGAACTTGGATACTTCTTGCCTAGAGGCAATCATTCTTACTGACACTATGGTGTATCTGGTCCCACAGGAATGGGACAATGTTTGGAAATACTAAGCCCAAGAAGGCGTTGTGGGATAATATTGTGACTCGTTCGTATTTTGGAATTCTAGTAGGAATAAAAAGATTAAGATTAATTGGATAAGATGGTTGCAAAATCTCAGTATCGCCATTTCTGCTATATAATATCTTTCCCTAACATCTTGTTAGTCATAATAAAATGTATGTCGTTAAAAAAAATACTTAATAGCAAATTACTTTTATTGAGCCATATATAAATTGGCAAAATGAATAACAATTTAACATATTTTGACTTAATTATATTGAAAAATCAATTTCCAAAAGGTTTCATAAAAAGCCAATAGTTTGAACAATGTCCATTTTTGCATCCAATAATATTTGTGACAGTTAGAGCATCCACACACATCTTGCAAGACAGCCAAGACTCTTTGCAAGATGACATGACATGTCATGCGGCTTGCAAGGTTTTGCACGAGAACCCACTTCTTTCATAATTAGAAAGATCCAAACAATATATATTAAACAAATATATTTTTGTTTAATTTAATTAATTAATTTGTTTGTTTAAACATTAATTATTAATATGTTTATTAAATTTAATTCATTTATTAGTTTATTTGAACATTATTTTTTTAATATTTTTATTAAAATTTCTTACACACACTTTATTTAAAAAAATGATATTTTTATGCAATGTTTTTTATTTGGAGTCGATTTGGAGAAGAAGAAAATAATTGGTAATGTAATGTTTATTGTGTATTTTGTGTAATATTTGTATTTTAGTAAATGTTGCATGTTTTCAATATATCCATGTATTTTATTTGTTAATTAAATTATATTTACACAAAATATAGTAAAAGAAAACAAAAGTAAAATTTTAGTTATCTGTATTTTATAATTAATTTATTAGTTATATTATAATTATCAATATTATTTATATTATAATTATCTATATTATTTATATTATAATTTATCTATACTATCTTATAAAGCATATAGACTAAAAGTCTTAAAGTCTTAAGGTCTTAAATCTTTTTTTATTTAAAAATTAATTATATTTCTTTTCTTCCTATATTCAAGCATGTTGATTCTGCTTTTTCTATTATTATTTTTATTAAAACTGAAAATTAATTGTTGTAGTTATCTTTTCCTATCTCTCTAACAACTTAAACTCAAATCTTTTTTTTTAAATTAATTAAATTCATTTTCTTTCTTTATTTAAGCCTGAAAAATATATAATTATTTTGAAAAAAATATGATTATTCATGTTAGAGAAAAATATATTAAAATTAAAAATCCAACAAACAGATTATTAAATCATTTATGAAACTTGAAAATTTCGAAAAACGATTTATGAAACATAAAAATCTTGAAGTTTTTGAAAAAACTATCTTATAAAGCATATAGACTAAGAGGAAGGTTCATGTGAGGAGCGCGTCAAAACGTGAGAACGTGAGGAGCACTCCCATGCTTCTGATCACATATGATTTACAACGCTAAAAAATCGGAACTTTCTCGAAAATTCGCGCAAAAGTGGCGCGAGGCGTGGCGCGATGCTGCAGGTCGCGGATCACATGTGATTCAACACTGTAAATCATTAATGATTCATAATTGTCAATTCGAGTCCAGATCAGTTGTGAATCACATGTGATCCACAACTGCGAATCACATGTGATTCATAACTGTCAATTGCTCCTCACGTTTTCTTAAATTGGTACGCTCCTCGTTTGAACCCGCCTCTATAGACTAAAAGTCTTAAAGTCTTAAATCTTTTTTTATTTAAAAATTAATTATATTTCTTTTCTTCCTATATTCAAGCATGTTGATTCTGCTTTTTCTATTATTATTTTTATTAAAACTGAAAATTAATTGTTGTAGTTATCTTTTCCTATCTCTCTAACAACTTAAATTCAAATCTTTTTTTTAAATTAATTAAATTCATTTTCTTTCTTTATTTAAGCCTGAAAAATATATAATTATTTTGAAAAAAAATATGATTATTCATGTTAGAGAAAAATATATTAAAATTAAAAATCCAACAAACAGATTATTAAATCATTTATGAAACTTGAAATTTTCGAAAAACGATTTATGAAACATAAAAATCTTGAAGTTTTTGAAAAAACTATCTTATAAAGCATATAGACTAAAAGTCTTAAAGTCTTAAAGTCTTAAATCTTTTTTTATTTAAAAATTAGTTATATTTCTTTTCTTCCTATATTCAAGCATGTTGATTCTGCTTTTTCTATTATTATTTTTATTAAAACTGAAAATTAATTGTTGTAGTTATCTTTTCCTATCTCTCTAACAACTTAAACTCAAATCTTTTTTTTAAATTAATTAAAATCATTTTCTTTCTTTATTTAAGCCTGAAAAATATATAATTATTTTGAAAAAAAATATGATTATTCATGTTAGAGAAAAATATATTAAAATTAAAAATCCAACAAACAGATTATTAAATCATTTATGAAACTTGAAAATTTCGAAAAACGATTTATGAAACATAAAAATCTTGAAGTTTTTGAAAAAATAATTTATAAAACTCAAACAAACAGTTTATGAACATGAAAAAAATCGAAAAAACGGTTTATAGAAGTTAAAAAATTTCATATAATCCACTATAATTTAATAAAAATAATTAATGTGATTACATGAATATAAAAACAATTAATTACGATCACATGGTATATTTTCAAAAGTCTTAAAGTCTTAAATCTTTTTTTATTTACAAAATTAATTATATTCTTTTTCTTCCTTTATTTAAGCATGTTGATTCTGCTTTTTCTATTATTATTTTTAATAAAACTGAAAATTAATTGTTGTAGTTATCTTTTCATATCTCTCTAACAACTTAAACTCAAATCTTTTTTTATTTAAAAAATTAATTAAATTCCTTTTCTTCCTCTATTTAAGCCTGAAAAATATATAATTATTTTGAAAAAAAATAAGATTATTCATGTTAGAGAAAAATATATTAAAATTAAAAATTCAACAAACAGATTATTAAATCATTTATGAAACTTGAAAATTTCGAAAAACGATTTATGAAACATAAAAATCTTGAAGTTTTTGAAAAAATAATTTATAAAACTCAAACAAACAGTTTATGAACATGAAAAAAAATCAAAAAACGGTTTATAGAAGTTAAAAAAATTCATATAATACACTATAATTTAATAAAAACAATTAATGTGATTACATGAATATAAAAACAATTAATTACGATCACGCGATATATTTTCAAAAGTCTTAAAGTCTTAAATCTTTTTTTTATTTAAAAAATTAATTAAATTCCTTTTCTTCCTTTATTTAAGCCTGCTGATTCTGCTTTTTTTTAATAAAACTGAAAATTAATTGTTGTAGTTATCTTTTCCTATCTCTCTAACAACTTAAACTCAAATATTTTTTTATTTAAAAAATTAATTAAATTCATTTTCTTCCTTTTATTCTGGTGAACACGTTCCTTTTCGAGGCAACTCTTCGCCTCCATTCGCCTACAAGACTCTCCGATTATACATGTTCTTGCTTTTGCTTCTTTGGCTACAGTTCATCTCGGTTGTACATATTTCAGGGACCAGCTGACTTGATGCCGCAGTAAGTCCTTTAAAGTTTAAACTACTTAATAGTTCCATTAACAGACAACCTCTGAATCGCTAAGAGGTGAATCTTGTTTGGCGATAAAAAGCCTGCCTCTTAATGGTTCTAAAATCCTCTGAATCAAACATTCAGCGCCCTAATTTCATTTTGAACAATTACCAAACAACCATATTGCATTTTGCATTATACCATAAGAGCCTCTTAATCATTCTGACCACTTAATCATCCTGCACAAAACCATTCTGCCAAATAACCCCTTATTTTCTCTACACCGGTGTTCAAAAAAGCATTAATTACCTAAGCAGGGATTTCGCAAAAGCATAAACAATTTCTTTAAATATAGTGTGTTTTGTAAGAATTAAAATTCTGATGCAATATTATTTTGTCCATTTTTATTGGACTACTGCTTCAGTTACTTTATATTCTACTTCAAGTTGCCAATGTTTAGATCCATCTGGACTTTTTGGTCCCATTAATATGATTTGTGTTTTGGTGCTAAAATATTCATAATATTCTGTACTGGGGATTTTTCATGTCCTTGTTACCACAAACAAACATAATGAAGAATGTGATTTCTCTTTAAAGTTCTTAATGTGATTTGTGTTTTTGTTCTTTGTTTTTGTTTTTGTCTTTCTTTTTTTTGGAAAATTTACCCAGATGGTTTTTTGCATCAACTTTTTCATGGGAATTTGTACAATGCATGTGGTGCGATTTAAATGTGAATATGACCTGTGTTTTATTCTGAGTTTGTTTTTTAATTACTTCATGATCGAAACCAATCTGAGTTTCCTAGAGATCTATTTTTCCGTCTAATTTAACGTTAAATGTCACTTTTTATGGGTTTTAAACTTTCTTGAATGGTATTTGGTATGCTTGTAAACGGTCTAAATGATCTATGTATGCCTTTAAATGTCACTCACCCGAGTAATAGGACTTCCCTTCTCTCTGACAGATTCTTATGTCGTTCCTTTTACTCTTCAAGAATTAAAAGAAGGAACCATCAAGAAGCAGTAGTGGAAAATGCAATAACAATAAGAAAACGTGGCTTCTTAGAGATTGTTGATCTCATGCTAAAGCTTCAATCAAATGATCAATCTTCCTCTTCCACTGATCTGAACGACAAGAAGTTGCAGAACTCATCCAAGAACAACAAAAATGTGATCAAGCCATCAGCCAATTGTATGTTTCTCACTTTTTTCAATTTAAACAACATATACATGCATGCGTTACATACATTATATATGTGTTTGTGTGTGTCAATTTAAAAGATTGATATTCACATGTATATACAATTACTCGGCAAAAGCCCTTTTGTACTTTTTTAATAGATTGAAGGAAGCCATTTGTTCACTTTTTCTTCTTTACCTTCACAGGATAAAACAGACTGTTGGTTTGAGTAAGCAACACATCAATCAAGATGTCAATAAGGGTGCTGCAGGTTTAACCTTTAAGAGCGATCAACGAGCAGAAAGGAGAAAAGATGCAAGACTTACATTAATTATGAGTTTTAGGATACTTCATTTGTGCTTTTTTTTCTTTTCTTGAAATTCTCTTCTTTACTATGGTTGGTTATGTGACATCTAAAAATTTCAGGTTATATCGGCTAGCAAGACACCAAACCAAACAGACCACGAACCCCTTCTATGGCTACACGTACCAACATATTATCATTATATGTGTTTAAATATAGTTTCATGAATTTTTTGAGAGCCAGATTTATTATTATTGCACAAAAAGTTAGTGAGTTTGATGATTAGTTTTGTGCAATTTGCCAACTATACTGGCTTCAAAATAGTTGTGGTAAATACCGTTTGAAAAAGTTTGGCCAGTAAATCGAAGTATCGCTAAAATGTTATGTGTTGTTTGGATGGATTGCGCATACCTTTTTTCTTACATATAGACAAATTTTGCATCCCGCCGCATTGCGCGGGTACACTGCTAGTTACTTTAGAAAGGAGTTTGGCCTTGCATGTGTGTGGAATGTGTTATTGCAAAGTTGATGTGGTACTTTAGAAAAGAGTATGGTCTTGCACGGGTGTGGATGGTCTTATATGATTATATTGTAAATTGATGTGTTATTTAATTCGTATTTTCAAGAAATATAACTTTTTTTAACATTGGATTAAATAGCCTTATATACAATGTGAAAGCATGCTACTAAAATAAAAATTAAGTGATAGTACATTTGTTTATATATATGTAGTACTCAAAAAATATGACCTACTAATTAATTATGTTGTCAACATGTTATTGATTACAAGTGCATGTCGGAGGACTAAGTTCTATTATTGGAACTAGTGGACTTAAAAATGGATTTATTTAAACAGACTATTTCAACTTAATAAATTTAATTAATAGGTAGTTAGCTTAATCGATTAAGCTTTGATTTTCACTTGATGTTAAAAAAAATTGAGCCTAATAACATGTCATTCCATCATGTCTTAATGCATAAAGCTATGATGTTTGGTCTATATCACAAAATCACAAAGAAAAACCATTCTTCATTCATACTCACTCGAAATTAGAAGCAAATCCAACAAAAAATTGAGTGATCATAGATAATCATAACGTTCCTAATTTCCGTAAGTGATTACCCACGGATCACCCAGAAAATACCAATGGTTCAGTAGAATCCGATGTTTTTCGAAAAAATAGTCAAAATACTCATGGGCCACCCAGAGAATCCTGGGTAATCTGTCACTGATTTGCATTACCCACAAAAAATTTACCCACCAACTTTTGTGACGGTTGTGTGACGAATTACCCTTTAGCGACATATTTTTCAGGGAAAAGTTCGTAGACAAAAGTCTTTCGTGTAGTTGTGTATGTCTACGACTTAGATCCAACCAAAGAATATCCCATCATTTGCACAAGACCAAAATCAAAATTTCCATAATGTGTTTAGGAGTTTTCTTTTTACATTTATAATTATAAATTACGTAATCTAAAAATATGTCCAAGGCCATTTAGGTAAATGGTGGTAGTATGTCACTAGGTCTATTCGACAAGTTTTTACACTAAACCACAAGGCTTGTGGCATACTGGTTAAGGCTTGTGGGGGATGTGGCTAGTAACCCATCTACCCCAAGTTCGAATCCAGACGCTTCCAACTTGTGGTCACTGGGGATTAACTCAGGGTTACACGTTTTAGCAGCTGGAGTAATTGCCTCACCTTGCCGGGATTAGTCGGGCCAATGTCCTCGGATACCCTTCCAAAAAATAGTTTTTACACTAAAAACTTTATAAAAACATAATCAACCAAAGTTGAAGACAGATTCTATGTGAGACCCGTTAGGGTTTCTGATAATCAGTTTTTTGTCCAAACGGTTAGCATGGTGAACCAACAAAAACGAAACCATCACGCGTCCAAATTAAACTAGCATCATAATTTACTTCTCCTATTTGTGGCATGATGTCAACGGAACGAAAGACACAACTTACATTGCTATCGATCGAGGTTTACGTTTGTCACGAGGATTATTAATTTGGATAGTTTCGTCTTATGACCGAATACAAAATAATGCTACACCCGAGGTCGGACTTGCTAACGTCAAGGATGCTATAGCTGAAGAAGGAAGCCAATATTCAACACCACAACCAACAACCTAAGACGATGACTTAATTAGCACTAATCATCGAAACTTTGAAGATCTTAAAGATTTATAAACAACTTTTATGAGTTCTATTTACTTCCTTCATTAAGTATACGTATTCTTATATTTATTATCAAATAAATAAAACAATATGTTATATTTTATAAAAACATGGTATATGTTTTTTAAATTATAGTTACGTTAATTAATAAATCAATATATATATATATATATATATATATATATATATATATATATATATATATATATAAAGAAGAATGTAAGAGAGAGCGTTAAGGAGAGGTTGTCTTTCATATTTATCTTTTTTCTCATAATTTTGAATTATTTTTAAATCATTTCAACACATTAAATGCTAAAGCTTTTCATTTTCTTTTTTAATTTAAATTAGAAATCATTTATACTTTTATTTCTAAACTAACAATGATTATAAATTAAAACTTTTATCAAATTTTATAATTTTTATTTAATTTTGTTAAATTAGACCTAAATTAAAATCAGTTTTTTTTAAATTTACATGATCCATAACAATAATAGTAAATAAAATATTTTATTTCAATTTTTGTATTTTCTTAATAAGCTAACAATGCTTATAAATCAAAAAAAATATTAATTGAGTGTATTTTTTTACTAAGGTAACAATGTTTATAAATAATTACAATTTTTTTAGTAAGGTAACAATGATTATAAATCAAAAATTTTATTTAAAAAAATCAATTATGTGTCATTCAATATTATATATAGTATGACATCAATCCTTATAAATCATCTTCTAATAAATATATTATCTTTTATTTTAATTGAAATTAAATATTAATTAATAGAACGTTACATCATATTTGTACTAACTACGAGTAATTAAAAACTTATTAATTAAAAAACTTTTCATTTTTTCTTCAACTATGAATAATCAATATATTTATAAATTTATCATAATAATACATATTTGTTTATTATCTATCTATTATATATTTAAAAAAAAACAAGCACATCCAATGGTTACGGTGTAGTAGGAATTGAGGCTATGAATTTTTTTAAAATATAGTTAAACCCAAGTTGATGAAAAACTAGGTGATGAAGATGTGTATATAAAGGATTTATTGATGTTGATGAAAACTGTAAAATGATGTTTGGCAAAATATAGGTAAACCCAAGTTTAATGATTAAGTTAAATGTATATTATTCTTTTTGGCTTATTTTAAAATGATTTCAACTAAGTTTAATGATTTTAACATCAATATATAAATTAAACATTAAACAACCAATATATAAATCTAACTATTTTTGTTTTTTTTTTGGTAAACTAACAAAGCTTATAAATCAATTTTTTATTAATATTATTTTTTATTGTTTATGAACTTTATTTTTTAGTAAGGTAACAAATGTTGTAAATCAATACCTTTTAATTTTATTTATTTTTCTATAATCAATAACTTAATCATTGTTAACAGATAATTTAAATTGCTAATTGTAAGGTAACAATGATTAGGCCATCAGTACCCCATGACCCCATCTTTCAAAGATTTCAGCTCCACATCAGCGCCACATCAGCTTTTCTCAATCCCTCACTCAATCCCTAAACACCCTTAGGCCATCAGTACCCCATCCAGGAATCTTTCAAAGATTCCAGCTCCACATCAGCGCCACATCAGCTTTTCTCCCATCCCTCACTCAATCCCTAACAATCCCTAAACACCCTTAGGCCATCAGTACCCCATGGAGGAATCTTTCAAATATTTCAGCTCCACATCAGCTTTTCTCTCATCCCTCACTCCATCCCTAACAATCCCTAAACACCCGTACCCTATTCCCTCAAACCTTTTTGCCACCTCATTTATTTTAATTCTTTTATTTATACTTTTAATTATTTAACAAAATAAAAATATTTATATATTTTTTAATAAATAAAAATAAGATAAATAATAAAAATAAAAATTCATACCATTCATTAAAAATAAAAATTACAAAATACAAAACACTACCAATGATGAGAGAGGTGTGAAAAATAAGAGGTTGAGAGAATTTGAGAGGTGTGAAAAATAAGAGGTTGAGAGAATTTGAGAGGTGTGAGAAATAAGAGGTTGAGAGGTGTGAGAAATAAGAGGTTGAGGGTTAAATATATAGTGGGATTAAATTGAGAAAAAAATTTATTTATTTTTGTTTAAAAAGAGCCGTTCAACGGCATTATTTTTAAAAATTAAATAATTTTTTTTTTAATAAAGCTTCGGGATGAATCGGGATCCCATCCCCGAAATCCATCCCTTCCCGCCGAACCCGCAAGGGCCGTAGCCCATCCCGCAGCCATCCCTTGCCATCCCGAGCCCCATCCCGAATGGGGTACGGATGGCCTTACCCCATTCCCTCAAACCCTTTTGCCACCTCATTTATTTTAATTCTTTTATTTATACATTTAATTATTTAACAAAATAAAAATATTTATATATTTTTTAATAAATAAAAATAAGATAAATAATAAATAAAAATTCATATATATTGTTGCGAAAATTGTTGGGGAAATTGTTGGGGAAATTGTTGCGAAAATTGTGGCGGAAATTGTTGCGGAAATTGTGGCGAAAATTGTGGCGGAAATTGCGGCTGATAACCTTGTTGTGTAAACGCTTGGAAACCAATCTCTTGATCTTCTTGCGATTGTGGTGTATTCGGTCGGTTACGACGGGATGTAGGTGTTCTGTTTGGATTCATGATGAGAGAGGTGTGAAAAATAAGAGGTTGAGAGAATTTGAGAGAGTTTGAGAGGTGTGAAAAATAAGAGGTTGAGAGAATTTGAGAGAGTTTGAGAGGTGTGAAAAATAAGAGGTTGAGAGGTGTGAGAAATAAGAGGTTGAGGGTTAAATATATAGTGGGATTAAATTGAGAATTTTTTTTTTTTACAAAGAGCCGTTCAACGGCATGATTTTTAAAAATTAAATTAAATAATTTTTTTTAAAAACCCTTCGGGATGAAACGGGATGGGGAACCCGGATTTCATCCCTTCCCGCCGAACCCGCAAGAGCCGTAGCCCATCCCCGCCATCCCGAGCCCCATCCCGAATGGGGTACGGATGGCCTTATAAATCAATAGTTTTGTTACATGAATCAATCTTTTAATTACTTTATTACTTTTTATGTATATAATAATACTATCTTTAATAAGTAAAATGGTTCATTGGCTAAACATATTTTTTAGCTGACCTTTCTTTTGTAAAAAGATTATCCATATAAAAATTAAGAGAAAAAAATGAAATTTTAAGTGGATGTATGAGGTACCATTATCAATAATTTTGTGGAAAATGTTATTTGATTTCTAAATTGCTAGGGGGGGCTAGGATTGTAGATTGGGAAACTTCACTGAATTCCTCGGCTAACCCTTGAATTCCCACCTCTTCTGAGTCCTTGAGGAATTCGAATTTATTAAATCTCATCTCTGTGCTATAAATGAGCAATGCCCGGACCTGGGTCCAGGATAGAGAAAGAGAAACAGATAGGCTCTTCCCTATGTTGTCAAAAATCTTTTTATTACTCTTTCAGCTGCCTTCACTTCGTTCGTTCCTCCCTCGAAGTCAAAACTATCCAGATCAGCTTTGGTGTGCTAACCCTAAAAACAGAATGATTATTGATGCATCTTAAAGTTTTCATAACAAAATTATCAATATGCACGGATTAACCACCAAGGAAATATATTTCATCTTAACTCTGTCTAATATTTCTTAAGAAAATGATTTTTGATTTTTAGTATTTTAAAATTTTGAACCATGATTTTGTTTTGGTCATATACGTCTTTAAAATGTATAATTGTGTATTGGCTAAAAGAACAACAAGAAATGACGCGGTGGTTTGTTATATATAAAATGAAATACTGGTTCTTATTAGTTTAATATCTAATACGTAAATGTAGGGGTGTACAGAAAACCGTCAACCCGCGAAACCCGACCAACCCAACCCGCTAACAACCCAATTAAACCCAACCCGCTGGACAACCGAACCGCCACACCGCCGAACCGCCAAACCGCTAATTATAAGGGTTGAAATTGGGTTGGGAAAACTCAACCCAACCCAACCCGCCAACCCGCCGCTTATATTATTATTTTGATAAAATTATATTTATATATATTATAAATATAATATATAATTATATATGATATGTGCAACCCAAAATACAAATTAATATAACTAAATAACTAATACTAATAATCTAATATTAAGAAAGGCACAAATTTTTTTATATAAATCATAGCCCAAACTACTTGAGTTAACTAGTTCTAAGTTCTAACATCTAAGGCCCAAACTACTTGACATTACGTGAGGCCGACCACACTGCTGCTGCCGAGTGCCGACTCTTTAGCGATTTTTTGCAAACCGATCAAATAGGTACTGATTTAGCAACTAGTTCTAAGTTCTAACATCTAAGGCCCAAACTACTTGACATTACGTGAGGGCAACCACGTTGTGTTGCCGAGTGCCGACTGTTTAGCGATTGTTTAGCAAACAAATCAAATAGGTACTATGTAGCAACTAGTTTTGTTTACTGTTATAGTGCTTACTATTTTAGTATGTTTGTATTTTGTTTACAATATTTTTGCAGTTATGATTATTGTTTAGTCATAGTCAATAATTTTATATGTTTTTGCTTTGTATAAGCTTGATTACTGCTTACGGTGGTGCTTGATTGAGGATTTGAATTCGATGCTACACTTTACACTTTTGATGTTAAGACTTAAGGATTTAACATATTTGGATGATTTTAATAACTAATATTTTTGTTGGGAATATTTTAGTTTTATTTGTCGTATTTTAATCATGAATTTTATGTATACAACTAAACCGCTCAACCCGCCACAACCCGCAAGGGTTGGGTTGGGTTGGGTTATACTTTTGAATGAGTTGGGTTGGGTTGAAAATTTTCAAACCGCCATAATTGGGTTGGGTTGTAATATTGACAAAAACCGCTCAACCCAACCCGCGTACACCCCTACGTAAATGTTTTTCATGAAAAATATCTAATACGTAAAGGATCAAACCACTTAACGTGCTACAAAGAAAATCGAAAAAATTTTAACGTTTCGTGGAACGCAGGGTGAACAACACTAGTTTTGAATATAAGATTTTAGAATCTTTTTAGCATATTTATTAAATTATCGTAGCATAATTGTTTTTAAATAAAGTCTAAAGGGGCGGTGGCTTGCAAAATGACAAGTTTGACCGTACATTTAATTGACAAAAATTAAAATAAAATCTATTAAAAAAATTGTAATCTATCTACTATTTTTTACACGATATGATTTTAAAATTGTAATAAGATAATAATAATAATAAATGGCAAAATACCAATTTATGACATTTCGTATTTTCTTGCTTAATGAAAATAATATTAATTAATAGTGGAGGATGGGGCCCATTAAAAAGGGAAAAAAATGACTGTTTAGACTTTAGAGTAGGATTTTTAGCTTTCTACCTTAACGTTCTTCAGTAATTTTTCGTCTGGGACCCCATCAACCAAAAAAAGTCTCGAAATCAATCAATAAACTAAAATTAACTCTCGAAATCGACTAAAAAACCAAAAAAAGTTTTCCGAAAAAAACCCCTTAAAATGAACCCAAAAAAAACTTTAAAAAACTCTTGAAACGTTGAATTTAGGCTAAAAATATATCGGATAATTTTACGGGTATTTAAGCTGCCTTAAATGAGCCCCACTAGAAAAAAATCCTGAAACAGTCACTAATGGTGATTGCTTGGTTGGTGAGGGTGGTGAACTAGTGGTGGTGTTGGTCAAATCGAATTAAAATCAAAATGGAAATGAGGGTGGTGAATGGATTAGGCAAATAGAAAGGTAGGATTGTCTTTCACAAAAGATGGTATGAAATGTTTGGATTTTAAACTCCTTGCTAAACCTCAAAAAATCTTATCAGCTATATGGTAACCCCAAAGAATGACGCATACATCCCAATTACTTCAAACTCCATTGAAATCCAGTAAACCAAACGCCTCCTAGAACTGACATCTCAATTACTTCAAATTTCATTGCAAACCGAACGGAGCCTCCCAAAATACTTTGAATCTGATGGGCCATAAATTATTTGGGATTTTAGGTAAACATTTGTTTTAAATCTTGAAAATAAAAAAAAAACGAATTTTAAATATATCTAGAATTAATTTCATTAACAAAGGTAGCGGTGGAGAAATTAAAAGCTACCCAACAACCCTTGCATGAAAATAACAAATTAACAAGGGTAGCATGGGAGAAAACTAATTTAAAATTTATTGCAAGTCCCCACCAAAAATATTGTTATAAACAATAATAATAATAATAATAATAATAATAATACAACAATAATCATGTGTAAGTTTAATGTGTTTGGCATCTTGTTCTAAAATGAAGTGCATGCCTAAAAAAGGGTGCCCTTTGATATGTTGGTTTAAACTCACCCAACTACTACTTAAAAATATATTTATGATTATGATAATAGTAATAATAAAAAAGAAATGGCCACTTGCAAATCTTGGATAAAAAACTCTTATCCATAGAAGAAGGCAAGGGTATTAAAGTAAATGCATGTGGTTGAAGTGCATGTTGTGGATCTTGTCATCTATTGCTTTATTTCCCTTTCTCTCCCTCTTAATCAATTGCTTGCTTTAATGCTTCTTTCTCTTCCTTCTACTTCCTGCATCTCCTCTTTCACTTTTTTCTTTCCAACTTCCATCATATAAAATATAAACAAGATACAAATGGAAGAAGACTCACCACTGAATGATTCAGACATCCAACCCTCCAAGAAAAGGCAAGTGTTTTCAAGATCAACCATCTTTCTGCATGTTTTTCTTCAAGATTCAAGACCCATTATTTCTATCCATTTTTACTTCAAGAATATGATCTTCTTCTGCTTCTTTTTGCAAGGTAGGAAGGTGGCTGACAAGATTGTGGTAACAGTGAAGCTTGAAGAAAATGATGGTAAAAAGAAGACTGAAAACCCTTCTTGTGATTGTTGGTCTTGGAGGAAATATGGGCAAAAACCCATTAAAGGATCTCCTTATCCAAGGTTTTCTTCTTCACATATATATATATATATATAGTGCCATATATTGTTTCTGCCACTTTCTGGTGGTTATCAAACTTTCTTTCTAGTTTTGAAATTAAAAGGTTAACATATTTGGTTCTTCAAGATTTAGAATCAACTTCTATTTTTGGGGGCAAAGTATATAACATCTCTGTCTATTCTTTTCTACTTTTGGTATAGGTCAATCATTATAATCTTTCACAAAACTTGATGTATATATAGGGAGAGAGAGATTCCTGGTTTCCCTTGTGTATTTATTTCTATTTTCCAGTTCTAGTAATCCAATCATACTTATGTGTCTGCTAGTGAAAGAGCAAGGGGTTCACTGTTTCCTCCATTAAATACCAGTTTTCATTTGAGTGGTTAAAAAGTGTAGGTCCTTTTGCCATCACTCAGTTTCACCAACTTAAAAAGAAAAAGCATCAATTATTGGTGACAAAAGTTGGTTATTTTTATCATTTTGCAGGGGGTACTACAGATGCAGCACATCAAAAAGTTGTTCAGCCAAGAAACAAGTGGAGATATGCAGAACAGATGCAACTATGCTCATCATCACCTACACTTCTAATCATAATCATCCAGACCCTTCTCTCTCCAAGGATGAATCAAAACAACCCAAACCCAAAACCAAAATCCAAATCCCCCAAAATGATCAAAAGAATGAAGACCAGAAACCCATTATTACTGATGAAGAAGATGCAATCACTGAAGAAAATGACAACTTTCGCTACATCCAAACCCCAGAAAACGAAACCCATTTGACAGTTGACCTGGAAAACATATTCTTTGACCAAGAGCCCCTCTCCTATCCTAATATCATGACCTTTTCAGCACCGAAATCGGAAGAAAATGACTTCTATGATGAACTCGAAGAGTTACCCATGTCTTCTTCAACATTCAGAAGTTTCATGAGAAGCAATTTTTTTGAGGAGAGAGTTCTTGTTCAGCCTTCTTAAGAAAAACTTCACCCTATGTAATGTAATTATATTTAGCTGTCCATAATTTTTTTAAGCTAATAAACATGCTGAAAAGCAAGCATCTTCTCCCTCTCAATCTTCTAAAAGACATTAATCTCTAAAACTTAAGTGGAAACTATAATATGTTTATTTAGTGGATTATTGTTGCTTCCTAGATGTTTGTGTTCGATATTTTAAAGATGACACGAGAATCACGAGGTTAGCATAAGTAGGAATACATGTATACCATTGAAAGCATGTCTTTTTTGCACTACAAGAATGGGTTTTTGGCAGTGGTGCTAGAATCTATTTGCTACAAAGTGGGCAACAGATATTTGGGTTTGTTGATGTGTTCTTAGCACTAGCAGTTGCAGATTCCCTTCTGCTAAATGCCAAATCTAAAACTCCAAAGGTTCTTAGTTTGTGAGCCAAAAGTTGTGATTGGAGTATGAATCACCAATAATATCTCATTAATCCTAATTGTAATCATCATGAAGAGAGTAATTTGGCGATCCTAATCGTGGTTAAGCTTTTAGTACTTGATAAATCTGCCTAGCATTGCATATTCACTAATTTTGGACCTATTCTTCTTACTTCTATATGGGTTTTTGAATTTGAAATTGGTTGATACCATCTACTAATGCTCTACAGATTATGCAACTACATTCCTTTAATCAATCTTGACCGTTCATTTGGAGTGGTTGATGCTTTGCTTTAGGATGATTTAGAGATCTTGAATTCGAATCTCCTTCATTTACATTCTCCTGCAAAGAAGTAAAAGACTGTACAGTCAATTTACTCGCGTTCAAATAAGGTTCAACAGATGCTTAATAATCAAAATTTCTATCAAGAAATTTGTCCAACCAGAAAGATTTTGTCCTGCATATAGAAGAATCTAGATCAAAACCAAAACACTTTGAAAAATATTTCCAAATAAAAATCGTCCTAAGGGCCCCTTCGATCATTTGGCATCTTCTGATTAGGTTGCGTTTGGTACATGGGACGGGAGAGGACTGGACAAAACTCATTGTCCCACATTTGGCGTGACATGGGACAGGATAAGAACTCACTATCCCATGTTTGGTGTGACATGGGACAATGACAAGAACGGGGACAAGGTGGGACAAATTAGACTTTTTTTGTTCCACCAAAATGGGTGGAACAAGATGGGACAAGTATGAGACAAAAACTATAATATTACTAATTAACCCTCATTTGATATATAATATTCGTATTTGTTTTAGTGGTCACCACCGCTAGTCACGGCCGCCACCACCACCGGTAGCCACCGTTGCTCACCTCCATCTTCTCTTCCACTACAACCACCTCCTCTTCCACCTCTACAACCACCGACTACCACCATCTACCACCACCTCCACAAACATTGTCAGCCACCAACCACCACTGTCCATCGGTACCATCACCAACACCGTTGGCCACCTCCACAACTACTGTCGGCCACCAAGCACCATCGTTCATCGCGACCACCATTACCACGATCGGCCAACGCCCGCCACCACCCATTGCCAACTCCACCAATACCATTGGCCATCACCACCTCCACCATCACCACTACCTCCATCGCATCGTTCACAACTACCTCATCTACCACTGTCGACCGCAACCACCGCTACTATCTACCATCTTCACATCCTCCACAACCACTTCCACCACCTCCATCATAACCGAACACCACATCCACCTACACCATAACCACCACCACTACCTCCATGGCTCCACCACATCGGCCACAACTACCCCCTCCACACATTGTCGACCGCCACCCCCATCACTATCCACCATCTTCAAGCATGCCTTCGCCAATTGATAAAGATCTTCCAAAGCAAATAGAACATAATTTTTCCTTTATACGAATCGGATATTTTCAAACTACCATCAATTAGACCAAAATTTTCATTCAAATTTAAAACCATTATATATGTATGTATTTATGTATATGAAAATTGTGTAAAAATGTTTATAAATTGAATTTATTTATTTTATTTGTGTTAATTATAACTATTATATGATATATATACATATATATAGTCAATTAATAACTTTTAGGGGACCTTGTCTGGTTCTGGCCGGTCGTACCAAACACTAAGACACTTGTTATGTCCCGTCCAATCCTATTGCGTACCAAACGCTACCTTAATGACTTTTCCAAGATCTTTATCAATATCGTAACTTACTTTTTCGGCAAAAAGAAAACCAGGATCACAAACAAAAAGGTAAAAAAAACAAAACATATCGTCCGTTAAAAAACTGAAAATGATTTAAAGTCCATGTTCGAAACAACTAAGCATAATTTTCCTTCAACTAAGCATTACCCTCCCCTTTTCTAAGAACCGGAAGAAAGAAATTTTATTAATTGGTATCCAATAATGTAAAAAGAAAAGTCCTACCATGAAGCAGTGTAGAATTAAGACTTAAGAGTTAGTGAAGAGTATGAATATATAATCTCAGTGAAAAACATGCCATTTATAATAATAAGATGTACTGATGAAAAATATTACACTACTGTTATAACATGTGAAGAAAAGTTCTAAAATTGGGACAAAATACCAAGACAAAGATCGAGAAGACTCATCACGTGGCGCGCATAATTCAGCATCATGATGAGACTCTTTTAGTGCAGCAAATAATAAGGTTGGTTTACAGAGCTAAAAATGATCACACCTAGGCAGCTGCCAGCGGTTGGAGAGCTTTGAGAGGGTTCACAATAACACCATCTATAAGCCCATATTCTTTGGCTTCTTTCGCGCTCATGAAATAATCACGGTCCGTATCTTGGTTGATTCGATCCAGGCTTTGACCAGTGTGGTATGCCAGATATCCATTCAAATTCGCCTTGTGGTGCAACATTTCATTAGCCTGCAACAAAAAGAGTGTCGTTAATACCCCCACAAAAGATCTCTTGGAGAATAGGCCTTTTGGTCGAGAATACATTTTTTAAAGCAAACTCAAAATTAGCCAAAAAAGACACACCTGGATGTCTAGATCAGTTTGTCCACCTTGGGCCCCACCAAGAGGTTGATGAATCATTATCCTCGAATTTGGAAGACTGTATCTTTTCCCTATAAATCATAATTGTCAAGATAAAATCATACTACTTTACCAACTGGTAATCTGGTATCAAAAGAAATGAGTAAATTTATTTACCTTTCGTGCCAGCACCAAGCAGGAAAGCCCCCATACTGTCAAATAAGTGAGTAGAAACATATGGGTCAACAAAATAAGTGATAAAGCAAAGATAAAAATCAAGTATAAACTACCAGCCTTCAATAACTATACGAGATTCGTGAATTACTAATTACCTTACAGCTATACAAGTAATACAATGTGTTCTACTTAAGACTTCACGACAAGCCTACTATCAAGATCGGTAGGAAATACCATTCCCACCCCTATTATTTTGAGGTCATATCTACTATCTAGTATTCAAAGTTCGCCTCAATGAATCTATTACCTGGCAGCAAGTCCGACGCATACAGTTGAAACGTCAGGGCGGATATGCTTCATGGTGTCAAAGATGGCCATACCTAAGGGAATAAAGTACATAAACTGGTTTTCAAAAATCGCCAAAAAACATTTAATAGAAATGAACAATAAAAAACAAAAGCATCAAGGGTGTTACATAAACGTAATACCAGCAGTGACGGATCCACCAGGAGAGTTGACATACATCACAATATCCTGTCAATGATATTGTCATTTTTTCAGTAAGCACATTCAAAATTTTCTAAGAATCTTTATAGACATGATCAAACCTTGTTAGGATCAACGGCATCAAGATATAGAAGCTGAGCAACTATAATGTTTGCCATGTCATCATCAACCGCTCCACCACAACGTATTATTCGCTACAAATACAACCAATACTGGTATAAATAATAAATAGAAAACCCAACTAAGTTGAAAGGTACAAATAAGAAAGTGAAGTAAAAAGGCAAAGATGACATATATAGCAACCCACGTATTGAAAAAGTTGACTGATAACGCTCTGGAAACGTTCTTGCATCATTGGAGGTGGACCTTGACCTTGTGCATACACCGGGAAGTAAGGTGATGATGGAACTTGCACATCCTCCCTATTCAATGAAAATTAATCCACAAGTACAAGAACTGAACAGACTGAAAAAACAAAAATGAAACACAACCCTACCTAATGGACCATATTCCCGGCCTCGAATTCTTGTAATCACCAGAATAAACAGCTTTCACTGAAGAAGTCCGAAGAGTTTTCTGATTACCTCTCAATTTACTTACTTTCCTGCAATAATTAAGATCATACAATTGAAATCTCAGACTTATGCCCACACCCAAGCCTTTTAGCATTTTAAACAGTATAATGTTTCTTGTAATGTTTTACCTCTTATGTGTATGATCCAAAAGGCCAACTATTTCTTTAGTTCAAACACAACTAAGGGGCTGTTTGGTTCGCGGAATTCAAAGGAATTTGATGAAATTGGAATGACAAATTCCTATCACCAAATTCCTAGTGATGTTTAGTTTGCAGAGTGAATGGTTTAAAGATTTGTTCATTCCTTAGCATATGTGATGGATTTGAATTCCACTTCGTGGAAAATGTAACAAATTTATAATTTTAACTTAGAAAGACAAAAATAACCATTTTTCCATTCCAATTCTTATCAATCAAACGCATGGTCAAATTTCATTCCAATTCCTTCAAAGTCAAATTCCTTTGGTAGATTCCAGTTCTACCAAATTCCATTCCATGAAACAAACTCCCCCTAAATTCCACACTCCTTTATCAAAAACAAAGAATCTTATATCCGGAAGGTGCCTTTTGATGTAAAATATATGCAAGATATGCCATTTATTTCCATAAAATCTATTGAAAAACAAATTATAAGTGTAGAATATATTAACACAATCGGTGCCCCTTTGTAAAGGACATCTCCAAATATCACAAATAGTTGAGAAATTCCCCTCCTAGTTATTTGGACGAGATAAACATCAGACTGGTAAACAAACTCCTTGATATTAATGTTTTGAGCAAGAAATTCACTTACTTTGAATCAAAACTTATTCCTAAATAACAAGAAAAATCAACTCAATTGTATATTAAGAAGCAAACACAACTGAAAGCATTAAACATCAAGAGGTTTAGCTTGAACAGAATCCTGAAATCCTCAACTGTAAACCTTCCAAGTAGACGATTTTAACCTCCCTTGCCGATACAAAAATTACTCAACAGTATTAGAAGTATGTTTTAGGGGCTGTTTGTTTACCTCTTAAGAGTTCCATTAAGAGGCAACCTCTGAATCGCTAAGAGGTCAATCTTGTTTGGCAAAATTAAAGTATGTCTCTTAATGGTTCTAAAATTCGTATCTTGGGCTTCCCTTGACCATTC
Organism: Saussurea involucrata; assembly: GCA_033807775.1. Taxonomy (NCBI): domain Eukaryota; kingdom Viridiplantae; phylum Streptophyta; class Magnoliopsida; order Asterales; family Asteraceae; genus Saussurea; species Saussurea involucrata. The sequence goes on from CM066314.1 coordinate 232,826,871, forward strand.
AGCACCCTAATTTCATTATGAACAATTACTAAACAACCATATTTCATTTTGCACTATATCATAAGAGCCTCTTAATCATTCTGCACCAAACCATTCAGCAACTGCCAAACAGCCCCTTAGTGTAACTCGTTTCAAATTCAGTGAAGAATTATAACAAGACATAAAATTTTCTGCAATAAACGATAATTAAGAGTAATAATTAATACCTGGAAGGAAGAGGGTTAAAATTGGGTTCAGATATGGAGTTAGGGTTTTTTGTAGAAGAGAATAGAAGAGAGTTAAATCTGAGAGAAGGAAGGCAAGATTGCGCCATTGTGATATGAGAGGTGGTGTTTCCGGTGGAGGAAGAGACGGTTGCTTATCCGTTTATCGACGACGATGACTGCGACGGAGTGAGGCAGTGGTGGGTGAAGCCAAGGGATGAAGGAATGGAAGGGAAGGAGAAGATAAATGAGAGAAAATTAGAGTGAATTATAGTAGTGGTCCCTGTGGTTTATTCAAATGTTGGATTTGGTATGGAAAAATAAAGTATTTATAGTTATGGTCCCTGACTTTTTCATTTAATATCATGTTGGTCCCTATATTTAACGCCGTGATGTTACACCCCACATCGGGGCAAATCGATATTCTTAGTTCATCCCAATCTTTCCCCCTATTTCATAAAAAATGAAGGTGCATTGGTCGTACCTTATAAAATAAGGGAAATAAACTGATATTAAATAAAAAGACAGATTTACACCTCATATGAGAGGGCATGTGATGGGTGTAACATTTGGTAACATTATGGTGTTAAATATAAAGATTATTAGTGTTGTTAAATTGAAAAGTTAAGGATCACTAGCATTGTTCTAAAAAACTCGTCATAAAACCGTTATGGTGTGCCATGACACAAGACTTGTGTCTGACGTCACATTAAGCTCGTGGCACATCATGACCTAATGCACAGTTTTCATAATACGATATATGAAACAAATTCAAATTTTGAACAAACAACACTACAAGAGGGACCATCATTGTAATCGCTCAAGGAATTAAGATTTTTATTTGGGTTGGTTGCGTGTAAAACCAATCTAGGTTTTGTGGTTATCATTTCCTCTCCACAACTAAATTACAAAATTTTGTCATTAGCTTCCTTCGTACATACAATTCTTCTCAGAAAGTGATGGATTCAACAAAAACCGGACATCTTTAAGACGATCAAAAGTCCGTAAAGTCATGGTTGGAAAAGAAAATCAATTGCGTCGATTTGAAAATAAGATATATTTCTTTAGAATAGATCGATCTAAGGGTTCTACTGATAAGTTTTCATCAAAGAGTTACGATCCTTATTTACTTTAACGGGTAAAATTCTTGGTTATCGGCATGAATTGTTGGTAAACATCTTTTACCCGATAATGACTTATCGAATAAGAGTCATTTCTCTCACTTACCGTATAAGATTTTGTCTGTTGTGAATGTTTTCTGTTAAAAGTATCATATCATACCTTTTACTTTTCACCAATTTTTGTTTATTGAAAACATCAAATGTAACATCCCAGGCAACCGTACCAGATATTGTCCGCTATGTCCACACATCTGGAGTCATGGTTTTAAAACGCGTCTGATAGGAGAGGTATCAAGTTCCTATTATAAGGCAACATTTGTTCCTTTCCCCAACCAGTGGGATCTTACATCAAATGTGTTTGTTTCATTTCATTACTCCATATGAAAAGCTTTAATATTATTGCTAAAGTTTCTTCCTGCCAAAAAATACACACACATTTGCTACATAACGGTAACGAATTGGATCTACAATATACATGAAAATGAAAATAAAAACTTTAAGAGGCATAATCCATAACAGTTAAGCATTCACGAGCAGCTTTGGCGGTGGCCTCCTCCAACGCCTTCATCGGAGAATCCTCTCCCATATTCTCCGAGAAGCACGCCTGACAACTACCGATATCCGTCTCCACCGCGCTAAAATCGTCCGCTAGTAACGTCACGTCCCGAACACCAAGATCCGTTATCGCCGTGTTCAGTTTATTCAAACTAGCTCCATACTTCTCCACGCATTTGCTTAAACATTTCCCTGTTTCCGAAGAAGCAATATTCGGATCATCTAGAAGCTTCTTGGCCTCGTCCATCGCTAATTGCGAATCCGTTTGGCTTTGTTTGATGCGAGACTCAATGGCCAAAGCAACGTCATGATCAAAGAATCCTGAAGGCGATGGAGTCACCGCGATTGAATTTGGGTACAAAATTGGTGGGTCTATGGGTTCATCTAATGGCGAACCAGGGGCGAAAGATGGTGCAGTTGGTGGGTCTATGGGCTCATCTAATGGCGAACCAGGGGCGAAAGATGGTGCAATTGGTGGGTCTATGGGCTCATCTAATGGCGAACCAGGGGCAAAAGATGGTGCAGTTGGTGGGTCTATGGGTTTATCTAATGGCGAACCAGGGGCCAAAGATGGTGCAGTTGGTGGGTCTATGGGTTCATGTAATGGTGAACCAGGGGCCAATGATGGTTGGGATGCCTCTTTAGCTAGGTCTAAAACGCGCAAACCTTGATCTTTTGGTGATGGAGTGAATCTAGAATTTGGTTGGGATATAGACGGCAGGATATTCAAACCTTCAACAGATAGATATAAGATGAGAGAAGAGATGGCGAGTATGACGAAAATACGAGCTCTCAGCTCCATATAAATTTGTTCTTTCTTTATCATCTCTTCTCTCCTCTCAAACCGGGGGAGGGGGTAATTCGCAGATACAAAGAAACCAGCGAATAGAAATTTGTAACTACTTACAACAAAATGTATGGTTCATCACTCAACCAGGATCCCCCCCTTCCATTGTTTCTAGCTAATCTTTGAGGTTTACATAATTTCCCTTTTTGCCCTCTATTTTTAGTAAAGGGGAAAAAATAGAGGGCAAAAGGGGAAATTATGTAAACCTCAAAGATTAGCTAGAAACAAAGGAACTGATGAACCATACATATAAATAAACCACATTTGATAACATCAAAATCATTAGAATGTACCAATTGTATAAGCCAAAACATATAAAAGAATTACTGGAATTTTAATTGCAAACGTAAAATAACCTGAAACCTAGTCGGAACAAACTTTTTGAAGCATGTCTTGAAGCTCGGGGGTAATCAGGATGCCATCTTTTTCAATCCTTTGACGAATCTCGGGGTTGTTTATACCAGCAGCCATGTAAGTCTGCAACAAGAGACTGTACACTTTATCATCAACACAATTTAGTTTCTTTAAAATCACGAATAGCTTCTCGACGCTCTCTATATCTTTTTCTTTCTCGAAATGTTTCATAAACACATCAATATTGTCACTATGCAGCTGCCAGTTACTGGTTTCGACTTGTGCTGCAGCCGTTTCTAGACATTTCAAAGCCATATCCATTTGTTGATTCCCGAGGTAATGTTTCATGAACAATGCCAAAGTTTGAACAAATGGTCCTTTCGATCTCTTTACAGATCCCTGAAAGATTGACTCAGCTTCTTCAATCATATCATGCTTTAGATACGCACTTATAACGACATTAGCCACTCTTGTATCGTAATAGGAGCAATTTGATTCCCATTCTTCAAAACAAGTTTTCAACCCATCAAGATCCTCAAGTTTAGCAAGAGCTTGAAGTATAACCCGATAACTCACGTTATTAGTTGTTTCGAATGAAGATTTCAGAACATCCCATATGCGATGAACTTCATCTTTATTATCAAGTGATGCATAAAAGGTTAAAAGAAAATGGTAAGCCTCCCGTGAAGGGCGTCCCATCTCGTTTTCAAGCATTTTAAGAGCTGATTTGGCTTTCTCATGAAGACCCGCCTTGATATAAGCAGCGGCAACATTACTGTAAGTCGTCCAGTTACAGGTCGCTTTTGCGTCCCTTGTTATTTCCTCAAAAACCCTCTCTACACCTTCTATATCTCCTAAAATTGAAAAGCTCTGCATCCAGATATTATAAGTAAAACTGCTTAAATGGATTTTCCTTCTTTTCATTTCTTCCACCAAAGGTGGAACTTTCTCGGGCTGATCTAGTCCTATATATAGGGTCATTATATTGTTAAAAGACAAAGACGTGGCGAAATTCTTGGCTTCAATTTCCTGAAAAAGAGCCAATGCTTTATCTGCCATCTTTAACTTGCAGTAACAGTTGAGGAGCGCTCCATAAGTATTTCTGGTCTGCAATGGTGGAGAGAGGCCATTGAAGAAACCTTCAGCTGCAGCCACCCCATGGACCTTTGATATTAGATCCAAACGCACGGCAAGGTCAGGGTTTGAAAAGTTGATATCTCTCTTGTGCATCCATTCCATTACCTGTTAGTAACGTTATCAGTATTACAAAAAACTTGTGTTCAGAAGAAAATGCACTAGTGATTCTGTATTTATCAGTTTATTCATCTTGAATATGATCATTAACAGTTTGTTTGCTAAGAATATGCATAATGAATAGTATATAACTGCTAAGAAACTCTAAGATTTCCAAACCAAAATGGACTTCACCCAGCCAATTACTGTCCATTTTTCAAACTGACATTTTAATTTAAACACCAAAATGAGAAGAAGAGAGACCAAACTACATATTTTTCTACTCATTCAGGCAGTGATTATGGAAGTCAGATGAGATTTATCATATACATGTATATATAGGGTTGGGTTCCGGTGAGAACTTAGAAGTGCCAAAATTGGTGAGAAGCGTGTGAAGTCATTATGGAAGTCAGATGAGATTTATCATACACATATATAGGGTTGGGTTCCGGTGACTCGGTGAGAAGTGTCAAATTTGGTAAGAAGCGTGAGAAGTGGTTATGAACCGTTGGATGAGAAATGGACAAGATAAGATGCACCGGATCAATTCCCTTTTAAGCCGCAATTCATGGGAGGGTATTTGATTAAAAGTGGTCAATGGTTTAAAAGTAGTTCTCACCATAAATGACATTTCTCACATGATCTCATGCCTACATGTGTAAATATATAAATATATATATATATTACCCCTAAAACAATGAAGGAGATACTAACGAGTGGCAAGAACCCAATTTTGATGCAATTCTTCGTTAATACAACCAGTAATTTAGAAAATTTCAACCAGTAACTTGGAAAATTTCAATCAATTTCAAGAACCTTTGATCCATGATTTGGAATAACCTGCAATTTCAATCAATTTCAAGAACCTTTGATCCATGATTTGGAGTAACCTATTCCAGTAAGAAATTCATACAGAATGTAGTAATAGAGTATGAGCACCTAATTTAGATTTTTGAAACAATTACATTATAGATGTTATAAACCTTATAATGATATAATCAACACAAAAGAAAAACAACTCCATTGATTGTTTATCTTCAGATCAAGCAACTACAACACATACCTCAAGAGCGTGGTGATACTTGCCGTACCTGCGCAGTTCCCTTACACATCTCTCTAACTCGATCTTTCTGATGATTTTACCTTCTCTGATATATTGATTTAATGCTTGTGCTGCTGTTCCTCCGGTGGCTCCCAACGCCGATAGTCTTCTGTATAACCGCGTTTCATTTGCTGATTCTTTTGGTGGCGGCGACACAACTTCAGCAGCAGTATTCGCTTCTTCCGCCACCGTACAAAACATTCTTAGCAGCGTCGGTGTTTCGCCGAACAATACTCTGCTCCGGCAGCGGATAATCATCAAACAATCTGTTGCTTCCGCCGGTGTGTTTGATCGTTTCGATAGAACCTCGAGGTTTTGCAGAGAAGGGTTTAAATTGAGATTTTGGTTGTTTTGGGGTTTTCGATTTTTCAAGAAAAATAAATTCAAAAAGTACATGAAAATTGGGGAATTCTACAAATTCGAAGTCAAAGTAATGGAGTATTATAACGGAAATATAATTTTTATTTATATTAAAAAAAACTTTGAAATAAACAGATGTTATTATTAAATAATAATATAATTAAGATTGTAATTTACATACAAATTCATTTACAGATCTATATGCTCCTCTTGGAACTTCCGGTTCTTACTTCTTAACATAGACACTAAGGGCCTATCCGTTTGTCGCTTAATGGTCTCTATGGGCGATATGACTGATTCGCACAACCATATATACCTGTTCGGTACCGGCTTAATCACTCAGATGGTGGTTGTGCGAATCAGCTAGATTATGTATGTCCTTTGGATTCAGCTATGGATTTTCCCATTCTACCCCTCCCATCTACCCACCATTAAAAGAAAAATCCCTCAAGTTTTCCACCGATGTGTTGTTCTTCGGTCAATCATCTGCTACTTCCGTCGATCTACCACTGCTTCCTTCGATCTGCTGCTTCTTCCGTTGATATGGCGCTTCTTCCTCCACTGCTGCTGGTTCCGTCAATTTGCAGTTGTTTCGTCGATCTGCTGCTATCGTGAGCTACTGATACACGGAGAATTCGAAGAATTCGAGAGATAAATAAGGGTTTTATAAACAATAGTAAACGAACTCGAAAAGGTAAACGAGCCCAAAAGGAACTTGAAATTGGGATGGATCTGAAACAGACCCCGGCGCTCCTAGATTATAAATAGGGTATTAGGGTTCTTAGTTAATCAGATTATTGATTAATAAAGTTCTTATTTTTAGAGTGGATTCTCTAGTTTTTCGTGTTTTACAATTCGTAATCACGTTTATCAAAAGGGTTTAGACGCTTGTCGATCCTTCCGCAAACCCCCGCTGCGTCAAGTGGTATCAGAGCAGGATTCGCCTGTCTTTTCACCATCATGGCAGATCAACAACTCGCTACCAATGCAGTTTTGGTTGAGTCGGATGTGGCCTTATCCACAACACTCACGAACCTGACAGCAGTTGTTAATAGGCTTCAACCCAACATCGTCAACGACAACCGTCGGAGAAGAGACAGGTTTGAAGGACCGGCTAAGGCGCCATTTAATGGCAACCTTAACCGGGTCGATCCATCGAGTTCCGAATCCGAGGAGGAGGGGGAAGATTCCCAAGAAAAGATCCACGTCGTACTTCAACGAATACTCCTTTCGTCAAAGGAAGAAAGCCAACACGAAGATCTTTTTCGATCGCATTGTTCGGTACACAAAAAGGTATGTAACTTAGTTATCGACGATGGAAGTTGTGTGAACCTCGTGTCCCAAAAGTTAATCGATTACTTTAACCTACCTACTCAACCACATGAAGCCCCGTATTCTCTTGGGTGGGTCAAGAATGGCTTTCAAGTTAGGGTCACGCAAACTTGTCGGGTGCCCATATCGATCGGGAAACACTATCGAGAACAGGTCCTATGTGATGTCCTTGACATGGACGCTTGCCACATTCTGTTGGGTCAACCGTTGCAATGCGATAATCATGCAACCTACAAGAGCCAAGCCGACATCGTACTATTTCGTTGGGGCGACCAAAAGATTGTCATGAGATCAATTAATAGCTTTGATGAAAGCCCCAACAAGAAGAGCCACCACAATAGCCGTATTATGGGCTCGATTTCACCCCTAATCAATCAACCGCCCATTCCGGAAAACCCACCGGAAAAAAAGGAAGTCTTGTCGGACAAGGGTGAAGATAAAGTCGCTCCTTTCGAAACAAAAGCACACCATACCGATGCGGAAGAGCCGACGACAGATTTTGGGTCCCCGGTCAAAGAAACCGAAAAGAAGCTAATGGGAGACATTCTCGAGCCAATGAAACCGTTGTCACAAGATGTCAAGAACGATGCTCTCATTATTCAAACACCGAAGACTTCGGTTCAAACCGAAACAATTCCCGGTAAAGTTACTCACGTTTCTTACCCTTCCAAGTTTAACAAATTATTACTCGTATGGAAGGAATTGCGACGACCGCCGTTGGAATTTGAAGGTTGGTCGAAAGTTTTAAATTTTGAAGACCGAGTTGTGCAGCCCAGAGTTTTGAAGAATAGCAGGTTCTACGAGGCGGGTAAAGTTGGTTTTCAAGTGAACTCGAGGACGAGTTCTTTTCAAGTGAGGGTGACTGATACAGGGAGAAATCGAAGGGTTTTCATAAACAATTGGAAAAGAAAGAAACAAGATCGCAAAGGAAAACGAGCTCGAAAGAGACTCGAAATTTGGCGTCAGAAAATGAGCAAGCATAAAGCATTGAATATGAGAAGGGGACGATACGGATCGAGAATCAAATCGAGAGGCAAGTCGAAAAACGGAAGAAAGACGGCGCGCATGCCGGCGCTAGTGAGGCCGCGCCACGGGGCGTGCTGGGCTCTGTTTGGCAAAACGGCGCGAATGCTAGCGCGGGCGAAGCCGCGCCATGGGACGCGCCAGGGACTGTTTGAGTTTCCTTGTTCACGTCAATTTCCATATTTGGCTGAAGTTATTTAAGTTATTTTATTATTTAAGTTATTTAAATTATTTTATTATTATTAGGTCATCTTCTAGTTGAATAAGGTTAGGATTATTGAGTTCTAGTTGAATAAGATTAGGATTATTAAGTGCTTATCGATTTCTTTTCCTAGATTATAAATAGGGTATTAGGGTTCTTAGTTAATCAGATTATTGATTAATAAAGTTGTTATTTTTAGAGTGGATTCTCTAGTTTTTCGTGTTTTACAATTCGTAATCACGTTTATCAAAAGGGTTTAGACGCTTGTCGATCCTTCCGCAAACCCCCGCTGCGTCAAGACTGATACAAGGAGAATTCGAGAGATAAATAAGGGTTTTATAAACAATAGTAAACGAACTCGAAAAGGTAAACGAGCCCAAAAGAGACTCGGAATTTGGCGTCGAAAAAGGATCAGACATAAAGCACCAAATATAGAGGAAGTAGCGATAAAGAGCGAGAGTCAGATCGAGCGACAAGAAAGCCGAAACGAAAGAAAGCCGGCGGCGCCACCTGACCCGCGCCACAGCCCACGCTGGGAACTGTTTGGCAGACGGCGCCCACGCCGACGCTAGACAGCCTGCGCCACAAGGAGCATCGGAGTCTGTTTCAGATCCATCCCAATTTCAAGTTCCTTACGTGACCAATCTTTCAATTCCATATTCCTTTAATTTCCATTATTTAATTATAGTTATTATCTTTTAGTATTCAATGTTAGATTAGGATTAAAGTATTAATTTTCTTATTTATCTTTATTAGTTTAATACTTATCTTTTTAGTAATTTAGATTATAAATAGGGTATTAGGGTTCATTGTTAATCAGCTAATTATTCAATAAAGTTTGTTTCTTTTAGAGTCGATTCTCTAGTTTTTCGAGTATTATGTTTCATAATCTTGTCTATCCAAAGGGTTTAGACGCTTGTCGATCCTTCCGCAAACCTACGCTGCGTCAAGTGGTATCAGAGCAGGATTCGCCTGTCTTTTCACCATCAATGGCAGATCAACAACTCGCTACCAAAGCAGATTTGGCTGAGTCGGATGTGGCCTTACCCACAACGCTCGCGAACTTGACGGTAGTTGTTAATAGACTTCAACCCAACATCGTCAACGACAACCTTCGGAGAAGAGACAGGTTTGAAGGACCGGTTAGAGTTCCGCACGATAGCAACCATAACCGGGTTAATTTATCGAATTCCGAATCCGAGGAGGAGGAGGAAGAAGATCCGCAAGTGAAAATCGATATCGAACTCCAACGAATATTGCTTTCATCAAAGGAAGAATCTCAGCACGAAGATCTTTTTCGATCTCATTGCTCGGTGCAGAAAAAGGTATGTAACTTAGTTATCGACAACGGAAGTTGTGTGAACCTCGTGTCCGAGAAATTGGTCGACTACTTTAATCTACCCACTCAACCCCATGAAGCTCCATATTCTCTTGGGTGGATCAAGTATGGTTTTCAAGTTAAAGTCACACAAACTTGTCGGGTACCCATCTCCATTGGCAAACATTATCGAGAAGAGGTACAATGTGATGTCCTTGATATGGACGCTTGCCACATTCTTTTGGGCCGACCGTGGCAATTCAATACCAACGCCACTTACAAGCGTCGACACGACATTGTACTATTTCGTTGGGGCGAACTCAAAATTGCCATGAGACCAGTTGACAGCTTCGATGAAAGCACAAACAAGAAGGGCAACGATAATGATCGTATTATGAGTTCAATTTCTTCCCTATCCAATCAACCGCCCATCCCGGAAAACCCACCGGAAAAAGAGGAAGTCTTGCCGGACAAGGGTGAAGATAAAGTCGCTCCTTTCGAAACAAAATCACACCATGAAACCTGTACCGATCCGAAAGAGCCGACGACAGATTTCGGATCCCCGGCCAAAGAAACCGAAAGCAAGACACCGGGTCGATCCATCGAGTTCCGAATCCGAGGAGGAGGGGGAAGATTCCCAAGAAAAGATCCACGTCGTACTGCAACGAATACTCCTTTCGTCAAAGGAAGAAAGCCAACACGAAGATCTTTTCCGATCGCATTGTTCGGTACACAAAAAGGTATGTAACTTAGTTATCGACGATGGAAGTTGTGTGAACCTCGTGTCCCAAAAGTTAGTCGATTACTTTAACCTACCTACTCAACCACATGAAGCCCCGTATTCTCTTGGGTGGGTCAAGAATGGCTTTCAAGTTAGGGTCATGCAAACTTGTCGGGTGCCCATATCGATCGGGAAACACTATCGAGAACATGTCCTATGTGATGTCCTTGACATGGACGTTTGCCACATTCTGTTGGGTCAACCGTGGCAATGCGATAATCATGCAACCTACAAGAGCCAAGCCGACATCGTACTATTTCGTTGGGGCGACCAAAAGATTGCCATGAGATCAATTAATAGTTTTGATGAAAGCCCCAACAAGAAGAGCCACCACAATAGCCGTATTATGGGCTTGATTTCACCCCTAATCAATCAATCGCCCATTCCGGAAAACCCACCGGAAAAAGAGGAAGTCTTGTCGGACAAGGGTGAAGATAAAGTCGCTCCTTTCGAAACAAAAGCACACCATACCGATCCGGAAGAGCCGACGACAGATTTTGGGTCCCCGGTCAAAGAAACCGAAAAGAAGCTAATGGGAGACATTCTCGAGCCAATGAAACCGTTGTCACAAGATGTCAAGAACGATGTTCTCATTATTCAAACACCGAAGACTTCGGTTCAAACCGAAACAATTCCCGGTAAAGTTACTCACGTTTCTTACCCTTCCAAGTTTAACAAATTATTACTCGTATGGAAGGAATTGCGACAACCGCCGTTGGAATTTGAAGGTTGGTCGAAAGTTTTAAATTTTGAAGACCGAGTTGTGCAGCCTAGAGTTTTGAAGAATAGCAGGTTCTACGAGGCGGGTAAAGTTGGTTTTCAAGTGAACTCGAGGACGAGTTCTTTTCAAGTGAGGGTGACTGATACAGGGAGAAATCGAAGGGTTTTCATAAACAATTGGAAAAGAAAGAAACAAGATCGCAAAGGAAAACGAGCTCGAAAGAGACTCGAAATTTGGCGTCAGAAAATGAGCAAGCATAAAGCATTGAATATGAGAAGGGGACGATACGGATCGAGAATCAAATCGAGAGGCAAGTCGAAAAACGGAAGAAAGACGGCGCGCATGCCGGCGCTAGTGAGGCCGCGCCACGGGGCGTGCTGGGCTCTGTTTGGCAAAACGGCGCGAATGCTAGCGCGGGCGAAGCCGCGCCATGGGACGCGCCAGGGACTGTTTGAGTTTCCTTGTTCACGTCAATTTCCATATTTGGCTGAAGTTATTTAAGTTATTTTATTATTTAAGTTATTTAAATTATTTTATTATTATTAGGTCATCTTCTAGTTGAATAAGGTTAGGATTATTGAGTTCTAGTTGAATAAGATTAGGATTATTAAGTGCTTATCGATTTCTTTTCCTAGATTATAAATAGGGTATTAGGGTTCTTAGTTAATCAGATTATTGATTAATAAAGTTGTTATTTTTAGAGTGGATTCTCTAGTTTTTCGTGTTTTACAATTCGTAATCACGTTTATCAAAAGGGTTTAGACGCTTGTCGATCCTTCCGCAAACCCCCGCTGCGTCAAGACTGATACAAGGAGAATTCGAGAGATAAATAAGGGTTTTATAAACAATAGTAAACGAACTCGAAAAGGTAAACGAGCCCAAAAGAGACTCGGAATTTGGCGTCGAAAAAGGATCAGACATAAAGCACCAAATATAGAGGAAGTAGCGATAAAGAGCGAGAGTCAGATCGAGCGACAAGAAAGCCGAAACGAAAGAAAGCCGGCGGCGCCACCTGACCCGCGCCACAGCCCACGCTGGGAACTGTTTGGCAGACGGCGCCCACGCCGACGCTAGACAGCCTGCGCCACAAGGAGCGTCGGAGTCTGTTTCAGATCCATCCCAATTTCAAGTTCCTCACGTGACCAATCTTTCAATTCCATATTCCTTTAATTTCCATTATTTAATTATAGTTATTATCTTTTAGTATTCAATGTTAGATTAGGATTAAAGTATTAATTTTCTTATTTATCTTTATTAGTTTAATACTTATCTTTTTAGTAATTTAGATTATAAATAGGGTATTAGGGTTCATTGTTAATCAGCTAATTATTCAATAAAGTTTGTTTCTTTTAGAGTCGATTCTCTAGTTTTTCGAGTATTATGTTTCATAATCTTGTCTATCCAAAGGGTTTAGACGCTTGTCGATCCTTCCGCAAACCTACGCTGCGTCAAGTGGTATCAGAGCAGGATTCGCCTGTCTTTTCACCATCAATGGCAGATCAACAACTCGCTACCAAAGCAGATTTGGCTGAGTCGGATGTGGCCTTACCCACAACGCTCGCGAACCTGACGGTAGTTGTTAATAGACTTCAACCCAACATCGTCAACGACAACCGTCGGAGAAGAGACAGGTTTGAAGGACCGGTTAGAGTTCCGCACGATAGCAACCATAACCGGGTTAATTTATCGAATTCCGAATCCGAGGAGGAGGAGGAAGAAGATCCACAAGTGAAAATCGATATCGTACTCCAACGAATATTGCTTTCATCAAAGGAAGAATCTCAGCACGAAGATCTTTTTCGATCTCATTGCTCGGTGCAGAAAAAGGTATGTAACTTAGTTATCGACAACGGAAGTTGTGTGAACCTCGTGTCCGAGAAATTGGTCGACTACTTTAATCTACCCACTCAACCCCATGAAGCTCCATATTCTCTTGGGTGGATCAAGTATGGTTTTCAAGTTAAAGTCACACAAACTTGTCGGGTACCCATCTCCATTGGCAAACACTATCGAGAAGAGGTACAATGTGATGTCCTTGATATGGACGCTTGCCACATTCTTTTGGGCCGCCGTGGCAATTCAATACCAACGCCACTTACAAGCGTCGACACGACATTGTACTATTTCGTTGGGGCGAACTCAAAATTGCCATGAGACCAGTTGACAGCTTCGATGAAAGCACAAACAAGAAGGGCAACGATAATGATCGTATTATGAGTTCAATTTCTTCCCTATCCAATCAACCGCCCATCCCGGAAAACCCACCGGAAAAAGAGGAAGTCTTGCCGGACAAGGGTGAAGATAAAGTCGCTCCTTTCGAAACAAAATCACACCGTGAAACCTGTACCGATCCGAAAGAGCCGACGACAGATTTCGGATCCCCGGCCAAAGAAACCGAAAGCGAGACACCGGGTCGATCCATCGAGTTCCGAATCCGAGGAGGAGGGGAAGATTCCCAAGAAAAGATCCACGTCGTACTTCAACGAATACTCCTTTCGTCAAAGGAAGAAAGCCAACATGAAGATCTTTTCCGATCGCATTGTTCGGTTCACAAAAAGGTATGTAACTTAGTTATCGACGATGGAAGTTGTGTGAACCTCGTGTCCCAAAAGTTAGTCGATTACTTTAACCTACCTACTCAACCACATGAAGCCCCGTATTCTCTTGGGTGGGTCAAGAATGGCTTTCAAGTTAGGGTCACGCAAACTTGTCGGGTGCCCATATCGATCGGGAAACACTATCGAGAACAGGTCCTATGTGATGTCCTTGACATGGACGCTTGCCACATTCCGTTGGGTCAACCGTGGCAATGCGATAATCATGCAACCTACAAGAGCCAAGCCGACATCGTACTATTTCATTGGGGCGACCAAAAGATTGCCATGAGATCAATTAATAGCTTTGATGAAAGCCCCAACAAGAAGAGCCACCACAATAGCCGTATTATGGGCTTGATTTCACCCCTAATCAATCAACCGCCCATTCCGGAAAACCCACCGGAAAAAGAGGAAGTCTTGTCGGACAAGGGTGAAGATAAAGTCGCTCCTTTCGAAACAAAAGCATACCATACCGATCCGGAAGAGCCGACGACAGATTTTGGGTCCCCGGTCAAAGAAACCGAAAAGAAGCTAATGGGAGACATTCTCGAGCCAATGAAACCGTTGTTACAAGATGTCAAGAACGATGCTCTCATTATTCAAACACCGAAGACTTCGGTTCAAACCGAAACAATTCCCGGTAAAGTTACTCACGTTTCTTACCCTTCCAAGTTTAACAAATTATTACTCGTATGGAAGGAATTGCGACGACCGCCGTTGGAATTTGAAGGTTGGTCGAAAGTTTTAAATTTTGAAGACCGAGTTGTGCAGCCCAGAGTTTTGAAGAATAGCAGGTTCTACGAGGCGGGTAAAGTTGGTTTTCAAGTGAACTCGAGGACGAGTTCTTTTCAAGTGAGGGTGACTGATACAGGGAGAAATCGAAGGGTTTTCATAAACAATTGGAAAAGAAAGAAACAAGATCGCAAAGGAAAACGAGCTCGAAAGAGACTCGAAATTTGGCTTCAGAAAATGAGCAAGCATAAAGCATTGAATATGAGAAGGGGACGATACAGATCGAGAATGAAATCGAGAGGCAAGTCGAAAAACGGAAGAAAGACGGCGCGCATGCCGGCGCTAGTGAGGCCGCGCCACGGGGCGTGCTGGGCTCTGTTTGGCAAAACGGCGCGAATGCTAGCGCGGGCGAAGCCGCGCCATGGGACGCGCCAGGGACTGTTTGAGTTTCCTTGTTCACGTCAATTTCCATATTTGGCTGAAGTTATTTAAGTTATTTTATTATTTAAGTTATTTAAATTATTTTATTATTATTAGGTCATCTTCTAGTTGAATAAGGTTAGGATTATTGAGTTCTAGTTGAATAAGATTAGGATTATTAAGTGCTTATCGATTTCTTTTCCTAGATTATAAATAGGGTATTAGGGTTCTTAGTTAAACAGATTATTGATTAATAAAGTTGTTATTTTTAGAGTGGATTCTCTAGTTTTTCGTGTTTTACAATTCGTAATCACGTTTATCAAAAGGGTTTAGACGCTTGTCGATCCTTCCGCAAACCCCCGCTGCGTCAAGACTGATACAGGGAGAATTCGAGAGATAAATAAGGGTTTTATAAACAATAGTAAAAGAACTCGAAAAGGTAAACGAGCCCAAAAGAGACTCGGAATTTGGCGTCGAAAAAGGATCAAACATAAAGCACCAAATATAGAGGAAGTAGCGATAAAGAGCGAGAGTCAGATCGAGCGACAAGAAAGCCGGCGACGCCACCTGACCCGCGCCACAGCCCACGCCGGGTACTGTTTGGCAGACGGCGCCCACGCCGGCGCTAGACAGCCTGCGCCACAAGGAGCGTCGGAGTCTGTTTCAGATCCATCCCAATTTCAAGTTCCTCACGTGACCAATCTTTCAATTCCATATTCCTTTAATTTCCATTATTTAATTATAGTTATTATGTTTTAGTATTCAATGTTAGATTAGGATTAAAGTATTAATTTTCTTATTTATCCTTATTAGTTTAATACTTATCTTTTTAGTAATTTAGATTATAAATAGGGTATTAGGGTTCATTGTTAATCAGCTAATTATTCAATAAAGTTTGTTTCTTTTAGAGTCGATTCTCTAGTTTTTCGAGTATTATGTTTCATAATCTTGTCTATCCAAAGGGTTTAGACGCTTGTCGATCCTTCCGCAAACCTACGTTGCGTCAAGTGGTATCAGAGCAGGATTCGCCTGTCTTTTCACCATCAATGGCAGATCAACAACTCGCTACCAAAGCAGATTTGGCTGAGTCGGATGTGGCCTTACCCACAACGCTCGCGAACCTGACGGTAGTTGTTAATAGACTTCAACCCAACATCGTCAACGACAACCGTCGGAGAAGAGACAGGTTTGAAGGACCGGTTAGAGTTCCGCACGATAGCAACCATAACCGGGTTAATTTATCGAATTCCGAAACCGAGGAGGAGGAGGAAGAAGATCCGCAAGTGAAAATCGATATCGAACTCCAACGAATATTGCTTTCATCAAAGGAAGAATCTCAGCACGAAGATCTTTTTCGATCTCATTGCTCGGTGCAGAAAAAGGTATGTAACTTAGTTATCGACAACGGAAGTTGTGTGAACCTCGTGTCCGAGAAATTGGTCGACTACTTTAATCTACCCACTCAACCCCATGAAGCTCCATATTCTCTTGGGTGGATCAAGTATGGTTTTCAAGTTAAAGTCACACAAACTTGTCGGGTACCCATCTCCATTGGCAAACACTATCGAGAAGAGGTACAATGTGATGTCCTTGATATGGACGCTTGCCACATTCTTTTGGGCCGACCGTGGCAATTCAATACCAACGCCACCTACAAGCGTCGACACGACATTGTACTATTTCGTTGGGGCGAACTCAAAATTGCCATGAGACCAGTTGACAGCTTCGATGAAAGCACCAACAAGAAGGGTAACGATAATGATCGTATTATGAGTTCAATTTCTTCCCTATCCAATCAACCGCCCATCCCGGAAAACCCACCGGAAAAAGAGGAAGTCTTGCCGGACAAGGGTGAAGATAAAGTCGCTCCTTTCGAAACAAAATCACACCATGAAACCTGTACCGATCCGAAAGAGCCGACGACAGATTTCGGATCCCCGGCCAAAGAAACCGAAAGCGAGACACCGGGTCGATCCATCGAGTTCCGAATCCGAGGAGGAGGGGGAAGATTCCCAAGAAAAGATCCACGTCGTACTTCAACGAATACTCCTTTCGTCAAAGGAAGAAAGCCAACACGAAGATCTTTTCCGATCGCATTGTTCGGTACACAAAAAGGTATGTAACTTAGTTATCGACGATGGAAGTTGTGTGAACCCCGTGTCCCAAAAGTTAGTCGATTACTTTAACCTACCTACTCAACCACATGAAGCCCCGTATTCTCTTGGGTGGGTCAAGAATGGCTTTCAAGTAAGGGTCACGCAAACTTGTCGGGTACCCATATCGATCGGGAAACACTATCGAGAACAGGTCCTATGTGATGTCCTTGACATGGACGCTTGCCACATTCTGTTGGGTCAACCGTGACAATGCGATAATCATGCAACCTACAAGAGCCAAGCCGACATCGTACTATTTCGTTGGGGCGACCAAAAGATTGCCATGAGATCAATTAATAGCTTTGATGAAAGCCCCAACAAGAAGAGCCACCACAATAGCCGTATTATGGGCTTGATTTCACCCCTAATCAATCAACCGCCCATTCCGGAAAACCCACCGGAAAAAGAGGAAGTCTTGTCGGACAAGGGTGAAGATAAAGTCGCTCCTTTCGAAACAAAAGCATACCATACCGATCCGGAAGAGCCGACGACAGATTTTGGGTCCCCGGTCAAAGAAACCGAAAAGAAGCTAATGGGAGACATTCTCGAGCCAATGAAACCGTTGTCACAAGATGTCAAGAACGATGCTCTCATTATTCAAACACCGAAGACTTCGGTTCAAACCGAAACAATTCCCGGTAAAGTTACTCACGTTTCTTACCCTTCCAAGTTTAACAAATTATTACTCGTATGGAAGGAATTGCGACGACCGTCGTTGGAATTTGAAGGTTGGTCGAAAGTTTTAAATTTTGAAGACCGAGTTGTGCAGCCCAGAGTTTTGAAGAATAGCAGGTTCTACGAGGCGGGTAAAGTTGGTTTTCAAGTGAACTCGAGGACGAGTTCTTTTCAAGTGAGGGTGACTGATACAGGGAGAAATCGAAGGGTTTTCATAAACAATTGGAAAAGAAAGAATCAAGATCGTAAAGGAAAACGAGCTCGAAAGAGACTCGAAATTTGGCGTCAGAAAATGAGCAAGCATAAAGCATTGAATATGAGAAGGGGACGATACGGATCGAGAATCAAATCGAGAGGCAAGTCGAAAAACGGAAGAAAGACGACGCGCATGCCGGCGCTAGTGAGGCCGCGCCACGGGGCGTGCTGGGCTCTGTTTGGCAAAACGGCGCGAATGCTAGCGCGGGCGAAGCCGCGCCATGGGACGCGCCAGGGACTGTTTGAGTTTCCTTGTTCACGTCAATTTCCATATTTGGCTGAAGTTATTTAAGTTATTTTATTATTTAAGTTATTTAAATTATTTTATTATTATTAGGTCATCTTCTAGTTGAATAAGGTTAGGATTATTGAGTTCTAGTTGAATAAGATTAGGATTATTAAGTGCTTATCGATTTCTTTTCCTAGATTATAAATAGGGTATTAGGGTTCTTAGTTAATCAGATTATTGATTAATAAAGTTGTTATTTTTAGAGTGGATTCTCTAGTTTTTCGTGTTTTACAATTCGTAATCACGTTTATCAAAAGGGTTTAGACGCTTGTCGATCCTTCCGCAAACCCCCGCTGCGTCAAGACTGATACAGGGAGAATTCGAGAGATAAATAAGGGTTTTATAAACAATAGTAAAAGAACTCGAAAAGGTAAACGAGCCCAAAAGAGACTCGGAATTTGGCGTCGAAAAAGGATCAAACATAAAGCACCAAATATAGAGGAAGTAGCGATAAAGAGCGAGAGTCAGATCGAGCGACAAGAAAGCCGGCGACGCCACCTGACCCGCGCCACAGCCCACGCCGGGAACTGTTTGGCAGACGGCGCCCACGCCGGCGCTAGACAGCCTGCGCCACAAGGAGCGTCGGAGTCTGTTTCAGATCCATCCCAATTTCAAGTTCCTCACGTGACCAATCTTTCAATTCCATATTCCTTTAATTTCCATTATTTAATTATAGTTATTATGTTTTAGTATTCAATGTTAGATTAGGATTAAAGTATTAATTTTCTTATTTATCTATATTAGTTTAATACTTATCTTTTTAGTAATTTAGATTATAAATAGGGTATTAGGGTTCATTGTTAATCAGCTAATTATTCAATAAAGTTTGTTTCTTTTAGAGTCGATTCTCTAGTTTTTCGAGTATTATGTTTCATAATCTTGTCTATCCAAAGGGTTTAGACGCTTGTCGATCCTTCCGCAAACCTACGCTGCGTCAAGTGGTATCAGAGCAGGATTCACCTGTCTTTTCACCATCAATGGCAGATCAACAACTCGCTACCAAAGCAGATTTGGCTGAGTCGGATGTGGCCTTACCCACAACGCTCGCGAACCTGACGGTAGTTGTTAATAGACTTCAACCCAACATCGTCAACGACAACCGTCGGAGAAGAGACAGGTTTGAAGGACCGGTTAGAGTTCCGCACGATAGCAACCATAACCGGGTTAATTTATCGAATTCCGAATCCGAGGAGGAGGAGGAAGAAGATCCGCAAGTGAAAATCGATATCGAACTCCAACGAATATTGCTTTCATCAAAGGAAGAATCTCAGCACGAAGATCTTTTTCGATCTCATTGCTCGGTGCAGAAAAAGGTATGTAACTTAGTTATCGACAACGGAAGTTGTGTGAACCTCGTGTCCGAGAAATTGGTCGACTACTTTAATCTACCCACTCAACCCCATGAAGCTCCATATTCTCTTGGGTGGATCAAGTATGGTTTTCAAGTTAAAGTCACACAAACTTGTCGGGTACCCATCTCCATTGGCAAACACTATCGAGAAGAGGTACAATGTGATGTCCTTGATATGGACGCTTGCCACATTCTTTTGGGCCGACCGTGGCAATTCAATACCAACGCCACTTACAAGCGTCGACACGACATTGTACTATTTCGTTGGGGCGAACTCAAAATTGCCATGAGACCAGTTGACAGCTTCGATGAAAGCACCAACAAGAAGGGTAACGATAATGATCGTATTATGAGTTCAATTTCTTCCCTATCCAATCAACCGCCCATCCCGGAAAACCCACCGGAAAAAGAGGAAGTCTTGCCGGACAAGGGTGAAGATAAAGTCGCTCCTTTCGAAACAAAATCACACCATGAAACCTGTACCGATCTGAAAGAGCCGACGACAGATTTCGGATCCCCGGCCAAAGAAACCGAAAGCGAGACACCGGGTCGATCCATCGAGTTCCGAATCCGAGGAGGAGGGGGAAGATTCCCAAGAAAAGATCCACGTCGTACTTCAACGAATACTCCTTTCGTCAAAGGAAGAAAGCCAACACGAAGATCTTTTCCGATCGCATTGTTCGGTACACAAAAAGGTATGTAACTTAGTTATCGACGATGGAAGTTGTGTGAACCTCGTGTCCCAAAAGTTAGTCGATTACTTTAACCTACCTACTCAACCACATGAAGCCCCGTATTCTCTTGGGTGGGGTCAAGAATGGCTTTCAAGTTAGGGTCACGCAAACTTGTCGGGTGCCCATATCGATCGGGAAACACTATCGAGAACAGGTCCTATGTGATGTCCTTGACATGGACGCTTGCCACATTCTGTTGGGTCAACCGTGGCAATGCGATAATCATGCAACCTACAAGAGCCAAGCCGACATCGTACTATTTCGTTGGGGCGACCAAAAGATTGCCATGAGATCAATTAATAGCTTTGATGAAAGCCCCAACAAGAAGAGCCACCACAATAGCCGTATTATGGGCTTGATTTCACCCTTAATCAATCAACCGCCCATTCCGGAAAACCCACCGGAAAAAGAGGAAGTCTTGTCGGACAAGGGTGAAGATAAAGTCGCTCCTTTCGAAACAAAAGCATACCATACCGATGCGGAAGAGCCGACGACGGATTTTGGGTCCCCGGTCAAAGAAACCGAAAAGAAGCTAATGGGAGACATTCTCGAGCCAATGAAACCGTTGTCACAAGATGTCAAGAACGATGCTCTCATTATTCAAACACCGAAGACTTCGGTTCAAACCGAAACAATTCCCGGTAAAGTTACTCACGTTTCTTACCCTTCCAAGTTTAACAAATTATTACTCGTATGGAAGGAATTGCGACGACCGCCGTTGGAATTTGAAGGTTGGTCGAAAGTTTTAAATTTTGAAGACCGAGTTGTGCAGCCCAGAGTTTTGAAGAATAGCAGGTTCTACGAGGCGGGTAAAGTTGGTTTTCAAGTGAACTCGAGGACGAGTTCTTTTCAAGTGAGGGTGACTGATACAGGGAGAAATCGAAGGGTTTTCATAAACAATTGGAAAAGAAAGAAACAAGATCGCAAAGGAAAACGAGCTCGAAAGAGACTCGAAATTTGGCGTCAGAAAATGAGCAAGCATAAAGCATTGAATATGAGAAGGGGACGATACGGATCGAGAATCAAATCGAGAGGCAAGTCGAAAAACGGAAGAAAGACGGCGCGCATGCCGGCGCTAGTGAGGCCGCACCACGGGGCGTGCTGGGCTCTGTTTGGCAAAACGGCGCGAATGCTAGCGCGGGCGAAGCCGCGCCATGGGACGCGCCAGGGACTGTTTGAGTTTCCTTGTTCACGTCAATTTCCATATTTGGCTGAAGTTATTTAAGTTATTTTATTATTTAAGTTATTTAAATTATTTTATTATTATTAGGTCATCTTCTAGTTGAATAAGGTTAGGATTATTGAGTTCTAGTTGAATAAGATTAGGATTATTAAGTGCTTATCGATTTCTTTTCCTAGATTATAAATAGGGTATTAGGGTTCTTAGTTAATCAGATTATTGATTAATAAAGTTGTTATTTTTAGAGTGGATTCTCTAGTTTTTCGTGTTTTACAATTCGTAATCACGTTTATCAAAAGGGTTTAGACGCTTGTCGATCCTTCCGTAAACCCCCGCTGCGTCAAGACTGATACAGGGAGAATTCGAGAGATAAATAAGGGTTTTATAAACAATAGTAAACGAACTCGAAAAGGTAAACGAGCCCAAAAGAGACTCGGAATTTGGCGTCGAAAAAGGATCAAACATAAAGCACCAAATATAGAGGAAGTAGCGATAAAGAGCGAGAGTCAGATCGAGCGACAAGAAAGCCGAAACGAAAGAAAGCCGGCGGCGCCACCTGACCCGCGCCACAACCCACGCCGGGAACTGTTTGGCAGACGGCGCCCACGCCGGCGCTAGACAGCCTGCGCCACAAGGAGCGTCGGAGTCTGTTTCAGATCCATCCCAATTTCAAGTTCCTCACGTGACCAATCTTTCAATTCCATATTCCTTTAATTTCCATTATTTAATTATAGTTATTATCTTTTAGTATTCAATGTTAGATTAGGATTAAAGTATTAATTTTCTTATTTATCTTTATTAGTTTAATACTTATCTTTTTAGTAATTTAGATTATAAATAGGGTATTAGGGTTCATTGTTAATCAGCTAATTATTCAATAAAGTTTGTTTATTTTAGAGTCGATTCTCTAGTTTTTCGAGTATTATGTTTCATAATCTTGTCTATCCAAAGGGTTTAGACGCTTTTCGATCCTTCCGCAAACCTACGCTGCGTCAAGTGGTATCAGAGCAGGATTCGCCTGTCTTTTCACCATCAATGGCAGATCAACAACTCGCTACCAAAGCAGATTTGGCTGAGTCAGATGTGGCCTTACCCACAACGCTCGCGAACCTGACAGTAGTTGTTAATAGACTTCAACCCAACATCGTCAAGGACAACCGTCGGAGAAGAGACAGGTTTGAAGGACCGGTTAGAGTTCCGCACGATAGCAACCATAACCGGGTTAATTTATCGAATTCCGAATTCGAGGAGGAGGAGGAAGAAGATCCGCAAGTGAAAATCGATATCGTACTCCAACGAATATTGCTTTCATCAAAGGAAGAATCTCAGCACGAAGATCTTTTTCGATCTCATTGCTCGGTGCAGAAAAAGGTATGTAACTTAGTTATCGACAACGGAAGTTGTGTGAACCTCGTGTCCGAGAAATTGGTCGACTACTTTAATCTACCCACTCAACCCCATGAAGATCCATATTCTCTTGGGTGGATCAAGTATGGTTTTCAAGTTAAAGTCACACAAACTTGTCGGGTACCCATCTCCATTGGCAAACACTATCGAGAAGAGGTACAATGTGATGTCCTTGATATGGACGCTTGCCACATTCTTTTGGGCCGACCGTGGCAATTCAATACCAACGCCACTTACAAGCGTCGACACGACATTGTACTATTTCGTTGGTGCGAACTCAAAATTGCCATGAGACCAGTTGACAGCTTCGATGAAAGCACCAACAAGAAGGGCAACGATAATGATCGTATTATGAGTTCAATTTCTTCCCTATCCAATCAACCGCCCATCCCGGAAAACCCACCGGAAAAAGAGGAAGTCTTTCCGGACAAGGGTGAAGATAAAGTCGCTCCTTTCGAAACAAAATCACACCATGAAACCTGTACCGATCCGAAAGAGCCGACGACAGATTTCGGATCCCTGGCCAAAGAAACCGAAAGCGAGATACCGAAAGACATCCTTGAGCCAACAAAACCGTTGTCACAAGAGATCAAGGTCGATGATCCCGAAGGTGATGCTTCCACTATTCAAGCACCCACGGCGCCGGTTCAAAGTGCAATCATTCCCGGTAACGTCACTCTAATCTCTCACCCTTACGAGTTTGACAAAATATCGCTCGTATGGAAACAATCGCGACAACCTCCGTTGGATTTTAAAGACCGGTCGAAAATTTTAAATTTTGAAGACCGAGTTGTGCATCCAAGCGGTTGGACGAAACGCATGTTCTACGAGCCGAGTAAAGCTGCTTTTCAAGTGAACTCGAGGACGAGTTCTTTTCAAGTGAGAGTGACTGATACAGGGAGAATTCGAAGAATTCGAGAGATAAATAAGGGTTTTATAAACAATAGTAAACGAACTCGAAAAGGTAAACGAGCCCAAAAGAGACTCGGAATTTGGCGTCGAAAAAGGATCAAACATAAAGCACCAAATATAGAGGAAGTAGCGATAAAGAGCGAGAGTCAGATCGAGCGACAAGAAAGCCGAAACGAAAGAAAGCCGACGGCGCTAGTGGCGGCGCCACCTGACCCGCGCCACAGCCCGCACCAGGAACTGTTTGCCAGACGGCGCCCACGCCGGCGCTAGACAGCCCGCGCCACAAGGAGCGCCGGTGTCTGTTTCAGATCCATCCCAATTTCAAGTTCCTCACGTGACCAATCTTTCAATTCCATATTCCTTTAATTTCCATTATTTAATTATAGTTATTATCTTTTAGTATTCAATGTTAGATTAGGATTAAAGTATTAATTTTATTATTTATCTTTATTAGTTTAATACTTATCTTTTTAGTAATTTAGATTATAAATAGGGTATTAGGGTTCATTGTTAATCAGCTAATTATTCAATAAAGTTTGTTTATTTTAGAGTGGATTATCTAGTTTTTCGAGTATTATGTTTCATAATCTCGTCTATCCAAAGGGTTTAGACGCTTGTCGATCATTTCGCAAACCTACGCTGCGTCAACTACAAACACTAACAAAAACGAGAGGAGATAAACACCTTCTAAGACACGCTAAAAAACACCAAACATGGAGGTCGGAATGGATGAGGCTGGAAGTGATGGAAGAACAAAGGACATAGGGTCTCTCTAGTTCAAAAACACGTCTCTCTGAATCTTGAATACTTAAATTTGGTGGGTAGTTAGTTTTTTAATTAATGCTTTAATTAATATGGCGGTGTATGATTTGCTTCCAATTAATGTTTTAATGGTTGATATAAAAGTCTTTTAATTTTTAATCTTGAATGAATTTGGATCTCGAATACAAGATTAATTTTTTTTATCTTTCAAAGTCATTCATTTAAGGTTTTAATTGAACATTAATTTTAATCAGACATAAATATAGATAGAGGGGTAAAATGGTCATTTTTATCATTCAGATTGTTTATTCAGCCTAACAACCGAACAACAACTTATCAGTTAACACCCAGACAACCATATCCACTCAGACATCTATATCCATTCAGGTCTTAATAGAAAACGAACCAAACAACACCTAACTTAGAGTAATTGCTCGAAAAGGCCACACTAAGGTGCCAACTCTGCTACCACTTGGGTTGTGGTGTACTGATAAAGCCCTTGGGGGATGTAGTGGAAGCTCATCTACCCAGAGTTTAAATCCAGGCACTGTCAAAGCTCTTGTGGCCATGGAGGTTCACCTGCGATGACTCTAGACCATTCGTGGTCGCCCGGGGATTAGTCGGTGCGCGTAAGCTGGCCCGGAAACCCACGGTTACAAAAAAAAATAGTTCCAACTGTGATGAAATTAACCAAAAAAGTTGATGTTAAATGCAATCCTATTGAATTTTGATTTTGGAAAATATGTTGATGCACTTCCAATATATTGTCCAAACCAGAACAATTTTATGATGAAAAAATCGATAACCTTCGAATTTTATTAGTGTTGTATTTGTATGATGTAGTGTGGTGCAATTCAATCTTAATTTTGAAGCTAAAAATTTGAACTTTCAATATCTTGTTCAATTCTTCATCTCTTTCAATTTTACTTTTATGATTTTGTATGTAGGAGTGAAAGAGTTATCGGTTAACTATCAGTTTTATGAAGTATAATATCATATTGACGTGCTTAAACATGTTTATCAGCTCATTTTATTAAATTCAAATGTAAAAACATGAGGTAAATGTTATGTCATG
Organism: Saussurea involucrata; assembly: GCA_033807775.1. Taxonomy (NCBI): domain Eukaryota; kingdom Viridiplantae; phylum Streptophyta; class Magnoliopsida; order Asterales; family Asteraceae; genus Saussurea; species Saussurea involucrata. Next base: position 232,852,568 of record CM066314.1, read on the forward strand.
TAGTAAAGATATTCGTGTCAACCCTCCACTTTAGTCATCTCATATTTTTTTTTAACGGAACAAATCTATCATTAAAACAAGAACGTTACAGAAACATGATAATACAACGCACAATGAAAGAAACGGAAATACACCATAAACTCAAGGACAAGATAAAAACGAAAGTGAATCGTAGTCAAGTAAGCCGCTTCGTAAGCTTGTCTTTCCACCGCAAGGACAAGGCCCCGACAGTTCCAACTGAAGGCAATCAAAGTATTGATTCCTTGACTTTCTTGCATAAGCATAGCCGGAAGGTAAGAGAAAAAGTGGGAATGTGCCACTTTGTTGTTTTTCTCCTTGATGAAAGTGGGTATGGTCCACTTTACTTGGTTGTGTTTTCCTAATTGGTGCTTATGCCTAGACCCAGAGAATAAAATAAAAATACAGATAACGTAACGACCCCGATCTTTCCGGCGTTTCCGATATTTCCACATTCTTTCTACCAATAATGATACCAAGTACTCTCCAGCGCCTTTGAAAAAATCACCGTAGGCTTCTGCGTGCAAATCTTGGATTTTGTTGGTGAAGGCCGGGAGAACTACCATGGTATCACAGAAATGGGACACAATGGACATTTGTCTCGGAGAAGATGGGGAAACCAAAAGGGATTTAGAGCCACAAAGGGATTTAGAGCCACAAAGGGATTTAGAAGTTGAGACTTCTATAAACCGGGTCACGGTGCTCGCCGACGGTGGTTTTAAACTTGAAACCTTAGAGAAACAAGGGGAGAGGGAGAGGCACAGCGGCAGTGGCAGTAACGTCGTCGCGACAAGCAGCGGCGGCAGCAGGCAGGCTGCAGCAGCGGCGTGGGGGCAACGATGGCCGACTGGCGTTGGCCGGCTGGACTCCGGAGGCAGCAGCAGCGGTATCCCTAGAAGGTAGGGCGGCAGCAGCAGCGGCGGCAGGACGACGACGGCGGCTGGGCTTCTCTCTCAAAACCCTAGAGAGCGTTTCTCTCTCAAAACCCTAGAGAGCGTTTTTTTTAACATCACATAACTTAATTCAACGAGTTATGTGATCCTTGTGGTTACCCTATATATACCAATAAATATTATATCTCACGATGTTTTGACATAAATCATTGATCGCTTGTTACATATCCTGACATACTCTATACCAATAAATATTATAATTGTGTTTATGATAAAATCATGTTAAAAACAATTTTTTGATGCATCCTGATCGGATATTTGTTCATGACCATTCTATTCCACGTAATAATTTTGTTAAAATTGATGTTAGATTAAAGATTCTACAATTGTTTTTTTTATATTTCTTTCGTCCAAACATCGGGTATAGTCTCTGGGATTACAACTTAAAAAATAGGAGAGCTATAAAAAATGGTCATAACCATATTTTTATCCAAAATCCGTTGAATCATCTTAATCTAACAACAAAATGAATTTTTCAATTTTCATTTTAAGATCTTTTTTAATAACGCATCTGGCGTGTAGCTCAGTTGGCAAAGATGTGAGATTACTTTGCCAGACGGTGTCCTTGGGGCAGGTTCCGTATGAGACCGGTTAGGGTTGCCGGTAATCAACTTTTTGCCTAAATAACTAGTTAAACTATAACAATTTAAGTTAAAAACTGAACAATCAGACATAAAAACAAACTTAAAACTCACTTCGCATGCTCATAATATTTATATACAGAGAGATTATTAATCTTGTACAATCAAACTCGATCATTTTTTGTTCAAAAAACTTAGACTTTGAAATAATAGTTTCCAATAAATTAAAATCAACCAACCCTCATTATTATCTAAACAACCTTCGAAATAGCTTATTCAACGACCACTCAATCAAATCTAACCCCTTTTCTTTATTAAAGGGAACACTTTTGCTCCAAATCTTTAGCCATGGTTGCCATCATTTTTAACATAGCCACAATTACTATGCATATAGATGCACACCTAAAAAAAAATCATAATACCAGGTATATTTATTAAGGAGTCTTTCATTAAAATACCCCAAGTTTGACATTGACTTACCAAAATACCCCAAAAAATAAAAAGTTTACCAAAATGTCATTTTTTCCCCGAAAGGAGCCCGCTATCGCGGGCAGGGACCAATTGTGAAATTTTTTGCAAAATATATTTACACTTTCAGTCCCTGGCCCGCGAACGAGGCCCACAATCGAGGCCCGCGATGGGGACTGAAAGTGTAAATAATCTTGCAAAAATTTTCACAATTGGTCCCTGGCCGCTATAGAGGGCTCCCTCCGCGGAAAAAAATGGCATTTTGGTAAACTTTTAATTTTTTGGGGTAATTTGGTAAGTCAATTTCAAACTTGGGGTATTTTAATTAATTTCTCTTTATTAAGACGATATCATATAGTTAAATTAAATGGGTTGGTGTATCTTATTTAGAGACGAATTTAAATAATAGGATGTATACAAATATCTTGTAGAATACGTCTGGTATCCAGACAAGACATGACATAATAGAATATAACAAAACAAAACAAAACAATAATTCAATATTTGATAAAACAAAAATAAATATAATAGAACAAATAAAATGACTAATTTACCTTGAATGAGTCGTTTATATATTTTATTCTATACAATTTATTAAATTATATATAAAGTTGTTTTATGAGGATGGGATGAAACATGAATATTTCATTATGTTACTGTTTGTTCCATATAAATATTTGGGAAAACATGAAATACTGATCACTATTATAACAAGATGGTAGTTTTTTAAGGGTGTGTTTGGTACACTGGAAATGACAGAACAAGAACAAGATGGAAAAAGTGGATCATGCATGTTCCACCCACATTCCATGGAATAAGCTGGAATAAGGTGTAACTGACTTATGTTTTACCAATATAACCTTAAAATAAAGTTTAATTCTCTTCTAAAATGTCAAATACGCGTTTTTATTTTATATTTTATTAATCATTTAAATTTAATTTATTGTATTTTATCTAATGTTGTATGTTATGTTCTGTCTAACAAACGTTGAACAACTGTTCTATCCTATCTTATCCTGTCCTGTTCTATCCAAGTTGTCTTCGTATCAAACGCATCCTAAATGAAAAAAAATGCTATAAAAGATTTATGTGACCTGTGGAGCGGGGATGAGGATCACATCGGAGCGTTATCCAAGTTTAAGTGCCGGTGTGAATGGTGATGTCACTTTACACTTGGACGGTGACGAGATTGACGGTGATGGGTTTTAACCGTTATATAGTGTCTCCTTTTCCGTTAATGGCGCACGTTAAACACCTCAACAAAATTCTTACCAAAATTTATGTATTTGTTTTCTAGTAGTAATTCCAAAGCTTCTCTCATACAGTATTGATGGCTGAGTGAACCCAACGACATCTCCGTCTTTCTTCCCAAAAAGATTCACAATTCTATTCTTGTACTGATCAAACATTTTATAGTATTTTTGTTCATCACATCATGTGTTTACTTCTCTTGCCAAAAATTGACTTGTCGGAGCTCCAAATCTGAAACTCCCAATTTTCAAGCTCCGATTCAGTTGCTATGGAGGCCAATTCAAGCTCATTCAATGGCTTATGAGCATTGTTTGTGCTCATAGCAAGTGATCTAGCTGCATCTTTGACGGAATCGTGTAGATCTGAACGCTTCATGTCCGTCGGTGCCGGTGATGTCTCAACTCATAAAGTCGATTGCTGTTTCTAACTACATAGGTGCGCTTTTGTTTATTGAAATTGTTTTAATTTCTTAATGCTTACTTCTTTTTTGTAATTCACTCACGGTTTTAGAAGTTAGGTTTTTATCTGTAATGTGGTGTTGTATCGGTTTAGCTGTTACCCGTTGATTCCAGTTGATTAAGTTAGGGTATTGGTCTCTAACTGTTGTTAGTTTCAATACTTGAAGTTTGTGGTTTAAAATCTTGTTTGATTTTACTACATTTATAATCAATTTGCAGCAATAGAACAGAAGCGAGTAATTTTGGGGGGATAATTTTGGCCTTCAATTCATACTGGTATACCTTCAATTAGGGTATCCACAAGTGTGACATTCAAATTAAGGACCTCTAGCTAGGTCATCCTTCCAACCAATTGAGCATTCATTTATGAGTTATGATTGAAATGGAAGTGTTGATCCTTTTGATCAACAATTAGGGTTTGAAATGGCTTTTTTTTTTTTTTTCTTTCTAATAGAAGTCTCTGTCTTTTACTCTTTTGTATTATTCTATTTCCAGTTTCTTTTTCTTCTTAACTAAATTTTAGGATAACCAAGATGTTCAAACCTTATTTCGCCTTCACAATTGCTAACCATTTTTGTAGCATAATTCACAACTAGTCTGCTTATCCTTCATAATCTTTTGATTCAAAGTGAATTTTCACCCTAATAATTTCCCTCACTGCTAAATCTAAATTACTTTAATTATTCATAATTTCAGGATCAGTAAAGAACATCACCGGTTGGTCTTTGCTGAAACAGTTACTTATTCTATTTATTATCATATGCACAACTGATGCCGATTTCACTGATAACCAAACGGAGGAACAAATTTTATCTCCACCTACTGCACCATTTGCTTCCCATGAAATTCCTGATCTACCCTTGCCAGTTAGCCTTCCATTGTTCCAGAAACAGCATAGGAGACGCCTTTCACCCCTTGGTGCACCGAAGCTTGTGCTAGCACCAGCTCAACCACCTAACTATGGACCGTTGATAACTTCTACCCACCCTCCTTCAAGCTTACATTTATCAAAACCTTCAAAGAGGAAGACTGAATCAGTACCTCCTGCTACTGGGCTTACACCTCCACGGTTAGCCGATATTGCTCCTACTCAATCTGGTCCCAGCTCATTGCCTACTGGTTTAGCCCAGCCGCCGTTGTCTCCTCACGCCTCGAGTAAGCCTTTTATTTATTTATTTATTTTATTTATTTATGTTACTTTTGTTAACATCTGTTTCTGCTTCTCTTTAGCAGATTGTTGTGGACCTGAAACAGTTCTGAAACGAAAAAGTGAGGGCTGCCACTGTGTATATCCAATAAAGCTCGATATTCTCCTTTTGAACGTCTCCTCTAACCCTAATTGGAATCTATTCCTTCAACAGTTTGCTACTCAACTTGGTCTTAGGGTCTCTCAGATTGAGCTAATCAACTTTTATTTGCTCAGTTTATCGAGGCTTAACATTTCAATGGACATAACTCCACACACAGGAATCAGTTTTCCTTCCAGGGAAGCTTCTAGAATAAACTCTTCACTTTCTATGCATAAGGTTCGTCTAGACCCCAAGCTCGTGGGTGGCTATGAGCTTCTCAACTTAACCTGGTTCAAGCCTCTTGCTCCCGCTCAGGGTAATTTTTTGTTTCACTTCTATGAAGGAAGTTATTATCAATTTTGAATTTTGAATTTTGAATTTTTGAAACTCGCTCAGGGTAATTTTTTGTTTCACTTCTATGAAGGAAGTTATTATCAATTTTGAATTTTGAATTTTGAATTTTTGAAACTCTTGTGGTTACAATATATATGTAGCACCTCGAATAGCTACATCACCCGCCAAAGCACCTCCTTCCATGCCTTCATCTCCAACATCAGCGAATACTTCTGGTCGTGGAAAACACCTCAGCTTGATTCTTGTTATCGGCATTGGTGTCGGTATCCTTTCTGTTGCTGTTATTTGCGTGCTTATAATTTGTTCATGTGCTTCCCGCCGACATAAGCCAGAACCATCGCCAAAAGAAACTGGTATATATGATTTTTGCTAATTATGTATTTTTCTTTTAAAACGGAAAATCAACTCTCACCTTCTCATCTTATTGCAAACAGCTAAGCCAAGGACGGTGGAAGCTCATCCAACTGGAGGATCATTTCCGCATCCTACTAGTACACGGTTTCTTGCATACGAAGAACTAAAAGAAGCGACAAATAACTTTGAACATTCTAGTATACTTGGTGAGGGTGGGTTTGGAAGAGTTTTCAAAGGCGTTTTACACGATGGCACAGAAGTAGCAATAAAGCGGCTTTCTAGTGGAGGCCAACAAGGTGATAAGGAATTTTTGGTAGAAGTTGAGATGCTTAGTAGGTTGCATCATCGTAACCTTGTGAAACTTGTTGGTTACTATAGCAACCGTGATAATTCAGAAAACCTTCTTTGTTACGAACTTGTTCCAAATGGAAGTTTAGAGGCTTGGCTCCATGGTAAGTTATTAATTACACACACCATTTTATAGTAAAATCTTCAAAGTAAAATTTCTCTGTTATAATACTTTGTGTTAACGTAAGTCTTATTCCTTTTACAGGCCCGCTAGGGGCTAACTGTCCTTTGGATTGGGACACGAGAATGAAGATTGCACTTGATGCTGCAAGAGGACTGGCATATCTGCATGAGGATTCACAGCCTTGCGTGATTCACCGAGACTTTAAGGCCTCTAATATCTTACTCGAGAACAGCTTTAACGCTAAAGTTGCAGACTTTGGTCTAGCTAAACAGGCCCCAGAAGGCAGAGCAGCTTATTTGTCTACTCGTGTGATGGGTACATTTGGGTTAGTACCTTCGTTTACTTCTTTTCAGAACTAATCAATTGTGCAACACTAATTAAGGGCCTGTTTGTTAGTACCTTAATGAGCTTAATGGGACTCGCAACTTATTGGTAGTGACTTAATGATATAGAAAGTGGCTTATTCAGTAAGTTTTTAGGGGGTGGAGTGGAGCTTTATGGTGACAGCCAAGTTTTTCCAAACTTGCCCCTCCAAATTAAAAAAACCCTCTCAAACAAAAACATTCCCAAGCTTAATGAGCTTAATGGTATAGGCAGATTATTCGCTCAGCCATACATGAGTGTTTCTTTACAGCTTAATCGTTAAGCCATTAAGCTAAAATGGCTTTATGGAATAAGCCAGGACCCCTCACTTGTCCCCATTAAGCCACCCCAAACAAAGTAATACCAAACATACCCAAAAACAATCCAACCCTTTCTTTTTGCCTCCATACCCTTTGGTCTCCCGTTCTTCATACCCATTGGTCTCCCATTCTTCATTGTCCAGACAAAATGTAAAAAAAAAAGTAAACAACCCGTAAGATGATATGAAGCTTTTTAATTATACAATAACTTTTTAACATGTAATTTGTCCACTAACTCATGTACAGATATGTGGCTCCTGAATATGCGATGACCGGGCATCTGTTGGTGAAGAGTGATGTCTACAGCTACGGGGTGGTCCTGCTCGAATTGTTGACCGGGAGGAAGCCTGTCGATATGAGCCAACCATCAGGACAGGAGAACCTTGTGTCTTGGGTGAGTCATATATCATTATTTTAAGCCCCCATTTGGGAATAATTGGTGGATACTGAATAATAAAAATGTTGGTTAATCTTAAACAGTCAAGACCAATCCTAAGAGATAAAGACCGTTTGGAAGAACTTGCGGATCCAAAACTTGGAGGAAAATACCCGATTGAAGATTTAGCTCGGGTTTGTACAATTGCCGCAGCTTGTGTATCTCCTGAGGCAAACCAACGGCCAACCATGGGGGAAGTTGTACAGTCGTTGAAAATGGTGCAGCGTGTAACAGAGTATCAAGACTCAACAGCAGCAGCCACAAATCCCCGACCCAGTCAGAAGCAATCATCAACTACATTTGAATCAGATGGGACATCTTCTATTTTCTCCTCGGGTCCTTATTCTGGTCTAAGTGCTTTCGATCATGATAATATATCGCGTACAGCTCTGTTTTCAGAAGATCTTCATGAAGGCAGATGATTGCTTTCTTCTTTGTCTTTTCGTGAAAAGATTTTTGCAACCGGAAGTTGGACAATTTGCAGCCAGCTTGAGGCGGTGGCGAATGGTGTTATTATCATGGTGAAGCGTTTATGGGGTTCGTGGCGGAGATTAAGCCTCGAGCTCTGTTACAGCAAAACGGAAAGAAGAAAGCGCCTGCAAAGTATTAGTATTCCGAGAATGCGTTGTACAGTAGCTACTGTTGTTTAAGGCGTTTCCCGTTTGATTTTTTTTTTGCTAAGAATTGTTTTTCGCCTTTCTGTATTTTAACAATCATATCAATTGTCAATGATCATGAGAAAAAACCAAAATCTCACTTCTTTTGTCACAAAGTAAGGGGTTGTTTGGTTAGTTTTCCATTAAGTCATGTATGAATAAAGTTGTCTGTGTGGATTAATTTTTAATCTGTTTGTATAGATTGGAAAGGTTTTTGTTTGGGAGGGTGTTTTCATAGATGGAAGGATCATGTTTTTAATTGGGAGAGACTGGTTTGGACAAAACTTAGCTTTCTGCATAAAGCTTCCTCCTAAAAGCTTAATAAGTAAGTCACTTTCTATATCATTAAGACATTATCAAACAATCATGTATAGCTGACTGAATAAGCTATGAGTCCCATGAAGCTCATTAAGCTGCTAACAAACAGGCCCTAAGTGTCCAAGTACCTGTTTCCAATTCTACCTTTATTTATGAGATGTAGAAATTCATTCTTAGTTGTATTTAGTTAATTAAAAACTGTAACACAGAATGGCAAGCTAGAGTAATACTGCTGACAGTTTAATCAAAATTCCGATTCTTTTTTCTAGTGGATAATCTTGGATTTCCCCATGAAATATGAAATCCGACTCTAAAATTTAGGTGATTACAACTGACAGCTAACAAAGATGTTGCTGTGGTGTAGTGGTTATCACGTCAGTCTTACACACTGAAGGTCTCCAGTTCGATCCTGGGCAGCAACAATTTTCTTTTTTATTTTCCTAATAAACGTTTACATTGAAAAAACAAACTTTTAAAAATGTGTTATTATTATAATTATAATTTATGAAAAGACACCTTTGCCCTTTTCTTCATCTCATAATTAAGGATAGAATGAAAAAGTAGGCATTTACTTTTGAAAACTGACACTTATTTTTAGACAAACTAACATAATATTGTACACGTATTTTGGAAAAATGAAGTATATATAAACCCATGTTTTATACCACTACTCAATGAACTAATGTATTAAATTAAGTTATATGTTAGAAAAAAAAATAAGAAAAACAAAATATCGCTTTACAAAAACCACATTAGACCATGGCATGCCACACAAGCTTAACATGACGTCAGACACAAGTCTTAAGTCACGGCCCACCACGATAGCCGTTTTGTCGAGCCCTTTAGAACAATCAACATTTGGAATCCATGGCTTTGCATGAATGAATGATGAATCCATTCTCCCTCCTTCCTAAAGGTTTTTCATGTCCAATTAAGGCAAGGGAATCAAGATTTCTTGCAATTTTTTACAAATTCAATCCCTCTCATCGTCCTTTCGGATCAACAATCTGCGAAAAGATGCCGTTAGCATCATCCTCATCATCTACATCAAGATTTAGCGTGTTGAGATGCATCGCGATCATATCGTTCCGATTAATCGGCACTTCCACCATCCCACCTCCCGATGACTCCGTTTTCGTATGATTTCTTGTCCCCTCATCCCCTTTTGTTTCCATACGAAGCACGTATTCCAACGTCCACAATACATCCCCCATCGACGGCCGCTCCAACCCATGGTCCGACAAACACCTAATCGCACAATCCGTAAACTTCTTCAACGCCTCCGGATTTATCTCCCCTTTCAAATGCGGGTCCACCATCTCCTCCAACGTCCCTTTCCTCCCGGACTGCAACGCGTAATCCGCTAAACTCACTTGTTCTTTTGGTAAACTCGGATTCAAAGCGGGCCGAGCACACAACACCTCAAAAAGCACAACCCCAAAAGAGTAAACGTCAGATTTCTCAGTCAACTGTTGTCTCCGGAAATATTCAGGATCCAAATACCCGAAACTACCCTTGACAACGGTGCTCACATGGTTTTGGTTCATGTTTGGGCCCGTCTTCGATAGCCCAAAATCAGAAACCTTAGCAACCCAATTATCGTCACAAAGAATATTGGTCGTTTTCACATCTCGATGAATAATAGTGTATTTTGCACCCGTGTGAAGGTAATGAAGTCCTTTCGAAGCTCCGATTAAAATATCCAATCTTTGCTTCCACGAAAGCGTGATTTTATTCCCTTTATAAAGATGTTCGCGAAGTGTTCCTTTTCCCATATAATCATAAACCAACACCATTTCGTTACCTTCTTCGCAAAATCCGATTAGCGACACCAAATGGCGGTGTCGCAGCTTCGACAACATCTCGATTTCCGTCACAAACTCGTTAACACCTTGCTCGGAAGACGGGTTCGATCTCTTGATCGCCACTTTCGTGTTACCATCGACAACGCCTTTATAAACCTTCCCGAAACCACCAACTCCTATCACGTTAGCTTCATCAAAACTATCCGTCGCGCTTTTAATCTCGACCAACGAGAAATAGCGGCAGTTGTACACGGCGTCCGTCGACAGACTGCTGCCGCCGTGGCTCCGCCCCGATATGGTGGATTTGGTGGTGGAAGAAGCACCGTAAACCGGTAGCCAACTCGTTCCACTCGAGTCGGGTCCCACAACCCGTCTCCGTTTCCGAATCACGAACAAGACCAACGCCGCCACCCCAATAGTGGCGGCACCACCAACCGCACCGCCAACAAAAACCGTCGCGAACGAACCGTTATCCGGAGCCCGATTCGCAATCAACTGTTTCTGCATCAACTTCGACGGGCCCGGATTCGGGCCCGCGAGGTTCGATCGCGAATCACCGATTTTAAAAATCTCTAACCCATTCAAAAGTACATCATAAAATTCAGGATTCAAATCAATATTAGTATGCAAAGTCACCCACAACTCTTCATCTCCGGGCTTATCGCCAGTGTAAACCGCATAATCTTTTCTCGTCGGAATACCTTTGCCGCCGGTCCAAGCGATGACGTCAGCGGTGGCAAATGCAGTTTGATTATTCAACATTATCTCAAACACCCTTTGGTTGACTTTTTCAAGTTGACTTTCACAAAAATGAAACCTCACAAGATAAGTGAAATTAGCATCCACCTGAAAAACCCACGTGACATTGCTTTGTTTATTAATATTCGGGTCGGGTCCTTGAGTTCTCGCCGTCCGGTAAACGTCCACTGGAGCTGTGGCCTCCGGCAAGTCGTTATAGTCAATTGAAACATTTCCGACGTTGGTGATCGTACCGGCGCCAAACATATAAGGTGTATCATCGTACCAACTTCTCATCAACCCACCGGAATCATTCGTCGGAGGAATAAACTGCCCGCCGACGTTCAACCGGAACATATTCTGCATGTTTGACGAAACCCCATCGATGGTTCCAGCGTCTTCCGCCACGCCAACTAAAGCGGCTTGATCGTCGAACAGTTCCGGCTCCGTGATCAGCTCAATTCCGTTAACGAACGCAAACGATTTACCAGCCGGCTTGAATGTGAGCGTGATTGAGTCAGAATTAAAAGCCGCTAACGAATATTCTTTAATTAAATACGCCTGTGAAAGAGCTTCAGCGGTGATGAAAGCGCTGAAGTTTTTCAACAACGTGATTTCGCCGGTGGACACGACGGAATATGAATCGGTGACGTTGTAATTCGGGTAATTTGATGGGTAAAAATGGAGTCGAATGATGTAACGGCTCGTTGAATTGATGTTGAATTTGTACGAGGTTTCTCCGGTGAAGATTCTGGCGGTCATGTACGGAACGTTGGAAGTTAACGAGGGTTCGTGGGTTAGGGCTATTGATGAAACCGATTTATCAGCGGCAACAAGGTATTTGTTATCTGATTCCCATTTTCGATTATCGGCGTCGTTGGTGGAGTCTTTTGAGCCGCAGTTTAAGGCTAATGGAGGTGGGGCGGCGGCGGAGAACGGCGGAGAGAGGGTGAGGAAAGTGGGGAGGAGATATAGATATAGATAAAGAATCCGGCGATTGAAACTGGATTTCATGATAAAGAAAACAAGAAAAGATTTTTGTTTTTCAACATAATGAGAATGAGGAAAAGAGATTAGAAATGGGATCGGGGGTTGAAATTAAGGAAAATTGTTTGATTAGCAAAAAAACCATTTCTTGTCCGCCATGGATGGGGTTTAAAGATGATCACGATTACCTTCAAAATCTTTGTTTTTTTTGGTTGTTAGGATTTAAGAATGAATGAGAGTGAAAATCGCAACCCATAGCCCGTAGGTAATGGTTTTTATTTATTTATTTATTTATTAATTCTTCAATCACATACATATTCCACCAATTATGTAATTTATTTAAAGAGTAAATTACACTCCCGGTCCCTGTGGTATGCACGTATTACGGACCAGGTCCCTAAAACGCAGAAATTACACTGGACGTCCATGTGGTATGCCAAAACACACGCAAAGGGTCCCTCCTTCTAACGAAATCTGTTAACCCAGTTAACTCAAGTGGTATTTTTGTCTTTTTACTCTCTCTTTCGTCTTTTTCCTAATAAGAAAAAACAAAAAAAACAAAAAAATAAAATAAAAAACACCAACCCCCACCCCACCCCTACCCTCACCCCTCATGACCCATCGTCCCCACCTACACTTTTTCTTTCTTCTATTTGATTTCTCTTTCTTTCTCTCTCTCTCTTCCTTTCCCATGAAACCACTGCAACTTTCTTCTTCTCTTTTATTCTTTTTTTCTTCCATTCCCATGTTGTAATCACTCCTTTAAGTAGTAAGAATGCACGAGAACAAATATAACACATTTAGATTTAGTGACACAAGATGAAAGAACATTAAAACACCGACAGATTTAACTTTTTCGGCCAAACCCGGTTTTCCGGCCACCACTTCTGTCGACGAGCAGAGCACTAAAAATCACTAATATGTTGATGTTTTTACTTCTAAACGTTGTAAACAGATCTAAAATGAGAATTAGTTCGATCTATGGAAGTTTAAACGATTAAAATAGTAACTCCGGCGAGTTCTTCGATCAAGTTCGTTTCCGACGACAGACATGCAGATCATCAAAGTTACTGAATTCTCAACAAAAACCTATATGGATAAACACACAAATCCCAATTAAAAACTTCAAATTTTAGAGATTTCAGATAATTAGCTATTGATAAAGCTTAAAATGCATTGAAAATATAACACAAGTTATAAAAACTCATTACCTCATACAACACTGAATTTCAGCATAGCCATAAAAAAGCAAGAATTGGATAGTTTGTAACAGAGGAAACAAGGGTTTTGATGGGATAAAGAATTAGAATTTGGGGTCAGATTTGAATAAAAAACTTGGGAATTTTTTGTGGGTTTTTTGGGGAAGAGAAATGTATGAGGTTTTGATGTTGGGAAAATTGTTAATGAATCAAGATTTTTTGTTGTTGGAATAAACAGAGCACATAAGAGAGATGAAGAAAAGAGAGAGTAAAAGAGAGAGTATAGATACATATACACACACTAAATGCTTACAGACTGCCATTGGAAACGACCTGCAAATGAATAAGACACCTCATGAGGAAGAAGAAGGGTGGGGTCCACTTTCTTTATTAATTTTTCTATTTTTTTAATTTCTTATTAGGAAAAGGACAAAAAGGAGAGTAAAAAGACAAAAATACCCCTTGAGTTAACAGATTCCGTTAGAGGGAGGGACCCTCTTTGTGCGTTTTGGCATACCACATAGACGCCCAATGTAATTTCTATGTTTTAGGGACCTGATCCATAATACGTGCATACCACAGGGACCGGGAGTGTAATTTACTCTTATTTAAAACTTGAGTAAAAATTAATGAAAGAGTGAATTGCATTTTTGGTCCCTAAGTTATATGATTTCTTTGAAAGAGGGACCTGTACTTCAATATCTTAAGTTGTGGTCTCTCAGGTTTGAATTTTGCTTTGAAAGTGGGACCTGACCACTAACTTCGTTAAAAAACTCAGTTAGAGTCAGGGGCATGTTCGTCCAACCAGGTTGTTGTCCTTCTTTTGCATTCATTTTGTTTTTTATTGTATTTCTAAAAACACATCAAAGTTTTGGGACCAAATATGTAAATAACTCTAATATATAACATTTTTTTTGAAATAAACTCTAATATATATATATATAGAGAGAGAGAGAGGGAGTTTCAAATGAAACCACCCATTGAGGATGAAACCATGAAACTCAATCTGGACCGTAGGATGATGATTAGGGCACTAATTAAGATTAAGGGCAATATTGACTTTTCGATTTATTATTTAATTTTACAATTTTTTTAAAACATTTCTTTAGGTAGTTATTTTAGGATAGATACGGTTTCCCTATTTTCATGCAATTAAAATCAGTTTCTTTTTCGTTTTTGATTTCATCGATATCGTCTGTTTCAATCAGATTATTTCATATCTGTTCAGTGTCTCATAGTTTTGTATAGCAGTCGTTAATTCTTTGCATTATGGATCATGATTCATTAATTTCTGCGATGGAAATGGATAGCCTTGTATCGTCTGTTGTCGCCGAGTTCATCGTCGAAGATTGTGAAACAGATCAAACTTCCTATCAATCTATCGATTCTGAAGGTGATTGTTCAAAGCAGGGCGACGTTGATGAGTTAGTAACGAGAGATATTTCTGTTAGTGACAACAAAAACGATGGTGAGTAATTTTTTTAGGCTCTGATTCCGAACTTTTGATTGTATTATATGGGTTCATCTAATAATTTGTAATATTGTTATGAAATACCATATGTTTTGTACATGTAACACGTTGAGAAGCGAAGGAAAATCATAATGTTTCATAACTGTTTTTTTTTGTAACATTGTCATGAAATACCATATGTTTTGTACATGTAACACGTTGAGAAGCGGAAGAAAATCATAATGTTTCATAACTGTTTTTTTGTAATGTTGTTATAAAATACAATATTTTTTGTACATGTAACACATTGAGAGGCGAAGTAAAATCATAATGTTTCATAACTATGTTTTAATGAAACATAGTAATTCACGTTACTGTTCCATTGTCATTTTGTATTTTCAAGTGAAACATTGAAACATCGACTGTTTCATTATGCAGTGGCAGTAAAAATTAATGTGTACACCTTTTTTTGGTATTTAAATTTTATTCTTTTCACTTTTTATTATTATTTAATTTTAATTGCCGTGTGGTAATTTGATATTAGATGTGGTTGATATGTTTGTGACCCCCGGTGGTACGAAGTACTGGATACCCCGCGTTGATGATGAAATAAAGTTACTCGTTGGGCGTGAATTCCCATCAATTGAGAAGGCAGAGGTTGCGTATATGAATTATGCCCAGGTTGCAGGGTTTGATGTCAGGAGGTCAAAAAAAAATAAATAGGGATGGAGATATATTGTATCTTTTATGTAGTCGTGAGGGATGGCCGGACAAAAAAAAGATAGATTACGATAGTAGTAGTTGTGATCGTAAAGTGCGAAATTCAAACGTGAAACGATCCGGTTGTAAGGCATGCGTTAAATTTCGGTTAAAGAAAGAGAACAATGTGTTTGTTGTGTACAAATTTGAAGAAAGGTACAATCATCATTTATATAATTTTCACGATAAAATGCTTTCTAAATCAAGAAGGCAATTGCAATACACCGACTATAGGAACGTATATAATGCGGCGTCAACAAGTATTGGTGGTGCTAGGGCTCATACCATCAATGCCGCTATGAAAGATGGATATGAGTATGTTGGAGCCACTCCTGTTGATTACTAAGATAGAAAGGAGAATAATACTAAGAGTAATATTCTAAACATAGAGTAGTAGAGAGAAGAAGATGGCCGAGCACTTCAAAAATGAAGTAGGTTTCTCTTTATATACTGCATGCATTAAATGCATGGCAGTATACCTTTACACGTGGCAGCAACAGATTGGATGCATGAGATTTGCTTTTAGACAACATCCTTTTGGCCGCATGATGTACAGTGCAGAATTGGATGTCGAGATCGGCTACCTAAAGCGTACACCCATGGAGTATCAACTTCAATCCTTCTAGGTTTATACATTGAGTTATCCATATCCAAGAATCGTACTAGGCACATAGGACTTACACCTTACCCCGATGCCTATTTCATGCGACAATGTGGAAAACTAGCGTCCCATCATTGAACGTAAATCTCGACTGGAACATATTCTGCATGTTTGACGAAACCCCATCGATGGTTGCAGCGTCTTCCGCCATGCCAACTAAAGCGGCTTGATCGTCGAATAGTTTCGACTCCGTGATCAGCTCAATTCTGTTAACGAACGCAAACGATTGACCAGCCGACTTGAATGTGAGCGTGATTGAGTCAGAATCAAAAGCCGCTAAAGTATATTCTTTAATTAAATCCGCCTGTGAAAGAGCTTCGGCGGTTATGAAAGCGCTGAAGTTTTTCAACAACGTGATTTCGCCGGTGGACATGACGGAACGAGTAATTTTATGGGTAGAAATGGAGTCGAATGATGTACCGGCTCGTTGAATTGATGTTGATTTTGTACGAGGTTTCTCCGGTGAAGATTCTGTCGGTCATGTACGGAACGTCGGAAGTTAACGAGGGTTCGTGGGTTAGGGCTGTTGATGAAACCGATTTATCAGCGACACAAGGTATTTGTTATCTGATTCCCATTTTCGATTATCGGTGTTGTTGGTGGAATATTTTGAGCTGCAGTTTAACGCTAATGGAGGTGGGGCGGCGGAGGACGGCGGAGCGAGGGTGAGGAAAGTGGGGAGGAGATATAGATATAGATAAAGAATCCGGCAATTGAAACTGGATTTCAGGATAAAGAAAACAAGAAAAGATTTGTATTTTTCAACATAATGAGGATGAGGGAAAGAGATTAGAGATGGGGTTAGGGTTTGAAATTATGGGAAATTGTTTGATTAGCAAAAAAACCATTTCTTGTCCGCCATGGATGGGGTTTAAAGATGATCACAATTACCTTCAAAATCTTTGTTTTTTTGGTTGTTAGGATTTAAGAATGAATAAGAGTGAAAATCGCACCCGTAGGTAATGGTTTTTATTTATTTATGTATTTATTAATTCTTCAATCACATACATATTCCACCAATTATGTAATTTATTTAAAACTTGAATAAAAATTAATGAAAGAGTGAATTGCATTTTTGGTCCCTAAGTTATATGATTTTTTTGAAAGAGAGACATGTACTTCAATATCTTAAGTTGTGGTCTCTCAGATTTGAATTTTGCTTTGAATGTGGGACCTGACGACTAACTTCGTTAAAAAACTCAGTTAGAGTCAGGGGCATGTTCGTCCAACCAGGTTGTTGTCCTTCTTTTGCATTCTTTTTGTTTTTTATTGTATTTCTAAAAACACATCAAAGTTTTGGGACCAAATATGTAAAAAACTCTAATATATAATATTTTTTTGAAATAAACTCAAATATATATATATATATATATATATATATATATATATATATATGTGTGTGTGTGTGTGTATGTATGTATATATATACTACACACAGACCACATATATGTATATATATGTAGCTGATAACGCCACTTTTTGGCGTTATTTTCAGTTCTCAAACCAACGAGATTGGCTTGTATTCAAGTAAAAAGACGTGTATTTTACGGTTTATCTAGTGAATCATGCAGGATAGCTAAAAGGCGGCATTTCTCGAGAAAGAAGCTAAAAAGAGCCCAAAACGAGTCAAAACGAAGCCTAACGGGAGCCCAAAAGCCAAGCCCAAGATCCACGACCGAACCAGGACCCGAACCGCGAACCAGAAAACGACCCACGCAGCAAAATCCATACGCGCGACTTACCACGCGACTTGCAAGTCGCGTGGCAAGTCGCGTAACCCTCTGTTTCGCGATTTTCAGTATTTTAATTCGGGTTTTAGGTTACTTTTCGATATCATTCTTACGGCAGACGACCGGGAGCAGTTCAGGGGCGACTTTGGGCGATTTTTCAGAGTCCTCGAAGCCACGTTAGAGAGTCGATCAAGGAGACATTCATCACGGAACGTAGAGACGAACACGAGAGGAGGGAGTTTTCATCCCTTTTATTACGATTTCATCTTTCGCTATTAATGATGTTTGCATACACTTTTACATTCTTTTCTCTTATGTTTGAATCCACCACCGACATGAACTAACCGGTTCGTGTTGGGGGTTGGAATGAATTCGGTTTGCAAGCATGTAACGAATTGACTTGAACTTTTATCAGTTTTTCCTTAATTAATGAAGCATGTGATTTCGTTCTTAATGCTTTTGTGAATTTGGCCAATTTACAATTGATTTGTTGTTAGTAATTAAGTTCGTGAGGATTTATTGCTATTTAGAATTAGGACTTGCATGCCTAAAGCCCAAAAGGTGATAGAGATATACCGAGTAGGCTTTAGTCCCATTTAAACCGTTAGGTTGATATCGAGAGATAAAATCTAGCCAATTTAACATAAATCGAGTACTTAATGTGTTTTGGAATCCATAGGTGAGATCGAGAGATTGAACTTATCCTTTTCAAAATAAAACCCGTTGTTATTCGAAAGAGAACGACGGTGATCTTAAAAGATTTGGGAATCATTAAGGGGATTAACTGGTAACTGTTGAGTCAATTGTCTGCATGTGTAGAACCTGAGGATTTCCAACCCTCAACTTTTCTCTCTATCAAAGTCTTCAAAGCTGTTTCTGTTTTGTCTGGTGTTTGATTTGATTTTCGTATTGCATTTAATTAGTCTATAAAACCAATCTCTAAATATCGACAGTTCAGTTAATAGAGCCTATAGTAATGGTGATACTTAGTTCCTAGTTCCCCGTGATTCGATATACTCGTACTTAATCAAGTACTATTACTTGACTTCGACTCGTACACTTGCGGTTAGATCCTCGGGGTGCAAAAACCTCGTGTCAAGTTTTTGGCGCCGTTGCCGGGGAACTAGTTGTAGCTAATAGCACTACCATCTATACGCGCTATTAGATTGGGCATTTTCTTTTCTTGTTATTTTTCCATCACTTTCAGTTTTCGGATTATTGACTTTACTGTCTTCTTTTCAGGTACCACTTGGTTTATGCCAAGGACGACCCGAGGAAAAGAGATCGAACAATTTGATCCGGAGATCGAAAGAACCGCTCGTCAGCTGCGTAAGGAAGCGAAAGCCAAAAGGAATATGAAATTCGAGATGTCCGACGACGAGAGACCACCTCGCCGCAACAATCCACCACCACCTCCGGAAAGGGTTCCGATGCGGTCATTTGCCGATCCTAATGTGGCGGCCGCACGGATAGGCATTCAACCACCTACCACTGCGGCTAACTATTTCGAGATAAAGCCGAGCACCATCGTAATGGTGCAACAAAATCAATATGGAGGAGCACCGACCGAAGATCCTCACGCTCATCTCCGGGCTTTCGAGCACATTTGTAGCACCTTCAAGATCAACGGGATGGAGGAGAACGCAATCAAGCTGAGGCTGTTCAGTTTTTCATTAAAAGGTCGAGCTGAAATATGGATAGAAGGCCTACCGTCAGATCAGATCACTACTTGGGCACAGTTGAAAGCAGCCTTCCTCCAAAAGTTTTTCCCACCGAGCAGAACCACCCAACTAATGGCGGAGATCACCCATTTTTCTCAATGGGATCAGGAAACGTTATATGAGGCTTGGGAGCGTTATAAGGACATGATCAAGAAGTGTCCTCATCATGGGCTACATGGCTGGGTCATCATCCAGACCTTCTTCAGTGGACTCCACCCGCAATTTAAGAACGACATCACGGCTGCCGCGGGTGGAGCACTAATGGACAAGTCGTATGAGGAAGCGTGCGAGCTGATTGAGAACTTGGCCGAACATAGTTTCTCCACTCCGAGATCGGCAGTAAGACGAGTTGCAAGTGTCCAAGAGAGTAATGAGCTGAATGAGCTGAAAGCTCAACTGGCATTCATCACAAATCAGATGAATAGAGGAATTCCGGAAGCACCCGAGCAAATCCAGTATATGCAAAACCGGAATCATCAGCCGAGGAACGACCCATTCTCCAACACGTATAACGAAGAGTGGAAAAAGCACCCAAATTTCTCGTGGAGTCAACCCGGTCAACAACCAGGTACTTTTTCTAACTCTTCAAATTCTTCCAATGCTAATAATGCTTATCGTCCTCCAGGTTTTAATCAAAGAAACGAAGGACCAACCGGAGAGAAGAAACCGGGGCTGGAGGAGATGATGATGAAGTTCATGTCGAAAATGGACAGCACGGTTGGAGAGCTAGCAAGCACTGTGAACACAGTAAAAACCGCAACTGATCAGAATACGGCTGCAATCAAGATCCTCGAAAGGCAAGTAGGGCAGATCTCCGAGGCCCTACAAAACCGACCTTCCGGCACGTTCCCGAGCCAACCCGAAAAGACTAACCGGGAACATTGCAATGCCATCTATCTGAGAAATGGCAAAGAACTGAATGGGAAGCCAGCAAGGGAAGTCGAGCCTGAGGAAAAAGAGGTTGAGAAGGTGAAGGAAGTTGAAGCTGAAGAAAGCGAGGAAAGTGAACCGAAGAAGAAAGAAGTGACACCACCGGTCAAGTAGGCAGCACCAAGAGTACCTTACCCGAGCAGGCTGAAAGCAAACAAGGATGAGGTCAATTTTTCAAAATTTATAGATGTGTTTAAAAAGCTAACGATCAATATTCCTTTTGCAGATGCTCTCACCCAAATGCCCTCTTACATGAAATTCATGAAAGAGATCCTTTCCAAAAAGAGGGCAATTGATCACCAATCCACCGTTGCACTCACTGAAGAGTGTAGCGCAATCTTCCAGAATAAGCTTCCCCAGAAGCTCAATGATCCAGGGAGTTTTTCTATCCCTATCCAAATCGGGAAGTTTTCTTTCAATAAAGTTTTGTGTGATTTAGGGGCTAGTATTAATTTGATGCCCCTTTCTATTTTCAGGAAACTTGGATTGGGGGAGGTGAGTCCCACGTTCATGACGCTCAAGCTTGTAGATCGGTCAATAAGATACCCATACGGAGTCGTTGAAGACGTACTCATCAAGGTCGGTAAGTTTTACTTTCCAGTCGACTTCGTGGTGATCGATATAGACGAAGATGAAGAGGTCCCGTTGATTTTGGGACGATCATTCTTAGCCACGAGCCGAGCTTTGATTGATATGGAAGAGGGTGAGATCACGTTCAGAGTTGGCGGTGAGAACGCGAGGTTCAAGTTGCTGGAAAGAAGAAGTGGTGAAAGAGAGGAAGGAGTAGAGAAGTCCGCGAAAAACCGTAAGTGTGGACGGTACAATTCTGCGGATACGGTGCCAAGTTGAAACCGCACAGTCGTGCCACGACTTTAAATACGGCGCTGGGTGGGAGGCAACCCACCAAGGTTTGTTTCCTTTTAGTATTTTTAGTTTAAGTGTGTCTTATTTCAGAAAAACCATAAAAATCGAAAAATTGAAAAACCCAAAAATATTTCTGAAACAGTGGGTTACGCGGTTTGCCACGCGACTTGCAAGTCGCGGGCTAAACCGCGGGAGTCCATGTTTCCTCGTTTTGTTTTTCGTGCAGTTTTTATTTCTTTCTTGCTTTGTGTGTTTCTTTTCCAGTTTTCTGTCTTGTGCTTTGTTTTTCTTTGTTTTGTTTTGCATGTTCTCTCCGCCCCCTCTAAGTGCTCAACCTTTCAAGAATCCCCTCCGGCCAGGCAAAACAGGTATGTTCTAACCCTTTCTGCCAAACGAGTGGTGTATGATGTGTTATTCTATTATTAGTTACACGAGATGCATCAAACCTAAGTTTCACTTAGGTTTGGGGTGCCTCAATTTTTTCCACATCTACACACTCACCTTTTGACCCTGTGAAAACCTCGGTTTCACCGAGGTTTGGGGTTGGCTTTTATTTGGCAAACCTAGGCCACGGCCTAGGTTTGGGGTGCCCATATTAGAAATTTTGGATTTTCTTTTGCTTGCTATGTAATGCCTTGCCCGTCCTTTTCATACTTGTAATAACTGCACAATGACTCGAGTCACATCACCTACAACTTTACTTGCACATTGGGGACAATGTGTGGGTAAGGTTTGGGGTTGCCCAATCGGGCCCAAGTTTATGCACGTAGATTTCCTACATTTCTGAGTATCTAGATCACATAGCTAAAATTTTTGTTTTGAATGATTGAGACCGACCGTTGTGGGAAGAATCTTATGATAGTGACGTGACCGTTAGGGAAGGACCGGGAAAGGACATGACTAGGGACATTAGTGGAGACCACCCGATAGTGAGATTTTGAACCTAAAAGACGTTTTTCATTTCGAGGGATTCATACACCTAATTCTGATACACTTTTTCGAATTCCTTGTCGTGAATGTAGAATGATCTCGCTACATTATTGCATTGAGTAGCAAAGACGAACATCGGGATATTAGGAAAGGGTATAGTAGACCATATCGTGTGGACCTTAAGATGATTCCAGGCATTGTGTGCTTTGTCTTAACCCTGTGTTTAGCTATCATTCTCTTTTACCTCTTGTGTGTATCCATAACCCCCTGTGCAGCCAAATACGCACCCTAATTACTTCTAAACCCACTGTTAAACCTTTAGCCATAAGCCTTAGCCAACCCTTATCCGAAAGTGTGTAAATCAAAGGCAGTAATGAACTACGAAAGATAGAGCAGAAAAGAATAGAACAAGCCAGTCATGAGAATAAATTGGGTCAATGTAACCCAAGAAATAGAAAAGAGGGCCAATGTTGCCCAAAAAAAAGTTATTTAGATAATAGTTAGAGCTGAAAAATAAGAGAGTCACAGCGACTCCAATAGTGAAGAAAAGGGCCAAGGAAGCGAATGTGAAGCAACGAGAGTTCAGGAATTGCCAATGATTGACACACCGAGGATTTTTGATCCTTTTTACCCTTCGTTTCTTAGCCTTAACCTTAGCCCCATTACAACCCGTGTAAAGACCTGGATGATCTTTTGGAAAATGTGATTACGGTTTACGACTGCCTTTACTGATATTCCATGTCTTGCTATTTGATTTCTTTCTGAGATCAAACTTTTGGACATTTGTGCGTCTTCAATAGAGTTGTCATGCAATTATTGCGTATTCTTGTACATAACGTCCTTAAACATGACAACACGAGCGATAACCTAGGTTCGAGTGCAAAGAGAGTATCCCGTGAGGTAGGGTCGAGGCGAAATGTTTTCCCTAGTATGTCTGGACCTAGCACAACCCTAACGTAACCGGAATAGTCACGCGTTCAACTCCCAATGGAAGGTCATAGATCAAATGAAATAAGAATGAGGCGAGAGTGAGATAGACATTCACGGGTATGGGAAATCACCGATGCATCACGTGGTACCGATTGGGAATTGTGCAGTCATTACTAAATTCACTGTGTGCTTTTATTCTATTTTATCGACAATTTTCTTGGGGACAAGCAACGCTCGGTTTGGGGTTTTTGATAACGCCACTTTTTGGCGTTATTTTCAGTTCTCAAACCAACGAGATTGGCTTGTATTCAAGTAAAAAGGCGTGTATTTTACGGTTTATCTAGTGAATCATGCAGGTTAGCTAAAAGGCGGCATTTCTCGAGAAAGAAGCTAAAAAGAGCCCAAAACGAGTCAAAACGAAGCCTAACGGGAGCCCAAAAGCCAAGCCCAAGACCCGCGACCGAACCAGGACCCGAACCGTGAACCAGAAAACGACCCACGCAACAAAAACCATACGCGCGACTTACCACGCGACTTGCAAGTCGCGTAACCCTCTGTTTTGCGATTTTCAGTATTTTAATTCGGGTTTCTAGGTTACTTTTCGATATCATTCTTACGGCAGACGACCGGGAGCAGTTCAGGGGAGACTTTGGGCAATTTTTCGGAGTCCTCGAAGCCACGTTAGAGAGCCGATCAAGGAGACATTCATCACGGAACGTAGAGACGAACACGAGAGGAGGGAGTTTTCATCACTTTTATTACAATTTCATCTTTCGCTATTAATGATGTTTGCATACACTTTTACATTCTTTTCTCTTATGTTTGAATCCACCACCGACATGAACTAACCGGTTCGTGTTGGGGGTTGGAATGAATTCGGTTTGCAAGCATGTAACGAATTGACTTGAACTTTTATCAGTTTTTCCTTAATTAATGAAGCATGTGATTTCGTTCTTAATGGTTTTGTGAATTTGGCCAATTTACAATTGATTTGTTGTTAGTAATTAAGTTCGTGAGGATTGATTGCTATTTAGAATTAGGACTTGCATGCCTAAAGCCCAAAAGGTGATAGAGATATACCGAGTAGGCTTTAGTCCCATTTAAACCGTTAGGTTGATATCGAGAGATAAAATCTAGCCAATTTAACATAAATCGAGTACTTAATGTGTTTTGGAATCCATAGGTGAGATCGAGAGATTGAACTTATCCTTTTCAAAATAAAACCCGTTGTTATTCGAAAGAGAACGACGGTGATCTTAAAAGATTTGGGAATCATTAAGGGGATTAACTGGTAACTGTTGAGTCAATTGTTTGCATGTGTAGAACCTGCGGATTTCCAACCCTCAACTTTTCTCTCAATCAAAGTCTTCAAAGCTGTTTCTGTTTTTTCTTGTGTTTGATTTGATTTTCGTATTGCATTTAATTAGTCTATAAAACCAATCTCTAAATATCGACAGTTCAGTTAATAGAGCCTATAGTAATGGTGATACTTAGTTCCTAGTTCCCCGTGATTCGATATACTCGTACTTAATCAAGTACTATTACTTGACTTCGACCCGTACACTTGCGGTTAGATCCTCGGGGTGCAAAAACCTCGTGTCAGTAGCAAATTTTCACTTGTTTGCAATTAACAGACCATCATCATCATATACCCACATCATCATCATCTTCTTCCTCCGGTGGTTGCATGAGTGCCATTTTTAACTTGTTTGATATTCAACACCATCACTTTTCCTTTCACCAACCTCCTTTCATCTCAGACTCTTTTTCTTAATAAAATCCCTCAAGAATCCAACATCCTCCTCCAAGGTACCTCTCTCTCTCTCTAAACTCACAAACCAGATTGAAGCAATTATCTCACGAAATCTATTTTTAAAGGAGCGTCAAATCACAAACGATGGAAACACTCCGACAATTACAGGGACTTTGATAGTTCCTGTAGATGGGAGTAGCCAGAGACAAGGACCATTCACAGGTAACCCATACCCACCAGTGAAATCGCTTGTACCGATCGTTCAGCATCCCCGTGCACCATTTTTTCGTGGAGATATAACTTTCATCCACGTGGTTTCGTGGGTTTCATGGTGGGTGTCGTTGAAGAAAATGGTTGCCGGTTGGTCTCTGCTTCAGGCCCCACTAGTTTGTTAGTTTCTCATCAAGATATGTAGCTCTCGATTCCATAATATCCATATAAAATCTTCAATCCTTCTGTAAAAATAGGAGTAGAAGAGGGAAGCATTCATCAATGGGATGGGTTTTGGTTTTATCGGCAATGAAAGGTGGTGCCGGAAAACAAAGAGGAGAGGGTGGGGTAGTGGTGCCGGCAAAAATGATGATGAAAATCTGGGTATATGATGATGATAATGGTGGTCCAAACAAGCTAACAGTAGGGTAGTGGTCCCTGTGATATGATGATGATGATGATGGTGGTGGTGGTGGTGGGGTAGTGGCCCTTGTGATATATATATATATAGAGGTAGGTTCAAACGAGAACGCTAACTATTTACGAGAAATACGAGAACGGCCGACCATGTACAAAATCACTGGTGATTCACGTACAAAATCACTGGTGATTCGCGCGACTTGCCACGCGACTTGCAAGTCGCGGCCCAAACCGCGCGTGTCCAGAATTTTAATCACCAGTGATTTTGTACGTGAATCACCAGTGATTTTGTACTTGGTCGGCCGTTCTCGTATTTCTCGTAAATAGTTATCGTTCTCGTTTGAACCTTCCTCTCTCTCTCTCTCTCTCTCTCTCTCTCTCTCTCTCTCTCTATATATATATATATATAATATTACAAGTTGGCCCCTATAATTTCACTTTTTTTACAAAAACAATAAAAAGCAAAAAGAATTGCAAAATTAGATAGAAAACTTGGTTGGACGAAAATGTCCCTGACTCTAACTGAGTTTTTTAACAAGGTTGTTGGTCCCGAAGGGTTATACAAGTTTGTAGAAGGGGGGTTGAATACAAACACACAATTTTTACTTTTCTAAATTGTTTATTGATATTAACAAACAATTTACAACTTGTTGCGGAGCAAGATTAAGGAATTAACCTAATCTAAACAAGTTAAGAAACATTAAGTTTTCATGCACTAGAACTAACACAGAAAGGAGAAGAATACTAAGAGTAATATTCCAAACACATAGTAGTAGAGAGAAGAAGATGGCGGAGCACTTCAAAAATGAAGTAGGTTTCTCCTTATATACTGCATGCATTAAATGCATGGCAGTATACCTTTACACGTGACAGCAGCAGATTGGATGCATGAGATTTGCTTTTAGACAACATCCTTTTGGATGCATGATGTACAGTGTAGAATTGGATGTCGAGCTCGGCTACCTAAAGCGTACACCCATGAAGTATCAACTTCAATCCTTCTAGATCTATACATTGAGTTATCCATATCCAAGAATCGTACTAGGCACATAGGACTTATACCTTACCTCGATGCCTATTTCGTGCGGCAATGTGGAAAACTAGCGTCCCATCATTGAACGTAAATCTCAATTGGAACATATTCTGCATGTTTGACGAAACCCCATCGATGGTTGCAGCGTCTTCCGCCACGCCAACTAAAGCGGCTTGATTGTCGAACAGTTTCGGCTCCGTGATCAGCTCACTTCTGTTAACGAATGCAAACGATTGACCAGCCTGCTTGAATGTGAGCGTGATTGAGTCAGAATCAAAATCCGCTAAAGAATATTCTTTAATTAAATACGCATGTGAAAGAGCTTTGGCGGTTATGAAAGCGCTGAAGTTTTTCAACAACGTGATTTCGCCGGTGGACACGACGGAATATGAATCAGTGACGTTGTAATTCGGGTAATTTTATGGGTAGAAATGGAGTCGAATGATGTAACGGCTCGTTGAATTGATGTTGATTTTGTATGAGGTTTCTCCGGTGAAGATTTAGTCGGTCATGTACGGAATGTCGGAAGTTAATGAGGGTTCGTGGGTTAGGGTTGTTGATGTAACCGATTTATCAGCGACAACAAGGTATTTGTTATCTGATTCCCATTTTCGATTATCGGCGTCGTTGGTGGAATCTTTTGAGCCGCAGTTTAACGCTAATGGAGGTGGGGCAGCGGAGGACGGCAGAGCGAGGGTGAGGAAAGTGGGGAGGAGATATAGATATAGATAAAGAATCTGGCAATTGAAACTGGATTTCAGGATTAAGATAAGAAGAAAAGATTTGTGTTTTTAAACATAATGAGGACGAGGGAAAGAGATTAGAGATGGGGTTAGGGTTAGGGTTTGAAATTATAGGAAATTGTTTGATTAGCAAAAAAACCATTTCTTGTCCGCCATGGATGGGGGTTTATAGATGATCACAATTACCTACAGAATCTTTGTTTTTTTTGGTTG
This sequence comes from Saussurea involucrata, assembly GCA_033807775.1. Classification (NCBI taxonomy): domain Eukaryota; kingdom Viridiplantae; phylum Streptophyta; class Magnoliopsida; order Asterales; family Asteraceae; genus Saussurea; species Saussurea involucrata. Next base: position 232,879,935 of record CM066314.1, read on the forward strand.
TTAGGATTTAAGAATGAATAAGAGTGAAAATCTCACCCGTAGGTAATGGTTTTTATTTATTTATTTATTTATTAATTCTTCAATCACATACATATTCCACTAATTATGTAACTTATTTAAAACTTGAGTAAAAATTAATGAAAGAGTGAATTGCATTTTTGGTCCCTAAGTTATATGATTTTTTTGGAAAGAGAGACATGTACTTCAATATCTTAAGTTGTGGTCTCTCAGATTTGAATTTTGCTTTGAAAGTGGGACCTGACCACTAGACCTGGCAAACGGGTCGTGTCGTGTCGGGTTCGTGTCGGGTTCACGGTTTAAACGGGTTGGGAGTGTCAAACCCGAACACGACACGTTTAATAAACGGGTCAGAATATCGCAACCTGAACACAACCTGATTTAACCCGCCTAACCCGACACGACACGATTAACCCGTTTAACCTCTTAACCCATTAAACCCACAAACCCGTTAACCCGATTAACCCGTTTACTTAACCCGACACTACACGATTAACCCGTTTAACCTCTTAACCCATTAAATCCATTAACCCGATTAACCCGTTTCGTAAGAAGGAATTTTTGTTCAATATATATAGGGCTGTAAACGAACCGAACGAACACGAACAAAGACTTGTTCATGTTCGTTAGAAAAAAGATATGTTCGTGTTCATTTACGTTCACACAAACACAAAAAAATCGCAAAATAAACTTAAAGGTACACCGAATTTAAAAGGGTGCTCCAATCAAATTTTTAACTCAGTTCAAGCCAACCGGCAAGCAAACCAGCTCAAGCCAATTCTTTCACTCAAACAAAGGAGGATGGAAATTTAAAATGTGGAAGGGATGAGGGGTATTTATAGTTGAGAGTAAGGGTTGTGGTTTGAAATTTGGGCGATGTGGGATGAAATCTGATGAGAAAAATGGGTTGGTTCACTTGAGGTATCCCACATCGGAAGTTTTATAGCAAAATTAATCTTGGAACCATGTATATAAGTGAAGCCAAACTAGTTCCTCTGATTTGTTTTATTTTTCCATAAACCAATTACTTTTAATTATAATTATAATTATAATAATAATAATTAAATTATAATTATTTTTTCTTAAACATATATTTAGTTTTTAACTTATATATATAAACGGGTTACTCGGGTCATTTTCGAGTTGAAATGGTTGACCCTAACCTTACCCGTTTAATTTTTGTGTCGTGTCGTGTCAACCCGTTTACTTAAACGGGTTGAAATGTATTACCCAAACCCGTTTAATTCGTGTCGGGTTCGTGTCGAGTTAGCGTGTCGTGTCATTTTTTGCCAGGTCTACTGACCACTAACTTCGTTAAAAAACTCAGTTAGAGTCAGGGGCATGTTCGTCCAACCAGGTTGTTGTCCTTCTTTTGCATTCTTTTTGTTTTTTTATTGTATTTCTAAAAACACATCAAAGTTTTGGGACCAAATATGTAAATAACTCTAATATATAATATTTTTTTGAAATAAACTCTAATATATATATAGATATATGTGTGTGTATGTAGATACATACTACACACATACCACATATATGTATATATATGTAGCAAATTTTCACTGGTTTGCAATTAACAGACCATCATTATCATATACCCACATCATCATCATCTTCTTCTTCCTCCAGTGGTTACATGAGTGCCATTTTTAACTTGTTTGATATTCAACACCATCACTTTCCCTTTCACCAACCTCCTTTCATCTCAGACTCTTTTCTTAATAAAATCCCTCAAGAATCCAACATCCTCCTCCAAGGTACCTCTCTCTCTCTCTCTCTCTAAACTCACAAACCAGATTGAAGCAATTATCTCACGAAATCCATTTTTAAAGGAGTGTCAAATCACAAACGATGGAAACACTCAGAAAATTACAGGGACTTTGATAGTACCAGGAGATGGGAGTCGCTAGAGACAAGGACCATTCACAGGTAACCCATCACCACCGTAACCCACCGGTGAAATTGCTTGTACCGATCGTTCAGCATCCCCGTGCACCATTTTTTCGTGGAGATATAACTTTCATCCACGTGGTTTCGTGGGTTTCATGGTGGGTGTCGTTGAAGAAAATGGTTGCCGGTTGGTCTCTGCTTCAGGCCCCACTAGTTTGTTAGTTTCTCATCAAGATATGTAGCTCTCGATTCCATAATATCCATATAAAATCTTCAATCCTTCTGTAAAAATAGGAGTAGAAGAGGGAAGCATTCATCAATGGGATGGGTTTTGGTTTTATCGGCGATGAAAGGTGGTGCCGGAAAACAGAGAGGAGAGGGTGGGGTATTGGTGCCGGCAAAAATGATGATGAAAATCTGGGTATATGATGATGATGATAATGATGGTCCAAACAAGCTAATAGTGGGGTAGTGGTCCCTGTGATATGATGATGATGATGATGGTGGTGGTGGTGGGGTAGTGGTCCCTGTGATATATATATATATATATATATATATATATATATATAATATTACAAGTTGGCCCTTATAATTTCACTTTTTTTTTACAAAAACAAGAAAAAGCAAAAAGAATTGCAAAATTAGATAGAAAACTTGGTTGGACGAAAATGCCCCTGACTCTAACTGAGTTTTTTAACAAAGTTGTTGGTCCCGAAGGGTTATACAAGTTTGTAGAAGGGGGGGGGGGTTGAATACAAACACACGATTTTTACTTTTCTAAATTGTTTATTGATATTAACAAACAATTTACAACTTGTTGCGGAACAAGATTAAGGAATTAACCTAATCTAAACAAGTTAAGAAACACTAAGTTTTCTTGCACTAGAACTAAGATAGAAAGAAGAAGAATACTAAGAGTAATATTCTAAACACAGAGTAGTAGAGAGAAGAAGATGGCCGAGCACTTCAAAAATGAAGTAGGTTTCTCCTTATATACTGCATGCATTAAATGCATGGCAGTATACATTTACACGTGTCAGCAGTAGATTGGATGCATGAGATTTGCTTTTAGACAACATCCTTTTGGCCGCATGATGTACAGTGTAGAATTGGATGTCGAGCTTGGCTACCTAATGCGTACACCCATGGAGTATCAACTTCAATCCTTCTAGGTCTATACATTGAGTTATCCATATCCAAGAATCGTACTAGGCACATAGGACTTACACTTTACCTCGATGCCTATTTCGTGCGACAATGTGGAAAACTAGCGTCCCATCATTGAACGTAAATCTCGACTGGAACATATTCCTCATGTTTGACGAAACCCCATCGATGGTTGCAGCGTCTTCCGCCACGCCAACTAAAGCGGCTTGATCGTCGAACAGTTTCGGCTCCGTGATCAGCTCAATTCTGTTAACGAAAGCAAACGATTGACCAGCCAGATTGAATGTGAGTGTGATTGAGTCAGAATCAAAAGCCGCTAAAGAATATTCTTTATTTAAATACGCCTGTGAAAGAGCTTCGGCGGTTATGAAAGCGCTGAAGTTTTTCAACAACGCGATTTTGCCGGTGGACACGGCGGAATATGAATCAGTGACGTTGTAATTCAGGTTATTTTATGGGTAGAAATGGAGTCGAATGATGTAACGGCTTGTTGAATTGATGTTGATTTTATACGAGGTTTCTCCGGTGATGATTCTGTCGGTCATGTATGGCACGTCGGAAGTTAATGAGGGTTCGTGGGTTAGGGCTGTTGATGAAACCGATTTATCAACGACAACAAGGTATTTGTTATCTGATTCCCATTTTCGATTATCGACGTCGTTGGTGGAATCTTTTAAGCCGCAGTTTAACGCAAATGAAGGTGGGGCGGCGGAGGACGACGGAGCGAGGGTGAGGAAAGTGGGGAGGAGATATAGATATAGATAAAGAATCCGGCAATTGAAACTGGATTTCAGGATAAAGAAAACAAGAAAAGATTTGTGTTTTTCAACATAATGAGGATGAGGGAAAGAGATTAGAGATGGAGTTAGGGTTTGAAATTATGGGAAATTGTTTGATTAGCCAAAAAACCATTTCTTGTCCGCCATGGATGGGGGTTTAAAGATGATCACAATTACCTTCAAAATCTTTGTTTTTTTGGTTGTTAGGATTTAAGAATGAATAAGAGTGAAAATCGCACCCGTAGGTAATGGTTTTTATTTATTTATTAATTCTTCAATCACATACATATTCCATCAATTATGTAATTTATTTAAAACTTGAGTAAAAATTAATGAAAGAGAGAAAAACTATCAGCTATTTAGGTTCATTCTTAATGAGAAGTTTATCAAGAGTTCTAGTGGTAGGGATCATCCAGTCAGGGACCGTTTCACCAAGATCCCGTCTATTCTTTGCTTCTTTGAATATCAGGGGCTTCATGAAGTGTCCGAGGAGATCATCTCTGAATCTGCACCAATAGACGAGATCTCTGAGTTGTTCAATAGGAGTTACGGGTAGCTCAGAGATGCGTTGAAAGTGTTATCGTCCATCGTAGTCTCTGAAGAAAATGCCATAAGGATTGCTTAGGACTTTTCCAGGTATGAAGCGTTCACCAGGGGGCAGGGAGGTGTCGAGTGCTGAGAGGTCAGGTTCAGGACCAAGAACTTCAGCGCGAGAAAAACCAATTCCAGTTTCATTTTGGATAGGAGGACCTGAGTCTGAAGGAGTTTTCTTCTTTCTAGCAGGCCTTCCTCTTCTCTGAGGTTGAGCAGGAGGAATATCCACAGCAGATGAGACCAAGTCGATCTATTGATTTAGAATTTTCTCGACGTGTTCTTTGAATTGTGAGCGAGTTTGCTGAATGGCTATCCTTATCTCCAACCACCCAGAGAGACCGTATTTTTTGATTGTAGAGGCGTAGATGGTTTCTCTAGTACCATTTTCTCTGAATAGGTCGATGTTGACAACTGGAACATTTAACGACGTGCTTCCCCTGATGAATACTTTGTTGATTCTGGTTGGCCGATATCGATAGTGCAGTCTTTCTTTGCACCATTCCAAGGTAGAGTCAGATACCTTGGTCTTTTCTTCGATGATCTTTTTGGCATCCTTCCACAATTGACGTTGGACATCAATGGGAGTTTTCTTCAGAGCGGGATCTTTCACTGAACTTTGAACAAGCTCAATAGCATAAGCTTTATCTCTTTCTTCAGCTTGTCTTCTTTTGGCGATTTCTCTTTTAGCTTGGTGGTGTTCAGCGATTTCCTGTCTCGTGATTTTGAATCGAGGAGCAGGGATAGGAATGAGTCGCTGATCTTCAAGCTGTTTAATCATTGCTTCTCTCTTCTTCAGGTCTTCTTCACTTAGCGTTTGAGGAACTAAGGAAGGTCGTTTGTGGTGAGAGGGCAATTCTTCTTCAGGTTCATCAGTCTCAGCAAGAATAGAGACTGGGATTATTTCTTCAGCACTTGGAGCTGGATTTATTGTTGATGCAGTAGGAGGAACTTCAGCTGGATCCTCAAGCAGGGAAGAGGACTAGCTGAAATATAGCGATCGTTTAAGTAAGATCACTTGGGAAAAAAGAGAGATAAAGAAGAAGGTTAAGTGTATAGAGGTTTTATGGAGAGAAGAACTAAGGTTGAGAAGGGATAGAGGAGGGATGCAATGTAAGGGAAGAAAATATATAGTACCTGACAAACTGGCTATTGAAGTAAGATAGTCAGATTGTCTGCAGCGAGGCCTTTATTTTTGCCTTTGTCAACCTCAGTCGCTCCGGGCCTTTTGGTGGTCCCTCCCCCGATGATTCATTTATCATTACCCCTTTTTAAGCATATGCCTTCTTAATTGGCTGGACGAAGAAATCACCATCATCATCATCGTCATCATTATCATTATTTTTAGGAGATGATGATGGTTCATCATCAGCGATGTCAATGTCTTCGTCTTCTTCAGCTTCTTCTTCAGACTCGTCCTCATCAGCGTAGGGTTCTGTCACATCAGCATCAGCTTCAGGTTCAGCTTCCTCTTCGAGTTGCTCCCCCTCAATTCAGAGGGAGGAGGTTTCTCGGTTCCCTCAGGGTTTTCAACTCCTTGGGGTTTTTCAATTGAAGCAGCAGCAACATTTTCCTCTGTCTCCCCCTCAGCATTGTGAGGAAGACCTTCGTCGTTCTTCTCCCCCTCTTCCACATGATGAGTGGGGAGGTATGAGGAGTATCAGCAGCATGGTGCATTGGGTCACTGTCTTCTTGGCCAGTGATCCCAACACAATGTTCAATCTGTGCTAATCTGTCTTCCAGGCCAGATATAGCAAGACTGATTTTTTGAAGATCCTCTCGATCCACCTGAGTAAAGTGCGAAGGAGCACAAGTCTTAGCGTTCAGGCGGTCGAGGATTTGTTGGAGTAGATTGGTGGCAGAGCTGACATCTGTCTTCAAGGAAGAAACTTCGCCCTGAAGATTATCAACCGTTGTCTTCAGCGATGTGACTTCGCTGGACAGGGTAGTGTGGGAGAAGTTGAGATTGTTGATGGCAGTGGAGTTGTCAGCAAGAGTAGTGGCAAGATTTGCAATGCTTCCATCTACCTTCTCCAGATCAGCATTGGAGGCTTTCTTTTCGACCTCAGTGGTCGGCTTTATGAGATCCTCTACAGCGTTTGTAACCGCTGAAGAGTTTGTGGAGATAGAGGTGTTGAGAGTTTCCACCTTTGTCACAAAGTCTTTAAGGGAGTTGTGTTGGGTCATCAAGATTTGAAGATGACCTCATGATCTCCTTTTATACTTTGAAAAACATTTTATACTTAGAGAAATTTTGGATGCATGGTTCTTTGTAATGGCTTGTACAAGATAGCAAATGTTTGGTGAAGTCAAAGATCAACCAAAGTCAAGATTAAAGATTCTCTTATTGTGGAAGTGAAAGATCCTTTCTCAACACATACAAGTCATTGTCCACCGATGGTGTTCTCACACATCGGTGGACACATCTCTACCGAAATTACTCTCTGTTTCGGCCAAAGAATCCCACCGATGGAAGTCCAATTTCGGTGGGATCTCAAAGAAGTCTCAAAGATGTTTTTCCTCCAAAGATGATGTCACATATCCCAAAGATGATGTCACATATCTCAAAGATGTGTCACATATCACAAGGCTATCATCGGTGGGATCTCAAAGAAGTTTCAGAGATGCTTTCTCCAAAGATGTGTCACATATCCCAAGCTTCCTTCGGTGGTGCAATCTTTAGAAGACAAATTGAGAAGAGATTTTCTACATGGATAAAGTGACATTTTGTCTTATTATCCATTTCCATGCAAAGCTCTTTTCTCATGCATGGGCTCTTCTGACTGTACCTTGTGAAAGGTGACAAGGACTTCACAACTCTCCAGAAGTCAACATCCTCAGCAAGTGTGAAGATGACATGTGTCCCAATCATTCAATGCTAACACACTCCTTGTCACTATAAAAGGAAGACCTCTCCATGCAGAAACTACACACATCTTGAGAGACTTGAAGATTACTGTGTGCTCTTGATATTCTACGCAAACTGGAAGATTTCTCTAAGTGCAAGAATTTCCAGTTTGCTTGAAAAACTTTATAGCTTTGTTCTAAGTGTTCTTAGTTATTTTGTTAGTATACTTTGTGTAAGATTGTTAGAATAGTTTATCTGTTCTTTTCCGCAACAGTCTTAAGTTTTCTATGTGTAATTATTGTTGAAAGATTTTCAATAATAGAATTAAAATTGTGAAAATTTTGAGTATTGTATTCAACCCCCCCCCCTTCTACAATACTTGTTATAGCCATCTGGGACTAACAAGTGGTATCAGAGCAGAAAGTTTAATTCCATAAACTTGATCTGCAATGGCTGCCTCCTCTTCCTCTACTGTTGAAAACTCTTTTCAAAATAACTTTTCTGAAAATGGCTCCATTTCAAAACCTCCTAAGTTCAATGCTAACAACTTCTCTTTGTGGAAAAGCCGCATGATGCTGTTCATGGAAGGAGTGGATACTAGATATCCAACCATTCTCCAAGAGGGACCCTTTTATCCCCAGAGTTTGGGCTCGCTATGAAACGCAGAGGCCTGTTAAAGAAACCATGGAAAAAGATAATTCTGATGATTCGTCTGATGAAGAAAAATCTGCTGCTACTGGTCGTTACATTCTTAAAAATCCTAAGAAATACACTGATGAGGAAAAACGGCTTGTGTCTCTTGATTCTAAAGTTAGAACTATCATTGCTCTCTCTCTTCCTGATGAAGTGTACCACTCTCTGGTAAATCTCTCTACTGCCAAAGAGATGTGGCCCACTCTGTGTGTTTTGTACGAAGGTACAAATGAAGTTAAAAAGAGCAGAAAGATTGCTCTTGTTAGAAATTATGAACTCTTTGCTTTTGAAAAAGGAGAATCTCTTCCTAGCTTCTATAATCGCTTCAACTCTCTTTTAAATGATCTTAAGTTGTTGGGCAGAGTCTATGATAATGAGGAAGTCTTGTGCAAGTTCATGGATTGTCTTCCAGATTTTTGGGAAAATATATGTACTTGCATCAAAACTACCAAGGACCTTGAGTTCATGCCCTTGACTGTTCTTTATGGAACTCTTTTCAACTATGAGCAGACGAAACTGCATAAGTTTATAAAGAACTCTTCTCTAGCTCTCCTAAGTGACTCTTCCAAAAAGACTAAGTGTTTTCCAAAAATCACCTACCCATCTGACTCTGACCATAATAGTCAAGAAGATCCCAATGATCATTCAGAAGCATATCTTAGTGATGCTAAGGATGAATGTGAGGAAACTTCAGCTGATAAATTATCTGATGAAATGGCCATGTTGGATGGGTATTCTAAATCCAAATCTCATCTCCGTTCTGTAAAATCTAAGTTTGGTAGAAAATCCTCCTCTTCTCTCTCCAAACATTCTTCCTTGGACAAATCTAATGAGGAATGTTTTAACTGTGGTAAAAAGGGTCATTTTGCTTCTGAGTGCAGAAGTAAACTTCTTGAAGGACCCAAAACTTCTTCCTCGGGCCGATTTTCCTCAAAATCGGAAAGATCCAAACATGATTCCTCCAATCTCTCCTCTTCTGCTCATTCTGACCGGGCTGAAAGGTACAAGGAAAAATACAAGAGAGAAAAGGAAAGAAATGACAGACTTGTCAGAAATGCAAAGGGTCCGCCTGCTAAAACTCATGATTTGGCAGATGAACCCACATCTGAAAGCGAATGACACCTCAAAAGTCTGTTTCATGGCCAAGAAAAATAACATGGATGATTCAGAAGGCCACACCTCCTCAACTGCTCGTGTATCAGCTAAGTGTCTCCCCACCTCATCACAGGTACATCCATTTCTATCTCTCTCTGATGCTGAAAAGATTGAAGCATTTAATTCCTTATCTATTGTCTTTAGATGATGCATCCTTCTCTTCCAACTCATGCAAAATATTTTCTATCTCTGAAAAAGGAAAGTATCTGGGTGCCAATTTTTTTTTAAAAAGAAATCCTTCACTTTTTCTAAAAATACCTATGTGTCTTCTTCTACCGATTCTATTCACAGTTCTGTGTATCTCAAAATGTCCTTTTCAAAGGAAAAGTTTTTGGTCCTCCCAAAATTTGAAAAATGTATTTTAGGTGTTGCACCCCAAATCTTTGTGTCCTCATCAAATTCTTGAGGACATTTTTTAAAAGCAAAAATAAAGAAAAATATCACAATTCTAAAAAGATCCTTCTTTATAGAAAATGTTATTTCTGTGGTGATACTTCTCTTGTTGCCAAAGACTGTCCAATTCTTTTCCGTCTAACCCAAAAGGACCCACCTTCCAAATGGGTACCTAGAAAATAAATTCTTTGTGATTACAGATTTTGAGCTGGGCAAATGGATCTATGTGAACAAGTGAGAAAGTTGACAAAACCTTAGAATTCTTTACTCTCATGACATCATAAGCATGATGATGTCATTCTCATGACATCACCATCTCCAATCTCTTAAAATTCCATTTCTTTTCTAAACCTCACCACCGAAATTTTCCTTAACCACCGAACCAAAAATTCATCATCTTCCACCAAATATTCTTTTTCACCACCTTTTCTCTCTCCTCCATCAATCAACTCCAAGACAATAACAATCCATCTTTTTGTGATGACACGTATGCATCCTTAAACATTGCATGCATTTCTCTTCTTTTCTTGATCATCTTTATCACCTCCTTTTCTTTCACTTTCAAGAAACCACTCATCTCCATCTTCAGAACCCCATTCCACCGAACCTGCATGCTCTTCCACCGAAATTGCAACTTGTAGCAACTAATTCCCAAGGACACCATCCCATTCTTCTAACCTTCCACCGAAATTTAAATTCGGTGGAACCCCTCTAATTCGGTGGAACCCTTCAAATTCGGTGGAACCACCGATTCCACCGATTCCAAACCTTTCCATCTTGCCATGCACCAAACCTTCCCACCGATTCCAAACCTTTCCATCTTGCCATGCACCAAACCTTCCCACCGATTCCATCTTTTCAAATTTTTTACCAAAGACTCAGGTTTTGAACTAATTGGGTATTCAGATTCAGTTTATGCAGGTTCCCAGTTTGTGACAGAAAAAGTACTACAGGAAGCTGCCAACTTCTTGGTGGCAAATTGGTAAGTTGGTCCAGCAAGAAACAAAACTCTGTGTCAACCTCTACTGCTGAGGCTGAATATGTAGCTGCTGGCGGCTGTTGTGCTCAGATCCTATGGATGAGAAACCAACTCAGGGACTACAATCAATTCTTTTCTAAAATCCCAATTCTGTGTGATAATTCCAGTGCAATAGCTATTGCAAACAATCCAGTTCTTCATTCCAGATCAAAGCACATAGATATCAGATATCATTTCATCAGGGACCACATCTCCAAAGGTGACATTGAGCTACACTTCATTCCTACAGATCTTCAGTTTGCCGACTTGTTCACCAAACCTCTAGATGAAACCAGGTTTAATTTCCTCATAAATGAACTTGGCATGTGTAATCTTCAATAACTATGTGTCCTAAGTTTCCACCGAATTCTCATCGGTGGACACTATTCTTCTCTCACAAATCTCCTCTCCTATCTAGAAACATAGGAAAGAACCCCTCCAAATGATGTCATCCCATGCATGGTAGACACCTTTTTCTTTTAATGATGTCATCACCATGATCTCATCTCACCAAAGTTGTAGACCTCTACCATTTCCTCTACCGATTCTCTCCCCACCAATTTTATCTAGCTTCTCATATACTCTTCCTCTCACCTAACCCAACTTCCTATGTGTCATCTCCTCATCCCATCCCTTTTTCCATCTTTTTCACTCTTGGTTTGCAACCCATCTCTCCTTTCACAAAATCCACCCACTACAAACTCTTCTGCAGATGTCACACCAAATCCTAAATCTCAATCTCTTTGGGTCATCAAAAATTGGAAGATGAAATTCCAATCTCTCCTCCATTTTGAAGATTTTCTACATAATGCCTTAGAAGACTTTCTCCACTCTCTGCTGAAGATATCTTAGAAGATTTCCCTCAACCTCTTCAAGAATTTCCACCGAATTTTTGTCTAATTCTTGCAAATTTTCGGTGGGCATGTTTTTTTCAAAAAAAAAAAAAAAAAGTCTCACCGATTTTCTACCGAAAATAACCAATTTTCGGTGGAATTTCCTTCTTTTTCGGTGGGAAAGCAAAAAAAAAAAAATTACCACCGAAAATTCGGTGGTGTACCCCTAAATTCGGTGGTATTGTGCAAAAAAAAAAAAATCGTTTTGGTTCTGGCCGATCTTTTCATTTTCTCTTGGTGTTTTTCCTACGTCGGCCGCTGAGGGGGAGAATTCATCTGAGGGGGAGCAACATAAACCCTAAGTACTCATATACAGCGACCAACTTGAAAAAAAAATGAGGAAATCGGGCGGACCGGTCAAGGGGGAGCATATCAGTCCAGACGGATCAAACTGAGGGGGAGAAACACAAAGAACGGCTGATCCAACTGAGGGGGAGCAAATAAAAGACACATGATAATGATGCCAAAGATGCCAAGAAAAAGATAGAAAATGCTACAGATTGGCAGAAGCATCCTGAGGCTTATTCACTTAATCTCAAACCTCCCTCAAAGATTCTCACCATAATGGGTTTGTCTCTTTCCAGAAACCACAGACTCATTTGGCTGAAATCTTTTGGAGCAAGTGAATGGCTTGAAGATTTGAAACATCTGAAGAAAAGCAAAAGTGCCTGAAAGATAAAGTTCTCCAACAAATCAACAGGCTGCTGATCAAAATGAAGAATCCTCAAGTCAGACATAAGTTTCAACTCTCCTCTCCAATGATACAAGTAACATCTGCTTTGTTCATATTGTTTATACTTCTTTCCATTTTTTCATTCATTTGTACAGCTATACCTTTTTATTTTATCTTATATGTAAATATCATATATACATACACACACAAAAAAAAATGGACTGTGTGAAAAAGAACCCAAAAGAGTAAAGAAGGGTCAACATGCATTATTCACTGTCTTACTCATGTTTTTCTAAGTATGGATGTCATCATCAAATAGGGGGAGATTGTTGGGTCATCAAGATTTGAAGATGACCTCATGATCTCCTTTTATACTTTGAAAAACATTTTATACTTAGAGAAATTTTGGATGCATGGTTCTTTGTAATGGCTTGTACAAGATAGCAAATGTTTGGTGAAGTCAAAGATCAACCAAAGTCAAGATTAAAGATTCTCTCATTGTGGAAGTGAAAGATCCTTTCTCAACACATACAAGTCATTGTCCACCGATGGTGTTCTCACACATCGGTGGACACATCTCCACCGAAATTACTCTCTGTTTCGGCCAAAGAATCCCACCGATGGAAGTCCAATTTCGGTGGGATCTCAAAGAAGTCTCAAAGATGTTTTTCCTCCAAAGATGATGTCACATATCCCAAAGATGATGTCACATATCTCAAAGATGTGTCACATATCACAAGGCTATCATCGGTGGGATCTCAAAGAAGTTTCAAAGATGCTTTCTCCAAAGATGTGTCACATATCCCAAGCTTCCTTCGGTGGTGCAATCTTTAGAAGACAAATTGAGAAGAGATTTTCTACATGGATAAAGTGACATTTTGTCTTATTATCCATTTCCATGCAAAGCTCTTTTCTCATGCATGGGCTCTTCTGACTGTACCTTGTGAAAGGTGACAAGGACTTCACAACTCTCCAGAAGTCAACATCCTCAGCAAGTGTGAAGATGACATGTGTCCCAAGCATTCAATGCTTACACACTCCTTGTCACTATAAAAGGAAGACCTCTCCATGCAGAAACCACACACATCTTGAGAGACTTGAAGATTACTGTGTGCTCTTGATATTCTACGCAAACTGGAAGATTTCTCTAAGTGCAAGAATTTCCAGTTTGCTTGAAAAACTTTATAGCTTTGTTCTAAATGTTCTTAGTTATTTTGTTAGTATACTTTGTGTAAGATTGTTAGAATAGTTTATCTGTTCTTTTCCGCAACAGTCTTAAGTTTTCTATGTGTAATTCTTGTTGAAAGATTTTCAATAATAGAATTAAAATTGTGAAAATTTTGAGTATTGTATTCAACCCCTCCTTCTACAATACTTGTTATAGCCATCTGGGACTAACAAGTTGTTTATATCTCCCAAGCGCCAGTGCCACGTTTCGATTTAGGAAGATGCTGGTCAATGACCCAACAATCCTCCCCCCAGCATCTGCCAACACTAACGAGAGCTTCGCTAGAAGTCAATGGCTGCACAGCATGCCTTTGGCATTTTAAATGCACTCCATGGGATTCGAACCAGTGACCTGCTTTGATACCACTTGTTGGTCCCGAAGGGTTATACAAGTTTGTAGAAGGGGGGGGGGGGGGTTGAATACAAACACACGATTTTTACTTTTCTAAATTGTTTATTGATATTAACAAACAATTTACAACTTGTTGCGGAACAAGATTAAGGAATTAACCTAATCTAAACAAGTTAAGAAACACTAAGTTTTCTTGCACTAGAACTAAGATAGAAAGGAGAAGAATACTAAGAGTAATATTCTAAACACAGAGTAGTAGAGAGAACAAGATGGCCGAACACTTCAAAAATGAAGTAGGTTTCTCCTTATATACCGCATGCATTAAATGCATGGCAGTATACCTTTACACGTGGCAGCAACAGATTGGATGCATGAGATTTGCTTTTAGACAACATCCTTTTGGCCGCATGATGTACAGTGTAGAATCAGAGTTGGTTGTACGATTTCATACAAAAGGGGTGTCCATTCTGACAATCGTACGGAGGCGTGAAAGAGAGGTTAAGACAAAAGTATCTTGTAGAGGAAACTTCATGATCAGCGTTCGCTGAAGAGTTCTTTATCAGCGAAGGATAAAGTTCAGCGTTCGCTGAAGTCTTCTACTTGAAACTTCACGTTGAGTGGACAGGCCTTGGTCTTCACTGATATCCGCATCAGGTCATAAGTAGACTTGTCTTTGGTTCTTCAGCTTGATCTTCGACTTCAGCGTAGAACAATGTTAACGTGAATCTTCTCTTCAGGGATTATAAGTAAACATCAAACATGTCAGCGATCATCACTAGATCTGAACAAGCTCAGAGCATGATGAACAACTGAATAAATTAACTCGTATTCTCTATCAGCGGTACTGAAACAGTCTTAGTACTTATCAGCGATAGAGAAACGCTTACATAATGTTTTACTTACAATTTTCACTAAGTGATTCTCAAGAGTCTATATCAAATAATTGAGAGTTTGGATCAACAAAAGTTAGTGGCCAGGTCCTCCTTTTGAAGTAAAATTTAAAACTGAGGGGCCACTTCTTGAGATAATGAAGTACAGCTCCCTCTTTCAAAGAAAACATATAACCACAGGGACCAAAAATGCAATTCACTCTTAATGAAATGTTTCTACAAAATCATATATTTGTATATGCTATGGTGTGTTAATAGTGTTTCAATAATTTACCAACAATCAGTCACGGGTCGAGTCTAAATTGGCCCTGATTCCAAATAGTAATATCGTAATCGGCTCTGGCGTAATTGATCTAGGTCCTAACACAAATATGAAGGTTTGGTTAAGATGTATGAGGCTCAGTTATGAGAACCGGTTTCAAATCAGACCTAAATCGATCCCACTTATTTTTTTAATTGATTTTTAATATGTAAAAACATTATTTTAAGAATTTGATCAATCACATACATAACAACGCTTTTGTTATAATTGAATCAATCAAATACACAAAACACGTTTTATTATAATTGGATCAATCAAATATACAAAAAACACGTTTTTTGTTATACTATTTAATTGGGTCAACCGAATTAGGGGTGTCAATGGGTTGGGTTGGGTTCGGGTTCAACCCATTTATTAATTGGGTTGAAAATCTCAACCCAACTCAACCTGTTTAATTAAACGGGTTGAGATTTTCAACCCAACCCAACCTAACTTGGTACGTAAATGCATTGATAGCGGGTTGACCTGTTTATGATTTTCTCAACCCAACCTGTTAAATAAATGGGTTGAACCTGGGTTGACCCATTTAATTTTAAAATTATAAATAAAATTCAAAGAATTACACTACTTAATTTCATGAGAAATACACAGCCACAAAGTCAAATAAATTTTTCAAAGTTTCAATAAAACACAACCATAAAGTCAAATAAATTGTTCAAAATTTCAATAACACAACCACAAAGTCAAATAAATAAGTTTTTAAATAACTCGACTTTCACTTTCACCGACTCCAATTTCACTCTCAGTTTTCACTTTTCATTTAACTTGAGGAGGAAAATAGGAATTAGGAAATTAATCAATTATGATTCATATCACATTTAACCATTTAGAAACATATTTTTTCTATTAATTTTTTAATCATTAAAAAATAAAAAGATATTAAATTAATTAGTAGTATAAATGAGTTGAAAACAAGTTGCAAATTGGTTGAAATCGGGTTGGAAATGAGTTGAAAACAGGTTGCAAATAGGTTGAAATTGGATTGAAATCAGGTTGGAAACAGGTCGAAAATTTCAACCCAACCCAACCCATTTACATAAATGGGTTATGCAGGTTGACCCATTTAACTTATATGGGTTGAAAATCTCAACCCAACTTACTCATTTTGGGTTGGGTTGGCGGGTTGGGTCACTTTTTGCCACCCCTAAACCGAATACATTGAAAAATGTGTTTTTACGCTAAAATAATTTTTAAATAAAAAATCTGGCCGGTCCCATAACCAGTCCCATGCCGGGACTTGTTTTCGGTGGAAAACTGTAACCGGACCTTAAGGGTGCGTTTGGTACACATGACATAAGTCACATAACAGAACAAGGATCACTGTTCCATGTTTGACAGAACTTTTATATGGGTCAGACATAGGGGTGAGCAAAACCCGACCGACCCGAACCCGAAATGGCCCGAACTTGAGTCACCCGAACCCGAAATGGCCCGAACCCGAAAGTATATATCGGGTATTTCGGTTCGGTTCAGGTTGGGTTTTCCCAAACCCGAACTTTTTTTTTAATAAATCGTAAACTGAGTATGTGTGCTGTGTGTGTGTGTTTAATCTGAGTATGTGTTGCTATGTGTGTGTGTGTTTAAGCTGAGTATCAGAGTATGTGTGCTCTGTGTGTGTGCTGTCAATGCTGGGTGTATGTGTGCTGTGTGTGTGTGTGCTGTATGTATGTGTGTGTGTGTGTTTAAGCTGTGTGTGTGTGTTACTGTGTTTAATTGTTTAAGCTGTACGTGTGTGTGTGTTTAAGTTAAGCTGTGTGTATGTGTGTTGTGTGCTGTGTGTGTGTGCTGTATGTATGTGTGCTGTGTGTGTGTGTTTTTAATTGTTTAAGCTGTACGTGTGTGTGTGTGTGTGAGGTGTGTGTGTGTGTTTAAGTTAAGCTGTGTGTGTGTGTGTGTTTAAGACTTTAAGTTAAGTTGTGGGTGTGATCAAGTGATCAACGGTTTTGCATGCAAACAATACATAGAACTCGCAACAATGTATTTTATACCCCAACCCGCCCAACCCGACCGCCCAACCCGAACCCGAATTGACCCGAAACCCGAATTATACTTTGGGCGGGTTTCGGGGCCTGTACCCCCCCACCCGAAACCCGATCGGGTTTCAACTTTTTCGGCCCAAACCGCCTGACTCAGACATGAACATAGTAGAACAAGTTGGAACAGACCTGTTCCACCCCACCCCAAAGAGTAGAGTGGAACGAGATGAAACAAACCTATATTTTACTAAACAAACTCAAAATAAAACATAATTCTCTTCTAAACATCAAATACATCTTTCTCATTACATTTTATTCATTCTTTAAATTTTTTTATGTGCTTTAAACTTTCACCCATTGTCCTCAGAATATTATTTTTATACGATTTTTATATTTTGGTTAATTTATGTAATTTATTAAATAGTAATAATAATAAAAATTATATATTAAATGTATAAAATAAAAACTGGAAACTACATAATTTTTTATTTTCATGACATTTTAATCGTCTTGATGAAAATTTCTGATAATATATTTTGTAATAAAAATATTGATTTTATTATAATTTAATAATTTGCATAGATTAATCAAAATATATAAAAGATATAAACAACTTAATATGGGTAAATTGATCATTTTATCTATTCAATCATGTCCAGTTCGATCTTATCAAACGTTGAACATATATTTTGTCATGTTTCGTTCTGTTTGTCTTGTCCTGTCATGTTTTTATCCTGTCTAAATACCAAAAACACCCTAACTCGGTCCCAATCCTCCACTGATCTTGGGCGGGGGTCGGGCCATATGAACTTCTAGTTGGACTATGTTGGACATGATATACCGAACTGGGGTTTCATGGTAGAGCTAGGAGATGTGATATGATAAAATGAGGGAGTCAATATCTTGGTGGTTTGGTCATGTTAAAAGGAGACAAATGTCAGCACTGGGTGAGAAAGATGGAAAGTATACCAGTCGAGGGGGTGAGAAGGGACATGACGACCTAGACCTTTCTAAGGACATGGTCTCTTATAGGAATAGTTTAGATGCAAGATCAGAGTAGCGAACTTTGTTATGTAACACCATCAAAATTGGAAAGAGCAACTAAATAAAAACTTTAATAAAATAACCAAATGAGGATAAAGTCCTTTCTATAAATCCATCCTAAAAAAAACTTCAACTATAAAACATAAAATTAATGCCAACATTCCATAACTTAAGTCACATACTACGACTAAAGAGGTCGGGTGTTACTCAAACCCAATACAAAGTTGTTATTCCCATAAAGCGGAAGACTTCACCAAACCACTTACTTCTTGAACACACAACTAGCTCTCCACTCTTCACAGTGTCACTAGAACTATTCCCCTGAACCTGGTGCACATGCCGACAAATAAAAAGGTTAGGCTAACGCCTAGTGAGTTCAAGAGTTTTATCATGATTGTGTAAATTCAATAAGCGAGGAGGATGTAGCTTGAAAACATGATTTCCCAAAAAGGATTTATAATAATTATGCAAACAACTCGCTTTCTCAACACACACAAATCTTGTGACGGAAGCTTTCATATAAACCATATCCTAAAAATGAACTTAATTCCAAAACTCAAAACGTGGTTAAATATTAGCTTTCCCAAATTATATATGTATGAACAAAACTCCATTATTCAAAACATTCCAATAAGGATGAGGCATAATACACCGTCAATAAGTCATGGAAAACAATCCAATTAAATATAACACGTCATCGAAAACATGGATAAAAATAAATACCCAAAACAGCACATTTCGGTGACGGGGGAGACTCGGTTCCATCGAATGTGACGGCCACACAAAGTTAGGTCACTTATCAATGTTATCGAGATTCACGTATTGGATGTCGAGCTCGGATACTTAAAGGGTACACCCATGGAGTATCAACTTCAACCCCTCTAGGTCTATACACTGAGTTATCCATATCCAAGAAACGTACTAGGCACATAGGACTTATACCTTACCTCGATGCCTATTTCGTGCGGCAATGTGGAAAACTAGCGTCCCATCATTGAACATAAATCTCGACCGGAATATACCAGCACATAGGATTTACACCTTACCTCGATGCCTATTTCGTGCTACAATGTGGAAAACTAGCGTCCCAACATTGAACGTAAAACTCTAGTGCCTATGGATCCATAACAATAAGGTCGAAAACATTACGTGACTCCAAATGAATGAACTAGCGCATTCAAAACATGTAATTCTCAAATAAATATAAATCGTGACCAAAGCTCTACGTTGAGCTATCAAAAACGGACAAATGCCCCAAAACCCAACATAATCAAATACCGAGCCACCGGCTCAACAAATTAAAAGACCATATGTTAAAAGTCATAAAATGAAATAAAACGTAAACACTCGTAAGATAAATCGTAAAATGTATCAATACCTAAGATTTACTCATCGAAATATTCAAAATACATCTTTTTCTTAAAACCAAAAGGTTTACAATTTCCAAAATGTTCGCAAGGTCGGGAATGACCAAAATCCAATAACCCATACGTTGGTATTTTCAAAACATCCCTTAACACAAACTATACATATTTTCAACAAATACAAAAATGCATTTTTACCAAATAACTTCCATTTAGGCAATTAAATCATCAAAACATTTTCATTTATGTTTAATTTATCAAATTTCCCAAAAACCCCAAATATGAGTATTTTACAATGTTTATAAAGTTAAATGCTTCAAATGATCAAGACTCACCAAATAACTCAACAATTGATAATTTTATATAAAACACATAAATACTTGGAAAAGAACATTTTTGGCATGTACAACATTTTCACAAATCAACTTGAACTCACCTTGCTAGATTTAGGCTAAATCTAGATTTTCCCCAATTTAAGCTCCTTTGGAGAAACTTGAATCTTTAAGTCAAATCCTCCAAAAATCTAGATCCATGAGTTTACAACCATCAATAAACATAATCATCCATTTAGAAACGTTCCTCAAACATTTTCATCAATAACCTCAACTTATGCCAAAACCCTAATTTTCATTAATGAAGAAAAGAGAATGTTACCTCAACAACCACATAAATCCACCAACCAAACACCTCTAGGATTTCCAAAATAAGTCTTAAACTCCAAAAAGGTAAAAGGGTTTTGAAGAGAGTTGGATGTAACCCTAAAACCAAGGAATCTTCAAGATAAGATGAGATGAAATGAAAAGGGTTTCAAGATTTGTTTCCTAAATGGTACGTGCGAAATATGTGATTTAATCGCAGTGGGTTGCAAACTGTCCACAGTGGGAAGCGCAAGTGTACACTGGCCACTATGATCGTCACAGCAAGTAAGAGTTGGTAAAATACCAGAATCGAATCCACAGAGACTGGGCAATCAAGACAATACGGTTTTCATGAGCTCCTTTTACAGGTTTCAATTAGAGAGGAAGCAATATTTTGGTTTGGTTCGGTGAAATGCTAATTTAACGATTTACTTAAGATTTAAAAGAAGGAATGTAGGTTAGATTTTCCCTAGATTTTATATTAAATACCTGATCCTAAAAGTGGTCCTTGTACTTGAGGTGGACATTCTCGCTAGAAAAGCCCGGTTACAAAATACTCACACCTTTAAGTAAAAATCCCATACTCTTAGTATTTATCGTTTTGTCAATGGTAATCTCAAAATGGACCTTTTCAGGCCTCGTTGGAATGTGTAGAGACAAATACTCTAAGTGTTTTTAAATACACCAACTAGCTTGCCTACTACTCCAATGGGTTGAGATTAGCTCACTGTGCCGACCTCACTTTCGTAAGTGTCATAAGAATTCTTTCGAACTCCCTAGCATCATCCAAGCTCGTGTCACTGCGTTCTACTCATTTCTGAGTTGAGAACTAGACTTTAGATCCTTACAAGTGATCGGTTTGTTTGCATCATTGGGCAATACTCGAGAGTGAATGACCAAAACAATAAATATTCCAAGTATAAAGATTACTCAAGCATTTCCTCTAAAATCTAGGTACTTCTCTTTCCTACATCCTAAAGGATACTTAGCCCATAATTATCGACATAAATAAAATAAAAGATGAGAGATTGCACATAAATAAACTGAAAGTGACTTGATTAAAACCGCAGTGGGAAACGTGAGTACCCCACTGTACGAGAAACTAACAATTACACTAAGAACTTGAATGCATAAAGTTAGCTACTACTGCAGTAAATGAAAGCTAAAACTACCACTACTTAACTTGCACTAAATGTAGTAGATGAGATATGAAGGATTAATTAAATGGAACCCAACACCCTTTTTTATACCAAGAGGAAAGGTTGGGTTTTACACATAAATGGGTTTTAACTAGAGGATAATGACCGAGGAGTACTAAGATTCAGCTTCTTTGTGCAATACTATTATCCACAAGTCCTTAGTTCTCTTACCCAAAGGACTCATCACTTTTCCACAAAGTCAACTTTAAAGTACCATGGGTGTACTTGATGTCATCTTCAAGAGGATATGCTTGTACTTCACCAGCCCATTTCTCTGCCATTTGAACCTTCTATTCTCCAGAATTTATACTTCCCAACTAATAGTTGATTTTTTTTTGTCTTCTTCTTTGCTCGATAGTGGGGTCTGGAGTGGGATGCGCAAGTCACTGCGAGAATTTCGTGAAAAAGCAACAAAACTCCACCAAATAATTTATTAAGACTATGGTTCACTCTTTTTGCTCATTTTCGTAAATATTACCAAGAATGGGGGTTTTGAGAAGTGAAATGGCTAAAATTTGACAAAATAAAATAAAAATAAAAGGAAATAATAACTCTAAAAATAGAGTTATCACAACCTCAAACTTAAACCATTACTTGTCCCCAAGTAATAAAAAGAAAGAAAGAAAATAACATTATGCACTTTTGAACTTTCAGGGACTTACCGGCTTCTCACTCTGAATGGATGTTGATCTCCCTCCACAGATACTTCTTTCGGTTCCCAGATTAAAACTTTACTTTTGTACTTGACGAAATCTTTCCCTTGTTCACATTTTGATCAATAGGACTTTCTTGGGTTCGAAGGGTTTGTGGCTTTGAATATTTTCCAAAGGTTTCGTAGCAAGCAATTCCAAACAAAGACTGAAAATCTCGCTTTGAGATTTTTATTTCAAGAAGTGAGTGCTTTGTATTTTTGCATGGGTGAGTACATACACTTCAGGCTTTTTATTTGGGTATGGCTATTTTTGTGAGAGTGGGTATTCTGATGGTCCAGAATAGGCACACCATTTATTTTTCTTCTGGGAGTGAGCACTTTGATTTTCTTCTATTTTTGTGTATTTTTTAGAGGGGGGTATGGCTTACCCACCTCAAACTTATGACCTCACAGTGTCTCCACTGTGGAAAGACTGGAAGTCACTCTGGAAGTCCCCACCTCAACCTTAAAATCTCACAGTGTCCTCACAGTGACATGGAAATTGGGGTCAAGGAGGTGATTAGGGTACCAAAAGGTCAAGTTTGGATGCAAAAATGGCCTATATCATTTCAACGTGACAAGTTGAGAATCGTACTTACAAAAGTGACTTTTTAAGTTGGAAGCCGAAAGTTGTGCACCTTGAAATGGAAGAGGATCAAAAATTAGGGGTGTTCGCGGTCCGGTTTGGGCGGTTTAACCCCTCAAACCACAAACCAAACCACTAGTGGCGGTTTGGTAAATTTTCAAACCGAGCGGTTTGACATCAAGTGTCCAAACCGGTCAACCGGACCGCGGTTTAGGCGGTTTGGTCCGACCGGTTTAGGCGGTTTGGGCATTTAATGGGCTTTAAAAGTTAATCTTAAAAAAACACATACAATTAGGAAACAAAACATAGTCCACAAGTCCTTAAAAAACAAAACATAGTCCACAAGTTCTTAAAAAACAAAACATAGTCCACAAGTCCTTAAAAAACAAAACATAGTCCACGAATAAATTAGCAAAGGCCACGGTTTGTTGGCTTCACTTCTTCACTTTCCTTTCCATCCAAATCTCCATCTTTTATCACCAACAATCTGGAAAAAAAATTGACAATTATATAAATTATAAAGAAAAAATGACATTTTCAAACATTTTATCACCAACAACCAACATTATATAATTACCTTAACAGCTTAACTTCATATGTTTATTCAACACTCCCAACTTCAGATGGTGCTTCGGTGGATTTATCTACAAAGTAAATTAGATTATTAGATAAACAACATAATTCAAAAAAAGTAATCTAAAGTTTCAACCAATTCGTGGCTACAAATCAATTTTGGCTCAAACATAATTCGTGGATCTCAACCAATTTTGGCTACAAATCAAAGTTTCAACCATTCGTGGGCTCAATGAACTTCGAAAGCTATCAAGAACTCTCCCTCCGGTGCTAAAAGCAGACTCTGAAGCCACTGTGGATACTTGGACAGCAAGAACATCTCGAGCCAATGCCGACAAAATAGGATACTTTGATGACGCCACTTTCCACCATTCTAAAACTTCAAAGTTCTTATTTTTCCTATCTTCATTGCGTTCACCTAAATACCTTTCAAGTTCATTTTGCATGTCCAAAGAGTCATCCTCATTACATTCTTTGTCAAATTCAGATTCAAACATCTTGACCGAATCTTCATCATCGGACTCTACCATCGACACATGATCTTGTCCTTGAGTACCACTATCCGCTTGATGCTCGACTTTAAGCTCACTAGTATAATGAGTAACTAGCTTTGAACAATATTAAACAACTAGTTAAATTAAACACATTGATAAAGTTAGAAATAAACACATAACAGTTAAACTAAACTAATTACATTGATTCTAAGTTTCTAACATAGAAATAAATCCACAACATATTCTAATAAGCAAAGCCACCACAAGTCCACATCAATTTAATTAAACATTTTGGTTCTAACTTAGAAATAAACACATAACAGTTAAACTAAACTAATTACATTGATTCTAAGTTTCTAACATAAAATTAAATCCACAATAGATTCTAAATTTCTAATAAGCAAAGCCACAAGTCCACATCAATTTAGAAATAAAGTAATAAACACATAACAGTTTAACAAAACTAACTTAGAAATAAACACATAACAGTTAAAGTGTTAAACTAAACTAATCGGTTCTAGAATGCATGAATGTGTCGTATATTTCATATGGAAACTGTGGACTGAAGACGAAGGTTTGGAGGAAAACAATCGGCTGCAAAAACATGTTACCGGCGAATGGGTAAAGAAAATTAGAAAACCGGGGTGGGTTCCATAAGAAACAAACGTCAAACGATTACCTCGGGCTCGAATTCGTCTGAAACCACTGTGTGCGTGTGAGGGTGAGGCCGTGGCGCTGTGACGGTGGTGGTGGACTGGCGGTCGTAGACTGGTGGTGGCGGTGGTGGCGGTGGCGTAAAAGTGAAGGTGTGACTGAAGTGTGAACTGTGAATTGTGAAACTAGGGCTGAAACTTGAAAGTGAAGTGTTCTTAGAAAAATAGAAAGTTAGAAGTTAGGGTTGTTGTTACTTGTTAGGCGTTTTGGGCCTTGGGCTGACTCTTAAGTCTTAATAGTTAATTACTTATATACAAAAAATAAAAATAATACATATATATATATATATATATGGCGGTCGGGTTGGTCCAAACCGTCCAAATTTTTTTCCAAACCGCAGACCGGACCGGACCGCCCGGTTTGGCAAAATTTCAAACCAGGTCGGACCGCCAGACCGCTCAAACCGCCAAAAACGGTCCGACTTGACTTGGTTCGACCGGTTTGAGCGGTCCGACGGTTTTTTTGAACACCCCTATCAAAAATCATTCAAACGAGAAATATGTTAGTACCTAAAAGGACCTACTGGACAGTAGGTAATCATACATTCAACCAAAAGATAAAGAGTAGCAAATTGTCAAGTGCCTAGCCATAGGCAAAATACCAAACAGACATAAAAATAAAAATTGTTTTTGGAGCATTCAGAGTGGGAATCAAAGTCCCAACAAACCATTTAGTGAGTAGGGGTTGCTAACCTTTTGGCTTCTTCTCTTTTGATCCTCTTTTCCTCCTCTTTTCTCATTCGTTCTTCCTCAGCCCTTTTCAGCCTTTCCTTCTCCTCTCTCAACAATCTGTCGGCTTCTTCCTTTCGGATTCTCTCTTCCTCCTCTTTCTTAAATCTTTCTAAGTGCAAGGATCTTTTGGTTGTATTCTTCTTGCAACTTTAACATTTCCTCATCAGTTTGCTGCACTTCGGTATCAAAACCGCTCAGACTAGCGTCTGAGGCCTTCGAAGATGAAGCAGCCTTCGACCCTTCTTGCTTTGATGACTCCGCATCCGGTGCGACGGTCGTCATTGGATGTTCGCCGGAGGATGGCGGAGGCTCGTTTAGGTCGCCGGTGATGTTTTCCGGTGGGTTATCGTCGGTGGTGCGGCAGCGCACTGCTCGGCTTGGTTCATTAGGGTTTGGGTTAAGTCTTTTGCTTCTTGCCATTGAAGAGGACGAGTTTCTGGTTCGTGAGAGAGAAATGAGAAAAGATGAAAGTATTTTTGAACGTTGGGATGAAAAAGGTATCTTTTGGCTTTTGGTGTGGAAAGGAGTTATTTTCTGGGTATTAGAAATTGGAGGGAACGGTTATTTTAGAGAGAGAGAGGATATGATGGTTTTTCTTGAGAAATGGCGAAAATAGGGGTTGGGTGGCAGCAAAAGGAGACTTGTGGTGTAAGAAAAGTTGATGTGTGTCAGCTCTTGGGCCCCCAAAACCGTCCCATCTCAGCATTAGTTCGGCAGTGGGAAGCGTAGTGACATGCGCGATGTCACTGCGAAGCATTTTCTTGGCTTTTTCTTCACAAATAGGCAATCTCTCCTACACACACGCAAAACAAACTACCATGCAGAATTAAAATGATAAAAACAATAAAAAACTAACAAATAACTGAAATAAAATATTTACAAGTATCTCCGACTTTTTCTAACCATAGTGGGGTGGAGAGTGGGATGGAATGTGAGCACTCTCATTCAGAAAATGCTTTACTCTCTGCCCATTGACCTTAAACGTTTGACCAGACTGTGGGGACTTTAACTCCACTGTTCCAAAAGGACTTACTTTGACAATGGTGTATGGTCCCGTCCATCGTGATTTTAGTTTACCTAGAAAGAGTTTAAGATGGGAGTTGAACAATAGTACCTGTTGGCCTTCAAAGAACTCCCTATGGTTGGTTCGTCGATCATGCCACATCTTGGTCTTTTCTTTGTACAACTTTGCGTTTTCATAGGAGTGATATCGCAACTCCTCTAGTTCATGCATTTGCAAACTCCTCTTAATTCCCGCAGCATCCTCACTCATGTTAAGCTCTTTAAGGGCCCAAAACACCTTGTGTTCCAATTCAATCGGTAAATGGCAAGCTTTGCCAAAAACTAATTTAAATGGAGACATTCCCAAGGGAGTTTTATAGGCCGTACGATAGGCCCAAAGAGCATCATCAAGTTTGGTTGACCAATCCTTGCGATGTGGTTTAACGACTTTCTCCAAAATACCTTTGATCTCACGGTTTGAAAGTTCGGCTAAACCGTTGGTTTGCGGGTGGTATGCGGTGGCTACTCTATGATGTATATCATACTTAGCAAGGACCGAGCTCATGACTTTGTTCACAAAATGGGAGCCTTCGTCACTAATTAATGCCCGTGGTGTTCCAAATCGAGTGAAAATGTTTTTATACAAAAATTTCACCACGGTGTTGGCATCATTAGAGTGACATGCAATGGCTTCCACCCATTTTGAAACATAGTCTACTGCAACCAAGATATAAAAATTATTGTTTGAATTTGGAAAGGGTCCCATGAAATCAATCCCCCAAACATCAAAAAGTTCTACCTCCAGAATGTTGTTAAGAGGCATCTCGTTTCTTTGCGAAATATTCCCGGTGCGTTGACATTGCTCACAATTTTTCACAAATTCGTAAGAGTCCTTAAACACAGTGGGCCAAAAGAACCCACTTTGCAAGATTTTTGCAGCAGTGCGGTTTCCACCAAAGTGGCCACCGTAGTGGGATGTGTGACAACCATGGAGTATTTGATGTTGCTCACTCCCGTGGACACAACGCCTCAATATTTGATCCGTCCCTATCTTATATAAGAAAGGGTCGTCCCAAACATATCGTCGTGTATCATGTAAGAACTTTTTGAATGGTTGTCCACTCATCCCGTGGGGTTTTAGTCCACTTGCCAAATAGTTCGCAATGTCAGCATACCAAGGAATATTTTTTTCATGATGTTGGGCTGATAATAATTGTTCATCGGGAAAATTCTCTTTGACCGGAGTGGGATCTACAGTGGTCACTATCTTCTCGAGCCTGGACAAATGGTCAGCTACCTGATTGCTTGTTCCTTTTCTATCAACGATCTCAAGGTCGAATTCTTGCAGCAATAAAACCTATCGAATCAAACGTGGCTTGGAATCAGCCTTGTTGATCAAGTATTTTATCGCTGCATGATCAGTGTGCACGATGACCTTCGTCCCTATCAAGTACGACCTGAAACGATCAAAAGCAAACACCACCGCAAGTAATTCTTTTTCAGTGACAGTATAATTAATCTGAGCTTCAATCAAGGTTTTACTTGCATAATAAATGGGATGAAAGATTTTGTTTTTCCTTTGTTCGAGAACAGCCCCCACAGCCCACTCGCTAGCGTCACACATCACTTCGAATGGGAGTGACCATTCAGGAGTGGTCACTATGGGTGCAGCGACTAAGGCTTTTTTGATTGTTTCAAAGGCATCTCGACATTCTTGGGTAAAGTTAAATTCTTTTTCATGTTGCAAAAGGAGACATAGGGGTTTAGTTATTTTGGAAAAATCTTTGATGAACCTCCTATAAAATCCTGCGTGACCCAAGAAACTTCGAATACCTTTTACTGTTATGAGTTCAGGAAGCTGTTCCACTACCTCAAGCTTGGCTTTATCAACTTCCAACCCTCTTTTTGAGACAAGATGGCCTAGGACAATAACCTCTTCTACCATAAAATGGCATTTTTCCCAATTCAAAATAAGGTCATGGGTCTCACATCTCACTAGGCTCTTCTCCAAATTTCCCAGGCAGTTGTCAAATGATGTCCCTATCACAAAAAAGTCATCCATAAAAACTTCTATGGTGTCCTCAACCATGTCAGTGAAAATGGCCATCATACAACGTTGGAAAGTGGCTGAGGCATTACACAATCCAAATGGCATCCTCCGGAATGCAAAAGTGCCGTAGGGACAAGTAAAGGTGGTCTTTTCTTGGTCCTCGGGGGCGATATGGATTTGGTTGTATCCGGAGTATCCATCTAGAAAACAATAGAATTCTTTTCCCGCTAACCTATCAAGCATTTGGTCGATGAAAGGTAGGGGAAAATGGTCTTTCGTAGTGGCTAGGTTGAGTTGTCTATAATCCATGCATATCCTCCACCCCGTGACAGTCCTAGTGGGAATGAGCTCATTCTTTTCGTTCTTCACTACGGTTGTCCCTCCCTTTTTAGGGACACATTGGACGGAGCTCACCCAACTACTACTAGCTATGGGATAGATAATGCTAGCGTCTAACCACTTCAAAACTTCTTTCTTAACTACTTCCTTCATGATGGGGTTCAACCTTCTTTGAGGTTGGACTTTTCCGGGGTGGTCACTCTCCAAGTTAATCTTATGTTGACATAGGGAGGGGCTAATACCTCTAATGTCCGCTATGGTCCAACCAATTGCCCTCTTATGCTTCATCAACAAATCAAGCAGAAGTTGTTCTTGTTTCTCACTAAGTTTGGAAGAGATAATAACGGGAAGTTTATTATCCTTAGCGAGATAAGCATATTTTAAGTGGGAAGGCAATGGTTTAAGCTCTAACTCGGGAGGTTGTTCTATTGAAGGGGGTTGAACATTTCTGTCCTTAAAGTCCAGAGGTTCAAAGGCTGCCACTATTGCATTACACTCATCCTCAAAAGTGTCATCACTCTCAGATTCGGAGTGCTCACTCTCACTCCCCACTGTGCTCACTGTTTCAAAACTTAAGGCACCACTAATCGAACTCAAAGCAAAACAATCTTCGGTGTCTATGAACTTAAGGGGCTTGAAGACATTGAATGTTACTTCTTGGTCATTGACTCGCATGGTGAGTTCCCCTTTGTGCACATCGATCAAAGTACGTCCGGTTGCAAGAAACGGACGTCCTAAGATGATTGGGATATCTTTATCGGCCTCATAATCTAGAATTTAAAAATCGGCGGGGAAGATAAATTTATCCACTTGGACCAAAACGTCTTCTATTTTTTCTTTGGGGTAGGCAATGGACCGATCGACTAGTTGTAATGTCACAGTTATGGGTCTAGCCTCTCCAATACCTAACTTTTTGAAAATGGACAACGACATTAAGTTGATACTAGCTCCCAAATCACAAAGTGCTTGACCTAATTCTTGTCCTCCTATTGTGCATGGAATGGTGAAACTACCCGGGTCTTTCAACTTAGGTGGAATCTTGCTAGTAAGGAGGGCACTACATTCCTTGGTCAAAGCCACAGTCTCAAACTCACCCAACTTTCTTTTTTTGTTCAAAATATCCTTCAAGAATTTAACATAGCTTGGCATTTGCTCTAGAGCCTCTACCAAGGGTATGTTAATGTGAAGTTGTTAAAAAATGTCTAAGAATTCTTTAAATTGAACATCGACAGTTTTAGTCTTCATTCTTTCAGGAAAAGGTACATTTCGTGGGTCAATCTGAATTTGTTGTGGTGTTGGCTTTGGAATAGTAGGTTTTGGTACGAAAGTGGGGAGGTCAGGGATATCGCTCGTCACTGTGGGTTTCACAGTGACTTGAGGAGTGACCACTGTGGTTTTAGGGACAATGGGTATTTGAGGCGAATCATCAGAATAAAAAATGATATCTTTCAGATCCTTTCCACTCCTAAGTGTTATGGACTTGATTTGTTCAGATCCCTTTCCTATCACCCTAGCGTGCTCGGTGTCACTAGGTAACGTCCCTGGTGGTCTATTCTTGACTTCAACGGCTAGTTGTCCTACTTGAGTCTCTATGTTCCTAATGGATGCTTGAGTTTGATTCATGAAACCCCTTGAGAATTGATTCGATTGATGGTTGAGTCTCAGTGGTGTGAGTTGGTCGTGGTTGGAACTGCTGCGAGGATTGTCCTTGCTGAAAGTTTTGTGGGGGATGCCCACTGTGATGTTGGTGAAATCCAGGGGGGTTTGGTGGTCTTTGTTGGCCATGACTCGCCCCGTAGGGTTGGAGTCCTGGATTACCAGACCAAGATAAATTCGGGTGATTCCTCCAACCTGGATTATAGGTTTGCGAATACGGGTTGTTCCTTGGGTTGGTCCCTATAACATTAACAGATTCGGGATTTGCTGGACAATAGTCAAAAACATGTTCTTCTCCACAGAGGGAACAATTTTTAGGGAGATGTGTTGCGGAATTGACTTGGCCTCTATTTTGATTCAACACTAATTTAGTCAAGGCCACTAATTGTGCGTTCATGGTTTTAAGTGCCTCGGAATCAATGGTGTTGGTCTTTGGCATGGGTGCTCTAGGGTTGGACCACTCGGTGTTGTTGTTGGACACTTTTTCTAAGATTTGATATCCTTCATTGTAGGTCTTACTCGTGAATGTTCCACCTGCTGTTGCATCTAAGATGATTTTGGCTGCATTGGAAAGACCGTTGTAAAAGGTCTTCAATTGGATGCAATGTGGGATGCCGTGATGTGGGCACTTTCGAAGTAAATCTTTAAATCGTTCTCATGCATCCGAAACAGCCTCGTCTTCTTCTTGCCTAAACAAAATAATATCATTTCGAAACCTTACATTCCTAGTAGGAGGAAAGTATTTTTGTAAAAATTTGTCAGCAAGTTCTTGCCAAGTGGTTATCGAGTGAGGTACATGTGAGTTCAGCCATGACTTTGCCTTATCCCTTAGCGAAAAAGGAAAAAGCCTTAGCCTTAACGCTTCATCACTCACACCTTGCAACTGAAAGGAATCGGTCATTTCCAAAAAAGATTTTAAGTGTGAGTGTGGATCCTCAGATGGTGATCCTCCAAACTGACCCATGGCTTGGATCATTTGAAACATCACCGGTTTGAGTTCAAAATGTGTTGCAACAATGTTGGGCCTTAAAATTCCGGAGCTTAAATCACCAACTCCGGAAGTAGCATAGTCCCGTATTTTTTGATCTTTGCTATCGGCAATCGTCACTGTGGTCTCCACTAGTGGTGGTATTTCTACCATGTTTACAGTGGGGATCACAGGTGGTTGTCGATTTGTGTTTCTGTTTCTGCGTCTTCTTCGAAAAGTTTTCTCTATTTAAAGATCGATTGGTAACAAAGGTCCGTGTTGTTGCCTTGGCATGCAACACGGACAACTTAGAAAAACGAGTTACTCGGGCTCGAACAAAAACTAATGTCTTGAGATTAAAAATCACGCCAGTCCCCGGCAACGGCGCCAAAAACTTGGTACGTGCGAAATATGTGATTTAATCGCAGTGGGTTGCAAACTGTCCACAGTGGGAAGCGCAAGTGTACACTGGCCACTATGATCGTCACAGCAAGTAATAGCTGGTAAAATACCAGAATCGTATCCACAGAGACTGGGCAATCAAGACAATACGGTTTTCATGAGCTCCTTTTACAGGTTTCAATTAGAGAGGAAGCAATATTTTGGTTTGGTTCGGTGAAATGCTATTTTAACGATTTACTTAAGATTTAAAAGAAGGAATGTAGGTTAAATTTTCCCTAGATTTTATATTAAATACCTGATCCTAAAAGTGGTCCTTGTACTTGAGGTGGACATTCTCGCTAGAAAAGCCCGGTTACAAAATACTCACACCTTTAAGTAAAAATCCCATACTCTTAGTATTTATCGTTTTGTCAATGGTAATCTCAAAATGGACATTTTCAGGCCTCGTTGGAATGTGTAGAGACAAATACTCTAAGTGTTTTTAAATACACCAACTAGCTTGCCTACTACTCCAATGGGTTGAGATTAGCTCACTGTGCCGACCTCACTTTCATAAGTGTCATAAGAATTCTTTCGAACTCCCTAGCATCATCCAAGCTCGTGTCACTGCGTTCTACTCATTTCTGAGTTGAGAACTAGACTTTAGATCCTTACAAGTGATCGGTTTGTTTGCATCATTGGGCAATACTCGAGAGTGAATGACCAAAACAATAAATATTCCAAGTATAAAGATTACTCAAGCATTTCCTCTAAAATCTAGGTACTTCTCTTTCCTACATCCTAAAGGATGCTTAGCCCATAATTATCGACATAAATAAAATAAAAGATGAGAGATTGCACATAAATAAACTGAAAGTGACTTGATTAAAACCGCAGTGGGGAACGTGAGTACCCACTGTACGAGAAACTAACAATTACACTAAGAACCTGGTTTGCCATCATTCTTACCGTACACATCTTACCATGACGGGAACACACCCGATTCCATGAGTATGACTAACATTCAGAAAGTCGTATCATCACATTCGAGATTACAATTTACTTTATGCCTATTTCTTGGAGTGGAAGTAGAGATTACAATTTACTTTATGCCTATCTGTTAGTGCAATATGTCTTCAAGGTTTAAATATAGAAAGGTCAAAGTCAAAGTCAATGTAATGTGTTTAGTATAAATAGGTTTAGTTGTGTGTTAGTTGGAAGGACTCTAGACATACTTAACTCACATTCTCATATTCTAGAGAGAGAAACACTTGTACACAACTCCTAATCTTGTAATGTGTTCTTGAGTGAAATGGATGACAAATTCACATCTTCTCTAATCTTGTAGATCTTGGATTAACAATTGGTATCAGAGCACGTTATTGAAGATCTTGGATTAACACTATCTCTTACTTTCCCACAGAAATCAGGAATTACAATTTACTTTATGTCTATTCCCAGATTTCTACTCACAACATGAAATGGGAATTACAATTTACTTTATGCCTATTCCTCATTTCTCGTTGATAAGTGCTTAATTTTGAGAATTTACGCACTTCCTTTTTAGTCTTTTTATAGAATTTTGCACTTTAAAATCCCAACTTGAGTCATCTTTTCACTATTTTTCTCTTTTATTAGGTTGGAGCTAAGGTTTGTGGTTTACTGTGCTATCTAAGATGAATGGCTAATCTTTGGTTCAATTTTGCAAATCCTCTTTGATCACATGCAATGCTACAGCATCTCTGGAGCATGGATCTGACGTTTTTGAGAGGGGGAATTGGAAGATGATTAATTTGGAGTGGAAAAAAAGCAATTCCATTGCCCATTGGTCCTTCCAAGTGTCTAGCTATTGTACTCTCTAGTTGTAACTTAAGTCTTTTGTGTACTTTCTAGTTGTAACTTAAGTCTTTTGTGTAATTTATAGTTGCTTAGGCATACCTTAGTTATTGTAACTTAATGGATTTAGTCACTTGTTACACTTTTGGTCCCTCTATGTGTACTATAAATAGAGGGCTTAGGGTCACTTTATATGCACACCACTTGGGCTGATTCTTAATCAGTACTAATTGTCCCCTTTAATTCTAATCTTCTTCAGAAACATTCTTGTTCTTATTGTTCTTCATTTCTTCTTTAAATCTCCTTCTACCCAAATGAATGCTTGCAGCATCTCCGTAGCACTGAACTGGGCGTTTTTAAATTGCTTACTTTAAATCCGTTTTTCATCTTTAATATTGTCATTTACTTTACGTCTTTAATTTTCAGCATTTCATTTCAGTACTTTACATTATTGCATTTACTTTCCGCTTTACATTCTTGTCATTTACTTACTAGCAATTTATTTTCTTATCGTTGTAGTTATAGCCATTTACATTTCCAAGTCATTTACTTACCAAGCATCATGTTTACATTCCAAGTCTTTTACATTTGCTTTCTTTCATTTATTGTCATGAGAAGCTAAGCATAAAAGCTTGGGTGTGAGGCAAAGGGTGATATGTTAACCAAAGGAAAGTAGGCATTTTTGTGGCAAAAATGATGTTTTATTATTCCAACCCAAGTTCTATCAAGATAATACAATCCCTTGACAAATTGATCACTTTGATAGTGTTAAAGTGTCATGGACCTAGAGATAGGCCATTGAATAGCACGTCAATATGGATGACATAAGGGGTAATATCGAGAGAGTTACTTGCAATGAGAGTTGTTACGTTTGTTTTCTAAAATGATTCATTCTTGATAAGTTGTCACTTTCTCAAAGGGTTAAAATGGAGTAGACTTAGAGATAAGCTACTTAGGATTACACCAACTTGGGAGGTACGGGGGTTATATCGAGAGAGTAACTTTTAACAAAGAGAATTTGTTTCGCCGTATACTTTGAGAACTCCATTCCATCTTTCATTTACCTTTAGTTCTGCTCAGAGATGAGATTGCTGACTGCTACTGGAACCATGGGATGGTGAGAGTCCGAGAGGAACGTGTCTCAAAGTAGATAATAAAACTAATTTTTGCCATGTTATGCTGCAGCATCACTGCAGCATTAGTCTGCTGGAATTTGGTTTAACGTATCACCACAAGTCTTACACCCTTGCTTCTATTTTATTATTGTTAATTAGAATCTGTGATAATCATCAACCAATCAACCAAAGATATTTTCTTCCAAATCATCTTCTGAAATCATTTCTTTCATCATACTTTAATCGCAATTTTAACTCCAATCTCTATGGGACGATATTCGGTATTTTACCACTTTATTATTTGAGAGACGACATAGTTCTATATAAGTATACTTGCTTATTGGTTCTATTGGCTCACATCTGTAGGTGTATTCAAAGCACACATCAAGTTTTTGGCGCAGTTGCCAGGGATTGGTAAGCTAAAAGTCTATAAAAGTATTTTTAAAGATTTGGTTTTTCTAACACCGTTGGGAATTTTAAAAGATTTTTCAAAAGTGGTGTATGCCAAGAATACCACGTGGGGAACTTTTCGAGTTAGATCCGGACATTGAGAGAACTTTTCCCCAAAGAAGAAGAATTCAAAGAATATCAAACTTTCTCAATATGGACGGACCCTCACCCGGTTTTGAAAACATAAGACCACCACCTTTGGAAAATTCCGTTCGGTCGCCTTTGGAAAATCCCGTGAGACCACCTTTAGAAAATCCAATTCGGCCTCCGCCAATCTTTGTAAATAACCATCAAAATCCACCACTTTTTGGCAATCCACCATTTCACCCATTTCAACAAAATCTACCTTTTCAACCTAATCCACCACTTCATAACAATAATAATAATAATAATGAGGATGGAGATGATAATGGATCTGTTGGCAATAATGAACCACTTAATATCAATGACCTTGCAAATTCAAAAGATGGAAGAATTATGGACTATGCAATCCCTAACTTTGAGCAATTGAACTCGGGGATTGTTAGGCCACAATTAGAAACTTTACATTTTGAACCAAAACCCATCATGTTTCATATGTTGCAAGCCAATGGTCAATTTGCCGGATTACCATCGGAAGATCCCCACTCCCATTTAAAATCTTTTATGGAGATCACCGATGTTTTTCTAATCCCTGGAGTTTCTCTCGAAGCCTTAAGGCTCACTTTATTTCCATTTTCTCTAAGGGATAAGGCAAGAGTATGGTTTAATTCATTAACACCAGGTTCTGTACCATCTTGGAGTGATATGGCTGAATTTTTTTTGAGAAAATATTTTCCACCTACCTGGAATGCTAAGTCCAGAAATGAAATTTGCATGTTTAAACAAATGGACGATGAAGCAATTTCCGATGCTTGGGAAAGGTTTAAAGAACTGTTAAGGAAATGCCCTCACCATGGCATTCCCTACTGTATTCAACTTGAGACGTTTTACAATGGACTTGATTCCAATGCAAAACAAATGCTCGATGCGACTTCAGGAGGGGCCTTTACCTTTAACACCTACAATACCGGGTATGAAATTCTTGAAAAGTTTTCAGCAAACAATGGACAATGGGCTGATCCAAGAGCTCAAACTTCAACTCAAAAGAAGACTGTCGGGTTGCATGAGATTGATGCATACACTGCACTGACAGCACAACTTGCTTCCATGACTAATATGCTTTAAAACATCACTTTCGGTCAAGGAGCACAACCAACTGTTAGTACACCATCTCCTGCATCTGTCCTTTCTGTGCAATGTGTCTGTTGTGGTGGGGAACATTCTTATGAACATTGTCCTCATAATTCTGAATCTGTAAACTATGTTCAAAATAGACCTAATCCCCACTCCAACACTTACAATGCCAGTTGGAAGCAGCACCCAAACTTTTCTTGGACTAGTCCATGTTTAAATCCACCCGCACCAAAGCAACAAGGCACCACAAATTTTCAACCACAACAACATGCAATCAGCTCACAAAATCATCACCAAGGTTTTCAAAACAATCAACCATCTTTTCAAGGCAAACCACCTCCACAAGCTGATTCATCATCTTCTTTGGAAGCAATGATGAAAGGGTTTATGACCCAAACCTAAGCTCTTTTGACCCAACAACACTCTCAAAACCAAGCTTTGATAGCCCAACAACAGTCTCAAAATCAAGCACAACAACTTCAAAATCAATCTATTTTTAATCAGCATAGCACACAATTGAGGAATCTAGAGACTCAAATCAGTTAATTGGCACTTAACCAGATCAACAGGTCCACATGTACTTTACCTAGTAACATAGAAATCCCAAAGGCCCCAGGAAAAGAACATGTGAAAGCTATAACTCTTAGGAGTGGGAAAGAATTACCTGAAGCTGTGGGAAAGGAATTTGGCCCTTTAACCAAAACTGATTTCGAAAAGTTATCCAAAGCCAATCCTACTTCAGAGATTCAGGTTGTTCCAAAACCACCAAGTCAAAAAGAAGACCAAGACCCTAAGACCACAAGTTCAAGTCCACCCAATGTGACCAAAAGCATATTGGAACCATCTGACTCAAAACTTTCAAACAAAGCTGTCATCAAACCAATTCCCCCTTACATCCCTTACCCCCAAAGGATAAGGAATGAGAAGGAGGAATTGCAATTTAAAAAGTTTTTGGATGTTTTCAAACAATTGCACATCAACATACCCCTTGTTGAAGCAATTGAGCAGATGCCCAATTATGCCAAGTTCCTTAAGGATATTTTGAGTAAGAAAAAGAAGTTGACTGAGTATGAGACTATTGCCCTCACTGAAGGTTGCAGTGCTCTGTTTTCCAACAAAATACCCCCTAAGCAAAAAGACCCAGGGAGTTTTAGGGTTACCTTGTTCCATAGGTGGGAAAGAAGTTGGACAAGCCTTATGTGATTTAGGTGCCAGTGTAAATCTTATGCCATTGTCAATTTTCAAAAGCTTAGGCATAGGAGAAGCTAGACCTACCACAGTCACACTCATTTTAGCAGATAAGACCATTGCCTATCCAAAGGGTAAGATTGAAGATGTCTTGGTTCAGGTAGATAAATTCATCTTTCCGGCAGGTTTCATCATTTTAGACTTTGAGGCTGACAAGGACATTCCTATTCTTTTAGGAAGACCATTCCTAGCCACCGGAAGAACTTTGATAGATGTCCAGAAAGGAGAGTTGACTATGAGACTTCAAGACCAAAAAGTCACCTTTAACGTCTTCAATTCTTTAAAGTACCCTAGTGATATGGAAGACTGTTCAAGCTTAGGTACCATTGAGTCATTATGTCATGAAAAGGGAGTCAAACATACCTGTAGGATAGAAGACGAGGGTAAGGAAGAGTTGACCTTAGAAGAGGAAGATGGTGACAAGGACTCTACCTTGAGAAAAGAAGAGATTGTCCCCTTGAATGCTGCAGCATTTGAGTTGGTGGAAAATAATGAACAAAAGTCATTTACTCCCTTAATAGTCTCACCACCTGACTTGGAGTTGAAACAACTCCCATCTCATCTGAAATATGCTTTTCTAGGAGAAGAAGACAAATTTTCTGTCATCACATCGTCTACCCTAGATTTGCATTAAGAAAAGAGATTGGTGGACATGTTGAAATTGCACATAAAATACTTAGGATGGACCATTGCTAACCAAGATGTGATAACTATAATGCAAGACTTGTTTGCTAAAAACAACAGGTACATGGAGGGGTTGCATTGTCAAAGAAATGAGTTCATGGACAAAGTAGAGATGATGGAGACTGAGATGGTGGATAAAGGGCAAAAGAAAGTCAGAACGGATGTAAAATAATTGAAGGTAGAATTACTTGCCAGGAACAGCACCCTATTGGACAAAGGAGTGAATTTTTGGATAAGCTTGAGGACTAGAAAGAGCAGATGACTGCCATGATTGATGGCAAGAAGAAGAGGACTGGAAAGGAGGCAGAGGTTGAAAGCTAAGAAGGTGAAGATTGCAAAGCTAAGGGAAGAGAATGAGAAGTTGGTGGCAGAAGGTGCTGTTAGATCCAATGCTGCAACATCCAAACAGAATGAAGACCAACAGCCTACTCCACCTGAGTAGGGCAGGTTTAATCATACCCTTTAGCTCCATTTTATGTTTATTTTTTTTATTTTCTTGAGTCTGGGATTAGTGTTTTCATTTTTAGGTTTGTTTTTATTGCATTGGGATCATGTTTTGATATTGTTGATTTACTTGCATAGCCCAAATAATTTCATAAGTCCAATCTCATTTCTAGGTGTGATACATGCTAGAACTAGACTCATAATTGCTTGGGACTGTAATACCCCGGGTAAGTTCGTTAGTTAAATTCTAGTTCCGTTAAAATTATTTAACTCTATAATTAATGTTTAGGGTAAGTTTGGGTTAATTTATAATTGAAGGGTGTTTTGGTCATTACTGTTTAGTTCAAGGACTATATTAGTAAAATTGGTTGATAATATCTCTTTTAGGAAATCAGATATTTCATTCAGCAGAGAATTATCCATAAAGTGTGTGTGTGTGTATGTGTGTGTTTTGAGGCAAGAAGAAGAAGAAAGAAGGGTTAGTTGGCTAGGACTTCAAATTGGTGCATTTGGAAGTGAAATTAAGGTATGTTGCTTTGTAATTTATGTTTGTAATTGCTATTAGATGGTTCCTATCGGATTAGAATCACTGATTTCATGTTTGGTATTAAATCTGTCGATTCTGGGTTAAAAGTAAGCAAACTGACAGCGGTTTCCGGACACAAGATGAATGTGTCCGGTAGATTCTTTAGTGGTGTCCGGTAGTTTTCCTTGCAGGTATCCGGTAGTCGAAGTGTCCGGGTAAGTTACTTTTCCTTAAGTTTCCGGTTAAAATGAGATACCGGATGATGTCCGGATTGCTTTGGTGTCCGGGTGTTATCCGGAATATTCATGTTGTCCGGAAAGTTATGTTATCCGGATTGTATGAACTGTCCGGAAAGTTGTGTTGTCCGGATAGTTTGGGTTGTCCAGAAACTTTGAGCTGTGTGGTCACTTTTGAGGGTTTAGATGCTTTTGAGTATCCAGTAAACTGTGTTTTGTTGACTCTTGGATAGGGAATGAATGAGAACTGAATATACTGTAGACATGACTTCAGTTCGGGTTGGGGGAATCAATTGAGGATAAGAGTTAGATAGATTTATCTAAAGTTCTTAGTCCTAGCAAGTCTTATGTGTTCTATTTGGTAAAGAGATATTTGTATTTGAATTGTTTCAGATACTGTGAATTCGAAGTGAAGGACTGAATCTTTTGGGAAAGGATTGGAAGCATTTTGATAAGCAAACAGGTGAGTTTTAATGTAAAACATTTTCAAACTGGAATACATGTATGTGGAATGAGAATGTGATGAATAGTGTAATAATGTGCATATTATGTTTATATGAATATTACACTACATGAGTACAAGTTAGTCGGGCTTAGGACCGATGGAGTTGGCTGTACGGAGGGACAGCGGAGTTGGCTGTATTTAAGTGCAGCGGAGATATATGATTAGGTGGCTCGCAACCAACTAATATGGCCAAGAGAATGAGAAAGAAAAGTACACGATGCATGAGTCGTATTTGGTATTTATATGTGTGTTATGTATATGGTGTTTGTGAAATGGATTTTTAAAGTGACAGGGATTTTCTCACTAGACCACTAGGTCTAACCCTCATTTTGTTTTAAAAATATGTATTCCAGGTCGTGGATCCAGTAAGAACAA
The DNA here is from genome assembly GCA_033807775.1 of Saussurea involucrata. Classification (NCBI taxonomy): domain Eukaryota; kingdom Viridiplantae; phylum Streptophyta; class Magnoliopsida; order Asterales; family Asteraceae; genus Saussurea; species Saussurea involucrata. Next base: position 232,919,883 of record CM066314.1, read on the forward strand.
GTAGGAAGGGTAATCGGTGAATAGCTTTTGGAAGACGTATGCTTTGAAGATCATGGCATGTTGTGCAGTTATATCTTTGTTATTAGTTGTAATTAATTAGCAAAACGTTTGTAATGATATATGTATTATGGTTGTAAAGACTAAAGGACCGAAGTTGTTATATGATGTATCTTTTGTGAAGTAACGGCGTTATGCAATATATGTTAATTGATGTATGTTTGGGATCCGGGTTGTTACAGATGGTATCAGAGCCTTAGTTTAAGGGATTTAGGTATACGGATCTATACCTAGACTTAAACTGCATGTGAAGTAGGTTGTCCCTATTATTTTAGAACCTTGGGATGCTAAATATAAAAGGTAGAAGGAACATCATGTAAGGTAATTTCAAATTACACTTGGCCAGTGTAATCATGAACTTACAGGTACATGTTTGAACTGGAAAACCTTATTATATGGGGTATGTGCTTATATGTATATTAACCTTGTTAAATCAACAGAATGGCAAGTGGTACGCGACATACGAACAGAGAGGGGGAAGGAAATCCTAATAGAACTAATCCAACAGTTGGAATGGGGGGAAGAGGGGGAGAGCGTGGTGGAGGCAGAACTGGAGGCAGAACTGGGGGCAGGACTGGGGGCAGAGTTCAGCCACGAGGTACTGAATTTGTTACGAGGGACAATTTGACGGCCGAAATGGGAAGACTGCAAGCAAGTATACAAGCCATGTTTGACCGAACTCGTCACAATGAAGCTGACACACCAGATCCTGGTCTGGAAGACGAGATGCCCATTACACCTACAATCATACCGGTGCCAAGGAGGTGTGACTATAAGATGTTCCTAAGTTGCAAACCTCCAACTTATGCAGGAGAAAGAGATCCAGTGAAGGCCATGAGGTGTCTGAAAGAGATAGAAGCTGTCTTTAAGACCAGCAAGTGTGCGGAAGAAGATAAAGTGCTATACGAAACTGCGATGTTGAAGGCAGATGCTCTATATTGGTGGGAGGCTCTTATTACCTCTAGGGGATCTGATGTATACTCTACTTTTACCTGGGATGAATTCTCAACAGCATTCAAAGGGCAGTTTTGTCCTCAAGCAGCAGCCAGACAATTGGAGGAAGAATTCATGAACCTGCAACAGGGAAGTTTATCGGTTAGGGATTATACTGCTCGTTTCCTAGAGAAGTCTCGTTTCGCAGAGTATTATGTTGCTATGGAGACATTGAAGATGGAAAGGTTTATTTTCGGATTAAATTCATAAATTAGAAAGCTAGTGATCGCAAAAGGACTCGATACCTTTTCAGCCGCAGTAGATGCCGCGTGTAATACCCCCGGTAAGTTCGTTAGTTAAATTATAATTCCGGTAATTATTTAAATGTATAATGGAAGTTTAGAGTGAGTTTAGAGTAAATTATAAAAAAAAATTAAGGGTGTTTATTTCATTATTGAATAGGAGAGGGGCTAAATGGTAAATATTGTTTGATAATATCTCTTTTGGGAAATCAGATATTTCACAAACCTAAAATTAGAAAGAGTGTGTGTGCGTGTGTTCTTGAGGCGAGAAGAAGCAGAAGAAGAAAACTACGGTTAGAGCTCCAAATTGGTTTGATTGAAAGCGATTTTGAGGTAAGTCCTTTATGTTTTATGTTTATAATCAGTAGTATTAGACTTCTATCGGATTAGAATGTTTAATTTGTAGTTGTATAGGTTTAATTTGGATTTGGGTAAAATGGAACCGACTGTGTTTTTGAGAGTACCGGTATTTCATTGAGTACCGGTATATTTCATTGAGTACCGGTAGTGTGGAGTCCCGGTATTATGGAGTCCCGGTACTGAGGAGTCCCGGTACTGTGGAGTCCCGGTACTGTGGAGTCCCGGTACTGTGTGGAGTTCAGATAGTTTTGGGTAGTGTCCGGATATAGTTTCTGGAAGTATTTTTTAGGATAAGGGTTAGATAAATTTATCTACAGTTTTATGTGTCCTATCTGGTAAAGAGACGCTTGTATTTAATTATTTCAGATCTTGAGAAATTGGGTGAAGGACTGAATCCTTTTGAGAAGAGCTAAGGAAGCGTGTGTTAAGCTAGCAGGTGAGTTTTACTTTAAAATGTTTTCAACTGGAATACATATATATCTGTATTTATATATATATGAGATGGATTTGTGTGGATCGAGAATGTGTGGAATATATATATGTATACATGTTTATATATATATATGAGATAAATATGTATGATGGCGTGGTTGTATCATATATTGAGATATGATCGAGTTTATGCTTTTAAATATAATATAATGAGATATTATATTTATGTAAGTATTACACTACACGAGAGCACGCCGAACTATGCCGGTAGAAGTGTTGGTCGTAATTGTTGTACGTCGTTGTTGGTCGTAGTTGTCGTACGGCGTTGTTGGTTATAATTGTAGTACAACGTTGATTTATTAGTTGGCTTGCAACCAACTAATATGTCCATTGGGAACGAGGATGAGGAGGAGTCGAGCACGATGCACGAGTCTTGATTGGTATTTAAATATGTGTGGTATGTTTATATTTTACGAAAGGATTACCAAAGGTTTATCTAAACTATTTTGATACAAAGGATTTACATAAAAGGTTTTATAATGATTTTTGGAAAGGACCGGGATTAACTCACTAGACCCGTTTGGGCTAACCCTCATTTTGTTTTCAAAAATATGTTTTCCAGGTCGAGGAATTGATAGCGGCAAAGGAAAGAATAAGGTGTAGGTTGCCTCCGTTGATCGATGATGTTTAAGAAGCTTTTATATATTTTGTAGTTTCAAGACTAATGAGACCGTACTTGGTTTGTTATGTAACTTTTGTTGTAAATCAATGATATGTATGCATGTTATGTTATATGATGTATGTTATGGGATTTGGGTCGTTGCAAATGGTATCAGAGCCCTAGTTTAAGGGATTTAGGTATTAGTATATGTACCTAGACTTAAACTGCATGTGAAGTAGGATGTCCATAATATTGTAGAACCTTGGGATGATTAAGTATAAAAGGTGGAAGGAACATCATGTAAGGTAATTTCAAATTACACCTGGCCAGTGTAATCATGAACCTACAAGTACATGTTTGAACTGGAATACCTTGTTATATGGGGTATGTGATTATGTGTATATTTACGTTGTTTGAATCTACAGCATGGCAAGTGGTACTCGACAAACGAATCGAGGGGGAAGAGGTGGAGATAGAGGTGGAGGCAGAAGGGGCGGTAGAGTTCAGGGGCGAGGTGCTGAATTTGTTACAAGAAATGACTTAATGGCTGAAATGGGAAGACTACAAACAAGTATACAAGCAATGTTTGACCGAAATCGTCACATCGAAGCTGAAACACCAGACCCTGGACCCGAAGACGAAATACCAATCATACCGACTGTTATACCAGTACCAAGTAGGTGCGACTACAAAATGTTTCTAAGCTGTAAACCTCCGACCTACTCAGGAGACAGGGACCCCGTGAAAACGATGAGGTGGTTGAAGGAGATTGAAGCTATCTTCAAAACTAGTAAGTGTGCTGACGAAGATAGAGTACTATATGGAACCGCAAGGCTAAAAGCTGATGCCCTATACTGGTGGGAAGCTCACATTAATTCCATAGGGTCGGATGTATACTCTACTTTTACTTGGGACGAATTCACAACAGCTTTCAAAGAACAAATTTGTCCTCAAGCAACAGTTAGACAGCTGGAAGAGGAATTCATGAACCTACACCAGCGAAGTTTATTGGTTAGGGATTACACTGCTCGTTTTCTAGAGAAGTCTCGCTTCGCGGAGTACTACGTTGCCACCGAGGCACTGAAGATGGAAAGGTTTATTTTCGGGTTGAATTCCGAAATTAGAAAGATAGTGATTGCAACAGGACCCGATACCTTCTCAGCCGCAGTAGATGCCGCGGAAAATGTGGAACAGGATAATAAGAGAGACGTTGGTGATAAGAGTACTGGAAAAAGAAAATTGGAAGAAACGGCGTACGATTTGGAGGAATACGAATCCTCGAGGATTGATGGTCATTCACCTTATAGATCATTCACCGTATAGATCAATTGAAAGACCATGTTCTAAATATAACCGTATTCACCAAGGAAACTGCTATGGTGATTACCGAAATTGCTATAGATGTGGAAAGATTGGCCATATTGCGAGAGATTGTCGGGTAACTCGATACTGTTTCGTTTGCAACTCCCCTGATCATATTCAGTCAGACTGTCCAAAATGGAAAGTACAACAGGGTAGTATGACGGGGAAACCAACGAATGTTAGGTCGGGAGAAATAGAAGGGTCTGGGGAACCGAAAGCAAAAGGCCGAGTATTCCAAATGACAACACAAGAAGAGGAGGAAATTCCCTGATAAGGTTACAGGTATATTTTTAATAAACTCTATACGTGCTAAGGTGTTATCTGACTTCGGTATTGATATTCCCATGCTTTTGTTGTTTATCTGTGTTAGAAATATAAGTGGGTGTGGGGTGTCTACTCAGTTAGTTTCTACGGTTTTGATTGAGTTTGAGGTAATAGTCGAGGTTAAGTATCAATATCTTTCGTCTAACCGAATTCCAGGACGGAATTCTTTTAAGGGGGAGATGATGTAATACCCAGGGTAAGTTCGTTAGTTAAATTATAATTCCGGTAAATTATTTAAATGTATAATGGAAGTTTAGAGTGAGTTTAGAGTAAATTATAAAAAAAATTAAGGGTGTTTATGTCATTATTGAATAGGAGAGGGGCTAAATGGTAAACATTGTTTGATAATATCTCTTTTGGGAAATCAGATATTTCACAAACCTAAAATTAGAAAGAGTGTGTGTGTGTGTGTGTGTTCTTGAGGCGAGAAGAAGCAGAAGAAGAAAACTACGGTTAGAGCTCCAAATTGGTTTGATTGAAAGCGATTTTGAGGTAAGTCCTTTATGTTTTATGTTTTTAATCAGTAGTATTAGACTTCTATCGGATTAGAATGTTTAATTTGTAGTTGTATAGGTTTAATTTGGATCTGGGTAAAATGGAACCGACTGTGTTCTTGAGAGTACCGGTATTTCATTGAGTACCGGTATATTTCATTGAGTACTGGTAGTGCGAAGTACCGGTAGTGTGGAGTCCCGGTATTATGGAGTCCCGGTATTGAGGAGTCCCGGTACTGTGGAGTCCCGGTACTGTGGAGTCCCGGTACAGTGGAGTCCCGGTACTGTGTGGAGTTCAGATAGTTTTGGGTAGTGTCCGGATATAGTTTCTGGAAGTATTTTTTAGGATAAGGGTTAGATAGATTTATCTACAGTTTTATGTGTCCTATCTGGTAAAGAGACGCTTGTATTTAATTATTTCAGATCTTGAGAAACTGGGTGAAGGACTGAATCCTTTTGAGAAGAGCTAAGGAAGCGTGTGTTAAGCTAGCAGGTGAGTTTTACTTTAAAATGTTTTCAACTGGAATACATATATATCTGTGTTTATATATATATGAGATGGATTTGTGTGGATCGAGAATGTGTGGAATATATATATGTATATGTGTTTATATATATATATATGAGATAAATATGTATGATGGCGTGGTTGTATCATATATTGAGATATGATCGAGTTTATGCTTTTAAATATAATATAATGAGATATTATATTTATGTAAGTATTACACTACACGAGAGCACGCCGAACTATGCCGGTAGAAGTGTTGGTCGTAATTGTTGTACGGCGTTGTTGGTCGTAGTTGTCGTACGTCGTTGTTGGTTGTAATTGTAGTACAACGTTGATTTAATAGTTGGCTTTCAACCAACTAATATGGCCATTGGGAACGAGGATGAGGAGGATTCGAGCACGATGCACGAGTCTTGATTGGTATTTAAATACGTGTGGTATGTTTATATTTTACGAAAGGATTACCAAAGGTTTATCTAAACTATTTTGATACAAAGGATTTACATAAAAGGTTTTATAATGATTTTTGGAAAGGACCGGGATTAACTCACTAGACCCGTTTGGTCTAACCCTCATTTTGTTTTCAAAAATATGTTTTCGAGGTCGAGGAATTGATAGCGGCAAAGGAAAGAATAAGGTGTAGGTTGCCTCCGTTGATCGATGATGTTTAAGAAGCTATTATATATTTTGTAGTTTCAAGACTAAAGAGACCGTACTTGGTTTTTTATGTAACTTTTGTTGTAAATCAATGATATGTATGCATGTTATGTTATATGATGTATGTTATGGGATTTGGGTCGTTACACCGCGGAAAATGTGGAACGGGATAATAGGAGAGACGTAAGTGATAAGAGTGCTGGAAAGAGGAAATAGGAAGGACCACAGTACGACCCCAAGAAGTCCAGATTTCAGAGATTTGATAGTCGTACATCTTTCAGACCAGCTGAAAGACCTTGCCCAAAATGCAATCGTTTTCATCAAGGAAATTGTCAAGTTGATCCTCGAATCTGTTACAAGTGTGGGAAGACCGGTCATATCGCTAAAGACTTCCGAGTAATTCGATCTTGTTTCATATGCAATTCTCCCGATCACATCCAGTTCGATTGTCCACGGGGAAGAGTACAACAGGGTGGTACGTCAGTAAGACCAGCGGGTGTTAGACCAGTAGTACCAAGGCTAGAGCTACCAAGGGAAAGGGGTCGTGCCTTCCAGATGACAACGCAAGAAGCGGAGGAAACTCCTGATGTGGTTACAGGTACATTTTTTATAAACTCTACACGTGCTAAAGTGTTATTTGACTCCGGTGCAAACCGATCATTTGTGTCGCCTTCTTTTGCTGCTTTTATGCATTTAAAGCCTAAAGTGTTAGATCATGCTTTAATGGTAGATACTGCAAATGATAATCAAGTACCGGTTAAAGAGGTATTAGTTGTGTGATAAATATAGATGGGTGTGGAGTACTTATCCAGTTATTTCCTATAGCTCTAATTGAGTTTGATGTGGTAGTGGGAATGGATTGGTTAGCTGAGAATCAGGCTAGTATAGTTTGTGATAAGAAGTTGATCAATGTTGTTTTACCTGAGAAGGGACCGGTAGTGATTTATGGTGACCGTAGAAATCATCAGTCTTGCCTTATCTCTATGATGAAAACTCGTAAGTGTGTTAATAAAGGCTGCCCGAGTTACTTATCTTATGTGATAGATACCAAGCTAGAAAAGAATAAGTTGGTAGATATTCCCGTGGTTTGTGAATTTCCGGAAGTTTTCCCAGAAGACTTGAATAGTCTTCCGCCCGTTAGACAAGTAGAGTTTGGTATAGATCTGATTCCTGGAGCCGCTCCTGTAGCCCGTGCACCGTATCGTCTGGCCCCTCCAGAGATGAAAGAGATGATGACGCAACTGCAAGATCTTTCAGATAAGGGCTTCATCAGACCCAGTTCTTCGCCGTGGGGAGCACCGGTTTTGTTTGTAAAGAAGAAGGATGGTTCGATGAGAATGTGTATTGATTTCCGGGAACTGAATAAGCGCACGATCAAGAATAAGTATCCGCTTCCCCGAATTGATGACCTCTTCGATCAATTAGTTGGAGCTTGCTATTTCTCCAAGATTGATCTAAGATCTGGTTATTACCAACTGAAGGTCAAAGAAGAAGACGTTCTGAAAACTGCTTTCCGCACAAGGTATGGTCACTACGAATTCCTAGTGATGCCCTTCGGCCTGACGAATGCCCCAGCTGCTTTTATGGATCTAATGAATCGAGTATGTAAGCCATATCTCGATAAATTTGTTATTGTGTTTATCGATGATATCCTTATCTACTCCCGATCCAAGGAAGAACACGTACAACATCTTCGTTTGATTCTTAAATTATTGAAGAAGGAACAGTTGTATGCTAAATTTTCAAAATGTGAATTCTGGCTACGGGAAGTTCAATTTCTTGGGCATGTAGTTTCCGAGAAAGGCATTCAAGTTGATCCGATGAAAATTGAAGCAATTGAAAAGTGGGAACCGCCGAGAACGCCAACCGAAGTAAGAAGTTTTCTGGGTTTAGCCGGTTACTATCGAAAGTTTATCCAAGATTTCTCTCGCATTGCAACGCCGCTGACCAAGCTGACCCGAAAGAATATAAAGTTTGATTGGAAAGCAAAACAGGATGAAGCATTCCGAATATTGAAAGAAAAACTTTATAGCGCACCGATTCTGTCACTACCTGAAGGTTCCGAAGACTTTGTTGTTTATAGTGATGCTTCCAAACTAGGATTGGGATGTGTGCTAATGCAGCGTGGGAAATTTATAGCTTATGCTTCTCGTCAACTGAAGGATCATGAGCGACAGTATCCTACACACGACATGGAACTTGCAGCAGTTGTTTTCGCACTAAAGATTTGGAGACATTATCTCTACGGTTCTAAATGTCAAATCTTTACCGATCATAAGAGCCTCCAACACCTTTTCGATCAACGGGAATTGAATATGAGGCAAAGAAGATGGTTAGAACTGGTGAATGACTACGACTGTGAAATTCTCTATCATCCGGGAAAGGCAAATGTGGTAGCTGATGCACTGAGTCGTCAAGAAATGAGTGGAACAATAAAAGCCATTGCACTACGAGCTGAACTTCTACCTAATATTTTTGACGAATTGAAGAAATGTCAAGTAGAAGCCTTTCAAGAAGAACACTTGAAATCAGAACGGTTAGTGGGAATATCAGCATTACTCATAAAAGATGATCGTAGGCTACTATGTCCGGGAAACAGAGTTTGGGTGCCTCGTTTGGGTGATTTGCGTGATCGGGTACTACAAGAAGCTCATCAATCTCGTTTCTCTATTCATCCAGGTACGAATAAGATGTATAAAGATTTAAAACAATTTTATTGGTGGCCGGGAATAAAAAGAAGCATTGCTCAGCATGTGGAAGGTTGTACTACTTGTAAGAAGGTAAAGATTGAACATCAAAAGCCTTTTGGTCAGCTACAACGTTTAGAAATACCTATGTGGAAATGGGATCAGATTACTATAGATTTCATCACGAAGCTACCAAGGACTCCGAAAGGGTTTGATGCTATTTGGGTGATCGTTGACAGGTTGACAAAGTCTGCTCACTTTCTACCGATAAAAGAAACCTATTCGTTGGAAAGACTAGCCAAATTGTATATCGATGAAATAGTAACTCGACATGGAGTTCCAATCTCGATCATTTCTAATCGTGATAGTCGTTTTACTTCGACGTTCTGGAGAAGTTTTCAAAGAGAAATGGGGACGCAGATAAAGTTAAGTACAACTTACCATCCTCAAACTGACGGTCAGAGTGAACGAACGATTCAGACTTTGGAAGATATGCTACGGGCCTGCATTGTTGATTTTGGGGGATCGTGGGACAAGCATTTACCGTTAATCGAATTTGCCTACAACAACAGTTACCATTTCAGTATACAAGCGGCACCGTTTAAAGTTCTTATTGGTAGAAAATGTCGGACTCCTCTATGTTGGAACGAAGTGGGAGAGAAACAGTTAGCAGGGCCGGATATAGTTCAGTTAACCGCGGATAAGATTACTCAAATTCGGGAACGATTGAAAGTGGCTCAAGACAGACAGAAAAGCTACGCTGACCGACGCCGAAAACCATTAGAATTCCAAGTTGGAGATTTTATAATGTTGAAGGTCTCACCTTGGAAAGGAGTCATTCGATTCGGGAAACAAGGTAAACTGAGCCCAAGGTACATCGGACCGTTTGCAATTACAGAAAGAATCGGTGAAGTAGCCTATAGGTTAAATCTTCCGTCTGAGTTAAGCAGAATCCACAACGCTTTTCACGTCTCAAATTTTCGAAAGTGTTTGGTTACGCCAGATCAGGCAATTTCACTACCAGATATACAGGTTGATGAAAGGTTGAATTATGTGGAGGAACCTGAGGCCATTGTTGACCAAAAAGTTAAAGTTTTACGGAATAAGGAGATCAGAAAAGTAAAAGTTCAGTGGCGACATCATAAGGGTCAGGATGCTACTTGGGAATCAGAATCAGAAATGAGGGCCAAATACCCTTATCTTTTCGCTTAACCGAATTCCGGGACGGAATTCTTTTAAGGGGGAGATGATGTAATACCCCGGGTATGTTCGTTAGTTAAATTCTAGTTCCGTTAAAATTATTTAACTCTATAATTAATGTTTAGGGTAAGTTTGGGTTAATTTATAATTGAAGGGTGTTTTGGTCATTAGTGTTTAGTTCAAGGACTATATTAGTAAAATTGGTTGATAATATATCTTTTAGGAAATTAGATATTTCATTCAGCAGAGAATTATCCATAAAGTGTGTGTGTGTGTGTGTGTGTTGAGGCAAGAAGAAGAAGAAAGAAGTGTTAGTTGGCTAGGACTTCAAATTGGTGCATTTGGAAGTGAAATTAAGGTATGTTGCTTTGTAATTTATGTTTGTAATTGCTATTAGATGGTTCCTATCGGATTAGAATCACTGATTTCATGTTTGGTATTAAATCTGTCGATTCTGGGTTAAAAGTAAGAAAACCGACAGCGGTTTCCGGACACAAGATGAATGTGTCCGGTAGATTCTTTAGTGGTGTCCGGTAGTTTTCCTTGCAGGTATCCGGTAGTCAAAGTGTCCGGGTAAGTTACTTTTCCTTAAGTTTCCGGTTAAAATGAGATACCGGATGATGTCCGGATTGCTTTGGTGTCCGGGTGTTATCCGGATTATTCATGTTGTCCGAAAAGTTATGCTATCCGGATTGTATGAACTATCCGGAAAGTTGTGTTGTCCGGATAGTTTGGGTTGTCCGGAAACTTTGAGCTGCGTGGTCACTTTTGAGGGTTTAGATGCTTTTGAGTATCCAGTAAACTGTGTTTTGTTGACTCTTGGATAGGGAATGAATGAGAACTGAATATACTGTAGACATGACTTCAGTTCGGGTTGGGGGAATCAATTGAGGATAAGAGTTAGATAGATTTATCTAAAGTTCTTAGTCCTAGCAAGTCTTATGTGTTCTATTTGGTAAAGAGATATTTGTATTTGAATTGTTTCAGATACTGTGAATTCGAAGTGAAGGACTGAATCTTTTGGGAAAGGATTGGAAGTATTTTGATAAGCAAACAGGTGAGTTTTAATGTAAACGTTTTCAAACTGGAATACATGTATGTGGAATGAGAATGTGATGAATAGTATAATAATGTGCATATTATGTTTATATGAATATTACACTACATGAGTACAAGTTGGTCGGGCTTAGGACCGGTGGAGTTGGCTGTACGGAGGTGCAGCGGAGTTGGATGTATTTAAGTGCAGTGGAGATATATGATTAGTTGGCTCACAACCAACTAATATGGCCAAGAGAATGAGAAAGGAAAGTACACGATGCATGAGTCGTATTTGGTATTTATATGTGTGTTATGTATATGGTGTTTGTGAAATGGATTTTTAAAGTGACAGGGATTTTCTCACTAGACCACTAGGTCTAACCCTCATTTTGTTTTAAAAATATGTATTCCAGGTCGTGGATCCAGTAAGAACAAGTAGGAAGGGTAATCGGTGAATAGCTTTTGGAAGACGTATGCTTTGAAGATCATGGCATGTTGTGCAGTTATATCTTTGTTATTAGTTGTAATTAATTAGCAAAAAGTTTGTAATGATATATGTATTATGGTTGTAAAGACTAAAGGACCGAAGTTGTTATATGATGTATCTTTTGTGAAGTAACGACGTTATGCAATATATGTTAATTGATGTATGTTTGGGATCCTGGTTGTTACAGGGACACAATTTGGTCCACATTCTGCACATATCACAGAAATGATCTAGTTTTTTGCGCTTTTCTCACATTTTTAGCCACTTGAAACCAAAGTCACAAACATCCTTTCCTCCAATACAATGAGGACATTGTAAAATTCTTAGTTTGGGGTGGGGGTGTCTAAAAATGGCAAGAGCAAAGCTCTACAAAAAAAATCAAAAATGCCAAGACAAAGTGGTTGAAACACCAAAAATGTCCCATAGGGGCAGGTGTATGTATTCAATAGAAAAAGCACAAAAATTGAAAAAATTTCAATGTTGATACATGGGGTGAGAAAAGGCAAAGTGAAAAAAAATATATGCCAAAAGAGAGAAACCCATATACTTAGTGATTTGTGATGTGGAATGTGATGTGGAATGTTTTTGACCATAACAAAAAGAATGAGATGTTAGCTTATGGTTCATGGTGACAATTAGAATGAGATTTGGTCAGTTTGGATTTATAAAAGGCTATGCTATGCATCTTTGACATGTCAATTCATGATGTACACTTAATGTCATCCTTATGCAAATCTTTCAAAACTGAGTCTTTTCTTTTGTCTTTTTATTGCTTGGGGGCAAGCAAAGTTCTTAGTTTGGGTGGTGATAAGTGCTCAATTTTGAGTATTTACGCACTTCCTTTTTAGTCTTTTTATAGAACTTTGCACTTTAAAATCCCAACTTGAGTCATCTTTTCACTTCTTTTCTCTTTTATTAGGCCGGAGCTAAGGTTTGTGGTTTACTTGTGCTATCTAAGATGAATGGCTAATCTTTGGTTCAATTTGCAAATCCTCTTTGATCATAGGCAATGCTGCAGCATCTCTGGAGCATGGATCTGACGTTTTTGAGAGGGGGAATTGGAAGATGATTAATTTGGAGTGGAAAAAAAGCAATTCCATTGCCCATTGGTCCTTCTAAGTGTCCAACTATTGTACTCTCTAGTTGTAACTTAAGTCTTTTGTGTACTTTCTAGTTGTAACTTAAGTCTTTTGTGTACTTTCTAGTTGCTTAGGCATAACTTAGTTATTGTAACTTAATGGATTTAGTCACTTGTTACACTTTTGGTCCCTCTATGTGTACTATAAATAGAGGGCTTAGTGTCACTTTATATGCACACCACTTGGGCTGATTCTTAATCAGTACCAATTCTCCCCTTTAATTCTAATCTTCTTCAAAAACATTCTTGTTCTTATTGTTCTTCATTTCTTCTTTAAATCTCCTTCTACCCAGATGAATGCTTGCAGCATCTCCGTAGCACTGAACTGGGCGTTTTTAAATTGCTTACTTTAAATCCGTTTTTCATCTTTAATATTGTCATTTACTTTACGTCTTTAATTTTCAGCACTTCATTTCAGTACTTTACATTATTGCATTTACTTTCCGCTTTACATTCTTGTCATTTACTTACTAGCAATTTATTTTCTTGTCGTTGTAGTTATAGCCATTTACATTTCCAAGTCATTTACTTACCAAGCATCATGTTTACATTCCAAGTCTTTTACATTTGCTTTCTTTCATTTATTGTCATGAGTAGCTAAGCATAAAAGCTTGGGTGTGAGGCAAAGGGTAATATGTAACCAAAGGAAAGTAGACATTTTTGTGGCAAAAATGATGTTTTATTATTCCAACCCAAGTTCTATCAAGATAATACAATCCCTTGACAAATTGATCACTTTGATAGTGTTAAAGTGTCATGGACCTAGAGATAGGCCATTGAATAGCACATTAATTTGGATGACATAAGGGGTAATATCGAGAGAGTTACTTGCAACGAGAGCTGTTACTTTTGTTTTCTAAAATGGTTCATTCTTGATAAGTTGTCACTTTCTCAAAGGGTTAAAATGGAGTAGACTTAGAGATAAGCTACTTAGGATTACACCAACTTGGGAGGTACGGGGGTTATATCGAGAGAGTAACTTTTAACAAAGAGAATTTGTTTCGCGGTATACTTTGAGAACTCCATTCCATCGTTCCTTTACCTTTGGTTCTGCTCAGAGATGAGATTGCTGACTGCTACTGGAACCATGGGATGGTGAGAGCCCGAGAGGAACGTGTCTCAAAGTAGATAATAAAACTAATTTTTGTCACGTTATGCTGCAGCATCACTGCAGCATTAGTCTGCTGGAATTTGGTTTAACGTATCACCACAAGTCTTACACCCTTGCTTCTCTTTTATTATTGTTAATTACAATCTGTGATAATCATCAACCAATCAACCAAATATATTTTCTTCCAAATCATCTTCTGAAATCATTTCTTTCATCATACTTTAATGGCAATTTTAACTCCAATCTGTGTGGGACGATATTCGGTATTTTACCACTTTATTATTTGAGAGACGACATAGTTCTATATAAGTATACTTGCTTATTGGTTCTATTGGCACACGTCTGTATATTTATTCAAAGCACACATCACTTGTCACCTTACGAAATAGGAATTACAAGTTTACTTTATGCATATTCCTCATTTCAGGTCAACGGGAATTACAAGTTACTTTATGCCTATTCCACGTTACAAATACTTCCAGTGCCTATGGATCCATTGCACTTACTAACGTATATACATAACATCATATCACGCAACATCTAGTATCATATTCTCATCTCTAAGAATACTAGATAACCTATCGTATCCTTATCCTCAAATGTCCCCCTTCGGCGACTTAGTACGGGGGGTTCCGCTACCCGGTTAGCGGATGGGGTCAAGGGGCAACGCCCCGAGAAATTTTTAAAAAAACTTATTCGGATAACACGTCAGAAATGATATTCTGGACTCAAAGTTCGGAACTATCAGGAACCGTAACTCAAATTGAAACCGGATCCTTAGCTGGATCTCACCGAATCCGGATCCCAATACCGAGACTCACCAATTCCGGATCCCGTACCGGATTTCCCAATTCCGGATCCAATACCGGATTTCCCAAATTCCGGATCCAATACCGGATTTCCCCAAATTCCGGATCCCATACCGGATCTTGAAACTGGGACTTCGAATTGCACATCAATTTTACTTTTAAAAACTCGTCTTCGTTCAATTTATTGGTCGATTCAATCTCAATACATATTTACCAAATCATTCAGACACTTTGCTACCAAATATCTTACTCAATTTCAATTAAAATCATTTGAAATAAGATGAACTCACCTGAAGAGTTTTAATTCGAGCACCTGCGTGAAATCAATTCAGATCTTGCCCTCAACTGGTTTCAATAATCAAACCAAGATTGAAATTACTTACAAACTTCCAATCTTAAGCAAATCAAATGGGAGAAGAATCAAATTTCTTACCGATTGCTTAGTTTTCTTTCTGCTTCCAGAACCGACTCCAAACCAGTGTTTTTGAGATAATTCTCAAATATGGTCGACTGCTTTCTTTTAAATATCAGATTCTCATATTTCAAATTTAACCCTCAACTATCACAAATCAGAATTTAACTCCAATTATGAGTAATTACACATTTGATCCCTTAACTTCAAACTTTAATCTTTCAAAATTAAGATTACAAAGACAATGGAATTTTCGAGGTGTTACATCTTCTATCGCGAGTATGACACGACGATCGTGACCATGTCACTATCGTGAGGAACTATCGCCCACGTTGTCCCGAATCCTGTTTTGACCCGATTAACCCAAAATGCTCCCGATCTGCTGAGCTTCTTTCATAAAACATTTTCCCGCCTTTAAACCTTCATCAACCTTTCAAGAGTCATGTAAACAATTTATTTATCTTAGTAAAATTCCAGGTGTTACATGTTACTAGACAAGTATAAAAATGAAAAATACAAATTATAATTTTTCATGTCACATAAATATATAATGCAATATGCTATGTGTTGACATATAAAATAAAATAATATTTTATAGTATTTTTTTTCTTCCTAAATTCTATTTTTAATGATAATAAACATTTCTATAAAATGCTAGAACTATATATTGTGTTAGGATCAAGTCTAAGGGGCTGTTCTGTTGTGGCTTAATATGTTGTATAGCCTATATGGCTAAATCGCTCAGCCATAGCAAGCCGTTCGGTTGTGGCTTATTCGCTCAGTCGATGACTTAATCGGTCAGCTGGAAACTCTTACTCCTCTACACTCAGCCATCTGATTTCCCCTAATTTCCTCAACTACCCTCCTTATAACAAATAACCCTATTTTAACAGCTCACGCATCCAAGCTTCCTTCCAAGTCCCAAGCTTCAATCCATGCATCCTTCTAAGTCCCAAGTATCGATTACTGCTTCAAACAACCTCTTCCAGAGAAGATCAGTTTATCTCTTTAAAATCACAGGTTGTTCGTGATCGAAAAGCAAAGCAATAGGGGTGTCGAGAAGATCCGATCGAAAATCCGAAACCTCTGTCTCATCGATGTTCATCTCGTACTCACAAGCCCTGTCTCCTCCCTGCTTATTTTCTTTTTCTATCTCTAGATATGATATTTTTGAAGAAGTTGAAGAGATGCTCGATCGAAGATTGGAGATGTTGAAGACCAAACCTGCTTGACCTGATATTCTTTCTCTATCTCTCAATCGATGTTCACCAAACCTGCTTGCCATGGTTTATTCAATTTCCAAAAATTGCCCACTAAAAATCATTTGGAATCTGGTAACTGAGGAAACTAAAATTTGTTTTAGCTTGTGGTAGGAAGCTTCGACAATGGATGATGTATATATGCTAGTGGTAGGAAGCTTCGTTCATTACAGATTAGAAGGGGAAAAAATTGTAACCAAGTTGTGGTGGGTGGTGGTTTGATTCCAATTAATAATTTAATTGTTGATATAAAAGTTTTTTGATTTTTGAATATTTTTTTTTGAACAACAGCATCACATTTTTTATTCCACAATTTTAAACCAAGTCAATACAGTAGTACAAGACTTGAACCAACATCACATAAAGGCCACGATACATCAATCATCTATTTATACAAATACCCACTCCTATGTAGACCAACATTGGATCGATAGCATCTTCCAACAGTAGGTGCTGTAACATCTCGATTTTATATATAAAGTGTTACGTTTGGTTTATTAAATAATCAGAGTATAATTATTTGCTAGATTAATTTTAGAGTTTATCCACGAGTAAGTTACGTTATTTGTTTTACGGAGTTATAAGTTAAGGGGTAAACTTTAATTTTAATTTATAAGTTGGAGGGTGAAAGTTGTCAAATGATGATAGTAGAGGGGGCTGTTTGGGAAATTGGTGAAAGTTACATCACCACCACCGCCTCATGTATTGGAAAAAGAGCAAAAGTGAAATATATCCTCACTTTTCATTTTGGTCATTTTGTGTGTGTGTGTGTGTGTTTTTTTCTTCACGGCAACAAGAGAGAGAGAGAGAGAGAACTGAGAAAGAAGAAAGAAGAGGAAGAAAGAAATCAGATTTCAGCTGTAGATTAAAGGTTCAAGTGGTGAAATTAAAGGTTCCAGAATCATTGACAGCAGTTTGGAATTTTGGATTGTACAGAGAAGTGGGTTTATTCTCATTAAGGTGAGTTTATCCTCTCTTTTTGCTTAAATCCATATTTTCAGTCAAATTAAACATGCAGATGCTAGTATAAATTGTTTTGGGACTGAATGGATGTGTATAAAATGAGATGGATGGAACAAACATGGGCATGGATTGGAATTTTAGGGTGCATGTCGAAGTTACCGGATAAAAAGAGAGTATTCGGTAACCTCTGTGTGAAGGTATCCGGGTGGGACAAAATATCCGGAAAGTTTCATTTTTGTAGTTTCTGGATGAAATAGAAACCGGATGGTATCCGGATTACTTTGGTTTCCGGGTGTCGTCCGGATTGTTTATGTATCCGGTAAGTATTGTATACCCGGTAAGTATTGCATACCCGGTAAGTATTATGTACCCGGTAAGTTGTGTATACCCGGTAAGTATTGTATACTCGGTAAGTTTTGTGTACCGGTAAGTTTTATTACCCGGTAACTTTGGGTTCTGTTAACTTTTGGACAGGGTATGATTGAGGATTTGAAATACAATCCTAATAGCTTGAACATACTTACAGTTGGATGGTAGTGGGTTAGGCTTAAAGATTGTTTTAGTGTGATACTATGCGGGTGTGTAGTATGTGTAATGGATCCATATGCACTGTTTTTATTTTAACGTGGAATAGGCATAAAGTAATTTGTAATTCCCGTTGGCCTATAATGTGGATTGTTAATCCCATTTCGAGAGGCGATAACCTATAATGTGGAATAGGCATAAAGTAAATTGTAATTCCCATTTTGAGAGGTGATTATTAACGTGGATTATTCCCGTTGACCTGAAATGTGGAATAGGCATAAAGTAACTTGTAATTCCCATTTCATAGTGTGATGTGGAATGCGGAATAGGCATAAAGTAAATTGTAATTCCCGTTCACATGGAAATGGAGAATAGACATAAAGTAAATTGTTATTCTCATTTTGTAGTATAGAAATCGAGGAATAGGCATAAAGTAAATTGTAATTCCTGATTTCTTTGGGAAGGTCAGAGATAGGCATAAAGTAAATTGTAATCTCTACTTCCAGGCCAAGAAATAGGCATAAAGCAACTTGTAATTTATTGGATAAGAGTAATAATCTAGAATCTATGATGATTCGTAGTAGGCTCTTGATTGTGATAATATGACTTACTGAATGTTAGTCATATTCATGGGATCAAGTATGTTTCCGTCATTAAGGTGAGCACGTGTATGGTAAGAATGGTGGAGAACAGGTTTGTTTATATGTATTGAATATTTTCAAACTGTGAACGTTTTTAATTTGAAATCGGATGTTCTCACTAGGCGTAAGCCTAATCGTTTCAAATTAAATTTTCTTACCAGGTACAGACTCAGGGAAGTAAATGGGATGTGGGCCGAGAGCTTTTGAAGTATCCAACTTAAGAGATAAGCGGAGGAGTTAGCTAATGCATTGAGGCTTTTTGATGGATTGCGTAGATAACTTAGTTAATCTAATTATAGTGGACATGATTAGATTAATAAGTTATTGGGATAATTCAATGTTTGTAATTACGAAACCTCATAGTTAATTCTCTTCTTATATAAAAGTTTGGATGTTACTTTGTCATAGCTTGTTACAATTTGAGGTTCAAACTAGCCCTGATTTTTAGGGTGTTACAATATGGTATCAGAGCATTAGTTTAAGCGAACTAGGTATGATGATGAGATACCTAGACTTAAGCTGAGATGAATTAAGTTATGATATGTGAGAAATGGGTAGAAGTACTAAGACGGGATAGTCTTAGAGTCGACGGAAATACGTGAAATTAGTATTGTAACGATGGTAACGAGGATCCTCATGTATAATATGTTCACAATTTCAATTAGCTACTGTTATTATGAATATATTGTTACACAAGTATACTTGTTTCTAAATTGTTACAATGACTAATGAACGGTAAAGTACGTTTTGTGTGTGTGGGTATGGATAGCCATTCTTATGGTTATCTTTTATGTTATTAAGAACAATGGTGAATACGCCAACCAGATCCCCTAATTCTTCTGAAGATAGGGTTGTGAATGATTGGTCGGTGGAAAAGCAACCAGAAATGGGTAGAACTCATGAAAGTCCACCGAGGCCGCCTCTGATAGGAGGAACGGACAGTCGAGCACATAGAACGAGTACCAGTACCGCTAACCCAGAGACGACGGAATCTACAATGGAGTCTCGATTAATGGGAAATATGATGCAAATGATGAATACAACGCTGGCACAACAACAAGAACTATTTATGAAAGCGTTAAATGATCAAAGTACCGAGTTACGACGACCGGAGGCGGGTACTGGTGTAGTAACTCCACCGTTTAATCCTGTAGTGAATGTAAACAGGAGGGTGGAGAGAGTATGCTCATATAAAACGTTTTTGAGTTGCAAACTGCCAGAGTTTGCTGGAACAGATAATCCGGTAGCGTGTATGAACTGGCTTCGAGAGATGGAACAGGCGTTTCGAGCCTATGAATGCGACGAGGAATCAAAGGTAAGGTTTGGTTCTCAAATGCTACGAGGCAATGCCTTAACTTGGTGGAATATTGTGACGTCAACAGTAACTACCCCGGTTTTAGCTGCTATGACGTGAGAGTCTTTTAAGAAAAAGATTATGGAGGAATATTGTAATGAAAACGAAATGGATCGAATAGAAGAAGAGTTTCGGATTCTTAAAAAGGGTACTTCGACTGTTCGGAAGTACACTGAATCCTTCATGGAAAAGTTGAATCTTGTGGGGCATGTGGCTCCAACCGAGAAAGAAACGATTAAAGCCTATCTGAAGGGCTTACTAGCTGACATGATGTCGAGGGTACAGAATTCTAAAGCTTCGACGTTGAGAGAGACGATCGAAGAAGCCAGAGTTATAGAAGAGGTGTATGCCAAAGACAAGGAGGAAAAGACACACGTGGGGGAGAAACGAAAGTGGGAAGGTCGGTCGGAGTCTTCTCAGAAATCTAAATCTTTTGGCAAGAATGTTCATTATGAGTCTCTCCGGGAACCAAACTGGTGCCAGAAGTGCCGAAGTGAGCATTTTGGCCCATGCCGAGTGGTTTCCAGTGAATGTTTCAAATGTGGGAAGTCTGGGCATCAAGTTGTAAGTTGTCCTTTTCAAGGGTCGACTTGTTACGAGTGTAAACAACCCGGTCACTTCCAAAGAGACTGCCCAAAGCTAAAGAAGGGTGGAGATCAGGGAAAGAAGCCAAATGCTCCTAAGCCAACAGGTCGGACATTTCATATGACGGATGATGAGGCTAAGGAATCTAAAGACGTTGTTTCTGGGACATTTCTCGTTAATTCCATTCCTGCACGAATATTATTTGATTGTGGCGCCAACCTGTTGTTTGTATCGAAATCGTTCTATCACAAGTTAGCTATGCATGTCACTACTATAGAAGATGTCTTATTAGTCAAGATAGATAACGGGGGTCAAGTCTTAGTTAGTGAAAGACTTGAGGGTTGTCTGATTTTGATAGGGGAAACGAAATTTCTGATTGACTTGTTGTTGATGGAAATTGGAGGATTTGATTTAGTTGTGGGTATGGATTGGCTGACAATCAATCAGGCAGAAATTCTATGTGCAAAGAAATTAATTCGGATTCTGATGGCTGATAAAGATGATGTATTCATCTTTGGGGAAAAGAGAGAAGGGGAAATTCCGTTAATTTCTGTTGCAAAGGCGCGTAAGTGTCTGGTAAAAGGATGTTCATCATATCTAGCGTATGTTCTAGATGTAAAGGCAGAAAAGAAACAAGTGGAGGATATAAGGGTGGTACGTGATTTCCCAGACGTATTTTCCGATGATCTTCCAGGTCTACCGTCTGAACGACAAGTAGAGTTCGTATTGATCTTATTCCTTTAGCGACACCGATAGCGCGTGCACCGTATCGTCTAGCGCCAGCTGAAATGAAAGAGATGATGTCTCAGCTACAAGAACTGCTTGACAAGGGTTTTGTTAGGCCGAGTTCTTCACCTTGGGGAGCTCCAGTATTGTTTGTTAAGAAAAAGGATGACACTATGAGAATGTGCATCGATTATATGGAGCTGAATAAGGTGACAATTAAGAATAAGTATCCGCTTCCAAGGATTGATGATTTGTTTGATCAACTTCAAGGTGCGGGATGCTTTTCAAAGATTGATCTGAGGACTTAGTCGTTTATAGTGACGCATCAAAGATGGGTTTGGGGTGTGTGTTGATGCAACGAGACAAGGTGATTGCTTATGCATCAAGACAACTTAAAGAACATGAGAAGAATTACCCTACCCATGATTTGGAATTGGCAGCAGTCGTGTTTGCATTAAAGTTGTGGCGACATTATCTGTATGGAACGAAGTGTACACTCTTCACTGATCATAAGAGTTTGAAGCACGTCTTTGATCAGAAAGAGTTGAACATGAGGCAGCGACGTTGGCTGGAACTTCTTAAAGACTACGATTGTGAATTGCATTACCATCCCGGTAAAGCAAATGTTGTAGCTGATGCTTTAAGTAGAAAGGAATACAGTAGGTGCTTAAAAACGAATAATGCTAGGATTGACGTGACGTCAAGTTTGATTGGAAGAATAAAGGAGGCACAAGCGGAAGCTTTATTGGAAGAAATTTTGAAGGAAGAAGTGATGAGCAAGCAACATCTTCAACTGACTGAAGATAGTCGTGGAATTAAGTTGTTCCAAGGTCGTGTTTGGGTACCAAAGGTTGGAGGAAATCGAGAATTGATTCTCGAAGACGCTCATAAATCTAAGTATTCTATACATCCTGGGAGTACTAAGATGTATAAGGATCTGAAGTTACACTATTGGTGGCCAGCTATGAAAGTAGATGTGGCACGAATAGTAGAAAAATGTGGGACGTGTTCGTTAGTCAAAGCTGAACATCAAAAGCCTTACGGAAGTTTTCAGTCTTTGGAAATTCCGGAATGGAAGTGGGAGAAGATTACCATGGATTTCGTAAGGAAGTTACCAAGGACACGAAAGGGTAATGTAACACCCGTAATTTCCGGATAAGTACAACTTCGAATCGGTGTGGAACCGATCTTTAAGAAAAATATGAAAAAGAGGATTTTGGATTAAATCCTAGATTTTATGGTATTGTTGGATGGGTAATTCGAATACGAGTCCAACGGTTCTTTCCGGAGCGAAATCGGAGCTAAAACGAAGAAGTTATGGCCAAAACAACTTTCGGTACAATCTCGGCTAAAGTGACCAGCGAAAGTGACACAGCGAGAGTGACATGGTCACTTTAGCATGTATCAAATCTGATGGAAAGCTTGGGAACTTTCGGTATATTTTGTGTGAAAGTGACACAGCGAGAGTGACATGGTCACTTTAGCATGAATCAAATCTGATGGAAAGCTTGGGAACTTTCGGTACATTTTGTGCGAAAGTGACACATCGAGAGTGACATGGTCACTTTAGCATGTCACTTTAGCATGAATCAAATCTGATGGAAAACTTGGGACCTTTCGGTACATTTTGTGCGAAAGTGACACAGCGAGAGTGACATGGTCACTTTAGCCGTCGGGTACCTGGAGTTTAAAAATACGATTTCAACCCCATTTCACTCCTCACTTCTCCCATATCATCCCTTTCTCTCCCAAACCGAAACCCTAAGCCTCCAAAGTCGATTTTGAGCTATTTAGCCACAAGATTCGAGGTTTGCAAGTGATCTTCTTCATCTACCATGGTTTTAGGACACAATCTTGAAACCCTTTCACTTCATCTTCTCCACCAATTTCTAGGGTTTTTACCCAACCCTTCCACTCCATTTGAAGATTAGGAGTTGTGGTGCATCTTGGAGGTTGTATAGACATTTTAGGTTGGTGGATTCAAGTATGGTTAAGGTAACTCTTCTCTTCTCTTCATTTTGAAGTTAGGGTTTTGGATAAGTGAGTATTTTGGTATATTATGGATGGATGATGATTCTTTATGGTTAGACTTGGTTATTGATGGTTGGAAATTCATAAATCTAGGTTTTGGAAGTTTTGGCTTGAGGATGCCAACTTCATCAAAGGAGCTTACGTTTGGAGAAATTCTAGATTTAGCCTAAATCTAGCAAGGTGAGTTCAAGTTAATTTGTGAAAACGTTGTACATGCCAAAAATAGTATTTTCCAAATGTTTGTGTGTTTTACCTGAATATATTAATTGTTGAGATATTCGGTTAATTTAACCTTTTTGATGTATTTATCTTTTTAAATGTGTAAAACACCCGTATTTGGGATTTTGGGGTATTTGATGTGTAGAAATCATAATTTTTACCCTTAAAAGATTTATTACTCAAAATGGAGTTTATTAGATGGTTTAATCATATTTGTATAAATGACTTTATAAACAATTTGGGGATAATGCACGTTTTAGTGTTAATAACCATTTTGAGAATTGTAAGGGTGTGAGTCCTTTTGAGAAAACCCTTTATGTTTAACCTGTGTCGAGTTTTGGGTTAATAATGATTTTGTGGTATTGGGTTACCCGATCGATGTTTAAATGCATTTTTATGCTAGTTGATAACCGTTATTTATAGGTCTGACGACTTTGAGCATTTTGCTCGGTTTTGACCTTGAGAGGGTCTTGGGGACATTTGTCCGGTTTTAAATGGCTCAATGTGGGGTCTCATTTATGATTTGCATTTATTGCAACTTGATACATTTTATTGCTCATTATTGATATTTACATGTTTGGGTGCTTCTGTCATTTCGGGTTGAGCATGTTTTGTAAACTGTGTTGCATTGTATCCATAGGCACGTGAGTCAGTTTTATTTGATGGTCTATCTCTTTGTACATTCGGTTGTGGGGTTGGTTGACTTCGTCCCTTCACACAACAAGACGCGTTTGTCCGTCACATGGTGCTGGAAGGCTGGTATCAGCGGGCACTATTGGGAACGCGTGGGTATATGCGTTAGGCCGTGGCGCCACTAGCGAGTAGGCAATAGGGGACGCGGGAGTCCCTGAGGTGAAACTCGTCTAGACTGGATATGCACTATGGTCTCCTGTAAGTCCTTGAGGTGTAACTCTACGGGGTATGCAATAAAGGCAATCTATTTATGGCTTGAGGTTGTGATGTCTTTATGGCATGGGAACTAAGGTCGGGACTTGAGGTGTAATCCAGTAACATCACGAGTGACTTAACTTTGTGTACCCGTCGCTCTCGATGGAATCGGGTCTCCCCCATCACCGAAAGGTGTGGTTTTGGGTATATGTTTTTATCCATATTTTCGGTGACGTACTTTATTTATGTAAACTGTCGTCATGGTTCATTGGCAGAATTCTACGCTTCATCCTATTTAGATGTTTTAAATATTGGAGTTTTATCCACGGTTATATTTCCTGGGATATTTACGATCAAACACGTTTTGAGTGAGTTGGGCTTGGAATTCATTTTAGAAAACGCTTTATACATCTTGGGAACTTTTCTACTAGATTTTGTGTGCGTGGAAAATGAGTCATTTATACCCGTTTGGGAAATCCTTTGGAAATAATAATCTTTGTCACAACTTTCAATGAAAGATTTATCCGAATCATGACTAAAACCACAACCTTCCGATTTATGATTTTTATGTAGTCATGATAAAATGCTTGAACTCACTAGGCGTAAGCCTAACCTTTTTTATTTGTCGGCGTGTGCAACAAGCTCAGGTGGGGAGTAGCTCTAGCTACATTATGAAGTGGCGAGTGCTAGTAGTGTGCACGAGAGGTGAAGTGTTTAGTGAAGTCTTCCGCATTTGGTTTGGGATTAGCAACTTGTACTAGTGTTAAGTAACATCCGACTTTACGTGATTCATAATATGATTTGAGTATTTTATTGCGAGAGTTGTTATGTTTATCTTGAAGTAATTCCAGGAATGGTTTGTAGAAGGAATTTTATTTTATTAAGTGATTATTTTATTGAAATTTTATTTAGTTGCTCTTTCCAAATTCGAGGGTGTTACAGGTAACGATGCTAAATGGGTAATCGTAGATCATTTGACTAAGAGTGCTCATTTTCTGGCTATGAAAGAACCATCACCAATAGATAAATTGGCGAAACTGTATATTGATGAAGTGGTATCAAGGCATGGTATACCGGTGTCTATAGAGTCAGATCATGATAGTCGGTTTACCTCAAGATTTTGGCAATCACTAAAAGATGAATTAGGTACAAAAGGTAATTTGAGCACTGCTTACCATTCACAAACCGACGGGCAAAGCGAAAGAACCATTCAAACTTTGGAAGATATGCTCAGGTCGTGTGTCTTAGATTTTGGAGGTAACTGGGATACGCATTTACCTTTGGTAGAGTTTGCGTATAACAATAGTTACCATTCCAGTATTGGAAGAGCACCTTTTGAAGCTTTGTATGGTCGGAAATGTAGAACTCCGGTGTGTTGGTTAGAAGCTGGAGAAAAACAATTTGCTGGTCCTGAACTTGTACAACAAACGGCTGACAAAGTGAAAGAGATTCGGAAGCATATGAAAGCAGCTCAAGATCGACAAAAGAGTTATACTGATCCGAAAAGAAGACCAAAAGAATTCCAAGTTGGGGAGCGCGTAATGCTTAAAGTATTCCCGTGGAAAGGTGTGATAAGGTTTGGTAAACGTGGAAAGTTGAGTCCTCGTTTTCTAGGACCTTTCACCATAACTAAGAGAATTGGATTGCAAGCTTATCAGTTGGATCTTCCACCTGAATTGGAAGGAATCCACAATACTTTTCATGTTTGCTATCTTCGGAAATGCTTAGCCGAAGAGACTGATGTAATTCCACTTACTGATGTAAGAGTGGATGAAAAGAGTCGTTGTATAGAATAACCGGATGCGATTTTGGAAAGATCGGTTAGAAAGTTACGGAATGGTAAGGAAGCAGTTATGTTAAAGGTGCAATAGAAACATCATCGTGGTGCTAATGTGACGTTAGTGTCGGAAGAGGATATGAAGATTAGATATCCTCACTTATTTACCTAACTTTGATTTCGGGGACGAAATCATTTTCAAGTTGGGGAGTATTGTAACATCTCGATTTTATATATAAAGTGTTACGTTTGGTTTATTAAATAATCTGAGTATAATTATTTGCTAGATTAATTTTAGAGTTTAACCTCGAGTAAGTCCGTTATTTGTTTTACGGAGTTATAAGTTAAGGGGTAAACTTTAATTTTAATTTATAAGTTGGAGGGTGAAAGTTGTCAAATGATGATAGTAGAGGGGGCTGTTTGGGAAATTGGTGAAAGTTACATCACCACCACCGCCTCATGTATTGGAAAAAGAGCAAAAGTGAAATATATCCTCACTTTTCATTTTGGTCATTTTGTGTGTGGGTGTTTTTTTCTTCACGACAACAAGAGAGAGAGAAAGAACTGAGAAAGAAGAAAGAAGAGGAAGAAAGAAATCAGATTTCAGCTGTAGATTAAAGGTTCAAGTGGTGAAGTTAAAGGTTCCAGAATCATTGACAGCAGTTTGGAATTTTGGATTGTACAGAGAAGTGGGTTTATTCTCATTAAGGTGAGTTCATCCTCTCTTTTTGCTTAAATCCATATTTTCAGTCAAATTAAACATGCAGATGCTAGTATAAATTGTTTTGGGACTGAATGGATGTGTTTAAAATGAGATGGATGGAACAAACATGGGCATGGATTGGAATTTTAGGGTGCAGGTCGAAGTTACCGGATAAAAAGAGAGTATCTGGTAACCTCTGTGTGAAGGTATCCGGGTGGGACAAAGTATCCGGTAAGTTTCATTTCTGTAGTTTCCGGATGAAATAGAAACCGAATGGTATCTGGATTACTTTGGTTTCCGGGTGTCGTCCGGATTGTTTATGTACCCGGTAAGTATTGTATACCCGGTAAGTATTATGTACCCGATAAGTTGTGTATACCCGGTAAGTATTGTATACCCGGTAAGTTTTGTGTACCGGTAAGTTTTATTACCTGGTAACTTTGGGTTCTGTTAACTTTTGGACAGGGTATGATTGAGGAATTGACATACAATCCTAATAGCTTGAACATACTTACAGTTGGATGGTAGTGTGTTAGGCTTAAAGATTGTTTTAGTGTGATACTATGCGAGTGTGTAGTATGTGTAATGGATCCATAGGCACTGTTTTTATTTTAACGTGGAATAGGCACAAAGTAATTTGTAATTCCCGTTGGCCTATAATGTGGATTGTTAATCCCATTTCGAGAGGCGATAACCTATAATGTGGAATATGCATAAAGTAAATTGTAAATCCCATTTTGAGAGGTGATTATTAACGTGGATTATTCTCGTTGACCTGAAATGTGGAATAGTGTGAGTCTCAGATCCGTGCAACGAATAATGAAATCAAAAGATTAAACAATGTAGTATACGATTTCAACTAGTCATCTCTATTATGCTTTCATTTGAGAGAGAATTACAATAATGAGAAGGAAAGCAAATAAGACAACTAGCCTATTTTTCTAAGGCTAAATTGCTTTAAATATGGCGGGCCCGTGGTTAACAAGCCCATGGCCCGTTCACTAACAAGACCAAGATTAAACAATTACAAACAGACCCTTGAACTTCTAATCAACCAATCATTATTATTAATATCATCAAAGTCATTCCAACCACAACTAGAACAACACAAACAATCATGTGACAATTGAATCAATTGCTGAGTGGAATAGCTTTTCATCGGAAAATTAACATCTCTTTTAACAAAATCATTCCTATGATTCCAGGCACAATCGTTTTTGTTCATTCTAGGGAAAAAACCAGTATTGAACGACTTTGATGCAGCATCCTCGACAAATTCCTTGGCTGGCCACTTTGGTTTTGTTTGTTTACCGCGCCCGGTTTTATCCGAAACAACAGGGACAGAACGGTCAGTGACTTTTGAAGAAACAGGAATCTTAGCAGGTGGTTGACCGGTCTTTTGCTTCGGCTGTGATTGCTTTTGAGAATTTGAAGCATTTTTTGAAATCTTAATCACAGCTGGAGTCTTTGATTG
Source organism: Saussurea involucrata (assembly GCA_033807775.1). Taxonomy (NCBI): domain Eukaryota; kingdom Viridiplantae; phylum Streptophyta; class Magnoliopsida; order Asterales; family Asteraceae; genus Saussurea; species Saussurea involucrata. The sequence continues at coordinate 232,948,003 of CM066314.1, forward strand.
AGAACTATCACCCTTTAGAAAATTGACCGGTCGATTCACCACTAGTGATAGAAAATCAGTATGACTCGGAAGAGGTTTGTCGAAGGGGAACGACTCAAACTCTCCCTCAGAATTACCTTCAGAGTTCATGTATTCAAAAAAATCAACATCCGGAATTACAGGACTTGGATCGGTCGAGGAAGGCGAGGAACACTTTGTGCTTGTGTGCTTTGGGGAATTTGGTGCGGAAGCTACGAAAAAATCAGAGTTCAAATTCTTTAAAACACTCTCGTCTTGAGAATCTTGATCGTCTTGTGTTGAAAACGTTTTGCCTAAGAAAGCTTTACACGAAGACGTGTCTGATGAGCTAGAGGAAAGTTCGGTTGAAGTCTTCTTTTCAGATTGGAGTTGGTCAAACTGCTCTTGGAGTTGACCATTACTTACTTTCTCTTGCATCACTTCTGTTGCCAAAGCGGACAGTTGTGATGTGAGTCGATTGATTTCAAACCGAAGGATTTCCTGTCCCTCATCCGACACAGTTTCGGTTTTGACCGATTTAAGATTCTCAATTTCCTGGATTAGTGCTTGCTTTTCCGTTTGAAAATTAGACCTTTCTTTCTCAAACGACTCCTCCAACTCGACTATCTTTGCTTCCAGGATGAGAGGGGGAACATAGAGTTTAAACTCATCCGTCTCAGTCTTGGTTGCGGTTGCTTGGACCTCATCCTTTTTGGAGGAATCATTGGGCGTAGCAACCTTGTAGGGGTCGAAGTAGTCATTGGAGAGATACTTGTTGTTCTTCTGATAAGAGTAATTTAAAGGTTCATAACAAAATGGAAGTTGAATTCCTCGTTTGTGTGTGCGATTATATTCCTCGATTTCCTCTTCCTTTTCTGGTTCAAGAGGACCAGTCCATTGAATGGCATATTCCGGATACTTTTTATCTAACCCAAGACAACCAAAATCATACAAAGTAGGTGTTTTGTATCTTCCCTTTTTCAAATAATGTGGGTTATCATATCTGATTCCCCAGTCTTTGTTAAAATAGGTGAACTATTTAGGTTTATTCAGAAAGATGGTTTGATCAGTTTGACCCCTTTTGTGGAGTTTGGTTTCAAGATCAAGAATTTTAGCCACAAACTCCTTGTGCTGAATCTGAAGAGAGGAACATTGATAAACAATTTCTTCTTTCTCATTCATGCATTGATCAAACTGAGACTGAAGACCAGATAACTTGGCCCTTAAGTCTTTAGGTGTTATTGAAAGATTTTTGCATTTGTCTTTTAAATTAGCATTTTTAGACTTATATTTTTCGGTTATTCTTGTTTGAACATCTAGCTTTTCGGTTAGGGAACTAATCTTAAGCTTTTGTTCTTTAGTGGTGGCCTTAAAGGAACCTGCCTATTCAACAAGTGATTGCATTTGATTCAAAAAATCCTTTTGGCAAGAATCACATACCTGACTTGTCTTATCTTCATCGGCTGGAGAGTGATATCCCATGAAAGCATTTGCACCATCAGAATCGCTTTCATCATCAGAACGACCCAACCAGTAGTCGTTTTCCACAAGTAGAGCTTCTCCAGCTTCCTTCTGCTCAATCAGGGCGAGCTTGGCCTTGTAGTAATGAGAATTCTTTACCACATGCTTCTTACAATCTTTCGCGAAGTGACCAAGTTTTCCGCAGTGGTAACATGTCACTGGTTCATCTTTCTTCTTACCTTCAGCTTTTTCCTTCTTCTCTGACTTATCTTGCTCATCAGCTTTCTTCTTTCCCTCATACTTGTCCTGATAATCATGGCGCTTGTTGGAGGAGGTGGAGTAGCGCTGATTATTGGACGATGGCTTCTTATAAAACTTTTGTTGTTGGAAAGATTTGGTTAGCAGGGCTATCGCTTTCTTGAAATCAGAGACTTCAGCATCAGAATCACTGTCTTTCTTCTCTTCAGGTTCTGACTCAGAGGAGATTTGCTTTTGAGCACGTTTGGAGTGACGGCTCAAAGATTTCCCTTTCTTGGAGGACATGAGAGCTATGGGATCAGCAGTTGGCTTTGATGCAGTCTTCTTCTCGCTCAGAAACTCATTCACTTCATCTTCGTCTTGAAGAAGCGTCTCATAAAGTTCATTGATGCTAATGTTCTCTATCAAGTTGTTGTGCTTGACATGAGAAGCAAACACCTTCCATTCTGGGAGTAGATTGTTGAGAAACTTGAGCGCATTTTCAGTGTTGGAGCGAGTAATCTTATTCTTGTTCAGTTCATTAAGAAGTAAGCAAAATCGTTCATAGGCCTGGGTGAGAGACTTGTCGGTGCGCTGCTTGAAACCATCGAACTTGGTTATCGCGCTGTTAATCTTCAGTTGATTTCCGACTTCGCTCCCACGCATCATTTTGGCCACCTGATCCCACATGCCCTTTGTTGTGTCTTTGTAACTATTGATGGCAGTGTAGATCGTGTTGGGGAAGGCTTGAACAAGATATCTCTTTGCATGCTTTTCACCTTCAAGCATGCCTCTTTCATCTTCGGTCATTTCGGCGAGAGTCTTTTTCTCACGACGAGCGTCAGCTCCTTCAGTTGCTGCTACGGTCTTCATCGGCCAAGGGAGTGGGCCGTTCTTAAGAGCTCTATCGATATACACGTAGTTGTCCTTAGACTCTATGAAGATTATGAATCTGTCTCGCCACTGGCTGTACTCACCTTGATAGAGGCAAAGTGGTTTGGTGTCGGTACCGATTGCGAGAGCGTCACGCGAGGTAGACATCGTTGGTTGCAACGGAGTGATCGTCAGACGATTTGATTGATTCAAAGTGTAAACCTAACGCAAGGCACTATGAGTGGAATCCTAACGCAGGTTCTATAGCAGATTTGAACTAGGGACAGGTAAGAATTCAACAAACAGAACTCACTGGATAGGAATCCGTATGAGATATCTGATCTGGAAGTGTCCGGATCAGAATTAAATGAAAAACAGTTCAAAGTCAAACAGAAGTTTCCGGATAAGCAGAAGAATCCGGACAACTTATAGTTTCCGGATAACAAATGTTACCGGATGGCAAAAGTGTCCGAATGAAAACTCAAATACAATACTTACCGGATGTTTAGAGTTTCCGGATGAAAGTACTTACCGGGTGATGGAATATCTGGGAAGATTGGTTACCGGGAACTTTGGGTTTCCGGAACTAATTTACCCGGAAAGAATGAAGTTTCAGTGACTTACCCTGAATGCTTGACTTACCCTGAAAAGATGACGTACCCGGAAAGAATAACACAATCGTCCGGAAAGTGACGATTTGTCCGGAAAGCACGGCTGACCTATCCGGGAACTGCGGCTGTGGGTTTCCAATCGATTGGGAATCGACTAGGGTTGCTCAAAAATGTTCCTGGAAGATTAGAAACAATACCAAACACAAAAATAACACTGACCCAAACGATTTTGAAGCAAAAACAATACGTTTTGATGGTAAAAATTTGATTTTTAATGAAGAACACACTCAAACTTTTGACTTTTAATTTGCTTCAAAAACCACTCAAACGATCGAATTAGGTTATGAAAAATTGCAGAATCAACAATATCAATAAAACTAACACAACCCAATAAACCAAATCGAACAATTTTACGAGAATCAAGATTTTGAATTTTCAAGATGAACACAGACGTGAAAAAGTCAAAAACTTACCAGAAATCAATAAGAAGGCTTTGAATCAATTCTGTCTGTCTGCTCTGATACCAATTGTGAGTCTCAGATCCGTGCAACGAATAATGAAATCAAAAGATTAAACAATGTAGTATACGATTTCAACTGGTCATCTCTATTATGCTTTCAATTGAGAGAGAATTACAATAATGAGAAGGAAAGCAAATAAGACAACTAGCCTATTTTTCTAAGGCTAAATTGCTTTAAATATGGCGGGCCCATGGTTAACAAGCCCACGGCCCGTTCACTAACAAGACCAAGTTTAAACAATTACAAACAGACCCTTGAACTTCTAATCAACCAAATAACTACCCTAACAAATAGGCATAAAGTAACTTGTAATTCCCATTTCGTAAAGGTGTTATGAAATAAGAAATAGGCATAAAGTAACTTGTAATTTCTATTTCATAGTGTGATGTGAAATACGGAATAGGCATAAAGTAAATTGTAATTCCCGTTCACATGGAAATGGAGAATATACATAAAGTAAATTGTTATTCTCATTTTGTAGTATAGAAATCGAAGAATAGGCATAAAGTAAATTGTAATTCCTGATCTCTATGGGAAGGTCAGAGATAGGCATAAAGTAAATTGTAATCTCTACTTCCAGGCCAAGAAATAGGCATAAAGCAACTTGTAATTTATTGGATAAGAGTAATAATCTAGAATCTGTGATGATTCGTAGTAGGCTCTTGATTGTGATAATATGACTTACTGGATGTTAGTCATATTCATGGGATCGAGTATGTTCCCGTCATTAAGGTGAGCACGTGTATGGTAAGAATGGTGGAGAACAAGTTTGTTTATATGTATTGAATATTTTCAAACTGTGAATGTTGTAATTTAAAATTGGATGTTCTCACTAGGCGTAAGCCTAATCGTTTCAAATCATATTTTCTTATCAGGTACAGGCTCAGGGAAGTAAATGGGATGTGGGCCGAGAGCTTTTGAAGTATCCAACTTAAGAGATAAACGGAGGAGTTAGCTAATGCATTGAGGCTTTTTGATGGATTGCTTAGATAACTTAGTTAATCTAATTATAGTGGACATGATTAGATTAATAAGTTATTGGGAGAATTCCATGTTTGTAATTACGAAACCTCATAGTTAATTCTCTTCTTATATAAAAGTTTGGATGTTACTTTGTCATAACTTGTTACAATTTGAGGTTCAAATTAGCCCTGATTTTTAGGGTGTTACAGGTGCGCAGCTGTTTGCAAGTTGTAAACAGCAGCATCAGCCCCCACCGGTTCGAAGCGTTTAGTCGTTCCTTCGTTAAATTGCATATGGGTTTACCAGCCAAAGTTTCCAGTCGACCGTTGTTTTGTTCACCCTTTTTGAGACTCACTCGAAAGCCTTTCGTTGAAATTCAAAGAATCGCTCCGATATCTTTCCTTTCTCCCCTTTAAATATCATCTTATTTCGATCAACCCATATAAGATATAATACAGTCCACTTTACCGCAGTCCATATCGCACCTTTGCAGTCCCTATCATCACCCAGATCATGCTCGCTTAAGACTTCCTGAATTGATTTGAGCTCTTCGAAGTTTTTCCCCCACCAACGACCGATACCTCTCCACACACTCCTAACGTCCGGACATGTTACGAGTGCATGGTCCAACTCTTCGATCTTTTCCTCACACCGCGGGCACAATATTGAAGCCAACTCGATTCCCATCCTATCCAAATTTGTTCTACTTGGTATTCGGCTCAATCGAACCCTCCATATGAAAATGCATACCTTTTTCGGTATAAGCGTTGACCATCTCGTTTTTGTAGTATTGTTTCTCGGTTGCTCCTCCCTTCCTTCTTGGATCTCTCTCATTTTCTTTACATTATACTCCTTTGTATCGTCAAGCCTCCACTCCACCTTATCTTTCCGGTCTCGTATCATCGTCCAACCATCCACACAAGTATTGAGTTCTTCGAGTTCTCCTATCTCCCTACCTCTCGCTGTTCTTCTCCACTTCCAATTCCACTTCCATTGTCCATCTATCCAATCTCCTCTATCCGCAATGAAACTATTTTTGTCCGACTCCAAACGATAGAGCCTTGGAAATTTGTTTTGCATTCTTTCCGTTCCACACCATCTCGCCATCCATAATCGTGTTGTTTTTCCATCTCCGACTTTTATCCCGAACGAGCGTGTGAATTGTAGGCCATTGCTGTCCATTACCGCGCCTAATATGATAATATTCATCCACGTACTACCTGCACCATCAAAACCAAATGATTTATCATAAAACCCCCCTTCCCCATACAAACTTCTAATTACATGTACCCAAAATGCATCCCTTTCCACAAGGAACCGCCACCACCATTTACCCAAGAGACCACAATTCAACGATTCCAACCTCCCTATGTTAAGCCCCTTTTTTGAAAAGTTTTATTGTGTTTGCCCATTTGACCCAAACCATTGGTTTTTTCTCACAATTTTCGCCCCCCCCCCCCCAAAAGAACCGACATCTCACTCTCTCACATTCTTTAATCACTCCGCTCGGGGCTCGATACAAAGAGAAATTATACAACGGCAAGCTCCCCAAAACCGATTTGACTAAAGTTAGTCGACCCCCATAAGAAACCAGTCTCGATTTCCATGATGCTAATCTTTTTTTCATTTTTCCAATTGCGATTTTCCAATGATCCAATCGCTTCTTGATAGCAGAAAATCGTATGGTCACAATGTACCCACAGAGGGGGTGCAAGTATACACCACAACTATGATCGCTATAAGTAATAAAAATGGCAAGTATTTACCAAGTATCGATCCCACAAGGACTGAACTACTGAGAATCAGAGAATGTCACGAACTTCTTTTCACGAGTCTCTGTTTGAAAAGATTGTTGGTTTGTTGGAAAATAATTAAACTTTTGAATAATTAAAAATGGGTATGGATGTGAATTCCCTTGAGATTTTCGTAGTAACAAGATGGTTAGTTGCTTTGTAGGACGAAATATTTATAAAAAGCCCGATCTCTCGAAATGAATGCGATTTATAGACCGGTCCTACAAAGTTTCCGTAAAGTTTCCATTGTTACCAACTCTCGATTTCGCCGAATTAAATAAGTTTGACTCTAAACGTCAAGTTCTACCAATATGGAGATTTACACCCAAATCTCTTTGTGATATAAATCTCGATCGGCGTTTGAACCTTAATAATTCATACAAAACCCGCCTCTCGACGTGGTTATCAAAGACTCTCTCAAATCTTTGTGCATCACTTAAGCCGTATGTCAAATCCGCCCCTCTCGAGGTCTAAGATCTAATATTAACACATCAAAGTGATCGGCTTATCTGCGTTGAGTTTAAGTCCCGACTCAAGTGACCAATCTCGAGAGTTAGTAACAAATGGCCACACCCAAGTGTTGCCTACTAGTCTCAAGTTTGTTCACATCCACACCCGAGGGGTGCTTAGCTCATAATTAAATTAAACGACATAATAATATAAAAGAAATGCATAATAAGTACTTGCATAAAATTAAAGATGCGATGGAATTTAAAGTACAATGCAAGAAATTAACTAGAACTAATTAAAAGCTAGATAACTATTAACTAGAAAGCAATAAATTGTTAACTAATAAAGCAAGTAAAAGCTAGAGAATTAAATTAACTACTACAAAGCTCTTGAAGTAAGCAAGAAGAAATTAACTATGTCAAAGCAATAAAGAAAGCTGGACAATAATTCGATGATGTTCTCAATGAGCAGCCAAACCCTTTCTTAAATAGCCTCCAAGCATCCTTAAATCCAATGGATAAAAGATTATTATCCAAAGGTCAATAGAAATACCACCACTTCAGCCCCTGGTTTTGCTGAGCTCTGCTGTCCAGTAATGCCAGCCCATAGTTGCCTTTTATTACCCAGTTAAAAGCTTTGTCCGCTGGATAAAAGCAGTAACCGCTCTGCTCACAGTGAGCACACGCTGCCCACAGTGGGCACATTCTGTCCAATGTCCGAGAGTGCAGCAAAATCCCAAGAAAATTAAACTTTTGAAACAAATCATCCTTTTTCCACATTTTAGACCAAACGAAGGGGAAAGAAGCAAAGTGGGTATAAAAATGATATATAATCCTAGAAAAAAAGTAATAATAAACTCTCAAAAATGAGAGTTATCACTTCTACATTTCCGGTCTTGATTTTTGAATATTGAATACATAAATTATACATTTAAATCGTAGTGCTAAAATTATGAACTTGGATCTTGAATGCATCCTAAAATTGATTTTGTGTTTTATCTTTCAAAGTCATTCATTTAACGTTTTGATCAAACATTTATTTTAATCAGACATAAATATAGACTTGAGGGGTAAAATAGTCATTTCTGACATTCAGACTGTTTATTCAGCACAACAACCGAACAACAACTTATTTGTTAACACTCAGACAACTATCTCCATACAGACAGCTATATCGATTTAGGTCTTAACAGAAAATGAACCGAACAACACCTAAGATGATCAGACATACAATGTATCAATACTATTAAGTTCATTTTTTATTTATTAAAAACGGTATGATTATATAAAATGAAAAAAATGACAACTTTTGAATTATTAACCTGTATAAAATAATACCAATATTGTTAGCATTAGACCTTTTAAATAAAGACAATATTACGGTATGAAACAATAAAGACGTTTAAAAATTTAAGTAAAATGTAAATACTGTTAAAGGAAAAACTAAACAGAACAAGAATATAATAGAATGGAGAGAATGAATCGTAATTCTCATTAATCATAAGCCCTTTATATAGGTATGAGTTACAAGTAGATAACAACCAGATATTTCAATTCTAATCTATCTTTATCCCTATCTCTATCGTCATATCCTTTAGACGATGGCACATTTATCCTACAACACTCCCCCTTGTGCCGAGTCAAAGGAGTGAAGGTGCACAATTGTTGCCTCGTTAAAACCTTACGCCAAAATAAAAACCCAGTGGGAAAAAATAAAAATATGACGAAGGAAAGAGTACAACGCACTAGTTTCTTTACAATACATAGACTTTTCCTTTAGTCTAATTTTCTCTTAGATTCGTACATTAATCATGAGAGTTAAAAGAAACATAATGGTATATAAACCGTTGCCTCACTAAAACTTACACGAAGGAACAAAACCCAATGGGAAAAATAAAACCTTGGTTGAAGGAAAGAGCACAACATACCAATATTACATATATATTAGACTCCCCCTTTTGTCTACCACTCCCCCTGATTCGTGCATTAATCAAAGGAGTTTTAAAACATTTCTATTTCAATACTTTCTACATGTTTCCCAAATATGGTTTTACGTATTGATTTGGTAAGCAAACATGTCACATTTTCCTCACATCTTATTCAGTTCACTTGAATCTTGAGGAGAATTGATTATATAAACTTAAGCAAAATATGTTTTGTGTTATAACCCTTGATATATCTTACTTTCATTTCTTCGATATATGATGCATTATTTCCATACATGCAAGTTGTATAATGGTTAAACTCAAAATTACCATCTCCTCTTATATGTGTAATGATAGTCCTTAACCATATACACTCTTGAATAGTCTCATGGAGAGTAAGTTTGTTGATAATATAAGAAGATAGCTATTAAGGGTTTGCTTAGTTTACTTCCAAGCAATCGGCATGTTTCATATGATAATTCCTTATCCAGTTTGGGAACAACCTTTATATGATTTGGACATATACCTAATGTCAACAAATATATACCAAGACATTGTTTGGTGTTTTTCTATAAGGGCCAGTACTTTTGCCGCTTACAATCTAAGTAGGTATTGAAGTTTCATTATCAATCCATTTTTCTCCGTAGGGAAATTATAAGCCCACGTCAATGGTGCCAAAAGATTAATTTGAAATCATTCCAATGACGTTGCGTTGGCTTTGAGCTAAATCTAGCTGACAAGTTCAGTAAGAAGTACAATATGCGGTCAAGTGTATTATGTTGAGTACAATAATGCGCCTATTGTACTTAGGTATGGAATTCCAGCTCCAAACACCTCTTCGTCCTCATCCTTTAGACGTAATGGATCTTTCCTTATATCCAACACTTTGACCGATCATGGGAGTGCTAATCGGATGCGCCTTGTCCATATTAGGTCGCCTGATCATTTTCTAGACATATGCGGATCGGTGGATTAGTATTCCATAAACTTTGTGTCGTAGCTCAAGTATCTAGACAAAACCAAGTTTTCCCACGATCTTTCATCTCAAATTCAGATTTCAAGTAGCTTGTGTTTTCTCTTATTTCATCAAGAGTGTCTATAACATCGACATATAGAGCTACTATGAAAATATGGGACTTGTTTTCTTATATAAATACGCAAGGGCACAGTTCATCGTTCTTATTTATCGTTTCCCAATCAAGTATTCACTCAGGCGGGTATACCACATCCGCATAGATTGCTTTAATCTATAAAGTGAGTGTTTCAATTTTATTGTAAACGCATTTCATGGTTTAGAGTTACTTGATATTGGTATAATGCCATCAACAACTTATATATATCTCTGAATTTAGATCCCCATAGAGATATGTAGTAACTACATCGTCGAGCTGCAATTTCCAGTCCTTCGGAAACTACTTGGTAATTTAATTAGCAAAATGTTGTCCATCACAAGAGAGTAAGTCTTATTGTGGTCAATCCAGTGCGTTGTGAGAAACCTTGCGCCAAAGGAGAGCCTTGTATATTATGACTTAATTATTCTCATTACGCTTCCCTGACAAATGATTTATCTATGTCCTACAGGCTTTACACTTGGTCGGTTAGCACTACCGAACCAAATACCTGTTCATTTGTCAAATAATTATCCTGGATTGCTTCTTTTCATTTAGGCCAATTTGCTCTTTGTTGACATTCTTCAACTGAGCATGGTTCGATGACATCGTGCTCTGTTATCTCATAAGCAACGGTATATGAAAATATATCATCATTTAGTATTTATGATCTATCCATCGACTCATATTCATTTGAGATTTCTTTGATCTCTGGAATCAGTATAACTTCAGAGCGTCCTCCAGTCTTGATTCATAGACATAGATTTAATCAGAGATAATCTCATGTATTGATGATATATGGTTGTGCCTTACTCTTCTCTTCCTTTAGATGAGTATCTATCGAACCAAGTAGCTTCCCCCATTTCCTTTTGGGAGCTACGACCTCAACCACACCTCCAACATGTGTGATTGCAACGTACTTCCAGCGACGTTGTGCCCTTGTTTGGGGACTTTTGACCTTGCAAGTATGTTTGCAGCTCGTATATGTGATCTTGTCAATCTAGATAATGTTAAACGTATCAGGTATCGAGTCCGATTCGTTTGACTTCAACTTTACGTTGTGAAGTTTTGGGGATCAAAATAAGACACAATTGAAATATTCAATGATACTTCCTATCGTTCTCATGGAAAATCCTTTTTCCTATCTCCCCTAACGACAGGAAGGTTGTCTCATCAAAGTGACAACCCGCAAATCTAGCGGTAAAGTGATCACTCGTCAAGGGTTCTAATTAGCGGATAATTGTTGGGAATTCATATCCAACATTTGATGAATCGTCTTTACGACCCATTTTGGTACGCTGTGGGGGCGTAATTGGCACATATACAACACAACCAAACATACGTAAATGTAAAACATCAGGCTTATATCCAGTTACCAACTGGTACGCATAAGATTGGTTGGTTGGTTATGGGTCTAAACACGAATAAGTAAAGTTGCATGTAATATTGCATAACACCATGTAGATCTGGATAAATTGGTGTGCATAACCAATGTCCTAGCTACCATCTATATTCTTTTGATGACAACTTTTATCATTCTACGAGACCATTTTATATATACACATGGGGTATAGGAAACTTTACATTAATCTCTATACATATGCAATAATCATCAAATCCTTATGATGTAAATTCTCCAGCATTCTAAGTCATGCAGACTTGATGAGAAAATCAGGGTGGTTAGTCCTTAAACATATAACTAGTGCTAGGAGTGCAACATTTCATGTGGACAATAATATTACACGTGTTCATCGTGTCAAAACCAGAACCATAAAGTACTTTAATGGCCCGCATTCTGGATGTTTATGTCCATAAATATCACTTTGTATTCGTTGTAAGAATGAAATATTTTTATATTATGTCCTTAGCTTTAGGATGGTCTCAATCCTGATTTGGCTAAGGATCAGGGTATATAAAAGTTCTAGGTATTAGAGAGGGCATATTATGATGGTGGTGTTGCTTCTTGTGCAGTAGAAGTCAACAGTTGCAATTTGGTTAATTCCCTCGTTTTGTCTTTCATTTGAAAGAAAATGTATCTAAGTGTATTTTGTGATACATGGATCACTATGTCATGACCATGGTGTCCCACGTGGTCATGCCGAAACATATATGTGTCATTGTCCCAAAGTTCTTTATTGGTGACAAAATATGATTTAATGACATAAATAATCCATTAATTTGATACATTAATATCTCTAATATACGTTGTTTTCATATTATTAGAGTTGATGTACATATACCCATTTCCATTCTTATAATATGATTTCTTATTGGTACGAATATCTTAACAAGGTTTCTATTAATACAGTGCTTTAGTATTGATCTTGTGTCATTAAGCAACAAGTGACAGTCCATCGTCTGAGTGTTTGGAAGAATTAAAATAATTAATTCAATGAATAATAATCTATTTCTTAGGATTGTATGAGATGCCACAAAAATAATCAAGTTCTCCTCGATACATTCCTACATGGAACGAAGAACGTTGAGAGTTTTGCATTTGTTTTTGATGTGATCATTTACATTTCTAATGGTTATAAACTCAGGTGTATATATACACAAATGCAATTAATTTGATAGTTAAATTATATTTAAATAAACTTATACTCATAGTTCATTTATAATTTGTTCAATTTTCTATTAGGAGTTCGTTCCCGACTCTTGCCATGAATTTGACCCTTTCCACAACCTTGTCCATATGGTACATATTTAGCATATGTGTGTGGATTAATATGTTCAACTCACTATCCTTTGGAGTTCTTTCCACCTCCAACGCTTGCCTTATTAACCCCAAGAATTTTCTTTATCCGGGTATGTCTAGCGTTGTTAAAAAAAACATTGCTACAACTCTTAACCACTTGCATTAAGTTAATGAGTTTGTTAAAGGTTATATTGCAGCTTATATTGTTTCATTAGTATGATTGGTGATATAGGAAAGATGAAAAGATGTTATGATTCGCATAATCTTTTGTGAGTTCCTTGCCACAAGATTGCAATGCATTTTGAGACATGACATTTCTTTGTCAAAATCAGTTACCTTCTTGTAATCAAGTAAGTAGGTTTCTTTCCACTGTATGATTAGTTTGAGAGTTTTATGGTACTGAATATTCCCGAATTTCCTTTTTGGGACTACCCACGGTTCTTGGGGGTTTCTAATTGTTCTCTCTGAAGGTTGTGACCGATGTATCGTCTCAAAAATTTTAAAGTATTTAAGTGTATCTTAACATCTAGTGTTTTTTTTTTCTTTAGGGTCAAAATGGTTCGATGACTTTTGCGTATTTTCTTGTGTTTTTCCGAACCTATCTTATGGTAATCAAGTACTTTTGATTCAAAATGTCGTAGAAAATGGAGAACATATTATTTTCTAAAGTAGTGAATTATGGTTTATACTTATTATGTTATGCATGAAATTTCATTATCATAATAGTATTGGATTTTTGTACTCTTACATTTTATTGATAATATTTCATCATTATTTCAATTTGCAACAAGAAATCACTCAATCTATTGGATTTCCAGGTAGCAGGGGAATCACATGGATTACTTGAATCCCTACAAACCTTAGGGCTATTTACACCCGTTTGACAAAATCCAAATCGATATCTTGCGATTTAATTAATTTGAATATAACATTGTTAATTATAAAGCTTTTGGCAGGAGGCCGAAAAGAATAAGGGTTTGGCATATGAAGCAAATTTCATTGTTTTAATATCTTAATAGTATTTTTAGAGATTTTGTCATTAGACAAATCAATATTAGTTTTGACATAAAGTCAAATTCAAACTTATAACATCTTATTGGTATTTATGGATCTTTTGGTAAAAGACCAAATATTAGGGGGTTGAAAGTGTAACATCCAAAAGTTATTTATAAGATTGGAATTAATGAGTAGGAACTCATGATCAAGATAAACATTTGATTAATATTTTAACATTTTCATGTTATTTTTGGAGCTTTTGGTAAAATACCAAAATATATGGGGGTGGAAGTGTAACTTCCAAATTTAATTATAAGGTTGAGAAAAATGAGTAGGAACTCATGTCAAGATAAGCATTTGAATTTAATTATAACTATTTTGGATTAAGATAAATATTTGAAATATTATTGGTAAAATCAATCACAGAGTACATACATAATTAAACGGTAATTAATCGAAATAATTAAATAAAACGGCAAAACAATTAAGTTAATTAAATCTACTGCTCATTTAAGTAATAATTGATTATCATATCTCGCAAAATTATATTAGTAAATTTAAATGGTCTAAATGAGATTAGCTATCCAAATAAGTAAATAGTATTAACATAATTCAGTCAACCAACTAAACATGTTAATATTGTAACTAATTGAGGATGCCAAAATATAGAAAGATATGCCAAAAACAATAAAAGTTATATTGCAAATTAGTTGTAAATAAGGTGAAACCAAATTTAAATTAACTAACAGTCTAATTAGTAATTTGAACTATCCTAAAAAGGTAGGTATAATAGACCCAATTAAACAAAACTAAGTAAACATGTCCAAGACCAATCAAAATTGGCTCGTATAAATAAATAATATTAAGCTAAAATTATACTAATATAACAATTATTTATCATATAAAAAAACGTCAATAAAGTAATAAAGAAAACATGATCCAAGATTCCAAATTATTCATTTAATAATTAATTCCTTTTAATAGTTAAAATTTTTAAAACAAAATCGTTTAATTAACCAAATAATTTGGATAAGCACATTAAAATCCCATATAGATTCAAACTATTATCCTTTAATGTAAATTTTTTTACGTCAATATCCATTTTTATTAATTAAATTATTTCAATCAAAAATTAAATAACTATGAATTGCATTTGGTTATAATTGTTTTTTTCACAATTCAATTGATATCAATCACGACAATAGTATAATTATTCCATAGAAAGCTTAAAATAAAAAACAGTTAAATAAACATAATTTCTTAATGTTTTTTTTTATAAGGTTCATCTAGGCTTTGCCTAGACTACATCCTTGGCAATTTGGAAACAAACATACAAAGCGGCCGTCTGAGACTAAGTCTGGCCACAGAATGCTGACGCCTGGACTCGAACCCGGGGTGGATGGAATATTCCACCACATCCCCCAAGCCCTTGCCAACACGCCACCACCCTTGTGGTTATAATTTCTTAATGTTCATCTATGAAGAAATTGAAAGAAAACTTACTAGAATTTGTGTCGAATGTGACAACGAGCGATGGATAACGGGGTAACTATGCAATTTTCCGACAAGCCGTTCAACAACAACCGTTCAACAGCAGTGAGAAACGGTTTTTGAGCTTTATGTGCTGATAACGTGTTAAAGGTAAAACTAAACAGAACAAGAATATAATAGAATGGAGAGAATGAATCGTAATTCTCATTAATCCTAAGTCATTTATATAGGGATGAGTTACAAGTAGATAACAACAAGATATTTCAATTCTAATCTATCTTTATCCCTATCTCTATCGTCATATCCTTTAGACGATGACACATTTATCCTACAACAAATACAAAAATAATAATCAAACTCTTAATCTAAAAATGCATGAAATTAGGGGTCTGTTTGTTAGCAGTTAACAATTTGACGAGACTCACAACTTATCCGATCAACTATATATGACTGTTTGGTAGTGGCTTATGGGTTGTTTGGCAGTTGTTGAATGATTTGGTACAGAATGATTAAATGGTCAAAATAATTAAGAGACTCTTATGATATAGTGCAAAGTGAAATATGATTGTTTGATAATTGTTCAGAATTAAATTAGGGTGTTAAATGGTAAGAGATGTCCAACATACAAAACCATTCAAAGGATTTTAGAACATTAAGAGGTAGATATTTTTTTTTACCAAACAAGATTCATCTCTTAACAATTCAGAGACTTCATCTTAATGTATTATTAAGAGGCAAACAAACAACCCCTTAATAATGTAGAAAGCAGGTTTAGGAAACTTAAAAGCCAAGTTTTTTTAAACATACCCATCTTAATTTAAAAACACACTCCTTCCATGTATGAAAAAACTACCATAAACAAAAATCTTCCTTGGCATTGTTTGGCAAAAAAAAACTAGCTTATAAGCTAACTTATTTTTTGGGTACATGTTTGGATGACCATAAACTATTTTTTTGAAACGCTACTTGTAGTAGCTTTTTATGATATTCCAATATTGCTCTCATCAATATTAATTATACATTAACTATTATTATAAATAAATGTTCATTTTTAAATTTAATTATTATTAATTAATAAATATTAACTAATATTAACTGAAAATTATTAAATTAAATTTTAAGTATACATTGATATTAACTTTTAATTATTTAGAGTTATTGTTAATCATATAAATTATTTTATATATTTTTAATATTAATCAATATTTTTAGGGAAATTAATTAAAATGCCACAAGTTTGACTTTGGTTTACCAAAATACCCTAAATCTCGATCAGTTTGCCAAAATGCCCTTTTTCCGCGATGAGAGCCCGCGATCGCGGGCAGTGGCAATTTTGTAAATATTTTACGCCGCGTACGTCGGGGTGTCCCGTGTAATTCGATGAATTTGTTGAATTTTGAATTGAAATGTTACACTTTCAACCCCTATACTTATTTACTTACTTTACTTTATACCTTTTACTTTCATAATTTTAATTTTATATTTAACACATATAATCGTTTATTAACTAAAATACGTTTTAATTTTAACAAGTTACACCATTATAATCGTCTCTTCGATACGTTCGAAATGAGCCCAATCTTGAATTTTTTTGGATTTATATATTTTAATATATATCATATACACTACATAAAAAATACTTTTTATATTTAAAATTCATACCCTTATAGTTAATTATTTAATTTATGGTACTCTTATAGTTAAAATGCGTTTTATTTATTTTATTATCGATGGTCCAAGTGTAAGTATTAAAAATTGGCGGAGGCTTTGTGATGGACAGACATCGATCCTTTTGTGCATACTCTGTAACTGCAAATACTTCAGCTCCAAACACACATGAATCATCATTCGCCAAATACCCATTTTCACAATTTTTAAATGAGTCCAGTGATACCAACTTGTTAAAACCTCATTTCATATTCTTCTCGTGAAAGCTTCTCCTATTGCCATTATGTTAATGCGATAGGAGTGTAAAACAAAATTGAAAAAAAAATGTACCATAAATTAAATAATTAACTATAAGGGTATGAATTTTAAATATAAAAAATATTTTTTATGTAGTGTATATGATATATATTAAAATATATAAATCCAAAAAAATTCAAGATTGGACTCATTTCGAACGTATCGAAGAGACGATTATAATGGTGTAACTTGTTAAAATTAAAACGTATTTTTTAACGTATTTTAGTTAATAAACGATTATATGTGTTAAATGTAAAATTAAAATTATGAAAGTAAAAAGTATAAAGTAAAGTAAGTAAATAAGTATAGGGGTTGAAAGTGTAACATTTCAATTCAAAATCATCAAATTGAATTAAAATGGTCCACGCGGGATCGCGGGGTAAAAGTTTAAAAAATGGTCCCTGCCATTTTCAAAAAGTGTCAAAAATGGTCTCTCCTCGCGATCGCGGGCTCCCATCGTGGAAAAAAGGGCATTTTGCAAACTGAACGAGATTTAGGGTATTTTGGTAAAACAAAGTCAAACATATGGCATTTTAATTAATTTCCCATATTTTTAACTATCAATTACTATTATCTTTTTAGTTATTATTTAATAGAATAAACTACGATTTTCGTCCCTGTGGTTTAATGTTTATAACGATTTTCATCCCTTATCTTTAAAAACTGCTTTTTTCGTCCTTATGGTTCTTATTTTGTTTCTCTTTTCGTCCCTCTGACTAACTCTTTTAAAAAACTCAGTTAAATCAAAGGCAATTTGGTCTTTTAACATATTTCTTTATTTTTTCCTTTTACATTTTTTAGAAAACTATTAAATATATGTTATTATATTATTTACAACATATAATACATATATATATATGTTAGCCACCAAATTAATCCCAATTTCCACGGATAAAAATCTCCTATCTCAAAATTTCATGTCTCACTCATGCCCCACGAATGAAATTAAGACACGTCAGATTTTATATACTTTTAATTTTATTTAATTCAAGTTCATATTCTCTCTCCAATGACATGTATTCATGTGATTGGTGGACATGAATGGGACGTGCCAATTTAGTACTGGAGATTTTTATTCAATTTCCACCCCCACCGTCCCTTTCCAATTCCCACACCTGACACCACCGTCTTCCCTTTCTCCCCTTTCTTTCCTTCACCCTTCTTCTCCTCCGCCATTGACCTCCCACAGTGATTTCACCTTTTAAATCAAAATAAGAAACAAACACCAAAACCACCTTCAAAATAACAATCAACCATAAACAGATTTGCAGATTTGTACAAGTAAAATGGATGGAAGGAATCGCAGATTTGCAGTGATGTGAAGAGGTTTGATGGGAAGAAGATGGTGTTTTGGTGGAAGCAGCGTGGGTTTGATTTTCACTGTGCAAAACCAAAAACAGAATTGAATAGGAAGGCTGAACATCGATAGCCATAAAAATCTTCGGTTGGATCAAGCATCGAGACATAGGTTTGAGCACTGATTGGTGCAGTTGGTTGTTAAGCCCGGGCTCGACGTAGTAAAAGATATTAAGCAGAGTCTGACGCTTCTGGATGGATGGTGAAGTTTTGGCTGTCCCCATTAGGCCGAACAGTGGCTGTTAAATCAGACAGGCTGCTGCTGGTGGCTTTTTGGTGCAGGTCCTGTGCGTCTGCCTCTGTTTGGAGAAGCTGTATGGTTCAAGTTCGGTGGCAGATCCCTTGGCATCGTTTATTCCTCGCAAACAGCGGCTTGGGTGATGTTGCCTTTCTCTAATATAGCTTAATGTATGAGAAATTGTTTCCTGTTCTGGTCGTTTGGTCAGATTAGCCATATGGCGGTGGTTCTGGTTGGTTGGTTGCACCGGTGAAGGAAAAAGTGGGAACAGGGAAGGGTCGATCGATCCATTTGGGGAGGATAATTAATACATAATATATGTATGTGTGTGTATAATAATATGTATACAAAAGATTTAAGGATAAAACAAAAGGGGTGCTAATGGCACCCCAAAAAGGTGTGTTGAATGCAACAAATTCCGCACCAATCATTTTTTGAATGGATTAATTTCCGCACCATATAAAAATATATATTATTTATTTGTTTTATATATATATATATATATATAATTATTAGAAATATAAAAATATGAATTTGATTTGTAATGTTACACTTTCAACCCCTATACTTATTTACTAAATTTACTTTATACCTTTTACTTTCATTATTTTAATTTTACATTTAACACATATAATCGTTTATTAACTAAAATACGTTAAAAAAATACGTTTTAATTTTAACAAATTACACCATTATAATCGTCTCTTCGATACGTTCGAAATGAGCCCAATCTTGAATTTTTTTGGATTTATATATTTTAATATATATCATACACAGTTATACACTACATAAAAAAATATTTTATATTTAAAATTCATACCCTTATAGTTAATTATTTAATTTATGGTACATCTCTTATTTTTTTTTTTCAATTTTGTTTTACACTCCTATCGCATTAACATAATAATCATATATTAACCAATTCATTAAATCGTTTTAAATTATTATTATTTGAATGTGTTTATAGATATCGTGAATGGCAAGGCGATTATCTGAAAATGAAGCTCGATTGGTGGAAGATTTGTCAACAAACAATGTGAATCCTAGAAATATTTTATCAACAATAAAGCAGCAATATTCAGATAATGTGTCTACAAAAAAACTATATACAATCAATGCCAGAAAATTCGACATCAGAAGAATGCGGGTAGAACTTTAATGTTTTTTTTTGTCTTTTTGTTGTCTTTTCTTTTTCTATTTTATTTATTTGTATTATGCAGGTAGAACGCCAATGCAAGTTGTGATGTCATTTTTACAAGAAGAAGGCTACGTTTTTTATGATCGTGCAAACAACTCGACTAATCAGTTGGAAGATTTATTCTTTGCTCATCCAAGATCACTGGAGATATGGCGTGCATTTCCACACGTGTTGTTGATGGATGCCACCTATAAAACGAACATGTTTGAGATGCCTCTCCTTGAAATTGTTGGTGTAACTTCAATTAATAAGACATTCTGTGTAGCATTTGTCTTTATGCACAGGGAAAAGGAATCCAATTATACTTGGGCATTGAATTGTCTACAGTCATTGATGGAGTGATGTCTTTATCCACGTGTGATCGTCACAGACAGAGAGTTGGCACTGGTGAAAGCATGCAGTATTGTATTTCCTGATGCTAAAAGATTACTTTGTAGATGGCACATCTACCAAAGTATTACGAGAAATTGTAAACCAGTAATAGCATCAAATCGTGACTGGGGGAGCTTTTACAATGCATGGGTGACATTACTTAACTCGGTAACGGATGAAAGTTACATGTTTAATTTCTCACAACTTGAAGCAGTATTACGAAGCTATCCAGGTACACCTTAATATATTATTATAAGTAAAATGTTATATGTAAGTTTAATAATTACTAAAAAAAGTTAAATTGTTCTAATTTTCAGGTGTTCTTGCTTATCTGAATGACACATGGTTGAAACCATATAAAGAAATGTTTGTATCTGTTTGGACTGACAAATTTCTCCACTTTGGAAATCAGACAAGTAATAGAGTGGAGAGTCAACATTCCAAGTTGAAAACTTACTTGGATTCAGCGCAATCAAGTCTACCGACATTTATGAGCAAGATCAATCAAATCATTCAGTCACAAAATACAGAAATTAAAGCAAGTATTGAAGTGAGCAAAAGTGTCACGAAACATCGTCATCGCATATCACACTTCCAACAATTGTGTGGTTTCGTTTCACATTATGCATTAGACATAATATTCCAAGAGTATGAGCGAGCTAAATCATATGGCTTATTTTCTGAAAACTGTAGTTGTCTACTACGTACAAGTTATGGGTTGCCATGTGCGCACGAACAAATGCAATACTTGAACAAAGGTCATCCTATCCCAATTGATTCAATTGATGTATTTTGGACGACGCTTGATGTATCACCGTGCCAATCTTTACAAGATGATGACGTATGTTGTGAAGCTGAAGTCCAAAAGTTTACTGAGGAATTTAACAAGCAATCGAGATCTGGTAAGTTCAGTTTTCTAAGGAAGATAAAAGAGATAGCCAGTGCATAAAAAACATGGGTTCGTGAACCTGTTGTTAACAAGACTACTCGTGGACGGCCCTCGTTGAAGGATAAGCTTTCCAGAAAAACTCATGTTGATACCTCATTTGCAACTCATGTTGACCCGTCTTTTACAAGTGAAAGACCCCTTAGACGTAGTAGTTCGAACGCGTCAACATTTGTTGACTTGGAAAAAATGAGTTACCAGGAACCACCGAGACACAGTTCTTTCATGGGCAAAAACTATAATGCACATCCATACATTAATCAATTTCCAAAGATGTTTCACCCTTACATTACGCATGTACATGATGTGAGAGGTGATGGAAATTGTGGATTCCGAGCAATAGCTGTCTGTCTCGGTCTTCATGAAGATGCATGGCCCACAATTCGGTCTAACTTGATGGAAGAGTTAGATACATACAAGACAGAATACTGGAACGTTTTTGGAGGTCAATATTGGAATATTGTTTACAACACTTTAAACTTCTTTCAATATGATGGAGGTGCACCAGTTGAACACTGGATGACAATGCCTGAAATAGGTGTCTTGATTGCTTCAAAGTATAATGTGATATTACACGTTATAAATATGGCAGGCTGTGTGACGTACTTGCCGCTTAGGTCCACTCCGCCAGCGTGGTATCAACATGTTGTTTTTACAATTGGGTACGTTAATGGTAACCATTATGTGAAATTAGATATGACAGAAGGATACCCGTTCCCTACTGTTAGTCCCAGATGGCTTAACA
Organism: Saussurea involucrata; assembly: GCA_033807775.1. Taxonomy (NCBI): domain Eukaryota; kingdom Viridiplantae; phylum Streptophyta; class Magnoliopsida; order Asterales; family Asteraceae; genus Saussurea; species Saussurea involucrata. Next base: position 232,969,947 of record CM066314.1, read on the forward strand.
AGTATTGTAGAAGGGGGGGTTGAATACAATACACAAAAAAATTTCACAATTTTAATTCTTATATTTGAAAAACTTTCAAAAGAATTACACACAGAAAACTTAAGATTGTTGCGGAAAAGAACAGATAAACTATTCTAACAATCTTACACAAAGTATACAACAAAACAACTTAGAACACTAAGAGCAAAGCTATTGAGTTTTAAGGCTTAAAAGAAGGTTTCTTGCACTGAGAGAATTTCTTTTTAAAGCGTGAGTATTTGCAAGAAGAGCACTTCTCCTTTTATAGTGCTAAGGAGTGCCCAAGCATTAAATGCTTGGGACACTTGTCATCTTCACATATGCTGATAATGTTGACTTCAGGAGAACTGTGAAGTCCTTGTCACTTTTCACTAGGTGCAGACAGAGTAGCTTGAGCAGATAACAGGGACCTTAGCTGAAGGTGGATAAAAAGACAAACTGTCACTTTTCTCTGCTGGAGGATATTGTCCCATAATAAATGATCTTCTGTCTTGAGCCTTTAGCACCGAAGTGGTTTCCACCGAGATTTGACAAGTCTTCGGTGGAAAGAATACTAGTCCACCGAAGTTGCAAGTAGGATTCGGTGGTAACTAGTCCACCGAAATTACGAGCATATTTCAGTGGTGAGAGGACCACCGAAATTACAAGCATATTTCGGTGGTGAGAGGACCACCGAAGTTACATGTATATTTCGGTGGTGAGAGGACCACCGAAGTTACATGTATATTTCGGTGGTGAGAGGACCACCGAAGTTACATGTATATTTCGGTGGTGAGAGGAGCACCGAAAGGGTCATCGGTGGGAGAAGGCCACCGAAGATGTCCTATAACTTCGGTGGAGAGAAGGCCACCGAAATGTCAAGGGATTTCGGTGGTGATGACTTGTTTGAAAGTTGCCGAGAGTCTTCTATTTTCCACAAGTAGAGAGTCTTCAAGCTTGGTTTCGGTTGATCTTCGACTTCACCGAACATTTGCTATCTTGTACAAGTCATTCAAAGAACTGAACTAAAATATTCTAAGTAGGAGTTTTAGGGAAAACATCGGTGAGTCAATTTCAAATCCTTGGTGACCCAACAATCTCCCCCTATTTGAATTTGAGCTCCTTATCTTAGAATATTCAAGAGTAAATAAAAGCAAGTGCGTTTTTGACCCTTTTTACTCTTTTGGGTTCTTTTCACATAGACCATTCTTTTTGATCTTTTTGACCTTTTCTTTTGTATGTGTATGTATACTATGTACAGTATTTACAGGTAACAAAAAAATATGTACGGAAATAAAATTCAAATAGAGATACTTGTATTAAGATAAGTTCTCGTACAATTTTTACAAAAAGAGAAATTTACTTTTACAAGTACTAAATGGAGAGAACTTACTTCTTTGAGGTTTTGCGGCGCTTGATTTCATCCAGTAAGTTTCTATAGAACGGTTGAGCTTCGGGGATGTTCGGAAAGAGGTTGTGAATGCCTTCCAGAAATATGGTATCGGCTATGGACATCTGGGCAAATCTGAAGAATGCCCGACGACCGAGACCGTCGTTGAAGAATAATCCTGGTATTGGTGAGAGGCTCAAGGTTGTGGTAGGATAGGGAACAGAGGTGGGAATGGTAAGGTTAAGATTGCTTACATTTGGGATTTTACCTTCTCTTGCCATTTCCTTGAAGACTGAGTCAGGAGGATTTTTGACTTTGGGGAGGATGATCTTCTCTTTCAGAGACAGCAGTTTGGCTCTTTCTTCGGTGGAGAGAATGATGTTATGTTTTCTTTTGATCTCCTTCATCTTATTCATTAGACCATCAATGTATTTGACAAAGATGTCTTTCCTTGGATTTGGACTCCTGACGAGGTGTTGAGTGATTTCATACCATTCCGAGAGACCGAAGAGTTGGAGATGGCTTTCTTTCACACTCTTCATAGAACCATCTTCCCAGTTAATAATCAATCTGATGTCTTGAGGATTTGCTTTGGAGGTGGCAATCTTTACTGAAGAAATTTGTGACCTATAGCTCCGGTGGTGCATGGTCTTTTTGTACCAATTAATTTCTTCATTCTTTTGTTGTTCCAAGGCACTGAGCACCGATTTCTGTGTTTGGATGACATCGGTGGACTTGACTTTTGAAGCTTCTTCTGTGGCAGCTTTGAGAGAAAGATCTCTGGATTTGTCTAAGTCGATTTGAGCTATTCTTGCTTCCTCAATTTCTTGAGCAGAGAGGCCAAGTTCGGTGGTGATTGGTTGAGAAGCAGGCTTGAGTTTGAGAGTTTCAGCGTCCTTCGGTCGAGCCCCATATTTTGTCAGATCCTTTTTCTTCTTTGCTTCTCTGGCCAATTCTTCGGCCGAAAGAATTCTTTTCCCTTTGTCTTCGGAAGCATTGCTGGACTGCTCCCCCTCAACTGATGCATTAAGGTCAAGAGCTTCGGTGGAGCCAGTATTGGTCGGTGAGAGTGAGACATGTTTCGGTGAAGAAGAGGGTTTCGGTGGAGAAAAAGGTTTCGGTGATGAGGATGGTTTCGGTGGTGAGGATGGTTTCGGTGGAGAGGGTTTCGGTGGAGGCTGGTTACTGGAAAGTTTCTTTATGGATGGAAGTTTCGGTGGAGCCGTGGTTTTCTCCCCCTCAGGAACAGCCGGCAACTTGAAACCTAACTCATAGAAGGCCTTATCAAACTTTGAGTGTAGGAAGGCCAGACTCGTTTCGGTGGTATGGGAAACCAAGGCAAAATCACCGAGATCCATTTCCCACTGGGAACGTTCAGGACTGGGTGAGTCGGTGGAAGGTTTGGAGAGGGACTCCACTGTGGTAGAAAGGGCAGATAATTTTTCTTGAATTGGCCGTAGGGCTTCGGTGATGGCATCAAGAAGAAGATGCGGTAGCTGAGACTCGAGGGTAGAGATGCGGGAATTGGCTTGGGAGATTAAGGTGATGGTAGATTTAAGAAAGGTAGAGGTGCGGTCAATGTGCGGGGAAGTGTGGCCACCGATTTCGGGAAACTGGAAGAGTAGTCGGTGGGGGTCAGGTTCGGGAATGGGAATAAGGAGGTAAGGCACCAAGTCGTCGGTTTGTAGCATTCGGGGGGGAGCAGGTGATCGGGGGGAGTAGGCGATCGGGGGGGTGATTGGTGTGAGGACGAGGGAGACTCGGTGTGATGTTCTTCGGTGGACGGGATGGTTTGGGGAGAACCAGTGTCCGCTAAAAGAAAATCAAAAAAATCAAAGGGTGCAATTGGGGGGGAACCCTTAGAGGGTTGTGCAATGTCTTCGATCGAAAACTGATCGGGTGTAAAGCTGTGTAGTGTGAAGTCAGAACCCTCGAGCGGAGAGATCTCGAGGTCATCCCCACCACCCAAGGAGTCGAGTGGGGAGGTATGTGGGGGGTTCTCCTGAAATGTAACTGAGGCCTTTCGAGAGGCAACAGAGGAGACGGTGGGGTGTGTAGCGGGTACCCTTGGCCCGGAGGGATGAAGTTCAACAACCGGCGATTTTGGAGAATCGACGGTTGGATGAGTCGGTTGGGCCGATGGTTTCCGAGACCTCTTTGGAAGAGATCCCGAAGGGGAGGGTGAGTGCCTCCGCTTGTGAGAAGGGGTGTGAACCGGGGAAGTCTCCGAGGGATCTCTCGGTGACGTGGTTCGAGAAGCGGGAGCGGAGGTGCCGGTGGCCTTTTGTCGTTTCTTTTGAGTGCCACCCGACGTCACTCGGGACCGGGGAGAGGGGACCACAACATTTGGAGTGACCTCGGGAATTTCCAGGTGGCGAAACCCGGGAATTTCCGCGTCACCCCAACGAAGTTCGGGAGATAGAGCGAAGGAAATCATACCTGGGCGTAATGGGCGATCGGTGGCGAGCGGCTTGACGTTGAGGGTTTTGGTGCCCACAACGGGAGATGACCATTCATACGAGAACCGGGGCGAGGAAGAGCGGCGATCGGTCTCCAAAGCTTTGGAAAGCTTGTGTTGTAAAATCATGGAGATGAAGCGGTTATAGAAACTAGGAAGAGATTCTCCTTTTTCAAAAGAAAATAGTTCATACTTTCTGATAAGACCAATCTTTTTGCATTTCTTGACTTCCTCTGTACCTTCGTACAGAACACATAGAGTGGTCCACATTTCTTTGGCAGTTTCAAAGTTCACCAAGGAGTGGTAGACCTCATCAGGAAGAGAGAGAGCAATAATAGCTCTTACCTTGGAGTCAAGAGTAACTAAACGTTTCTCCTCATCAGTATACTTTTTAGGATTTTTGAGAATATACCGACCAGTAGCACTGGATTTTTCCTCATCAGAATCACTTGAGATTTCCTTTTCAAAGGCCTCTTTGCCTGGCCTCTGCGTGTCATAGCGAGCCCAAACTCTGGGGATAATGGGTCCCTCGAGGAGAATGGTTGGATATCTAGTATCCACTCCTTCCATGAACAGCATCATGCGGCTTTTCCACAAAGAGAAGTTGTTGGGATTGAACTTAGGAGGTTTTGAAATAGAGCCATTTTCAGAGAAGTTATTTTGAAAAGAGTTTTCAACAGTAGAGGAAGAAGAGGCAGCCATCGCAGATCAAGTTTATGGAATTAAACTTTCTGCTCTGATACCACTTGTTAGTCCCAGATGGCTTAACAAGTATTGTAGAAGGGGGGGTTGAATACAATACACAAAAAAATTTCACAATTTTAATTCTTATATTTGAAAAACTTTCAAAAGAATTACACACAGAAAACTTAAGATTGTTGCGGAAAAGAACAGATAAACTATTCTAACAATCTTACACAAAGTATACAACAAAACAACTAAGAACACTAAGAGCAAAGCTATTGAGTTTTAAGGCTTAAAAGAAGGTTTCTTGCACTGAGAGAATTTCTTTTTAAAGCGTGAGTATTTGCAAGAAGAGCACTTCTCCTTTTATAGTGCTAAGGAGTGCCCAAGCATTAAATGCTTGGGACACTTGTCATCTTCACATATGCTGATAATGTTGACTTCAGGAGAACTGTGAAGTCCTTGTCACTTTTCACTAGGTGCAGACAGAGTAGCTTGAGCAGATAACAGGGACCTTAGCTGAAGGTGGATAAAAAGACAAACTGTCACTTTTCTCTGCTGGAGGATATTGTCCCATAATAAATGATCTTCTGTCTTGAGCCTTTAGCACCGAAGTGGTTTCCACCGAGATTTGACAAGTCTTCGGTGGAAAGAATACTAGTCCACCGAAGTTGCAAGTAGGATTCGGTGGTAACTAGTCCACCGAAATTACGAGCATATTTCAGTGGTGAGAGGACCACCGAAATTACAAGCATATTTCGGTGGTGAGAGGACCACCGAAGTTACATGTATATTTCGGTGGTGAGAGGACCACCGAAGTTACATGTATATTTCGGTGGTGAGAGGACCACCGAAGTTACATGTATATTTCGGTGGTGAGAGGAGCACCGAAAGGGTCATCGGTGGGAGAAGGCCACCGAAGATGTCCTATAACTTCGGTGGAGAGAAGGCCACCGAAATGTCAAGGGATTTCGGTGGTGATGACTTGTTTGAAAGTTGCCGAGAGTCTTCTATTTTCCACAAGTAGAGAGTCTTCAAGCTTGGTTTCGGTTGATCTTCGACTTCACCGAACATTTGCTATCTTGTACAAGTCATTCAAAGAACTGAACTAAAATATTCTAAGTAGGAGTTTTAGGGAAAACATCGGTGAGTCAATTTCAAATCCTTGGTGACCCAACACCTACTATAACTCAACATTTTTTCCACTACAGTTATCAATGTGCTGCAGGATGGGCTACCCCGTATTCAGATAGAATACAGAAGTACCAACGACTTTTACGTGTTAATTGTACTACGGATAATGTTATTTTAGAATAATCGAATGTAATATAGATTATTTTATGTTCTATTTATATGTTAAATCGCAATGTTTATGTTTTATTTTTATAATTATATAATTATTAAAAACTAGTAATATAAATATTTTTAAATCTTTATTTATTTTTAAATAAAATCAAAAAGTAAAACAAAAAATATATAATACAAATAAATAAAAATATATAATACAAAAAAAAACAAAAAAAAGACAAAAAACAAAAAAAAAAACAAAAAAACAAAAAAACAAAAAAAATCAAAAAAATCATGAAGATTAATCATTGGGTAATCATGGGGTGCCATTAGCCATTTTTGGGGTGCCATTAGCCTCCCCAAAACAAAAATGTGTAAAAAGACAAATATGTCCTTCATTAACTTGCTTTTTTTAACAGAATTAGTGAGAGGGACGAAAAAGGAAAGGAAATGAAAACCATAAGGACAAAAAAAGCAGTTTTTAAAGATCAGGGATGAAATTCGTAATAAACATCAAACCACAGGGACGAAAATCGTAGTTTACTCTATTTAATAATATATCATCAATTAATATATATTTTTTCTAAAACTTGTTTTAATAAATTTAAAATTTATAGAATATATGTAATAATGAATTTTAAATTTTTTAATTATCATGTTATGCTATTTAATTTTTCTTTACTATATTGGTTGTATTAATTAACATATTATATTGCTATAAATTTGTTTTAATTATATAATTAATAATTTGTTGAAGATGTCTTTTTTGGTCATTTTACATGCTCATAAGTTAGTTTTTGTCAAACGTGACTTCTTTATCAGATAGCTTATCAGTTAACAGTTAACTTATCAGCTAATTTGCCAAACATAACCTAATCTATACAAACAGGTTAATCAACATAGACATTTTTATTTATACACGAGTTAACGAAAAATCAATTAAATAATTTATAACCTTATTTAAATATTTATAATAATAAAAAATTATTTATATAATTATATGAGTTGATGTTGAGTTATATCCCTGTCATGTTCCTTGGATTATTTACAAGTGGTATTCAAGCGCTTATTTTTGCAACTTTAGCCGCGGTTTATATAGGTGAATCCATGGAGGGCTTTCTCAGGTCGACCTTTCTTTAGGTTAAGTGGCGTGTAGCTAATCTCGTTAATATCGCAGATCGGGGGACAACTTTGTCTCCGCTTCTGCTCGTGCACTCGTTAAAGCAAACTCATGCCACAAGTGAATATTTGCGACAAGAAATGACTCCTAATTTTCGGATGACCAATCCTTTTAATCCAGTCCATATAATGTCTTTTTCGGAAGCCAGAGGAAATGCATCTCAGGTACATCAATTAGTAGGTATGAGAGGATTAATGTCGGATCCCCAAGGGCAAATGATTGATTTACCCTTTCAAAGCAATTTACGCCAAGGACTCCCTTTAACAGAATATATTATTTCTTGTTACGGAGCCCGTAAAGGAGTTGTGGATACCGCTATCCGAACATCAGATGCAGGATATCTTACGCAGAGACTTGTTGAAGTAGTTCAACACATTGTTGCAAGGCGTAACCTAATTTTTAGGAGGGTAAATAGTAGTGGAGTGAGCCGATCAGCCGAATGGCACTTTTTGACTTGGCGGCTGACTCAGCTGAGTGTGTGGGTGGATATTCCAATGTAACACTATTTCCAGCTCAGCTACAATCCCCTGCAGCTCACTCAGCTCCTCCTCTTCTCCCCTTTTTTATCCACAATCCCTCAAACCCTACTCACCTTCTTCCTTATCTTGTTAATGGCGTCTTCCACACCACCAACCTTAACCACCTCCAAACCATATCAAAACCACCATATCCAAGGTATCCAAAACCACCACCGCCGTTCCCACAATGGAACTCATAACTCCCCCAAAGTCTCCCTTCATCCTCCGCCACCACGAAACTCCACCGCAAACAAGCCCCCCGTTCCCGCCACCGCTGCACCTTATCGAAACCCTAATTTCGCCCCTCTCTCCGCCTCAAAATCAGAACTCGCCGCTGATTTCTCCGGTCGAAGGTCAACCCGGTTCGTTTCCAAAATGCATTTCGGCCGGCCCAAAGCTAATGGATCCAGTAAGCACTCGGTTTTAGCCGAAGATGCTCTCCACCAACTTATTCGATGTAGCGGCGATGATCGATTGGTTGAAAGTGTTTTACTCGGTTTTCAATCGAAGCTATGTGGATCTGATGATTACAATTTCTTGTTCAGAGAATTGGGGAACAGAAATGAATCGTCAATGGCGATCCAATGCTTCGAATTCGCTGTTACTCGCGAAAGAAGACGAACAGAACAAGGTAAATTAGCTAGTTCTGTAATTAGCGTTCTTGGTAGATTAGGGAAAGTTGATTTAGCGAAGAAAGTTTTCGAAACAGCTGTTAGTGATGGCTATGGTAACACTGTTTACGCTTATTCAGCTTTAATTAGTGCTTATGCCAAGAGTGGGTTATGTGATGAAGCTATTAAAGTCTTTGAATCCATAAAACTCTCTGGTTTAAAACCAAATCTTGTTACTTATAACGCATTAATCGATGCTTGTGGCAAAGGGGGTGCTGATTTCAAAAGGGCTTCAGAAATTTTCGATGATATGTTGAACAATGGGTTTCAACCTGATCGAATTACTTACAATTCGCTTCTTGCTGTTTGTAGCGGTGGCGGGTTGTGGGAAACCGCCATGAATTTGTTTAACGAGATGAGTTACAGAGGGATTGATCCTGATATATATACCTACAATACCCTTTTAGATGTTGCTTCTAGTGGTGGACATATGGATTCCGCTTTTCAAATAATGACCGAAATGCCCGCCAAGAATATTATGCCGAATGAGGTGACTTATAGTACTGTGATTCGCGGGTGTGCAAGATCCGGGAGGTTGGATCAGGCGTTGACTTTAGTCAATGAGATGAAATACGCTGGCATTCGTCTTGATAGGGTTTCGTACAACAATCTGCTTGCTATTTACGCTAGTTTAGGTAGATTTGAGGAGGCGTTGAATGTGGTCAAAGAGATGGAAAGCACTGGCTTTCGAAAAGATGTTGTGACTTACAACGCACTTCTTGATGGGTTTGGGAAACAAGGGAGATACGATAAAGTTAAAGAATTGTTCAAAAGAATGAAAACAGAGAAGGTTCCTGCTAATCTATTAACTTACTCGACATTAATTAGCGTTTATCTGAAAGGTGGTTTGTATCAAGAAGCCACGGAGATGTATAAGGAATTTAAGGAAGAAGGTTTGAAAGCAGATGTTGTTTTCTATAGTGAAATTATCGATTCTTTATGTAAAAAGGGGTTTGTGGAATCTTCTGCTTTATTACTCGATGAGATGACTAGAAAAGGGATTCAACCGAATGTTGTTACTTACAATTCCATCATTAATGCTTTTGGTCAATCGACAGATGCTGGATTCACGATTGAAAATGAACACGAGATCAAGTGTTTACCTTCTGTAATTCCCGAGGTTGATAACAGAGATGAAGATAGGATCATCAAGGTTTTCGAGCAGTTAGTGGCTGGAAAGTTGAGTATTGTAGAAAAGGGGAGTAAGGGTAGAAAGGAGATTATCTGCGTCTTGGGAGTTTTCCGCAAGATGCATGAGTTGGAAATTAAACCAAACGTTGTGACATTTTCTGCTATTCTGAACGCTTGCAGGTTTGCACTTACCCGTAATAGTATGCCTTCTAGAAAAAATATGATTTTTTTCGGTTATTTCCAAAGAAAGATCATAAATTGACGCAATATGTGTATCTTGCTAGAACTCCCATCTGTCTTTGTTTATTTGCCTGAGACAAAAGATATCGTTGGGTCAGGCTTTCAAAATGTCAATAGTAAATACTTCTGATTTCCGAGGGGACGTTGAGAGTCCCATATCAAGTGCAGAAACTAACATAAAAGTTGAAGTATGTACATGTAGGGGCAGGTTTCAAATGAGAACCGTAAATATTTTGATAAATTGAGAAACTATAATTCATGCTTTAGTCATGAGAAATGGTCATGAGAAACGGTCATGATAGATATTCATGATAAAAATGCACGATGTATGATATTCATGATGAATAATACAATATTCGTGATGAATAATACGATATTCATGATTATTTAGGGGTTATTCATAATGAATAACACATGAACTAGTTGGTTCCCAGGTTCTCAAAATATTTATGGTCCTCGTTTGAACTTCCCGATGTACATGTATGCATGCATATATGTGTATGTATATGTATATGTGTGTGTATACATACAATACAAATCCCCTTTTGGAAGCTTGGTTAGTGGTTTAGATTAATTTGGGCTTAGACATCAATGAAGATAAGAAACAAAATATCAGGAACTAGTTATGATCATATGTTGCTGTTCAAAGCTAATATATCTTAAAAACCGTTTCTTTTTCCATATTTCTTGTGATGGGCAAAACCGTAAAACTCAATTGAAAATTTGGGTATATGTTTGCAGCCGTTGCAGTTCGTTTGAAGAAGCTTCTTTGCTGTTGGAAGAACTGCGTTTATTCGATAATCAAGTCTATGGAGTGGCACATGGGCTTCTGATGGGGTATCGAGAAAATGTTTGGGTTCATGCTCTCTCCCTTTTCGATGAAGTCAAACGTATGGACTCTTCAACTGCATCCGCCTTCTATAACGCTTTGACCGATATGCTCTGGCATTTTGGACAGGTAATACTGATATTAGCGTGCTTTTCTACAAGTCTTTTTTTTTTTGCAAATTTCACCATCCATTTTGTACAATTTCAGAAACGAGGAGCCCAGTTGGTCGTTCTTGAAGGGAAACGCAGACAAGTATGGGAGAACACATGGTCCAATTCTTGTTTAGATTTACATCTCATGTCTTCCGGTGCAGCCCGAGCCATGGTTCATGCCTGGTTGCTAAATATATGTTCAATTGTTTACGAAGGCCACGAGTTGCCAAGTTTATTGAGGTGGGTTTATGGTTTATTTACATCTAGAGTATTTCCAATGTTTTCAAGAATCAAGATTTTGACATATTTTCCATTGTCTTCAAGAATCAAGATTTTGACACATTTCCATTGTCTTCAAGAATCAAGAATTTGACACTTTTTCATTGTCTTCAAGAATCAAGATTTTGACAAAATGCCTTCAAGAATCAAGATTTTGACACATTTCCATTGTCTTCAACAATCAAGAATTTGACACTTTTTCATTGTCTTCAAGAATCAAGATTTTGACAAAATGTCTTCAAGAATCAAGATTTTGTTTTGTCTGTATAGATTGGGAAGGTTTTTGTGTGGGAGGGTTTTTCCATAGATGAAAGGAACATTTTTTTAAATTCGGAGGGGTAGGTTCGGAAAATACTTGGCTTTCTGCATAAACCCTGCTAACTTACTGAATAAGCCACTTTCTATATCATTAAGCCACTACCAAACAGTCATGTATAGCTGACCGAATAAGTTGTGAGTCTCATTAAGCTCATTAAACTGCTAACAAACAGGCCGGTTTATTATCATCTTGAGTATTTCCGATGTCTTCAAGATTTTGACACATTTCGATTGTTGATGCAGTATTTTAACAGGATGGGGTAAGCACAGTAAAGTAGTCGGTGATTGTGCGCTTAAGAGAGCCATCGAAGCGCTTCTTAGCGGCATGGGATCGCCATTTAGGGTGGCGACATCTAACATCGGTCGGTTTATATCACCTGGTCCTATGGTGGCTGCCTGGATGAGAGAATCAACCAGCATCCCAAATTTGCTTATTCTACAAGATGATAGAGCTTACCCTGAAACCCCAAGGTTGAATCATCATCATTTGCAACCACTTTCTTTGTAGTTTTTTCTTTGTATTTGTGGCCCTCTTCACCTTTCAGATTGGTAGTTTTGTTGTGTTAGATAGGAAAGGGGAATGAAGAGTTAAAGTTGGTAAATCAACCAATCTTTTATCCATGTAAATTTAACTTAAAACAGTAAATATGCTTCGATTTTCAAGACCCATTTTCCTGATTTTTGTTCCACCAATTTTAGACGGGATTAAAGATAATGCATTTTGTCTCGTTTAGGTCAATTCCCGGTGTGATATCATGTCAAATGTGGGACGACAGATCTTTGTAACGTCAAGCTTTGTGTTTCTTAGTTGGGCTCCCTTAGAACTAGTACTAAGGACCGTACATATAATTGTAAAGACAACTTTGTGACTGCTTTACACGTAAAGCTTACCTAGAAGCTTAATAAATAAGCCACTTTTTCTATCATTAAGCTACTTTAAGTTGCTGACAAACACGCTCTTAGTTGGGCTCCCTTAGAACGAGTACTAAGGACCGCACACAGAATTGTAAAGACAACTTTGTGACCAGGAGCGTGTTTGTTAGCAACTTAATGAGCTCACAACTTATTTGGTAAGCTTTTAGGGGAGCTTCACGTATAAAGCGAAGTTTCTTTTCCAAACCTGTCCCTCCCGATTAAAGAACACCCTCCTTCCATACATGGAAAAACCCTCCCAAATAAATTTTCTAAATTTACACAGACAAATAAATTTACAACAACTTTATTCATACAAGACTTAATGAAAAATCAAACAGGGGACTGATTCACTAATGATCTATAGGTCGCCCATGCCATCGTTGAATTTATGTGTCATATTGTAAGGACCGTACACAGAATTGTAAGGACAACTTTGTGACCAGGAGCGTGTTTGTTAGCAACTTAATGAGCTCAACTTATTTGGTAAGCTTTTAGGGGAGCTTCACGTATAAAGCGAAGTTTCTTTTCCAAACCTGTCCCTCCCGATTAAAGAACACCCTCCTTCCATACATGGAAAAACCCTCCCAAATAAAATTTCTAAATTTACACAGACAAATAAATTTACAACTTTATTCATACAAGACTTAATGAAAAATCAAACAGGGGACTGATTCACTAATGATCTATAGGTCGCCCATGCCATCGTTGAATTTATGTGTCATATTGTAATTTTTTACGACTCTTAGGGTGCGTTTGGTTCGCAGAATGATTTCTGCAGGAATGGAATCTGTCAAAGGAATTGAAATCTGGAAGGAATTGGAATGGAATGTTATCAGGTTTGACCAAGTGTTTGGTTGACAGGAAATGGAATGCAATCTGTCAAATGAATTGGAATTTGTCTGTTTGGTTTACGAAGGAATTGGAATGGAATAATGAAAATGGACAAAAATACCCTGTATTTTGATATATATTTTTCAGTTTTTTTAAATATAAATAATGATAAAATTAACATTATGCAAAAAAAAGTAAATATTATTTCCATATATATATGTATATATTGTTTTTAATCTGTTAATCCAAAATTGACCAATTATTCTTGTCTTTCCTAATCTCATTCTCCCTCTTTTTTGACCTAGACCCTCCAACCTCAATACCCCACCGCATCACCATACCATTTTTAGTCCATGGGAAGAAGCAAATCGATGACGAACGGAAGCAAAAGAAGCATATCGATGGCAACAATACCCCACCGCATCACCACCTAGACCCTCCAACCCCAGATCGATGAACAACAGCAGAAGATTTGGGAGGAAGCAGATCGATAAGGAACAACAGAAGAATGGGAAGAAGCAGTCGATGAAGAACGGGAAGAACAACATCAGAAGAAGCAGAAAATCGTTGAAGAAGAAGAAGAAGAAAATCGATGAAAACGGGAAGAACTGGGGAAGAAGTAGAAAATCGACGAAGAAGAATAACAGATGAAATAGATGAAGGGTGAGAACAAGAATGAGATGAGGGTATTATTGTCATTTTTGTAAGTTTGGGTGGAATGGAATTCAATTCCATCAGTTTTAGTAAGGAATGGTGAATTCCTGATTTGGAAAGAATTCATGGAATTCAATTCCATTCCATGAGGAACCAAACATTGGAATGGAATTTGGTCAATGGAATTGACCATTCCAATTCCGTCCAATTCCGTTGGAATCCGCCGAACCAAACGCACCCTTAATGGTGTTGCCATTGTGATTCATTATGTGCTACCATTGGGCACAGTTGCTAAAAAAGTAAATGGCTACTCGAGCATATCAAAGCTAAAATAAGAGTTTTAATAGTTAACAACGATAGAAAACAAATATTTTATCCGTAAGTCGCTGAAAATGTACAATATCTACTACCACCTATGATGATTGAAAACCAAAACCATTAGTTTACGTTTTCTCAATAAAAGTTTAGACAAACGAATAAACTACAATTTTGGTTCCTGTGGTTTTTGATTGGATAAAAACATGAAAATGATCCTCCTTTAAGGAAAATTAATTAAAATACCCAAAGTTTTACAAAAATACCCAAAATCTCGTTGGTTTTTCAAAAATACATATTTTTTCCGCAGACCCAACAGTTTCCAGTCCCGCGATTTGGAGGGGTAGTCCGTGATGCACACTCAATTTGATATAAATTGATTTGAAATTTACATTTTATACCCCTATAATTATTTACTTAGTTTACTTTATACCTTTTAGTTTTCTATTTTTTATTTTACACTTTTATTATATTAACACATATAATCGTATATTAGCTAAAATACGTTAAAAAAATACGTTTTAATTTTAACAAGTTACACCATCGCGGGACTGAAAACTGTTGGGTCCGCGATCACGGATCTCATCGCAGAAAAAATGGGTATTTTTGTAAAACCAACGAGATTTTAGGTATTTTTGCAAGTCAAAGTCAAACTTTGGGTATTTTAATTAATTTCCCTTCCTTTAACATAAGTTTATAACATCCATCAAAAGGGTAGGTCAATTCAGACGTGTTTTTTTTACAAACCATAACGATCATCTTGTAATCTTAAAAGTATAAGAAAAAGATTGTTATTTTTTACGATACCACTAGGACCAAACTTGTAGTTTAGTCTAATATATAAGTTGGTGGGTGAGACATCATTGTCCATTCGCTAATCACAACAAAAGTAGCGAATTAGGTATTATTTGCGGGCAAGGTTTCAATCGAGTTCTTGCCCAAAAACCGTCTTAATTTTTAGTTTTTTTTATATTCCATAATCAATACATAGACATTTAATCATATATGATTAAATACACCCACATGCCGTGTAATCATATATGATATCACATTTCTCGTCTTCTTGCATAATATTTAACTTCTCGTATGATCCTTCCTCTATCTATGTATATATATATATACATACACACACAATTGAATGTGTATAGAAATAATATTATAGTTCGTGAACACATTGTAAATATAATATACTTTAAATCAACGAGATCTGGTAAAAGTCGTGAATATATTGTGAAAGCTAACTAAACCAACAAAATTAAGGCTGAATATATCGACATATGAAGACATTAGTAAGAAATTTTATGAGATCAATTTCATGGTGTTCACCTTACATGCATGTTACAAGAGAAAGGAGAGGAAAGAGAGATATTTTCGAATTTGAATAAACAACATTTAACTATTTTAAATTAGTGATTTAGAAGCGATCTCACAAATTTTAGAATTCTCAAATGATTAAACCTATCTTTGTATGTATTATATGTTTCTGAACACTTGTCTTGCCAAAATCAAAATAAAGCATCCTAAAATTATTTTGGACACAAGAAAACCTTTATTAGAGAAAATAGAATGAATTACAGTTTTGGTTCTTGTGGTAGATCAAGTGTTAGAGCATCTCCAACAGGTTTGTTATAATTTTTCTAAAATAGAGAATTAAAAGTTAAAATCTCTAAAAGGAGTTACATTCATCTTCAACAGCTTTGCTATTTTAGAGATTTTAACACAAATTATATTAATATAATATTCTCTAATTTATATTCCTAATACACTTTAAAAGAAAACTTAATATAAAATAATAAAAGAATTATGTTATTGGTGGGTTGAATAAAATAATTATTTATCTTTTCTATTTAGAGAATTATAGAGAATTCTCTATATTTAGAGATTTTCTCCATGAATCTCTATTTTAGCAAAAAAGGTAGCAATGTTGTTGGAGAAGAATAGCAAACAAAAACCTATTTTTTCTATTTTAGCAAAGCTGTTGAAGATGCTCTTACAGATTTCGTTTTTACATTTTATTTATTTTAAAAACACTTGTCGCTTGCATTTTGTATTGGTCCCGATACTAAAAAGTCGTCCAACATGTCTCTTAAAATTCGATGCCAATGATGACTTTTTGCCATTTCTCTTAATTTTAATAAAAAAAATTCCTTCATTTTAATAAATCTCTGTATTCTTTTGTAAATATTGTTGGTCAGTCTTTGAATTAGTCTTTAGTAGTTTTTCTATGTTCTGTTAATAATCCCTTACTTGTAGGGAATTTGTTTTTACCATTTCTTTAGCCAAGTTGTTAGGCTTTCTGTTTTGTAAGGCTATATATTAGCCATTTTAGCTATTCAATAAAGCAAGCTTTGAGAGCTACCAAACTTTGTGTTTCTCACGATTATAACAGTGGTATCAGAGCTATAACAGGCCTGGTTGTGAGAGAACGTAAAGAACATACGAGAGAAAGAGATGACCGACGAAAGTAACAGGAAGTACGCAACCCCCAGCATTCCTATGTTCGATGGCTACTACGAACATTGGGCGAAGCTAATGGAGAACTTCCTGCGTTCCAAGGAGTACTGGAGTGTTGTGGTGAATGGTGTTCCTGCGGCGGCTAAAGGAACAAACCAGAGGCAGAATAATGAGCAGAAGTTGAAGGACTTGAAGATCAAAAACTATCTGTATCAAGATATCCCTCGTGATATTCTGGAAACTATCGTAGAAGATGATACGTCCAAACAAATATGGGATGCAATGAAACAAAAATACCAAGGGTCGTCAAAGGTCCGTCAGGCACAACTTCAAGCGTTGAAAAGAGAGTACGAAATGTTGAGCATGAAGGATGGGGAAAAGGTCGACAGCTATATGTCAAGAACTCTAGCTGTGGTGAATAAGATGAAGATTCATGGTGAGCAAATGGAGCCAAAAGCCGTAGTTGGGAAAATTCTGAGATCAATGACGACTAAGTTCAACTATGTCGTTTGTTCGATCGAGGAATCGCATGATTTAAGCATTAATGAACTTCATGGTAGTTTACTTGTCCACGAACAGAGGATGCAAGGGCAAGAAGAGGAGGAACAAGCCTTGAAAATAGTCACGGCGGGTGAGCGATCCGGAGGACAAGAGGAGTTCAAATTTGGTGCAAGAGGACGAGGTCGTGGAAGTTTTAGAGGAAGAGGAAGGGGCCGAGGAAGAGCATTCAACAAAGCCATTGTTGAGTGCTACAATTGCCACAAGTTGGGACATTACCAATATGAATGTCCTAACTATGCTAATTATGCCCAAGATGAGCTTGATGTTGATCAAGAAATGTTGCTTATGTCATTCATTGAGATACAAGACTCCAACAGAGAAGCAGTATGGTTCTTAGATTCGGGTTGCAGCAACCACATGAGTGGAGACAAACGGTGGTTCGTTGAGCTTGATCGATCCTTCAGGCAGTCGGTAAGGCTTGGAAACGACACAAAGACGGCTGTCATGGGTAAAGGAAGCATTAGAATGCAAGTTGAAGGTCGGACTCATACAATTACCGAGGTATTTTACGTTACTGAGTTAAAGAATAATTTACTTAGCCTTGGACAACTTCAAGAAAAAAACAAGGCATTTTAATACGTGATAATGCTTGCAAAATCTACCACCCAATTAACGGACTGATTATGCAAACAAGCATGTCCGTAAATCGGATGTTTGTACTTCGTGCTACCATACCGCTTGGTGCTTCAAAACCTTGTTGCCTCCACACATCATCGGGTGACTCAACGACAAACCTTTGGCACAAAAGGTTTGGTCATATTAACATGAAAGGATTACGAACGTTGGCGTATAGGAAGATGGTTATAGGCCTACCAATTCTGAAAGCTAGCTCAAAGTTGTGTACCGGGTGTGTTGTGGGAAAGCAACACCGTGACTGTTTTCCAAAGGCAAGTTCGTGGAGAGCTCGTAAGCCTTTGCAACTTCTACATGCAGACATTTGTGGTCCAATCACTCCAAAATCAAACAGTAACAAGAGGTATGTAACTATGTTTATCGATGATTATAGTCGTAAAATGTGGACATATCTTTTACATGCTAAGTCAGAAGCGTTCTTAATATTTAAGAGGTTTAAGAACATGGTTGAAAAGGAGATAGGAGATTATATTTGTTGCCTTCGAACTGACCGAGGTGGGGAGTTCACCTCTTCTGCATTTACTGAGTTTTGTAGTTCAAACGGGATAAGTAGGCAACTCACTGCAACCTACTCACCCCAGCAAAACGAAGTTGCTGAAAGGCGAAACCGAACTCTAATGAACATGGTTCGGTGTATGCTCAACGATAAAGAAGTCCCATTGGAGTTCTGGCCAGAAGCGGTAAATTGGGAGGTCCATGTCCTAAACCGATGCCCTACATCGGCAATACAAGATAAGACGCCGGAAGAAGCGTGGAGTGGAATGAAGCCTTCGGTGGAGCATTTCAAAATATTTGGTTGCATCGGACATGTTCACATACCCGATGTGAGGCGTAAGAAACTAGACAACAAGAGTTTCATATGCGTGTTCCTGGGAGTGAGCCAAGAGTCTAAAGTTTACAGAATGTTTGACCCAAAACTGAAGAAGATAGTTGTTAGCCGTGATGTAGTATTTGACGAGGAAGGAAAGTGGAGTTGGGAGAAAAATAAAATAAAGTGTGACGTTCTCAAATGGGAAGGCGATATAGAAGAAGACACTGACATTGAAGAAAGTGTGATGGCAAATGATGGGTCAAACACCCATGACGAGTCAAGTGCCCCTCCATCTAATGAGGCTGTACATGAAGAAGAGACTACTCCAAACAATGACCCAGGTACCTCAAGCCAAGTTCAAGGGAGGAATAGAAGACAACCGGCTTATTTGGAAGACTTTGTAAGTGGTGAGGGTCTGTCCGAAGAAGAAGAAATGCAACAACTAGTCATGTTTATGCACGCAGACGATCCAACCAGTTTTGAAGAAGCATCTAAGTATCCCAAATGGAGAGCTGCCATGGATTCAGAAATACAGGCTATCGAAAGGAACAAAACTTGGGAGCTCTTGGAACTACCAAAAGGAGCTAAAACAATTGGGGTCAAGTGGATTTTCAAGACAAAGCTAAACGAGAAGGGAGAAGTCGACAAATGTAAAGCCCGATTGGTTGCAAAAGGGTATACGCAGCAAGCTGGAATTGATTACACCGAGGTGTTCGCTCCAGTTGCTCGGTGGGATACGATCAGACTAATTCTTGCACTTGCAGCGTGCAGGAACTGGAAAGTTTATCAGCTTGATGTAAAAAGTGCGTTCTTGCACGGAGAAATTAACGAAGAAATTTATGTCGAGCAGCCTCGAGGTTACGAAATAAAAGGAGCCGAAGACAAAGAATAGCGCTTAAAGAAAGCATTATACGGGCTAAAACATGCCCCACGTGCATGGTTCAGCAAGATAGAAGGTTACTTCATCAAAGAAGGGTTCGAAAGGTGCCCAAGCGAGCCTACGTTGTTCGTAAAAGACAACAAGAATGGAGGTATGCTTATTGGTAGCCTTTATGTTTATGATCTTATCTTCACAGGTAACAATGATGACATGTTTAAGGAATTTAATAGTTCAATGAAGCGAGAATTCGATATGTCTGATCTTGGCTTAATGAAGTATTTTCTGGGAGTGGAGGTGATTCAAAACACAGCAGGTATCTTCATAAGTCAGAAGAAATATGTTCAAGAGGTACTTGAAAGATATGGAATGAACCGGTGCAATCCCGTCAAAAATCCGATTGTGCCCGGTTGCAATCTTACGAAAGATGAAAGTGGCGTGAAGGTCAATTCTACAGTCTACAAACAGATGGTGGGAAGTTTAATGTATTTGACTGCCACGAGACCCGATGTTATGTATGTGGTGAGCTTATTAAGTCGATTCATGGAGTCACCTACAGAGTTACATCAAAATGCAATGAAAAGAGTGCTTCGGTACTTAAAAGGAACAACTGAGATGGGCATTATGTATAAAAGGGGAGGGGAAGAAAAACTTTTTGGTTTCTCTGACTCCGAGTATGTGAGGGACATGCATGATGGAAGGAGTACGTCAGGCTACGTCTTCAAATTTGGTTCTGGAGCCGTAGCATGGAGTTCCAAAAAACAACCTGTTGTGAGTCTATCTACAAATGAGGCCGAATTCATTGCAGCCGCATCTTGTGCGTGCCAAAGTGTATGGATGATGAGAATTCTCAGCAATCTTGGGCTCAATCAAAGTAAGTGCATTATTTATTGCGACAATAATTCAACCATCAAGCTGTCAAGAAATCCTATTATGCATGGGAGGAGTAAGCATATTCATATTCGTTTCCATTTCCTTCGAGAGTTGGTTAAAGATGATGTGATTAGTCTGGAGTATTGTGGTACAAAAGATCAATTAGCAGACGGTATGACAAAACCGTTGAAGCTGGAGTTGTTTCTGAAGATGAGAGACCTGCTTGGAGTTTGCTGCAGTCATGAGTAAACTAACCGCATAAGTCATTGTGCAGGTTAGTTTAAGGGAGGATTTGTTGGTCAGTCTTTGAATCAGTCTTAGTAGTTTTTCTATGTTCTGTTAATAATCCCTGACTTGTAGGGAATTTATTTTTACCATTTCCTTAGCCAAGTTGTTAGGCTTTCTGTTTTGTAAGGCTATATATTAGCCCCTTTAGCTATTCAATAAAGCAAGCTTTGAGAGCTACCAAACTTTGTGTTTCTCACGATTATAACAAATATTCCTCTTTTCCATGTTGAACGATAAATAACATCAAGAACATACTAATACAAATTAGAACAAAATTCATTCCAAAAAGTTTGTGACACAAACCCTAAAACAAAACCTTAAATCAAAATACCCTAAACAAAAAATCCAAATCAAACCGAATTGGCAAGCATGGTAATTAACATATGATGTTGGAATGCCTGAATGATTATCTTCGTACTGATAAAAAAACTAGAGATATAAGGATCACTTTTATACACACCGGGTCTAGGAAAGAGAGTTCGTAAGAGGTTTCTGAGATGGTGGATAGGAAATTCGACGTATATTTTGAAAATATTAAAATTAAAATGAAAGAACGTGACAAAAAACGTAATTCGTTTTAATTTAGGAACCAATTTTAAAAGAAAGTAAAAATTGC
This sequence comes from Saussurea involucrata, assembly GCA_033807775.1. NCBI lineage: Eukaryota > Viridiplantae > Streptophyta > Magnoliopsida > Asterales > Asteraceae > Saussurea > Saussurea involucrata. The sequence continues at coordinate 232,990,909 of CM066314.1, forward strand.
AATTTTTTTCATTCAAGTAAATGAAGTTTAGAGATGAAATCATGTACATGGTTGACCAAAACCGTAATTTACTCTCTACCAAATAATATTAGAATATATTATATGAAGGAAAAAAGGTATTAATTAATTAAAAAATGAAGTACGAAAAATAATTGAGGGGTTATATGGCGATTGCCGATTGGATAATAGGGGTCGTGAGGCCTACGAGCCTTATGCGCATTTTAATTTAATAAATTAATATATATGACAGGCAAAGGGGTTGGATGTAAGTGACCATATATGCCCCATCTCATTATACGCATTTTAATTTAATAAATTAATATATATATATATATATATATATATATATATATATATATAATAAATAAGTAACTACATTGACACGTGTCGTTGTCTGATGAGCCGACTTTATTGTTTTTCCGTCTAAACATGTATCTGGACGTCTTTACATTATAGGTTCAATTAACACACCCACATTCACTCCTCCTTAAATCTCTCCTTAATTAAAATTTTAATATTTATACCTTACATTTACTACCCTTATAATTACCTATGTAGTTTACTTTTAATCCATTATTTTTTTTATTTTTCATCTTAGACTCTTATCATATAAACATAAATAATGTATATGAACTAAAATGCATTAAAAAAACATTTCTATTTTTACAAATTATACCATTGTAATCGTTTCGTCAATACCTTCGAAATAAACCTAATATTGAATATTTTTTGATACATACGTACATATCCATACTTATAATAAATTCAAAAAAATCTACATCTCGTATAGTAATCCCAAAAATCTATACATATAATAAATGATTAACTAGCATGCCACGTGTCGTCTACTGATGAGCCGACTTCAGTATTTTCCCGTCTAAACATGTATTTGGACACAATTTACATTATAAGTTCAATTAACACACTCACATTCACTCCTCATTAATTCAATTTTTTTTAATTTGTACGTTACATTTACTACCCTTATAATTAGATATGTAGTTTACTTTTAATCTCTTATTGTTTTATTTTTCATTTTAGACTCTTATCATATAAACATAAATAATGTATATGAACTAAAATGCATTAAAAACATTTTTATTTTTTACAAATTATACCATTGTAATCGTTTTATCAATATCTTCGAAATGAGCCCAATATTTAATATTTTTGGATTTAATTATATTATTAAATATTATAAATATATACGAATTAATGTGTCGTGATTATTATGAGATTTGTTGAAACTAGTATGAGATTTGATACAAATAATCACTAAATTGTCGTGATTTTCTTTTTGCAATTTCATATCAATTTTTACTTCAAAGTCGAATTATTTCGACGAATTACAATTCTATCAAATTCCATTATATCAATGAAACACCCTTAGAATTATCATAAGAGATTTAATTACTTGGAAAAAAAAGATATCACTTATCAACTGATTTTTGGATTATGACTTATGAGTTCGAACATTTTTCAAATATATAAATATGCAATTATTGTGTATTCGTTTGATAAATTCATTTAGTAACGACATTTATAATATGTATCAAACTTAATAGACATATTTTTATCTTCAAGATAATATTCCCTATTTGTGGAATTTTTGTTTTCTTTTTTATCAATTATTGTATGTGTCACAAAAGTATTCAACAACTATTAAACATTAAATAATTAACTTAAAACACAAATTTGATCGTCGCGCAACGGGCGAGCCAAAAACTAGTATATATATATATAGAGAGAGAGGAAAGTTCAAATGAAAACTCAAATTCAATTGTAAACGTGAGGACAAATCTCGTCCATTGATCGCAGCCATATTTAAGCCATTCCTAAAATTCAGCTTTAGGGGTATTTTCGTCAAGATTAGAATCAGCGCCTCCTTTGTTGACTTTTTATTTTCTTTTTTAATTAAAAAACTTTTACCCCCTTAAATTTTAAAATAAATTATCTAAAAAATTACTAACATTTTAATCAAACAAATTACATCAAAAAAACGAGAATTTCGTGCTCTTCGATATGACATCCATCATGATATAGTTTTTTTTTCGTTTTAACCGTTTTTACGTGAAATCGTGTATATGTGTTATATTCAGAGTGAATAATACAACATTCGGGATGAATAATATCTACATTTATTCGGACTGAGTATATAGAATTATTCAGACTGAATATATGGAATTATTCAGACTGAATAAAAGTAGATATTAAAAAAGAATAAAACTTATTCATGTCTTGATATAGTTTTTTTTTTCGTTTTGACCGTTTTTTACGTGAAATCGTGTATATGTGTTATATTCAGAATGAATAATATAACATTCTGGATGAATAATATCTACATTTATTCAGACTGAATATATAGAATTATTCAGACTGAATAAAGGTAGATATGAAAAAGAACAAAATTTAAACATTTGTTCGTTTTGAATATCTACCTTTATTCAGTATGAATATATAGAATTATTCAGACTGAATAAAGGTAGATATGAAAAAAGAACAAAACTTAAACATTTATTCGTTTTGAATATCTATCTCTATTCAGTCTGAATATATAGAATTATTCAGACTGAATAAAGGTAGATATTCAAACGAATATAATTATTCAGACTGAATAAAGGTAAATTATTCAGACTGAATAATTCCATATATTCAGTCTGAATAATTCTATATACTCAGTCCGAATAAATGTAGATATTATTCATCCCGAATGTTGTATTATTCACTCTGAATATAACACATATACACGATTTCACGTAAAAACGGTTAAAACGAAAAAAAACTATATCATGATGGATGTTATATCGAAGAGCACGAAATTCTCGTTTTTTTTAATTTGTTTGATTAAAATGTTAGTAATTTTTTAGATAATTTATTTTAAAATTTAAGAGGGTAAAAGTTTTTTAATTAAAAAAGAAAATAAAAAGTCAACAAAGGAGGCGCTGATTCTAATCTGACGAAAATAATTACCTTTATTCAGTCTGAATAATTACCTTTTATTCAGACTGAATAAATTTTTTTCCAATTTTTCCCATGCGCGCTAAATATTCATTAAGCCATGGACAGAGTTTTCAACTAATTTACAAAATTGCCACCGCATTTTTTTGCCACTGATCTCTTCACCGGATTATTAATCAACGGTTGTGGTTTGTCCTCACGTTTACAATTGAATTTGAGTTTTTATTTGAACTCACCCCTATATATATATATATACATATATATATATATACATATATATACATATATAGAGGCGGGTTCAAACGAGGAGCGTACCAATTTAAGAGAACGTGAGGAGCAATTGACAGTTATGAATCACATGTGATTGGCAGTTGTGGATCACATGTGATTCACAACTGATCTGGACTCGAATTGACAGTTATGAATCATTAATGATTTACAGTGTTGAATCACATGTGATCCGCGACCTGCAGCATCGCGCCACGCCTCGCGCCACTTTTGCGCGAATTTTCGAGAAGTTCCGATTTTTTAGCAGTGTAAATCATATGTGATCCGAAGCACGGGAGTGCTCCTCACGTTCTCACGTTTTGACGCGCTCCTCACGTGAACCTTCCTCTACATATATATATATATATATATATATATATATATATATATATATATATATAGAGAGAGAGAGAGAGAGAGAGAGAGAGAGAGGTGGCTTCTTATGCAACCACAATATTAGGATGAAACCATGTAACCTAATCTGGACCATTAGATCATTAATCCTCCTTTAATCACGCTAGAGGGCAATTTAGACATTTTCATCATTTTTGATCCCATTTTTTCTTAATTAATTTAATTAGGTAGTTAATTATGGATAGATTCGGTTTCCCAAATTTTAGGCAATCATGGTTAGTTTTTGTTTAAAAACATATGATTTTTTTTGATTTTGATTGTTCACATATCTGTTTTAGTCGTATTCTTTTTCCTGTACACCACGAAGATGGACGATGATCCAATGAATTCAGCCATTGAAAATGATACAATAGCGTCGTCTGTTTTTTCACAGTTCATAGTCGATGATGTTGTGACGGATGAAACGTCAAATGATTCTGGGGATGATTGTTCTAAACAAAACAATGTTGATAGGGTTGTGGATGATGACATATCTGTAAGTGGTGAAAAAGACGATGGTTAGTAGTTTTTTTTGCTTACCCTTCTCAGATTTCTTATACATTACTTTTATTTATACATGTCTCGTTAAAACTTTCACGTTTTGGTTTGTGTTTAAAATATGAAACATGATTAAAGACTTGTTCATATATGTGGATGGTCGACTAAAGGGCATATGAATTTGTGGAAAACTTTGTATTATTTGTTTTGTGTGTATGAAAATGTGGAGCAACACTTATTACTGTTGTGTTATTTATTTTCCGAATAGTCCACGGGTTTCATAGATATTTCTTTATTAGTTTTATGTTGAACGAAGAATGTTAAAAACATACGATCTATGCGAAATCGCTGTTTGTTGTTTTTAAACTATATTCGTATCAATTTTTGATTTTCCTATGAACTTTATTATAATTCTAGATGTGGTTGATACATTTGTTACTCCTGGGGGGACGAAATACTGGATTCCGCGTGTTGATGATGAAATTAAGCTACCTGTGGGGCACGAGTATCCATGTATTGAAAAAGTTGAGGCGACGTATATGAGATATGCACAAGTAGTAGATTTTGATGTAAGGAGATCGAATAAAAAGAAGAATAGGGATGGTACCGTTTTGTCTAGGTACCTTTTATGTAGTCGTGAAGGATTTCCTGAGAAGAAAAAGGTAGAATATGATAGCAGTGGTTGTGATCGCAAAGTGCGAAATTCAAATTTCAGGAGATCTGGTTGTAAGGCTTGTGTCAAATTTCGGTTGAAGAAAGAAAATAATGCATTTGTTGTTTATAAATTTGAAGAAAGGCATAACCATGCTTTATACAATGTTCACGATAAGTTGCTTTGCAAATCAAGAAGGAAGTTGCAGTATACTGATTATAGAACCTGTATAATCAGTCTTCTGCAAGCATATGTGGTTCTAAGGCCCATACAATAAACACAACTATAAAAGGAGGGTATGAGTATATTGGTACCACACCGGTGGATTATGAGAATGCTAGAAGGGATATGGGGACATCTGTTGGGATTAAAGATGCGCAGATGCTCATCAATCTACTTGCGAAACGTAGGTGTAACGTCCCTGTTTTTTTATTATTATTATTTAGTCGAGGATCGCGAAGTCCAAGCTATTTTTTGGGCCGATGAGATTGCCAAGTTAAATTTCAAAGAATTTGGAGACACAGTGTCTTGTGATGCCACATACCGGACTAACAGGTAAGATGTTTTTTTTGTAATTTCATACAACTTTATAATTATATTAACAATTATCAATGGATCGTATCATATATTCGCAACAATTTTATTTAAGCAAGCCACGATTTCATACACACATTATTTTAGTTCACATACATTTTACATATTACATGTATACCATTTGTAACCGGACTAATAGGTAAGATGTTTTTTTGATGTTATATATGAATTTTTATTTTTCTGAAATGTTTTGCATTTTTTTGTATGTTGCTGTAACACCCCATATTATTTTCTAGTTACTATTCTAATTAGATGAGACTTTGGGGTCAAAGAAAAAAAAAATGGAACTTGAGGACTTAGGGGTGAAAAGCTGAAAATGTGGTTATGTACAAAAGGGGCAAAAACCCTAAATTCTTTTCATTCTTGTAGTTCATACGTATTGGAGAGACTAGAGGGGGGAATGGAGAGGAATCTGTTTCTTCTTCATTGGGAGCAAAAGAAAAGGATTGATCCAGAGATTGTAACTCCATCTTCTCTAAGGTTTGATTTCTTCTTCTTCTTCTTTATGTTGGGTTAGTCTAGCATTTGGTTTGGAGATTTGATAATCCATGTATTGGTTGAGTTTTAATCCATAAGAAGAAGGCAAAAATTTTGGGATTGATTCCCTATGAGTTTTGATCATTTAGTAAGAAACTTCATCTTTTCTTAGTAATCTCTATGAATGTCCATGGTTGGGTTTTTGAGCTTTTGGGTTTTTAAATCATGAATCAATGGTTGGATTTTTGGATGTTTTGATGATGGGTAATTGAGGGGAAATGTCTAGAACATCCATTATCTTATTTTGGATGCTTAAAAGTCGAATTGGGAGTATTTTGGGGGCATTAGAGTTGAGTTTTCAGACTGAATTTTGGAGTGCAGTTGTAAAGCCCGTATCCCGGTATGTATTTTCGTATTATTAATCTTTTTTTAAGCTATTATTTAACGTGGTTTCCGTTAACGGGATTAGACGATTTGGACCTAATTGTTAAATATGTCAACTATTTTGTTGGTTTGCGAGAAGAGTTTAGTTGAGGGGCCAAAAGTGGCAAGGGGGCCAAACTTGTGCATGGGATCAGCCAAGAGACACCCCTTCCTCTTCCCCTTCGGTTTCATGTTAGTAACTCCCCAAGAACCCTTTAGTCATCCCCCCTCCCCCTTTTGGTGGTGTTCGGCCGAGAGAGAGGGAAACCGGAGAGAGAGAGAGAGGGAAATCGAGAGGGAAAGGGAGTGTGGTCGCCGGCGAGAGGAGAGAGAGGGAGAGTGTTCGCCGGAGAGTGAGAGACGCCGGGAAGGAGAGGAACGCCGCTGCTTGCTACCGGAATCGAGAAGAAGGAGGAGTTGCAGCGAGGTAATCGTTCGTTTTCCTTTCCGTGTCTTTTCGTTTTGTTCGTCGCGAGAATACCGCCAGCCACCACCACCGCCGGAGGCGGCACTGGGTGGTGCATGGTTTTGTTTAGCCCATGTTAACCCTAATTCAGTAAGTCATGTTTCTTCGTGGGTCTGTTTGGATTAAGATAACTTATTGGGTTCAAGTTCAAAAGTTATCATTTTATGTAAATCGTGCAGTTTCTGCCCTGTTTTGTAAAAGCTATATCTTCTGTTAGGAATGTCGGATTGGGATGGAACTGGTGCCAAAAGTTCCCATTCTGAGTCTAGTAACTTTTATATGTTTTGTGGAAAAACCAGTTCGGGCCATAGCTAGTGTCAAATTGCCATTTTATACGGACAGGTCCTGTTTTAGCTGCTCTGGGAGGTGTTTTTGTAAAATTCATATAGAGTGCTAGGAATATCGTTAGGACACGTGCGATACGTCCCTGGAACCGTAAGGCATTGAACTTCCTGAATGTGGAATTAGATTTTTGGTTTGATCAGTTTAGCAGGGGTAAAATGGGTCCCGAACAGACCTGCGTTTTTAGTATAAAAGCTGGAATTTTAGTTTTGTTAAACTAGTAAAAGTGTCGTGAGTTGGGACCTTCCGTTGACGTTCTTAGTGCGTATTTAGGTGGGAAAAAGTGAGGAAGGTTGACGTGCTGGTGTTGCGGCTCGGGAGCGCGTCGCGTTGTTTTGAGGTGAGTTCTCTCACCGCGTAGTTAGGAATTTCATGCATATCGTTATTTTGTGTTACGTGTTATTATGTGTTATTACGTGTTTACGTGAATTAGTTGGGATGTGATATATAGTTGTGATATGTTGAATGTGTATGTGAATTATGTATGCTTGTGTACACCTCAGTGGGACTGGAGGAACTCGGTGGGACCGGGTATATTGTCATGTATACGCGGGTGGCGTAGGAACTCGGTGGGGCCGAAGTTTGTATACGCGGGTGGCGTAGGAACTCGGTGGGACTGAGCTAGTACAATTGTAATTACTCGGTGGGACTGAGCTTGTATCAATGTCTTTACTCGGTGGGACCGAGGGCTCGGTGGGACTGAGCTTGTATCGATATATTTTTGGTGTGCTCGGTGGGACCGAGGTTCGCATTTATACGTTAATTATTATGTGGATTTATATCCGTGGTGATGGTGATGTTGCCTACTGGCGAGTAGGGGCGATATACGCGGGGTTGCTACCTGCGTGTGTGATAGGATTCACTAAGCGTTTAGTTTACCCTTTTCCCAATATGTTGTGATTTCAGGTGCGAGCGGCAGTCGGGCTTGACGGTACACACACTAGGCGCGGAGTGTCAAGAATTGTTTAAGTTTCACTTTCAAACCTTTGGATTTTATTTTATGAAATTTTCGCTGCATAAACTTTATTGACTGTTCGAGTTAACGACGTTAACTTCATTTGAGTTACGAATTATTAAATTGTGATTGTTTTATAATGAAGTGCATGTTTTTAAAATTTTAAATTCCTTGTAATTTTTGGGACGTTACAGCAGTCTGGGGAGTCACGAACAGGGACTTACGCGGTTTGTCCCGCGGTTTGCAAACCGCGTGGCAAGTGGTGTAAGCCTCTGTTTTGCGCACCTTCTTCGGTTCGCTTCGGGTTTCGGGTCTAGAATCGAGGCACCGTTTGGGGGTTTGTTTTAGGGACTTAGTAGGGATGTTTTGGGATGTAATTAGGTGGTTTAATACCATTCTTATGACGTCCAATTCAGGTGTTCGGTTTGAGCTAAAGTGTGTTTCGGAGCGTGTGTCGATGTGTGAATGCTAAGGTGAGTTCCCTTAACCCCTTTTGGTGCAAATGAAATGTTTTGCTAAGGATTTCGTATCTGAATTTGGTTTGAGCATGACTAAACGTTTTGGTAAAGGTTTCTTAACTGATTATGTTTACGAGCATGACGACATGATTAAACGTTTTGGAAAGGTTTATTGTGCATGACATAGAAATGTTTACAATTGCATACAAGTTGTTTATACGTACAGTTATACGTGAATGTTGATTACATGCTTGTTTGGTTACTGCTATGGGTGGAGTCAGGTTGCACAGTGGGGGACTTCTTGAGTTGCCGTGCCTGCCTTTGTAAGGTGTCGAGTTGCCGTGCCTGGCTTTGTAAGGTGCCGAGTTGCCGTGCCTGGCTTTGTAAGGTGTCGAGTTGCCGTGCCTGGCTTTGTAAGGTGTTAAATAGTCTATACCACTGTGTACACCCTTGTTGAGTATATGTTGATGTGTTACTGTTTTGAAATGAAACGTTTTTCTTAAATGGCTTGTGAATACGTTTAAGAGGGAATTCACTAGACCTCATGGTCTAACCCTCGCTTTTCAAAAACTAAAACCATTTTCAGGTGATAATCGTGTTTGGGATTTCATCTGGCGACGATGGAAGTGTGTGGCGTTGTAGAAGAGCTAGAGCCTAGCGAAGACTTGTAGAGTACCGTCGGGCTTCTTGTAGCATCTCAGTTGTGGGTGTGTTATCCACTGCGAACTTAGAGTATAAGTAGCATCAATTGTATACTTTGGGACCAATTTTGGTTGTATTGTTACAAGTTTTATTTTAGTGAAATTGGGTTGTTACAAATGGTATCAGAGCCTTAGTTTAAGGGATTTAGGTGACCGGATGGGCCTAAACTTAAACTGTGGAGTAGAGTGGGGACACAACTGAGATATAGGAAACCATTAGGAAAGACCTTAATTATAGGATATCTTGACAATGGTAGTGAGAACCCTCATGTAAGGTAACTTCAAATAGCATCTGGCCAATGCTATTATGGATCTACAGGTGCATGGGTGTAATCAATCACTATTGTCGGGGTGAGTGGTGAGTGTGGCAGTATGTAGAAGGTTCTAACCTTGTGTTTGATAGCAAAGAGTTGAGGTGTCATGGAAGAGATCCCTTGTGATGGGATGTTTGCAACTTCTAGAGGAAGTGTTGTCTGGAATGTTAATGAGCTGTCTAGATGTAAACTCTCTGGGATAGGAAGTGAGAATTATGTTAGCATCTTGAAACCTTTAATTCAAGATCAAGTTAGGGAATCTAGTCTTGGATTCCTTAGTCAAGCGGTTTAGTGGCAAGGTTAATGATTGCAAAAGATCAGTGTTGTTTTGAGGTATATATGAGGATAGAATGTGCGCTAAGTGGTCGATTGTAAAACCATGTTGAGTGGTCGATCAGGTGGGTTACGAAGCACTTGTACTACAAGTTGTAGCATAAAGTGGTTGTTGGTCATAGTATGGTATCAGTGAAGAGTTGAAGTGAGTGCAACGGTTGACTTGGTTAGAGTGAATAGCCTTCAATTGCATATTGAATTTCATGCATTATGTCATTAAACTTATTACACGAGTTCTTTTAGGATAAAAACATGTACGTGCATGACAGGTTTTCTTGTTTTGGGAAAGAAGTTGATGAGTACGGGCGTGAGACAAACTTGTTTTCTTTAAAGTAAAAGACAAACTTGTTTTCATCATACTATGAAGCTTTGAACTCAATGATCTACGAACTACTTCACGTTTTTATTTGTGAAAGAGGACATTTGTTATGAAAATATTGAAAACGTTTTATTGCAAGGTTTGGTTTTATAAACAAAATGGGAATTGACTTGTTATTATTATATGAACGAGAGTTGGAGTTGACAGACCCACTTTGGGTAAGTGATTTTGTTCGAAAATTTTCCAGTCGTATGTGAAAGGGTTTCATTGGAGATAATCGTAGTGTCGACACTGATTTGGATGGACAAGGTTACGAATTATTGTAAGAGTGCCTGTGAGCGATCCTTGCAATCGTTGTGTTTTACTATTCATCTTGAGTGGTGTTGTTTCATGCATACTCAAGCTCGTTTTATGATTTTGTATCTACAATGTTTTAAAAGAGTGTAAAATGATTTCAATCATTGTGTCATGGTGCTTGAAGGCTATGAACTCGCTAGGTCGAGAAAGGTATCACGATTGAGGTTGAGGAAAAGCTTTGGGAGTGGATTTGTCAGTTGAATAAGATGTGGTCAAGTTATGACCTTAGTGTTTCCGTTAGAGGAAGTGGGTGAATACCGGGAGCCTCGGGCAGTGAATACGGAATGTCGGTATGATTGTAGTTGAACTATTGCTTAGTTATGTGAGAATAGTTTTAATTGCGGGAAATTTGAAAGGGTTAGAGCGATTCTTTTAGGAAGAATAGTTTTAATTGCGGGAAATATGTGATTTAATCGCAGTGGGTTGCAAACTGTCCACAGTGGGAAGTGCAAGTGTACACTGTCCACTATGATCGTCACAGCAAGTAATAGTTGGTAAAATACCAGAATCATATCCACAGGGACTGGGCAATCAAGACAATGTGGTTCTCATGAGCTTCCTTTTACAAGTTTCAATTACAGAAGAAGCAATATTTTGGTTTGTTTGGTGAAACGTTATTTTAATGATTTTACTTACGATTTAAAAGAAGGAATGTAGGTTAGATTTTCCCTATATTTTATATTAAATACCTGATCCCAAAAAATGATCCTTGCACTTGAAGTCGGTCTTTTCGCTAGAAAAACCCGGTTACAAAATACTCACACCGTTAGGTAAAAATCTCATACTCTTAGTATTTATTGTTTTGTCAATGGTAATCTCAAAATGGACATTTTCAGGCCTCGATGGAATGTGTAGAGACAAATACTCTAAGTGTTTTGAATACACCAACTAGCTTGCCTACTACTCCAGTGGGTTGAGATTAGCTCACTGTGTCGACCTCACTTTCGCAAGTGTCATAAGAATTCTTTCGAATCCCCTAGCATCATCCAAGCTCGTGTCACTGCATTCTACTCATTTCTGAGTTAAGAACTAGACTTTAGATCCTTACAAGTGATCGGCTTGTTCGCATCATTGGGCAATAATCGAGAGTGAATGACCAAAACAATAAATATTCCAAGTATAAAGATTACTCAAGCATTTTCTCTAAAATCCAGGTACTTCTCTTTCCTACATCCCAAAGGATGCTTAGCCCATAATTACTGAAATAAAGAAAGCAAAAGATGAAGAATTGCACATAAGTAAACTAAAAGTGACTTGTATTAAAACTGCAGTGGGGAACGAGGGTACGCCACTGCCACTAATTACTCGAAACTAACAATTACACTAGGAATGGAAAATACAGAAATTTAATGAACTACTGCAGAAAACTAGAGAGCTAACAACTACAACTAAGCTTGCACTAAATGTGGTGGTTGGAGATATCAAGGATGAATTAAATGAAACCAACACCTCTATTTATACTAAGAGGAAAGGTTGGACTAACAAAATATGGGTTTATTCTAAAGGCTAAAGACTGAAAATAGAAGACATAAAATTCAGCTTCTTTGAGTAATTCCTCTATCCCCAAGTTTGTAGCACTTTTACCCATAGGTCCCTTCACCATTTCCAAAAAGTCCACTTAAAGTACCATCGGTTTCAATAAACAATTCATCTTGCCATGTCTTAGGGAACATGCTTGTACTTCACCACCCCATGCTTCTGCCATTTGAACCTTCTATTCTCCAGATTTTTACTTTCAAGCTAAGAGTTGTTTTTCTTTTGTCTTCTTCTTTGCTCGCCAGTGGGGTCCGGAGTGGGCACTCCGCAAGTCACTGCAGATATTTCGTGAAAAAGCAACAAAATACTACCAAATGGTTTATAAAAACTATGGTTCACTCTTATTGCTCATTTTTTGGAATATTACCAAGAATGGAGGTTTTTAGAAGTGAAATGGCTAAAATTTGACAAAATAAAATAAAAATAAAAGGAAATAATAACTCTAAAAATAGAGTTATCACAACCTCAAACTTAAACCATTACTTGTCCCCAAGTAATAAAAAGAAAAAATAAAAACATGCACTTTTGGATTTTCAGGGACTTACCGACTTCTCACTCTGAATGGATGTTGATCTCCCTCCATGGATGCTTCTTTCGGTCCCAAAATAAAAGCTTCACTTTATGTACTTGACGACATCTTTCCCTTGTTCACATTCAATAGGACTTTATTGGGTTCGAAGGGTTTGTGGCTTTGAATATTTTCCCAAGGGTTTCGTAGCAAACAATTCCAAACATGGACCGAAAATCTCGCTTTGAGATTTTTATTTCAAGAAGTGAGTGTTTCTGTGTTTTGCAAGGGTGAGTACGTACACTTCAGGCTTTTATTTGGGTATGGCTATTTTTTTGTGAGAGTGGGTATTCTGATGGTCCAAAATAGGCACACCATCTTTTTCTGGGAGTGAGCAATTTGATGGTCCAGAAAAGGCAAACCATCAATCTTTTGTAGTGACACTCCAATTTTCTTCTGTTTTTGTGTTTTTTTGGGAGGGGGGGTATATCTTACCCATCTCAAACTTAGGACCTCACAGTGTCCCCACTGTGGAAAGACTGGAAGTCCCCACCTCAAACTTAAGATTGCACAGTGTCCTCACTGTGACTTGGAAAGTGGGGTTCAGGAGGTATTTTGGGGTACCAAAAAGGTGGAGTTTGGATGCATAAATGGCCTATATCATTTCAACGTGACAAGTTGAGAGTCGTACTTACAAAAGTGACATTTTAAGTTGGAAGCCGAAAGTTTCACCTTGAAATGGAAAAAGATAAAAAAAGCATTCAAATGAGAATTGAAGTTAGTACCCAAAAGTACCTGCTTAGCAGCAGGAATTCATGCATCGTCTAACAAAAAGAAAATAGTAGCAATATTGTCAAGCGCCTAGCCATAGGCAAAATACCAAACCAAACAGAAAATTAAAATTGTTTTGAGAGCAATCAAAGTAGGAACCAAAGTCCCAACAAACCATTCAGTGGGTAGGAGTCGCTGGCGGTGGGCTTTCTGCGGAGTCATGACTGAGACCATCATCACTGTCATTGGAGGGACAGATACCTTCTGGAAAGTCGGGGATTTGTGCGGCTAACTCTTGATCAGCACCTTGTAGCATTTGGTTCATGACCGCATCCTTATCGCGTGTATACATCCAGAAAGATTCTGTTGCCCTATTCATATGCTTCTGTTGGGCTTCCATGAGAGTGATACGGTCAGTGAGTGCGGTTAATGCGGTCAGAATGTCGGCCAAGGGATTGCTAGAGCTTCTTGAAGTGATCCACTTGTCATCTTGAGCAGCTGGCACTCCAGCTTCGATTAGTAACGATGTAATAAGACAAGGAAGAGGGAGGATTACCTTCTTTCGGGTTCGAGCTTGGTATATCGCGGAGTGCATTAGGATTCCCAAGTTGATTGGTTTCCCTGCAAGAATGCAGTACATCAAAGCATCGAGAGGGTCGTATCATGAGTAGTCGGCGATAAGGAGGCCCGTAGAAACTGGAACCACACAGCGGCCTCGGTAGTGAGGGAGCTAGCGTGCAGGCACCTCCTTTGGCCATCTTTATCCTAGGGCTTTCCTTCAACATCCAACTCTTTCAAAATAGCATCTTCATCTGTCGGGGTCATTCGGTGCAAAAATCGTGCAAAGGAGCATGTAGTTAGGGTCCTTATTCCAAGGGCCCGGTTGATAGCAGTTGCATTATAGTGCACGATTCTACCCCGAACTTTCACAAATGTGTCCATAGTCTGAGAGGCTTCGTCATAAAACTCCCTTACCAAATAGGCGTTGGCCCGACGATTGGCAGATGCCAATGTCATCCAATCTTGCTGTAAAACCCTCTCTTTGATAAACGGGTTGGCCTCTACAAAGTCAAGGTCAAAACCCCTCTCCAGGTTCAACTTTTGGTTGACTATGCAGTCATAGTGGGCAGCGACCGCTGGGGTCGTGAACTGCCTGGGCACCCCACTGGGGGCATGCCCAGTGCCCACTGTGGACTGATGTGGGTTTTCAGATTGAAGTTGTTCATCCCCAACATCAGTTTCGTCTAATGATGAACTTAAAGAGGGTTCAAGACCCTTACCTTTCACGGATGTTGTCTTCCTTGATTTCTTGGTCGTTGTTTTGTCCGAAATGGTCACCCCATATCTGGTGACCATAGCACTCTTCCTCAAAGCTCTTTTCATAGGGTTCTCCTCACTGTGGGCTGCCTTTTGAAGTGCCTCCAAATCAACAGTGTTTGTGACTTGGAGGTTTTGATCAGTGTGAATCTCTTCCTCATGCTGGAGTGTCGCGGCCTCTGCATCTTTTCTTTGTTTTTCCTCTTCTTGTCTGATTCGGTCCTTTTCTTCTTTTCTCAGCCTTTCTTCTTCTGCCCTTTTCTTCTCTTCTTCAAGTAATCGTTCTTTTTCAACCCTTTGTCTTTCCTCCTCCTCTCTCAACAGTCTTTCTGCTTCTTCTTTTCGGATTCTCTCTTCCTCCTCTTTTCTTACTCTTTCCGCCTCCTCCCGTGCCAACCTTTCTTCCTCTTCCTTTCGTTTCTTCTCAACCTCTTCCTTCTTTTTGCGAAGGGCCAGGAGTTTTTGATTGTACTCCTCCTCTAGCTTTAGCATTTCCTCATCAGTTTGTTGTTTCTCCATGTCAAAACCACTCAGATTGGTGTCTGAGACTTTCGAGGAAGAAGCCGCCTTCGACCCCTCGTGTTTCGATGACTCTGCATCAGGCGCGACGGTTGTCATCGGATGTTCACCGGAGGATGGCGGAGGTTCGTTTAGGTCGCCGATGACGTTTTCCGGCGGGTTATCGTCGGTGGTTCTGCGGCGGATTGTGGCACGACCGGGCTCATTAGGGTTAGGGTTGAGTCTCTTGCTTCTTGCCATTGAAGGGTTTCTTGGGTCTGAGATAAAAACTAGGGAAGAAGAGTGTGTGTTTTGAATATTAAGAGTAAAAGTTGGTTTTTGGAATTTGGTGTGGAAATGGTTTATTTTCTGGGTATTATGTTTTAGGAGGGAACCGTTGATTTGAGAGAGAGAGAGAGAGAGGGATTATGATGGTTTTCTTGAAATAGGCGAAATAGGTGCAAGGTAGCAGAAAAGTAGACCCTTGTGTAAGAAAAGGTGATTTGCTGTCAGTTCTTGGGCCCCCAAACCGTCTCATCGAAGCGTCAGGCCAGCAGTGGGAAGCGCAGGGACATGCTCGATGTCACTGCGAAGCAATTGTTTGTCTTTTTCTTCAAAAATTGGCAATCCAACCTACACACATTTAAAAATAAACTACCACGCAGAATTAAAAAGACCAAAAATAATAAAAAGACAGCAAATAACTGAAATAAAGTATTTACAAGTAGTTCTGACTTTCCTTAACCAGAGTGGGGTAGAGAGTGGGATGGAGTGTGGGCACTATCGCTCAGAAAGTGCTTCACCCTCTGCCCTTTGACTTTAAAGGTTTGACCAGACTGTGGGGACATTAATTCCACTGTTCCAAAAGGACTAACCTTGACCACGGTGTATGGTCCCGTCCATCGAGATTTTAGCTTACCAGGAAAAAGCTTGAGACGGGAATTGAACAATAGTACCTGTTGGCCTTCGACAAACTCCCTATGGTTGATTCTTTGATCATGCCACATCTTGGTCTTTTCTTTGTATAATTATGCATTTTCATAGGAGTGGTATCGCAACTCCTCCAACTCATGTAATTGCAAAAACCTCTTGGTTCCCGCAGCATCCTCACTCATGTTAAGCTCTTTAAGGGCCCAAAATGCCTTATGTTCCAACTCAATTGGTAAATGGCAAGCTTTGCCAAAAACCAGTTTAAATGGAGACATTCCCAAAGGAGTTTTGTAGGCCGTACGATAGGCCCAAAGAGCATCATCAAGTTTGGTTGACCAATCTTTACGGTGTGGTTTAACGACTTTCTCCAAAATACTTTTGATTTCTCGGTTTGAAAGTTCGGCTAAACCGTTGGTCTGCGGTGGCCACTCTATGATGTATATCATACTTAGCAAGGACCGAGCTCATGACTTTGTTCACAAAATGGGTGCCTTCGTCACTAATCAATGCCCGTGGTGTTCCAAATCGAGTGAAAATGTTTTTATGCAAAAATTTCAACACGATGTTGGCATCGTTAGAGTGACATGCAACAGCTTCCACCCATTTTGAAACATAGTCCACCGCAACCAAGATATAAAAATTATTGTTTGAATTTGGGAAAGGACCCATAAAATCGATCCCCAAACATCAAAAAGTTCTACCTCTAGGATGTTATTAAGAGGCATTTCATTCCTTTGTGAAATGTTCCCGGTGCGTTGACATTGCTCACAGTTTTTTACAAATTCAAAAGAGTCCTTAAAGACAGTGGGCCAAAAGAACCCACTCTGCAAGATTTTTGCAGCAGTGCGGTTTCCACCAAAGTGGCCACCGTAGTGGGATGTGTGACAACCTTGGAGTATTTGATGTTGCTCACTCCCGTGGACACAACGCCTCAATATTTGGTCCGTCCCTATCTTATATAAGAAAGGGTCGTCCCAAACATATTGACGAGTATCATGTAAAAACTTTTTAAATGGTTGTCCCTCATCCCGTGGGGCTTTAGTCCACTTGCTAAAATTTTGCAATGTCAGCATACCAAGGAATATTATTATCGTGATGTTGAGCTGCTAACAATTGTTCATCGGGAAAATTCTCCTTGACCGGAATGGGATCCACAGTGGTCACTATCTTCTCGAGCCTGGACAGATGGTCTGCTACCTGATTGCTTGTTCCTTTTCTGTCAACGATCTCCAGGTCGAATTCTTGCAACAATAAAACCCATCGAATCAAGCGTGGCTTGGAATCAGCCTTGTTGATCAAGTATTTTATTGCTCCATGATCAGTGTGCACGATGACCTTCCTCCCTATCAAATATGACCTGAAACGATCAAAAGCAAACACCACCGCAAGTAGTTCTTTTTCAGTGACAGTATAATTAATCTGAGCTTCAATCAGTGTTTTACTTGCATAATAAATGGGGTGAAAGATTTTGTTCTTCCTTTGTCCGAGAACAGCCCTCACAGCCCACTCGCTGGCGTCACACATGACTTCAAATGGGAGTGACCAGTCAGGAGTGGTCACTATGGGTGCCGTTACTAAGGATTTTTTGATTGTTTCAAAAGCATCACGACATTCTTGGGTAAAATTAAACTCTTTTTCATGTTGCAAAAGGTTACATAGGGGTTTAGTTATTTTGGAAAAATCTTTGATGAACCTCCTATAGAAACCTGCGTGACCCAAAAAACTTCGAATGCCTTTCACAGTTGTGGGTTCGGGAAGTTGTGCCACTACTTCAAGTTTGGATTTGTCAACTTCTAACCCTCTTCTTGAAACAAGATGACCTAGGACAATACCTTCTTCGACCATAAAATGACATTTTTCCCAATTTAAAATAAGGTCGTGGGTCTCACATCTCACTAGGCTTTTCTCCAAATTTCCCAGGAAGTTGTCAAACGATGTCCCTATCACATAAAAGTCATCCATAAAAACTTCTATGGTGTCCTCAATCATGTCGGTGAAAATGGCCATCATACAACGTTGGAAAGTGGCTGGGGCATTACACAATCCAAATGGCATCCTTCGGAATGCAAAAGTGTCGTAGGGACAAGTAAAGGTGGTCTTTTCTTGGTCCTCGAGAGCGATATGGATTTGGTTGTATCCGGAGTATCCATCTAGAAAACAATAGAATTCCTTTCCCGCTAACCTATCAAGCATTTGGTCGATGAAAGGTAAGGGAAAGTAGTCTTTCTTAGTGGCTAGGTTGAGTTGTCTATAATCCATGCATATCCTCCACCCAGTGACATTCCTAGTGGGAATGAGCTCGTTCTTGTCGTTCTTCACTACAGTCGTCCCTCCCTTTTTAGGGACACATTGGACGGGACTCACCCAACTACTACTAGCTATTGGGTAGATAATACCGGCGTTGACAACCACTTCAAAACTTCTTTCTTAACTACCTCCTTCATTATGGGATTCAACCTTCTTTGGGGTTGGACTTTTCCAGGGTGGTCACTCTCCAAGTTAATCTTATGTTGACATAGAGAAGGGCTAATACCTCTAATGTCCGCTATGGTCCAACCAATTGCCCTCTTATGCTTTATCAACAAATCAATCAGAAGTTGTTCTTGTTTCTCACTAAGTTTGGAAGAGATAATAACGGGAAGTTTATTATCCTTAGCGAGATAAGCATATTTCAAATGGGAAGGCAATGGTTTTAGCTCTAACTCGGGAGGTTGTTCTATTGAAGGGGGTTGAACGTTTCTGTCCTTGAAGTCCAGAGGTTCAAAGGCTGCCACTATTGCGTTACACTCATCCTCAAAAGTGTCATCACTCTCAGAGTCGGAGTGCTCACTCTCACTGCCCACTGTGCTCACTGTTTCAAAACTTAAGGCACCACTAATCGAACTCAAAGCAAAACAGTCTTCGGTTTCTATGAACTTAAGGGACTTGAAGACATTGAATGTTACCTCTTGGTCATGGACTCTCATAGTGAGTTCTCCTTTGTGCACATCGATCAAAGTACGTCCGGTTGCAAGAAACGGACGTCCTAAGATGATTGGGATATCTTTATCGGCCTCATAATCTAGAATTAGAAAATCGGCGGGGAAGATAAATTTATCCACTTGGACCAAAACGTCTTCTATTTTTCCTTTGGGGTAGGCAATGGATCGGTCGGCTAGTTGTAATGTCACGGTTGTGGGTCTAGCCTCTCCAATACATAACTTGTTAAAAATGGACAACGGCATCAAGTTTATACTAGCTCCCAAATCACAGAGTGCTTGACCTACTTCTTGTCCTCCTATCGTACATGGAATGGTGAAACTACCCGGGTCTTTCAACTTCGGTGGAATCTTGCTAGTAAGGAGGGCACTACATTCCTTGGTCAAATCCACAGTCTCAAACTCACCCAACTTTCTCTTTTTGTTCAAAATATCCTTCAAGAATTTAACATAGCTTGGCATTTGCTCTAGAGCCTCTACCAAGGGTATGTTAATGTGAAGCTGTTTAAAAATGTCTAAGAATTTTTTAAATTGAACATCGACAGTTTTAGTCTTCATTCTTTCAGGAAAATGTACACTTCGTGGGTCAATTTGAGTTTGTTGTGGTGTTGGCTTTGGAACAGTAGGTTTTGGTATGGGTCCAAAAGTGGGAAGCTTAGGGATATCACTCGTCACTGTAGGTTTGACAGTGACTTGAGAAGTGCCCACTGTGGTTTTAGGGACAGTGGGTATTTGAAGTGAATCATTAGGATCAAAAATGATATCCTTCAGATCCTTTCCACTCCTGAGCGTTATGGACTGACTTGTTCTTTAATATAAATGAGGTTGTTTTGTAATTGAGTTGTATTTTTGTGATATCTTTATAAATATTTAAATCAATGGGGTTAAAAGTTAAGTAACCAAAGTTTGAGGTTAGTGTGTAAAGTTGGAAACTTGAAGGTGTATTTGGTCATTTTGGGATAGTGTGTATGGATAAGAGGCTGAGAAATATCTCATTCCTTCTTGTTGGGTCGGTTTAGAGAGAGATCAAAGAAAGAGAATTAAAGAGAAAAGAAGAGAAATAAGAAAAAGAGGAAAACTCAAGAATTGTCATCAAAACTTGGTAAGGAATTCACCATGGATTCAGATATGGTTGGTTGTAATTGCTTAGTTATGAACAAATCTATTTATTTGATTAGGGTTCAGAATCATTGACAAACAGCTTGGAATCAGATTGTGAAGAGAAGTGGGTTTATTTCTTTAAGGTGAGTTCATCCCCTCTTTTTGTCTAAATCCTTGTTTTATGTTAAAATTAAACGTTAAGACATGTGTATAAACTGTATTGGGACTGTATGAATGTGTTAAAACAAGATGAATGGAACAGACATAGATTTAGATTGTAAAAATAGGCTGCAGGTCGAGGTTTCCGGATAGAAGAACAGTATCCGGAAACCCTCGTACGAAGGTGTCCGAACGAAGCAAGAACATCCGGTAAGTATTAATTGTCTGTAGTTTCCGGATGAATTAGATACCGGATGGTATCTGGATTACCTTAGTTTCCGAATATTGTCCGGAAAGTCATGTTGTCCGGAAAGTTAAATTGTCCGGAAAGTTATGTTATCCGGATTGCTTATGTTATCCGGTAAGTGATGACGTCCGGATAGTTGTGGTGTCCGGAAACTTCTGATGTTTGGATGTAGCAGAACCCCCGTGCTAAGTTGCTGAAGGGGGGACAATTGAGGGTGAGGATGCGATAGGTTATCTAGTATTCTTAGAGTTGAGAATATGATATAAGATGTGACGTGATATGTTGTTAGGCATATACGCTATTAAGTGTAATGGATCCATAGGCACTATTATGTATTGTAACGAGGAATAGGCATAAAGCAATTTGTAATTCCCGTTGACCTGAAATGTGGAATAGGCATAAAGTAACTTGTAATTCCCATTTCGTAAAGGTGTTATGAAATAATAAATACGCATAAAAGAACTTGTAATTTCTATTTCATAGTGTGAGGTGAAATGCGGAATAGGCATAAAGTAACTTGTAATTCCCTTTCACATGGAAACAGAGATAGGCATAAAGTATCTTGTAATCTCTATTTCCGGTCCAAGAAATAGGCATAAAGTAACTTGTAATTTCTTGGATAAGAGCATAAATCTAGAATCTGTAAAGATTCGTAGTGGGCTCTGGTTTTGATAATATGACCTACTGAATGTGAGTCATATTCATAGGATCGGGTATGATCCTGTTGTTGAGGTGAGCATATGTATGGTAAGAATGGTGGAGAACAGGTTTGTTTATATGTATTAGATATTTTCAAACTATTAACGTCTTTAATTTGAAATTGGATGTTCTCACTAGGCGTAAGCCTAATCTTTCAAATTAAATTTTCTTACCAGGTACAGACTCAGGGAAGTAAATGGGATGTGGGCCGAGTTAAGAGATAAGTGGAGGAGTTAGCTAATGCATGGAGGCTTTTTGATGGATTTGCTTAGATAACTTAGTTAATCTAATTGTAGTGGACATGGTTAGATTAATAAGTTATTGGAAGAATCCCATGTTGTAATTATGAAACTTCATAGTTAATTCTCCTCTTATATATAAAAGTTTGGATGCTATTTTGTCATAACTGGTTACAATTAAAGTTTAAATTAGCCCTGATTTTTAGGGTGTTACACCTATTACCTTAGCATGTTCAGTGTCACTAGGTAACGTCCCTGGCGGTCTATTCTTAACTTCGACGGCTAGTTGTCCTACTTGAGTCTCTATGTTCCTAATGGTTGCTTGAGTTTGATTCATGAAACCTTTGAGAATTGATTCGATTGATGGTTGAGTCTCAGCGGGGTGAGTTGGTCGTGGTTGGAACTGTTGCGAGGATTGCCCTTGCTGAAAGTTCTGTGGGGGATGCCCACTGTGATGTTGGTGAAATCCAGGGGGGTTTTGCGGTCTTTGCTGGACATGACTCGCCCCGTGGGGTTGGAGTCCTGGATTACCAACCCAAGAGAAATTTGGGTGATTCCTCCAACCTGGATTATAAGTCTGTGAATACGGATTGTTCCTCGGGTTGGTTCCTATAACATTCACGGACTCGGGATTTGCTGGACAATAGTCAAAAACATGTTCTTCTCCATAGAGGGAACAGTTATCAGGGAGATGTGTTGCGGAATTGACTTGCCCTCTATTTTGATTCAAAACTAATTTAGTCAAGGCCACTAATTGTGCATTCATGGTTTTGAGTGCCTCGGAATCGATGGTGTTGGTCTTTGGCATGGGTGCTCTCGGATTTGACCACTCGGTATTGTTATTGGACACTTTTTCCAAGATTTGATATTTTTTCATTGTAAGTCTTACTTGTGAATGTTCCACTTGCTATTGCATCTAAGATGATTTTGGTTGCATTGGAAAGACCATTGTAAAAGGTCTCCAATTGGATGCAATGTGGGATGCCGTGGTGTGGCCATTTTCGAAGTACATCTTTAAATCGTTCCCATGCATCCGAAACAGCCTCATCTTCTTCTTGCCTGAACAAAATAATATCATTTCGAAACCTTACATTCCTCGTGGGAGGAAAGTATTTTTGTAAAAATTTGTCAGCAAGTTCTTGCCAAGTGGTTATCGAGTGAGGTGCATGTGAGTTCAGCCAGGCCTTTGCCTTATCCCTTAGTGTAAAAGGGAAAAGCCTTAGCCTTAACGCTTCATCACTCACGCCTTGCAATTGAAAGGAATCAATTATTTCCAAAAAGGATTTTAAGTGCGAGTGTGGATCCTCAGACGGTGATCCTACAAACTGACCCATGGCTTGGATCATTTGAAACATCACAGGTTTGAGTTCAAAATGTGTTGCAATAATGTTGGGCCTTAATATCCCGGAGCTTAAGTCACTAGCTCCGGAAGTAGCATAGTCCCGTATTTTTCGATCTTTGCTATCGGCAATCGTCACTGTGGTCTCCACTACTGGTGGGTTAATGGGTATTTCTGCCATGTTCACAGTGGGGATCACAGGGGGTTGTTGATTTGTGTTTCTGTTTTTACGTCTTTTTTGAAAAGTTTTCTCTATTTCAAGATCGATTGGTACCAAAGGTCCGTGTTGTTGCCTTGGCATGCAACACGAACAGCTTAGAAAAATGAGTTACTCGGGCTCGAACAAAAACTAATGTCTTGAGATTTAAAATCACGCCAGTCCCCGGCAACGGCGCCAAAATCTTGGTACGTGCGAAATATGTGATTTAATCGCAGTGGGTTGCAAACTGTCCACAGTGGGAAGTGCAAGTGTACACTGTCCACTATGATCGTCACAGCAAGTAATAGTTGGTAAAATACCAGAATCGTATCCACAGGGACTGGGCAATCAAGACAATATGGTTCTCATGAGCTTCCTTTTACAAGTTTCAATTACAGAAGAAGCAATATTTTGGTTTATTTGGTGAAACCCTATTTTAATGATTTTACTTACGATTTAAAAGAAAGAATGTAGGTTAGATTTTCCCTAGATTTTATTTTAAATACCTGATCCCAAAAAATGATCCTTGTATTTGAAGTCGGTCTTTTCGCTAGAAAAGCCCAGTTACAAAATACTCACACCGTTAGGTAAAAATCCCATACTCTTAGTATTTATTGTTTTGTCAATGGTAATCTCAAAATGGACCTTTTCAGGCCTCGATGGAATGTGTAGAGACAAATACTCTAAGTGTTTTGAATACACCAACTAGCTTGCCTACTACTCCAGTGGGTTGAGATTAGCTCACTGTGCCGACCTCACTTTCGCAAGTGTCATAAGAATTTTTTCGAATCCCCTAGCATCATCCAAGCTCGTGTCACTGCGTTCTACTCATTTCTGAGTTAAGAACTAGACTTTAGATCCTTACAAGTGATCGGCTTGTTCGCATCATTGGGCAATAATTGAGAGTGAATGACCAAAACAATAAATATTCTAAGTATAAAGATTACTCAAGCATTTTCTCTAAAATCCATGTACTTCTCTTTCCTACATCCCAAAGGATGCTTAGCCCATAATTACTGAAATAAAGAAAGCAAAAGATGAAGAATTGCACATAAGTAAACTTAAAGTGACTTGTATTAAAACTGCAGTGGGGAACGAGGGTACGTCACTGCCACTAATTACTCGAAACTAACAATTACACTAGGAATGGAAAATACAGAAATTTAATGAACTACTGCAGAAAACTAGAGAGCTAACAACTACAACTAAGCTTGCACTAAATGTGGTAGTTGGAGATATCAAGGATGAATTAAATGAAATCCAACACCTCTATTTATACTAAGAGGAAAGGTTGGACTAACAAAAGATGGGTTTATTGTTGGTCCCGAGAGGGTTATACAAGTTTGTAGAAGGGGGGGTTGAATACAAACACACGATTTTTACTTTTCTAAATTGTTTATTGATAAATCATAAAACAATTTACAACTTGTTGCGGAACAAGATAAGAAGTAAGCCTAATCTAAACAAGTTAAGAACACTAAGTTTCTTGCACTAGAAATAGATAGAGATGAGATAAGGAAATTACGAATAATAACCTAACACACAGATAGAAAGAGATAAGAAGATGGTCGGGCACTTAAGGTAAGTGAGCGCACTTCAAAAACTGAAGTAGGGTTCTTCTTATATACTGCATGGCAGTTATACTTTACACGTGGCAGCAGCTGAGTGGTTGACCTTTGTAGACAACTTTAGTAGCAGTATGGTGCACAGTGTAGAATCAGAGTTGTTATACGATTTCAGACAATAGGGATGTCCATTCTGACAATTCGTACGGAGATGTGCAAGGGAGGTTAAGACAATAGTAACTTGTAGAGTAGACTTCATGATCAGCTTTCGTTGAATCAGTACTTTATCAGCGAATGATAAAGTTCAGCGATTGCAAAAGTCTTCTACTTGATACTTCACGTTGAGTGGACAATTCTGTGACTTCGCTGATATCTGCATCAGTTCATTAGTAGACTTGTCGCTGGTTCTTGAGCTTAATCTTCGACTTCAGCGTAGAACCTATGTTGACGTAAAACTTGTCTTCAGAGATAAAGACCCTTGATGAATACTAATGAACAGGCTCAGAGATTTATGGTGAACAGTTACGCTGAATAATTTATCAGCGATCATCTCAGAGACTGAACAGGCTCAGTGCTACTGGATGAACAGTGTTCGCTGAATGTCTAATCTAAAGAGCGAGAGTTCCTATCAGCGGTACTGAAACAGTCTTAGTACTTATCAGCGATAGTGAAACTCTTATACATATTGTTTACTTACAATTTTCACTAAGTTGAATAGAGAGGGTCATTATCAAATCACTGAGGGTTTGGATCAACAATCTCCCCCTATTTGATATTGACTTAGCAACTGAGAAAATTGCTAAATATGAAAACATAAGGATAAAAAGAACTTATAAAATATTTGTCCCTTTTACAGTTTTCTAGGATCTTTTCAGTACTTATGGAGTAAAGTACATTCGCTGAAATCTTTCTTTAAACTTCGTATCAGATTACAAAGGGAAGTGGAAAAATCACAAGTACAGCGAATTTAAATTACAAGTACAGAAGATATTAGCTGATAACGATAGAAGAACAGGGCGATCCTATCAGCTATAGAGGTTCTTCCTTAATGAGAAGTTCATCAAGGGTCTTTGTCATAGGGATCATCCAGTCAGGGACTTCTTTTCCCTGATTTCTTCTTTCTTGGGCTTCCTTGAAGATCAAGGGTTTCATGAAATGTCCGAGAAGGTCATCTCTGAATCCACACCAATAGATGAGATCTTTGAGCTGTTCGATTGGAGTGATGGGTAGCTCAGAGATACGTTAAAAACGTTGTCGTCCATCATAGTCAATAAAGAATATCCCATAGGGTTCGCTTATGACTTTTCCAGGGACGAAACGTTCACCAGGTGGCAGAGAGGTGTCGAGGGCAGAGAGATCAGGTTCAGGACCAAGTACTTCCGCGCGAGAGAAACCAATACCTGTTTCATTTCGGATGGGAGGACCTGAATCTGATGGTTGTAGCTTTTTCTTTGCAGGCCCTTTTTCTTTTCAGCGTTGGAGCGGCAGGATGAGGAATATCCACAGCAGATGAAACTAAGTCGATCTATCGATTTAGAAGTTTTTCGACATGATCTTTGTACTTTGAGCGTGAATGCTGAATGGCTATTCTGATCTCCAACCATTCAGAGAGACCATACTTCATGATGGCATCAGCATAGAAGGTTTCAGTTTGGCCGTTTTCTCTGAATATCTGGACTTCAACAATTGGTACTCTGATGGTTGATCTTCCAGTGATGTGTACCTTGTTGATTCTTGCAGTTCGATATCGAAAATGTAGTTTCTCTTTACACCATTTCAGGGTGGATTGAGATACTTCTGTCTTCTTTTCGACAATCTTCTGGGCATCTTCCTATAGCTGCCGTTGAACGTCAATGGGAATTCTTTTCAGCGCGGGGTCATTCACCGATTCTTGGAGTTCCTTTCTTTCGGCGAGTAATCTTTCAGCTCTGAGGTGATCAGCAAATTCTTTCTTTGATATCCTGAACTTTGTAGGAGCAGGAACTTTGACACGAGGAAGGATGATTCGCTGATCCTCAAACTGTTTGATCATTGCTTCTCTTTTTCTTTGTTCTTCTTCACTTGGCATTTGAGGAACCAAGGAAGGTCTGGTTTTGTGAGAGAGCAGTTGTTCTTCAGGTTCATCAGTCTCGGTGATTAAATCCAAGATTGGGATTATTTCTTCAGCAGTAGTTGTAGTTGGATGAACTTCAGCTGGATCCTCAAGCAGGGGAGAGGACTAGCTGAAACACAGAGATCTTTTGAATAAGATTTGGGAAGAAGAAGATAGAGAAAAGAATGGGGTTAAGTGTATAGAGGTTTTATGGAGAGAAGAACTGAGATTGAGAAGGGATAGAGGAGGGATGCAGTGTAAGGAAATAGAAGGCAGTGTACCTGACGAACTGGCTTTTGAAGCAAGATCATCAGATTGTCTTCTTCAGCGAGACCTTTGCCTTTGCCTTTGTCAGCTTCAGATGCTGCAGGCTTTGTCCGCTCCCCTGAATGTTCTTTGATTGAAATTCCTTTTTGAGCAGGAACCTTTTTGGGATCAACGAAAAAGAAGTCATCATCATCATCAAAGTCATCATCATCATCATTGTTGAATGATGGTTCGTCATCATAGATGTCGACAGCTTCATCAGATTCTTCCTCTTCAGCAACAGCTTCTTTGAGTTGCTCTTCGAGTTGCTCCCCCTCAGATACAGAGGGAGGTTTCTCGGTTCCCTCAGGGTTTTCAACTCCCTGAGGTTGATCAGTTGATTCAGCGGTATTTGTATATGTCTCCCCCTCAGCATGATCATCATGGGGAAGACTTTCATCACTCTTCTCCCCCTCTTCATTATGGGGAAGGTCTTCAGTCTTCTCCCCCTCTTCTACAAGATGAGTGGGGGAGGAATGTCCAGATTCAGTAGTAACAGATTGTGTTGGTTCCCTGTCTTCCATGCCAGAGATACCGACACATAGTTCAATCTTGTTTAATCTGTCTTCTAGGCCAGATATGGCAGGATTGAGGCTTTGAAGTTCTTCACGACCAGACTGAGTAAAGTGTGAAGGAGCGCATGTAGGGGCATTCAGGCGATCAAGAATCTGCTGCAGTAATCCGGTGGCAGTGCTGACATCCGTCTTTAAGGATGACACATCTTCTTGAAGTGTACCAACCGCTGTCTTCAGCGTTGTGACCTCACTGGACATGATTGAGAAGTTGAGATTGTTGTTGAAGAGAGTGTTCACGGAGGTGGAGTTTTCAACAACAGCAGTACCAAGATTGCCAAGACTGCTTTCCAGCTTCTCCAGATCAGCACTGGAGGCTTTCTTTTCCACTTCAACAGTTAGCTTGCTAAGATTCTCTCCAGCGTTTGTTACAGCTGAAGAGTTCGCTGAGAGAGTTGTGGTGAGAGCTGTCATCTTTGTATCCAGGTTCTTCAGGGAGGTATTGATATCTCCCAAATTAGGACCTGTAACAGTTAATAACTTATGAACAGAGGAAAGCTTAGAAGTTTGGGGTTGAGAGAGAGGAATGTGTATGGTTGTGTGTATACCTGCAGGTGGGTTGGTGAAGTCGTCACAACTTCGATGACCTGAAAAGTGTTCCATATCGTCAGCGAGAGTGCCTTGACGCATGGAAGATTCTGCAGGTCCTGAATGTGCATCCATCATTCTTTGTAGAGTATCAGCAGCTGTATCTTGTAGAATGATGAGCGTTCCAGAGAACGGATGAATTATTGGAGTAGAGTCCAAAGATAGAGAAGGAGCGAAGGTTGAGAACAGTTGCTGGGTGCGGAGTTCAGCGTTGGATCCGCTGGGAATCACTTCAGTCTGTAGAAAGACTGAGGGAGGTGGGTTCTGTTCCAAGTTAGTAACCTCAGTGTATAGAGACGCTGAGGTCGGGATGGAAGGGGTGGCTTGTTCAGCTGTGGCAGAGCGTACCACGAAACTATCCAGCGACTCTTGTAAGAAGTGAGTCGTGGAGTCTTCAGCATATGATTGCTGGGAGGGTTGCTCCTTGGTTTTCTTGATCCTTGCGGAGTCAAGTTGGGTAGTAGAGTGTTTCCTTTTACGAGAAGGATAAGATTTTGCAGCCTGGGTATCAGCGGTTGGGATTACCACGGAAGTTGCCGCAGAAGTAGAAGAAGGAGGTTTAAGAATAGATAAGAGAGTAGAGAGACGTACCTCGTTTGGCAGTGGCTTGAAGTCTAGAACATTGGGGCCGACTTTAGAGAGTCTCAGTTCTCCTACCTTTGGATATTTGTCCTTCAGGCCTTGTGCTAAAAGAGCACTGATAAACCTGGGATAAGGAACCCATGCTGGCCGATCAGCAGCATTCACTCTGAATAGCATATCATCAAAGATGATCTGAGCCCAATCAACATGGAGACCCTTCAGCAGTGAGTACCCCATGGCTTGTTGAGGTTGAGAGGCTTGATCAGAGGAACCAGATTTGGCGGTCAAGCAGCTGATAAGATGAGCGAAGATGAAGTTCATTTCGCTTGGCATCTTGGATTTCTTCATGAAAGTCAGATTCTTCTCAGGGAGGTCGTCTCTCCATGTGTCCCATGCATAGTTCATTGCATCGAAAAATGCAATCAGGGCTTCCCTGTCAGATGAGTTTTTCTTGGAGTCAGGGAATGGGACAAAAGGTTTGTCTTTTGAGGCTGAGGGGAGGTTGAGGGCACACCTGAGGTTACCATGTGTAATCTTGGAAGTGCCATGGTCAGTGTCAAAAAGAATGACAGTGATGGTCTTTTTGGGGTTCTTTGAGGAGGTGATCTGAGCACTTCTGGCAGAGTACTAGAACTGAGCTAGGAGGTGTGTTGGTCCCGAGAGGGTTATACAAGTTTGTAGAAGGGGGGGTTGAATACAAACACACGATTTTTACTTTTCTAAATTGTTTATTGATAAATCATAAAACAATTTACAACTTGTTGCGGAACTAGATTAAGGACTAAGCCTAATCTAACAAGTTGGAACACTAAGTTTCTTGCACTTAAGAAGGAGAAGGAAATTACTAATAATAACCTATCTCAAAGATATAAGAAGGTGACTCGACCAGAGCAAGGGAGCGAGTACTTCAAAACTGAAGTGGAGTCTTTCTTATATACTGCATGCATTTAATGCATGACAGTTTATACTTTACACGTGGCAGCAGCTGATTGGTTGTAGGTTCTGACTTTTGTAGACAACCTTAGTAGCCGCATGGTGAACAGTGTAGAATCAGAGTTGGTGTACGATTTCAGACAATAAAGATGTTCGTTCTGACAATTCGTACGGAGTCGTGCAAGGGTGGTTAAGATAATAGTAACTTGTACGGAGACTTCATGATCAGCTTTCGTTGAATCAGTACTTTATCAGCGAATGATAAAGTTCAGCGATAGCTGAAGTCTTCTACTTGATACTTCACGTTGAGTGGACAAATCTGAGTCTTCGTTGATATCCGCATCAGTTCATTAGTAGACTTGTCGCTGGTTCTTGAGCTTGATCTTCGACTTCAACGTAGAACCTATGTTAACATGAAACTTGTCTTCAGGGATCATAAGTAAACAACTAAGATTGTCAGCGATCACCAATAGAACTGAACAGGCTCAGAGTTATATATATATGGTGAACAGTTACGCTGAACAATTCATCAGCGATCATCAACAAGACTGAACAGGCTCAGAGCTTTGCTGATGAACAGGGTTCGCTGAATGTCTAATCTAAAGAGCAAGAGTTCCTATCAGCGATACTGAAAACAGTCTTAATACTTATCAGCGATAGTGAAACTCTTATACATATTGTTTACTTACAATTTTCACTAAGATGAATGGAGAGGGTCATTATCAAATCACTGAGGGTTTGGATCAACAATCTCCCCCTATTTGATATTGACATAGCAACAGAGAAAATTGCTAAGTATGAAAACATAAGGATAAAAAGAACTCATAAAATATTTGTCCCTTTTACTGTTTTCTGGGATCTTTTCAGTACTGATGGAGTAAAGTACTTTTGTTGAAATCTTTCTTTAAACTTCGTATCATATTACAAAGGGAAGTGGAAAAATTACAAGTACAGCGATTTAATTTACAAGTACTACAGATATTTTCTGATAAAGATAGAAGAATAAGGCGATCCTATCAGCTAGAGAGGTTCTTCCTTAATGAGAAGTTCATCAAGGGTCTTTGTCGTAGGGATCATCCAGTCAGGGACTTGTTCTCCCTGATTTCTTCTTTCTTGGGCTTCCTTGAAGATCAAGGGTTTCATGAAATGTCCGAGAAGGTCATCTCTGAATCCACACCAATAGATGAGATCTCTGAGTTGTTCGATTGGAGTGATGGGTAGCTCAGAGATACATTGAAAACGTTGTCGTCCCTCGCAGTCATGAAAGAATATACCATAAGGATTGCTTATGACTTTACCAGGGATGAAGCGTTCACCAGGTGGCAGAGATGTGTCGAGGGCAGAGAGATCAGGGTCAGGACCAAGTACTTCAGCACGAGAGAAACCAATACCTGTTTTATTTCGGATGGGAGGACCTGAATCTGATTGTTGTATCTTTTTCTTTGCAGAGGCCCTTTTTCTTTTCAGCGTTGGAGCGGCAGGAGGAGGAATATCCACAACAGAAGAAACTAAGTCGATCTGTCGATTCAGAAGTTTTTCTACATGATCTTTGTACTTTTCGTGAGTTCTGAATGGCTATTCTGATCTCCAACCATTCAGAGAGACCATACCTCGTGATGGCATCAGCATAGAAGGTTTTAGTTTGGCCGTTTTCTCTTAATAGCTGAACTTCAACAATTGGTACTCTGAGGGTTGATCTTCCAGTGATGTGTACCTTGTTGATTCTAGCAGCTCGATATCGAAAATGTAGTTTCTCTTTACACCATTTCAGGTTGGATTGAGATACTTCAGTTTTCTTTTCGACGATCTTCTGGGCATCTTCCCATAGCTGACGTTGGACTTCAATGGGAGTTCTTTTCAGCTTGGGGTCTTTCACTGATTCTTGGACAAGCTGGATGGCGAGGGCCTTATCTTTTTCTTCAGATTCCTTTCTTTCAGCGAGTAACCTTTCAGCTCTAAGGTGATCAACGAATTCTTGCTTTGATATCTTGAACTTTGTAGGAACAGGAATTTTGACACGAGGAAGGTTTATTCGCTGAGCCTCAAGTTTCTTGATCATTTCTTCTCTTCTTTTCTGATCCTCTTCACTTGGTGTTTGAGGAACCAAGGAAGGTCTGAGCTTGTGAGAGAGAAGTTGTTCTTCAGGTTCATCGGTCTCAGTGATTAAATCCAAGACCGGGATTATTTCTTCAGCAGCAGCTGGAATTATTTCTTCAGCGGTAGTTTTAGCTGGATCCTCAAGCAGGGGAGAGGACTAGCTGAAACACAACGATCTTTTGAGTAAGATTTGGGAAGAAAAGAGATAGAGAAAAGAATGGGGTTTAAGTGTATAGAGGTTTTATGGTGAGGAGAGCTGAGATTGAGAATGGATAGAGGAGGGATGCAGTGTAAGGAAAGAATAAGTAGTGTTCCTGACGAACTGGGTTTTGAAGCAAGATCATCAGATTATCGTCTTCAGCGACACCTTTGCCTTTGTCAGCTTCAGATGCTGCAGGCTTTGTCCGCTCCCCTGAAGGTTCTTTTATTGAGATTCCTTGAAGAGCTGGAGCTTTCTTTGGTTGGACGAAGAAGAAGTCATCATCATCATCAAAGTCATCATCATCATTGTTACTGGATGATGGTTTATCGTCAGAGATGTCGACGGCTTCATCGTCTTCAGCTTCATCATCAAATTATCCTCTTCAGCTTCGAGTTGCTCCCCCTCAGATACAGAGGGAGGTTTCTCAGTTCCCTCAGGGTTTTCAACTCCCTGAGGTTCAGCAGATGTCTTTTCAACCTCTTCATCATCATCATTCTCACCCTCTTCAATCTTCTCCCCCTCTACATATTCATCATGGGGAAGGTCATCAGTCTTCTCCCCCTCTTCCACTTGATGCGTGGGGGAGGAATGTTCAGATTCAGCAGAAGGGACAGCATCAGATTGTGTTGGTTCCCTGTCTTCTTGGCCAGAGACACCAACATATATTTCAATCTTGCTTAATCTGTCTTCTAGGCCAGATAAAGCAGGACTGATCTTTTGGAGATCTTCTCGGTCCACCTGAGTAAAATGTGAAGGAGCACATGTAGGGGCGTTCAGGCGATCGAGAATCTGATGCAGTAAACCGGTGGCAATGCTGACATCCGACTTTAAAGAGGACACATCTTCTTGAATGTTACCAACTGTTGTCTTCAGTGTTGTGACCTCGCTGGACAGGGTGGTAAATCTTGAGGAGATAGAAGTGTTGTCGGTGTAGATATCAGCGAGGATAGTAGCAAACTGACCGAGGCTACCATCAATCTTTTCGAGGTCAGCGCTTGTGGCTTTCTGTTCAACCTCAGTAGGCAGCTTCTTGAGATTCTCTCCAGCGTTTGTTACAGCTGAAAAGTTAGCTGAGAGTGTAGTGGTGAGGGAATCCACCTTTGTTTCCAGGGCTTTCAGAGAGGTGTGGACATCTCCCAAATTAGGACCTGTAACAGTTAATAACTTGTGAACAGAGGAAAGCTCAGAAGTTTGGGGTTGAGAGATAGTGTATATGGTTTTGTGTATACCTGCAGGAGGGTTGGTGAAGTCGTCAGAACTTCTATGACCTGAATAATGTTCCATATCGTCAGCGAGAGTGCCTGAGCGCATGGAAGTTCCTGCAGGTCCTGAATGCGCATCCATCATTCTTTGTAGAGCTTCAGCAGCTGTATCATGTAGAATGACGGGTGTAGAGTCCAAAGAGATAGAGGGAGGAGCAAAGGTTGAGAAGAGTTTTTGGGTGCGAAGTTCAGCGATGGATCCGCTGAGAATAACTTCTTCAGTCCTTAGAGGGGCTGAAGGAGGTTGGTTCAGTTCCAAGTCAATAACCTCAGCATTTAGAGACGCTGAGGTCTGGATGGAAGGGATGGCTTGTTCAGCTGTGGCAGAGCGTACCACGAAACTATCCAGCGACTCTTGTAAGAGGTGAGTCGTGGAGTCTTCAGCATGTGATTGCTGGAGGGGTTGCTCCTTGGTTTTCTTGATCCTTGCGGAGTCAAGTTTGGTAGTAGAGTGTTTCCTTTTTCGAGAAGGAATGGGTTTTGTGGGCTGGGTATCAGCAAGGGGTATGGTCGCTGAAGTAGCCACAGAAGTAGAAGAAGGAGGATTAAGAATAGATAAGAGAGTAGAGAGACGTACCTCGTTTGGTAGTGGCTTGAAGTCTAAAACTTTGGGGCTGACTTTGGAGAGTCTCAGGTCTCCTACCTTTGGATACTTCTCCTTCAGGCCTTGTGCTAAAAGAGCACTGATAAACCTGGGATACGGAACCCATGCTGGTCGATCAGCAGCATTCACTCTGATCAGCATATCATCGAAGATGATCTGAGCCTAATCAATATGGAGACCCTTCAGCAAAGAGTATCCCATTGCTTGTTGAGGTTGTGAGGCTTGATCAGATGAACCAGATTTGGCAGTCAGACAGCTGATAAGATGAGCGAAGATGAAGTTTATTTCGCTGGGCATCTTGGATTTTTTTCATTATGTTCAGCTTCTTCTCAGGAAGACCGTATCTCCCTGTATCCCATGCATAGTTCATTGCATCGAAGAATGCAATCAGGGCTTCCCTGTCATATGAGGTTTTCTTGGGGTCAGGGAATGGGACAAAAGGTTTGTCTTTGGAGGCTGAGGGGAGGTTTAGGGCATATCTGAGGTTACCAGGTGTAATCTTAGAAGTGCCATGGTCAGTGTAAAAAAGAATGACAGTGATGGTCGTTTTGGGGTTTTTGGAAGATGTGATATGAGCACTTCTGGCAGAGTACCAGAACTGAGCTAGTAGGTATTTATCAGCTTGAGGAGCGATGGTTAGAGCTGTGGAAAGAGGGCAGTTCTTCAGAAATGTTACAGCGTCATCCAAATGGGTGACCTGTTTCTTTTCAGGGAAGTCGAATAGAGCGTAGGGATTGTTACTCTGAAAGGTAACTTTCTCTAGACTGAATTTGACTAGTGGAGCCCTGGTGATTTCCGAAACTTCAGCAGCTGTAGGGGTATCAGTGGATGCCATCTCTGCTATAAACACACAATCACGAAGAAGATGAACAACAAAATATCTTAATAGGGAAAGAATTTCCAAAAAGATTTGTTTGAAATTTTGTCTGTTTCATTCAGCCAAGAGTATATGTTTTCCAGTTTCTGTTTGAAGATGAGATTCTGGAAAATCATATGAAGAACAAGTTTAAGATTTTAGATATAAACTTGAAGAACAACCATGAAGGTTGTATTCATAAAATCATGAGAGAAAATGATTTCATTTTAAGAAGGTTTCTTTTGTTTGATCTGTTTAAAACAAGAATAAGATCAAAAACAAGTTAAAATAAAATAGATAATAAGAAATACCTTGTTTGTTCTTTGAAGAAGATGAACAGTTTCTTAAGAAAACTTGAATGTTCAAAATGCAACAGTAGTTCTTTTCTTGAATAAGAAGTTTTTTCGCGTGAGGAAAAATACACACTCGAAGGAGTATATATAGTGAAATTAGAGAGAGAAAAACTATGAGCGGGAAAGTTTTTCATCATGTCACGGACACGTGTTAGCATTTGATTGGATGAGAAAACGAAATGTGCCAACGTGTGTCAGAGAAACGTGTCGGGGGTTATCCTGTAAGGATGACGTCATAAACGTCCTTTCACATTTTAAGATGTCTCTGAGGTTTTGAAGAACTCGGGGACCCTTTTTGAAAAAACATGAAGCACTGAATAGAAATATCAACGTTAGATTTAAGAAATTTCAAATGTATAACTGATAAGGAAAAGATTCTCAACGATATAATTTGTTTTGAAATCTTGCATTTACATGCGAACGTCAGTGAGTAAAGAGAGAAAAACATACCTTGTTTTCAGCGAATCAGATTGTTCAGAGAGAGTGATTTATGGGTTATACAAGTTGATTTTATCCACCAAGGGTTATACAAGTTTATTACTGATCAAATGTGAACCACCGAAGATTTTACTCTTCAAAGTTTAGCATTCCAAGCTCGCGGATGAGAAAGTTGAATCTTGTCTCATCAAGAGGTTTGGTGAATAGATCAGCTAACTGAAAATCAGTTGGGATAAAATGAAGTTCTATATCACCATTCATCACGTGATCTCTGATAAAATGATACCTGATTTCGACATGTTTGGTCTTTGAGTGTAGCACTGGATTGTTGGCTATAGCGATGGCACTTGTGCTGTCGCAGTAGATTGGAATTTTAGAGAGCTGTAGGTCATAGTCTTGTAGTTGATTTCTCATCCACAAGACCTGAGAACAGCAGCTTCCAGCGGCTACATACTCAGCTTCAGCGGTTGAGGTGGACACTGAGTTTTGCTTTTTACTTGTCCAACTCACCGCTTACCACCTAGAAGCTGACAACCTCCGGTGGTGCTTTTCCTATCCATTTTGCAACCTGCAAAATCACTATCTGAATAGGCGATTAGATCAAACCCTGAATCTTTGGGATACCAAAGACCTAGGTTAGGAGTACCCTTAAGGTAACGAAAGATTCACTTTACAGCGATCATATGAGATTCCTTGGGTTTAACTTGATACCTTGCACACAAACAAGTTGCATACATGATATCTGGTCGGCTAGCTGTAAGATAAAGAAAAGATCCGATCATCCCACGGTATGCAGTGACATTAACAGGTTTTCCTGAGGGATCCTTGTTAAGTGTCAGCGGCGGTGCCATAGGGGTTTTCATAGCTGAACTCTGAGTTAAATCAAATTTCTTCAGCATATCTTTAACATATTTTCCCTGATTAATGAAAGTTCCTTTTTCATTTTGTTTTATTTGAAGACCAAGGAAATATGTTAGCTCACCCATCATACTCATTTTGTATTCAGCTTTCATCCTTTCAGAGAAACGAATACAAAGGTCAGGGTTAGTGGAACCAAATATAATATCATCAACATATATTTGAACAAGAATGATATGACCCGATACTTTCCTGAAAAACAACGTTTTATCAATTTTACCTCGCTCAAAATTTTCGTTACGGAGATAAGAGGATAGAGTGTCATACCATGCATGAGGAGCTTGCTTTAAGCCATAAAGTGCCTTATCCAGTTTATAAACATAACCTGGATGCTTAGGATCTGAGAATCCTGGGGGTTGTTCCACGTAGACTTCTTCATTCAGCTTTCCATTGAGGAACGCTGACATGACATCCATTTGATAAACTTTGAAGTCTTTGTGTACATCGTATGCTAAGAAAAGACGAATGGCTTCTAGACGAGCCACTGGAGCAAAAGTTTCGTCGTAATCTATGCCTTTCTCTTGTCTGTATCCCTGAGCAACAAGTCTAGCCTTGTTGCGGGTTACAGTTCCATGTTCATCCAACTTGTTTCGATAGACCCATTTAGTGCCTATCACTGACTTGTCCGATGGTCTTGGAACGAGATTCCAAACTTTGTTTCTTTCAAATTCTGTCAGCTCTTCTTGCATTGCGCTGACCCAGTTTGGATCTCTGAGGGCATCATCTATTTTCTTTGGTTCAATCAGAGAAATAAACAAATGGTACCTGCACTTCGTCGAGTCTGAATACCAGCGTTTGGATCACCAAGAATCTGATCAATAGGGTGATTAACAGTCCATCGCTGAGCCGAAGCATAGATCGCGGACTCAATCTGAACTGGTGGAGCTGAAGATGAGGCTTCAGCAACTTCTGGTATATCAGCTAAGAGATGAAGAGTTTCAGATGTAGTGTCATTTACTGATTGCTGAGAAGTAGATGGTATGTTTGAGGTAGATTCAGGCATAGTGTTAAGAGGAACAGCTGAGACCCATGATGCTTCAGCTTCACTATTCTGCATGCTTGGGATGATGGTAGGATAATCATCTTCAGCGGTATGAGTATGAGATGGAGGAGTGGGAACATCTTCTGAATCACCAAGATGAGAAAACATCCATTGATTTAGTTCTTCAGTATCAGCAGAAGGTCTTGTGTTCGCTGAACGGGATTCGTCAAAAGTGACGTGAATGGTTTCTTCTACAGTCTGTCTTCTACGATTGAAGACTCTGAAGGCTTTGGAAACTGAGGAGTTTCTAAGAAAGATTCCATCATCAGCCTTAGGATCAAACATTCCAAGGGCATCTCTGTTGTTTAGAATGAAGCACTGACAACCAAAGATGTGAAGAAAGCTAATTGAAGGCTTTCTCCCATGGAAGAGTTCATAGGCTGTCTTCTTGAATCTTTTGACTATCAGCGACCTGTTTTGCATAAAACAAACAGTGTTGACAGCTTCTGCCCAAAACTGAGTAGGCAGGTGAGAATCGCTGAGCATGGAACGTGCAACTTCGATGATTGTTCGATTTCTTCTTTCAGCGACTCCGTTTTGTTGTGGTGTTCTCACTGAAGAAAAGTTGTGAGAAATACCCTTACTCTCAAAGAAGGAATCAAGAGAACTGTTTTTGAATTCAGTCCCATGATCACTCCTTATTGAGCGAACGGTCATGTTGTTCAGGTTTTCCATCTTCCTGACAAATGTGATGAGTTCTTCAGGGGTGTCACTCTTGGAACGAAGAAACATCACCCATGTATAGCGAGAGAATTCATCAACTATGACCAAGGTATATTTCGTTCCAGCGATGGATTGTTTGTTAACAGGGCCAAACAAATCCATATGGAGAAGTTGTAGAGGAGATGACACTGAGGAGACTTGCTTAGATTTGAAGCTTGCCTTGGTCTGCTTCCCTTTTTCACACGCTGAACATAAGGACTCTTTGGCGTATGAATGTTGAGGTAGATCGGAGACTAACTCTTTTGAAGAAAGAGTATTAAGTGTCTTGAAGTTGAGATGAGAGAGCCTCTTATGCCATAGCCAGTTGACATCAGATGAGGCTTTTGATAACTCTATTTTTAGAGTTATTATTTCCATTTATTTTTCACTTTAATTTGTCAATTTTAGCCATTTCACTTCTAAAAACCCCCATTCTTGGTATGATTTACGAAAACAAGCAAAAGGAGTGAACCATGGTCTTTAATAAATTAGTTGGTGGATTTTGGGTAGTTTTCACGTTTTATCTGCAGTGACGTGAACAGTGCTCACTCCGGTTCCCCACTGCTGCCGCTGGAAAAGACAAAAAGAAGAAATCTGAGTTAGACAGCATGGTGGGAGCAGTTAGAAGGTTCAGCAACAAGTACAAGCATGGGGATTATTTTATTCTAGGCTTGCTCCTAAAGAAGATGGCAAAGTGAATTTAATATTCATACCTAAGAGCCTAAAAGTCAACTTTTTGAAGAACCCCATGGATAGAAGCATCAAGCCCTTGGTTAAAGAAGAAACATGGGGCACAAATGGTCCTTGTGCTCCCATAACTCAGCTGATGCAAAGTCAAAAGATCTCATTGGGTATTACCCAAGCTCTTTCCTTGGTGTATAAAAGGAAGGGCTTGGGTCATTTAATGAGATCATCTATCTTTAATTTTAGCAAGCACCTTAATCCTTAGCATTTAATTTCCTCTAAAGCTTTCATAGTTAGATTTAATTTTCTGTAGCTTTGTAGTTTAAATTTCTAGCACTTTAAATTCTTAGTTTAATTTTCAGTTGTAATTCTCGAACAGTGGGCAGCTTACGTTCCCCACTGTGAGCGGTAATTCAAAGTCACTTTTATTTTCAATCATGTTTAAATCTTCATCTTTCGTTTTAATTTCTCCAGTTATGTTAGGTTAAACATCCCTTGGGATGTAGGTAAGAGAAGTACCTAGATTTTAGAGAAAATTCTTGAGTAATCTTTATACTTGGAATATTTGTTGTTTTGGTTATTCATTCTCGATAATACCCCAAGGATGCGAACAAGCCGATCACTTGTAAGGATCTAAAAGTCTAGTTCTCAACTCAGAAATGGGTAGAACGCAGTGACACGAGCTTGGATAATGCTAGGGAGTTCGAAAGAATTCTTATGACACTTACGAGAGCGAGGTCAGCACAGTGAGCTAATCTCTCCCCACTGGAGTAGTAGACAAGCTAATTTGTGTATTTAAAACACTTAGAGTATTTGTCTCTACACATTCCATCGAGGCCCGAGAGGGTCCATTCTGAGATTACCATTGACAAAACAACAAGTACGACTAGTATGGGATTTTTGCTTAACGGTGTGAGTATTTTGTAACCGGGCTTTTCTAGCGAAAAGACCGACTTCAATTACAAGGATCATCTTTTGAGATCAAGTTTATTATAAAATCTAGGGAAAATCTAACCTACATTCCATCTTTTAAATCTTTAGTAAAATCGTTAAAAGTAGTTATTTCACCAATCCAACTCAAAATATTGTTTCCTCTCTAATTGAAACTCGTGAAAGGAACTCACAAAAGCCGTATTGTCTTGATAGCCCAGTCTCTGTGGATACGATTCCGGTATTTTACCGATTATTACTTGCCGTGACGATCATAGTGGACAGTGTACACTTGCGCTGCCCACTGTGGACAGATTACAACCCGCTGTGGTTTATTTCGCATGTACCATTCACACGTGTCAAGTTTTTGGCGCCGTTGCCGGGGACTGGCGTGATTTTTAAATCTCAAGACATTAGTTTTTGTTTGAGCCCAAGTAACTCGTTTTTCTAGCACCGATCGTGTTGTATGCCAAGGCAACAACACGGACCTTTGGAACCAATCGATCTTGAAATAGAAAGGACTTTTCGAAAAAGACGTAAAAACAAGAAGAAAAATCAACAACTCCCTGTGAACCCCACCGCAAATATGGCAGGAGTGGGCGGTCAACCACCACCACCTCCATTAGTGGAAACCACAGTGACGATTGCTGATAGCAAAGATCGAGGGATAAGGGATTATGCAACTACTGGAGTTAGTGATTTAAGCTCCGGGATTCTAAGACCCAACCTTCAAACACCACACTTTGAACTCAAACTGGTGATGTTTCAAATGATCCAAGCCATGGGTCAGTTTGGAGGATCACCATCTGAGGATCCGCATTCGCACTTAAAATCATTTTTGGAAATGACCGACTCTTTTCAGCTACAAGGTGTGAGTGAGGAAGCTTTAAGGCTAAGACTTTTTCCTTTTACTTTAAGGGACAAGGCTAAGTCATGGCTAAATGCGCATGCACCTCATTCAATAACCATGTGGCAAGAGCTTGCGGATAAATTTTTACAAAAGTATTTTCCTCCAACCAAAAACATGAGGCTGAGAAATGATATTGTTTTGTTTAGACAAGACGAAGATGAGGCTGTTTCGGATGCATGGGAGCGGTTTAAAGATTTACTCCGAAAATGCCCACACCATGGCATCCCACATTGCATTCAGTTGGAGACCTTTTACAATGGTCTGTCCAACGCAGCCAAAATCATCTTAGATGCAACAGCAGGAGGAACTTTCACAAGCAAAACCTATAATGAAGGATATCAGATTTTAGAGAAAGTGTCCAATAACAACACCGACTGGTCCAACCCGAGAACGCCTGCACCAAAGTCCACCAACATTGATAATGAGGCGCTTAAAACAATGAATGCACAGTTAGTGGCCTTAACAAAAATAGTGTTGAACCAAAATCGAGGACAACTTAATCCCACAGTGGGTACTGCACATCTCACTGAGAACTGCTCTTACTGTGGGGACGAGCATGTTTTTGATTTTTGTCCAGCAAATCCAGAGGCTATTAATGTCATAGGAACCAACCCGCGCAACAACCCATACTCACAGACCTATAATCCAGGTTGGAGGAATCATCCAAATTTCTCGTGGTCTGGAAACCAAGGACTCCAACCCCACGGGGCGAGTCATGCTCAAAGACCACACAACCCCCCTGGATTTCAATCACATCACAGTGGGCAATCCTCACACCACAGTGGGCAGCACCCACAAAACTTTCACCAAGGTCAATCCTCCCAACAATTCCAACCACGACCATCTCATAATGCTAAGGCTCAACCATCACTCGAATCAATGCTCAAAGGATTCATGAACCAAACTCAAGCGGCCATTAGGAACATAGAAACTCAAGTAGGACAACTAGCCGTCGAAGTCAAGAATAGACCACCGGGGACATTACCTAGTGATACCGAAAATGCTAGGGTAATAGGAAAGGGACCAGAACAAATCAAAGCCATAACACTTAGGAGTGGAAAGGATCTGAAAGATATCGTTTTCGATTATGAAGAATCGCCTCAAATCACCGCTGTACCTCATCCCACAATGGGCACTCCTCAAGTCACTGTGATCCCCACAGTGGGGACGGAAGTCCCTGAACTCCCCACTTTTGGGCCATTGCCTAAACCTACCATTCCAAGGTTAACTCCGCTTCAGACTCACATCGACCCAAAAAGTGTACCTTTTCCTGAAAGAATGAAGCCTAAAAATGTTGATGTTCAATTTAAAAAGTTTTTAGACATTTTCAAACAGCTTCACATTAACATACCCTTGGTAGAAGCTCTTGAGCAAATGCCAAGCTATGTTAAGTTTTTAAAAGATATTTTGAACAAAAAACGAAAGTTGGGTGAGTTTGAAACTGTGGCGTTGACCGAAGAATGTAGTGCCCTTCTCACAAGCAAGATTCCACCTAAGTTGAAAGACCCGGGTAGTTTCACAATTCCATGCACGATAGGAGGACAAGAAGTAGGTCAAGCACTTTGTGATTTAGGCGCTAGTATAAATTTGATGCCTTTGTCAATTTTTAAGAGATTAGGTATTGGAGAGGCTAGACCCACCACCGTGACCTTACAATTAGCCGATCGATCCATTGCCTATCCAAGAGGGAAGATTGAAGATGTTTTGGTCCAAGTGGATAAATTCATCTTCCCTGCCGACTTTCTGATTTTAGACTATGAGGCCGACAAAGACATCCCAATCATTCTAGGACGTCCTTTCCTTGCGACAGGACGAACTTTGATTGATGTGCACAAAGGAGAACTCACCATGAGAGTCAACGACCAGGAAGTAAAGTTTAATGTTTTCAAATCTCTTAAATACATAGACACCGAGGACTGCCTTGCTGTGAGTGCGATTCATGGATCCTACTGTTTCGACTCACTGTCCACAGTGGGCAGTGAGAGTGAACACTCTGACTCAGAAGATACTTTTGAGGATGAGTGTAACGAAATGGTGGCATCTATTGAACCTTTGGACTTTAAGGATAGGACGATCCAACCACCATCCATCGAACAACCTCCCGAGTTAGAGCTTAAACCATTGCCTCCTCATTTGAAATATGCTTATCTCGCCGAGAATAACAAACTTCCTGTTATCATCTCGTCCAAACTTAGCGAAAATCAAGAACAACTTTTAATCGAATTGTTGATGAAGCATAAGAAGGCAATTGGTTGGACCATAGCAGACATTAGAGGAATTAGCCCCTCTTTATGTCAACATAAGATCAACTTAGAGAGTGACCGCCCAGGAAAAGTCCAACCTCAAAGAAGGTTGAACCCCATCATGAAGGAAGTAGTTAAGAAAGAGATTTTGAAGTGGTTAGATGCTGGTATTATCTATCCCATTGCCAGTAGTAGTTGGGTGAGCCCCGTTCAATGTGTCCCTAAAAAGGGAGGAACAACAGTGGTCACAAATGAAAAGAACGAACTCATTCCAACTAGGACTGTTACGGGATGGAGAATATGCATGGACTATAGGCAACTGAATCTAGCAACAAAGAAAGACCATTTCCCGTTACCTTTTATTGATCAAATGCTTGATAGATTAGCGGGAAAGGAATTTTATTGTTTTCTAGATGGATACTCCGGATATAACCAAATCCACATCGCACCCGAGGACCAAGAAAAGACCACCTTTACTTGTCCATATGGTACTTTTGCATTCCGGAGAATGCCTTTTGGTTTATGTAATGCTCCCGCTACTTTTCAACGCTGTATGATGGCCATTTTTACTGATATGATAGAAGATACCATAGAAGTTTTTATGGACGATTTTTCTGTGATCGGCACATCATTTGATAACTGTTTGAGGAATCTAGAAAAAAGTTTGGTGAGATGTGAAACCCACGACCTTATTCTAAATTGGGAAAAATGTCATTTCATGGTCGAAGAGGGCATTGTTTTGGGTCATCTTGTGTCGAAAAAGGGTTTGGAAGTTGATAAAGCAAAACTAGAAGTAATCTCCCAACTTCCCGAGCCCACAACGGTAAAAGGCATTCGCAGTTTTTTAGGTCACGCAGGTTTCTATAGGAGGTTCATAAAAGATTTTTCCAAAATAACTAAACCCCTATGTAACCTGCTGCAACATGAAAGAGAGTTTGTTTTTACCAAAGAATGTAGAGACGCATTTGAAATAATCAAAAATGCCTTAGTTACTGCACCCATAGTGACCACTCCTGACTGGTCACTCCCATTTGAAGTCATGTGTGACGCCAGCGATTGGGCTATAGGTGCAGTACTAGGCCAACGAAAAGATAAGATTTTTCATCCAATATACTATGCAAGCAAGACTTTGATCGAGGCTCAAATCAACTACACTGTAACCGAAAAAGAATTACTTGCAGTAGTTTTTGCTTTTGATCGTTTCAGGTCTTACTTAATTGGAGCAAAGGTCATAGTACACACCGATCACGCAGCC
Source organism: Saussurea involucrata (assembly GCA_033807775.1). Classification (NCBI taxonomy): domain Eukaryota; kingdom Viridiplantae; phylum Streptophyta; class Magnoliopsida; order Asterales; family Asteraceae; genus Saussurea; species Saussurea involucrata. Next base: position 233,035,071 of record CM066314.1, read on the forward strand.
ATCAAATATTTGATCAACAAAGCTGACTCTAAACCGAGGTTGATCAGATGGGTGCTGTTGCTGCAGGAATTCGACCTTGAGATCATCGATAGAAAAGGAACAAGTAACCAGATCGCTGATCATCTTTCCAGACTTGAGCCCACAGTGGGCACTGTAGATCCCACTCCGGTAAAAGAAAATTTTCCTGATGAACAATTGTTAGTCGCCCAACATCATGATATTCCTTGGTATGCTGACATTGCTAACTTTTTAGCAAGTGGATTACGACCCCATGGAATGAGTGGACAGCCTTTTAAAAAATTCTTGTATGATACTCGTCAATACATTTGGGACGATCCTTTCTTATATAAGATAGGAACGGACCAAGTGTTGAGGCGATGTGTTCATGGGAGTGATCAACAACATTTACTCCAAGGCTGTCACACATCCCACTATGGAGGTCATTTCGGAGGAACACGCACTGCTGCGAAAATTTTGCAGAGTGGGTTCTTTTGGCCCACTGTGTTCAAACACTCTCATGAGTTTGTTCGTCACTGTGAGCAGTGTCAGCGCACTGGGAATATATCAAAACGAAATGAAATGCCCCTCAACAATATCCTTGAGGTGGAAATTTTTGATGTGTGGGGAATAGATTTCATGGGACCCTTTCCAAATTCCAACAACAATTTCTACATCTTAGTAGCGGTAGATTATGTTTCAAAATGGGTAGAAGTTGCTGCTTGTCACACTAATGACGCTAACACTGTGGTGAAGTTTTTGCAAAAAAATATTTTCACTCGCTTTGGAACACCACGAGCAATAATTAGTGATGAAGGATCCCATTTTGTTAACAAAGTCATGACCGCGGTCCTTGCTAAATATGATATTCATCATAGGGTAGCAACCGCCTACCACCCCCAAACTAATGGTTTGGCGGAGCTTTCAAACCGAGAAATCAAGGGAATTTTGGAAAAGGTGGTGAAACCCCATCGAAAGGATTGGTCCAGCAAGCTTGATGACGCTCTTTGGGCGTATCGCACGGCATATAAGACCCCTTTGGGAATGTCTCCATTTAAGTTGGTATTTGGCAAAGCTTGCCATTTACCAATCGAATTGGAACATAAAGCCTTTTGGGCTTTAAAAGAGCTCAACATGAGTGAAGATGCCGCGGGAATTAAAAGAACCTTGCAATTGCATGAACTTGAGGAAATGCGCTATCACGCATATGAAAATGCAAAGTTATACAAGGAAAAGACCAAGATGTGGCATGACCGAAGGATCAATCATCGGGAATTTTTTGAAGGACAGCAGGTATTATTGTTCAACTCTCGTCTAAAACTTTTTCCGGGTAAGCTCAAGTCAAGATGGACTGGACCATACACCATTGTCAAGGTAAGTCCCTTTGGAACAGTGGAATTAAAGTCTCCACAGTCTGATCAGACCTTTAAAGTCAACGGGCAAAGGGTAAAGCATTTTCTGCATGAGAGTGCCCACATCCCTGCCCACTCTCCACCTCACTATGGTTAAGAAACATCAGGTCCAATTGTAAATATTTTATTTCTGTTGTTTGCTGTGTTTTTATTCTTTTTGTTCTTTTTAATATTGCAAGGGTAGTTTACTTGTATGTGTGTAGGCGAAAATCCCGAGCTTTAAAAGCAAAAGTCAATAAAGTGGTTCGCAGTGGGCAGAAGCTGATCACTGCGTTCCCCACTCTGGAATCTGACGGTTGATGGGACAATTTGTGGGGCCCAAGGATAACAAGCTTTCACCTTTTCTGCCAACTAATCAACTTTTGCTGCCACATGTCATTAGTTCTCCATTTTCCAAGAAAACCATCATTGTACTCTCCCTCTCTCTCCTAAAACCCGACGGTTCAACCCTAAACCCATTGCAAAAATCCTAAAAACCACCATTAACTTCCCAAAAACCACCTTTAACTTCAAATATTCAAAAACCATCTTTTTCTTCCCCATTTCTCTTACACGAACAAGAAGCAAATTCCCTCCAATGGCTAGAAGCAAGAGGCCGATTTCAAACCCTCAGGCACCCAACCGGGCGGCGGTCCGCCGTCGTAACACCGAAAACCCACCAGAAACCATCACTGGTGACCTCAACGAACCGCCGCCGGTCTCCGGCGAAAATCCGGCGACTTCCAGTGCACCGATGACATCTGGTGCACCAGACGAAGGCTCCTCCAAACAACGAAGCCCGAAGGCTATTTCTTCTCCACGCGTCTCAACCACGAGCACCAGTCTTTTTGACACCGAGGCTCTGCAAACCGAAGAGGAAGAGCGACGATTGGAGGAGGAGTACATTCAACGAAAGGAAGCCATAAGAAAGAGGAAGGAGGATGCCGAGAGAAGGCGTAGAGAAGAAGAAGAAAGGGTCCGAAAAGAAGAGGAAGAAAGGAAACTAGAGGAGGCAAGAGTTAGGGCAGAAAAGGAGAGGATCTTCGAGGAAGAAAGGAAGAAGGCTGAGGCAGACTTGTTTGCTGAGAATGAGAAGTTGCAGAGAGAGGTGGAGGAAAATTATCAAAGTCAGTATGAGAAGTTCAAGTTTGATAGGGAGAAGAGTGCTGTTTCAGGAGATATCCACAGTGGGGAGAACCTTATTCCCCAAGCCGAAAAAAAGAGAAGAGTTGTTACCAGATCCACGGTAGCCAGGGCACGAAAAACACCGACAAAGAGGCCTGCTAAGCAAGATTCACGAAAAGGTAAAAACCCTGCAACCTCTTTAAGTTCATCGTCTATGGAAACTGATGGTGGGGATGAACAAATTCAAACCCAAAACCCACATCAATCCATCGTAGGTACTGAGTATGCCCCCAGTGGGGTGCCCAGGCAGTTCACCTCTCCGGAGGTGGCTGCCCATTTTGACTGCATCGCCAAGCAAAAGTTAAAATTAGAGAGGGGTTTTGACCCCGATTTCGTTGAAGCTAATTCATTTGTCAAGGATAGAATTGTGGTGCATGATTGGTCGATTATTTCTGCTGCTAATCGACGTGCCAATGCCTCACTTGTGCGTGAATTTTACGCCGAGGCCTCTCAAAGTAAAGACCCAATTGTGGTAGTTCGAGGTAGGAAAGTTTGTTACAATCCAGGGGAAATTAACCGAGTATTGGGGAGAGGAAATGCGGGTATTTGTGAGTTTGCGCAATTCTTGAAGAAGATGACTCCAGCAAGTGAGGACCTCATTTTAAGAGAGATAGCCGCTGTAGGGAAACCATGGAATAAGGACGGTCAACGACGGTGCCTAAACGCTAGTTCTCTCACTACCGAGGCTGCCGTTTGGTTCCAGTTTCTCCGTGCTTCATTAGCCCCAACTTCGCACGACACCACTTTGTCGATGCACAAGTGTGCGCTGTTGTACTGCATCCTCACGGGAAAAAGGATCAACATAGGCACTGTCATGCATGGAGCCATCGATCAAGCACGTACCCGGAAGAAGGTAATTTTACCCCTCCCTTGCCTTATTACTTCATTGATGATAGACGCAGGTGTACCGTCGGCTGTGGAGGACCAGTGGTTAGATTCCACGAGTAATATCAATGTGGGTACCATCCAAAAGATGGGACGGCACGTCACCACTCCTCCACCCGAGCAGGCAGAAGATATCCCCACAGTGGGGACTGTTAACCCCACTGTGATCATCGCTGAGGAGCATGATGTGCGGACTGCGGATACATCGAGGCGTCAGACTGAGGCAGGTTCGTCCAGCAACCAAATGGGAGAGATTTTGGCAGCTTTGAAGAAGCTCACATACAGGATCGAGTTGCTAGAAAGTGAGCAGCGATATCAGAACCGGGCCACGCAGAAATTTTGGATGTATACAAGAGAACGGGATGAGGTGATGGGCCTGATGATGCAAGAGGCCAACCCAATGCTAGCTGCTCAGTTACCAGAATTTCCGAAGGATATCTGCCCAGTTTATGACAGTGAGGACGAATTTGATGAAGACGTTCCTGCTAGTTCACCAGAGGCCACCCCGACCCGTTGAATGGTTTGTTAAAACTTTGGTTCCACTCTTTTGCTCTCAAAAACAATTTTAATTTCTGTTTGGTTTGATTTTATGCCTTTGGCTAGGCTTTTGACACTTTGCTGAATTCTTATTTTGGTTTGTAATGCATGAAATCCTACCACTGGGTAGGTACTTTTGGGTACTAACGTATTTGTTGTTTGAATGCTTGTTTGATCTCGCTTCCATTTCAAGGTACAACTTTCGGCTTCCGACTTAAAAAGGTCCCTTTTGTAAGTACGAATCTCAACTTGATACCATGAAATGATATAGGCCGTTTTTCGCATCCAAACACGATCCTTTTTGTACCCCAAACCACCACCTTTGTTCGTTAATTCAATGTCACAGTGGGGACACTGTGAGATTTTAAGTTTGAGGTGGGAACTTCCAGTTTGCCCACAGTGAGGACACTGTGAAGTCCAAGTTTGAGGTGGGTAAGCCATACCCCCTCCCAAAAAAAAAAATACAAAAATACAAAAACAGAAGAAAAACGGAGTGTCACTAACAAAATTGATGGTGTGCCTTTTCTGGACCATCAAAGTGCTCACTCCCAGAAAAAGGATGGTGTGCCTATTCTGGACCATCAGAATACCCACTCTCACAAAAATAGCCATACCCAAAATAAAGCCTGAAAGTGTGCGTACATACTAATGAAAAATCCAAAACAGCCACTTCTAGAAATAAAAATCTCCAAGCGAGATTTTCGGTTCATGTTTGAAAATACTTGCCAAAAACCCTTGGGAAAATATTCAAAGCCATAAACCCATAAAACCCAAGAAAGCCCTATTGATTAATGGAATACAAGAAAAAGATTTCGTCAAACACAAAAGTGAAATTTTCAAGTTTGAACCGAAGGAAGTATTGAAGGAAGAAGATCAACGCCCATTCAAGTCAAGAAGTATGTAAGTCCCTAAAAAGTTCTAGTGCGTTTTGTCTACTTTATTTCTTTCTTTTTATTACTTGGGGACAAGTAATAGTTTAAGTTTGAGGTTGTGATAACTCTATTTTTAGAGTTATTATTTCCATTTATTTTTCACTTTAATTTGTCAATTTTAGCCATTTCACTTCTAAAAACCCCCATTCTTGGTATGATTTACGAAAACAAGCAAAAGGAGTGAACCATGGTCTTTAATAAATTAGTTGGTGGATTTTGGGTAGTTTTCACGTTTTATCTGCAGTGACGTGAACAGTGCTCACTCCGGTTCCCCACTGCTGCCGCTGGAAAAGACAAAAAGAAGAAATCTGAGTTAGACAGCATGGTGGGAGCAGTTAGAAGGTTCAGCAACAAGTACAAGCATGGGGATTATTTTATTCTAGGCTTGCTCCTAAAGAAGATGGCAAAGTGAATTTAATATTCATACCTAAGAGCCTAAAAGTCAACTTTTTGAAGAACCCCATGGATAGAAGCATCAAGCCCTTGGTTAAAGAAGAAACATGGGGCACAAATGGTCCTTGTGCTCCCATAACTCAGCTGATGCAAAGTCAAAAGATCTCATTGGGTATTACCCAAGCTCTTTCCTTGGTGTATAAAAGGAAGGGCTTGGGTCATTTAATGAGATCATCTATCTTTAATTTTAGCAAGCACCTTAATCCTTAGCATTTAATTTCCTCTAAAGCTTTCATAGTTAGATTTAATTTTCTGTAGCTTTGTAGTTTAAATTTCTAGCACTTTAAATTCTTAGTTTAATTTTCAGTTGTAATTCTCGAACAGTGGGCAGCTTACGTTCCCCACTGTGAGCGGTAATTCAAAGTCACTTTTATTTTCAATCATGTTTAAATCTTCATCTTTCGTTTTAATTTCTCCAGTTATGTTAGGTTAAACATCCCTTGGGATGTAGGTAAGAGAAGTACCTAGATTTTAGAGAAAATTCTTGAGTAATCTTTATACTTGGAATATTTGTTGTTTTGGTTATTCATTCTCGATAATACCCCAAGGATGCGAACAAGCCGATCACTTGTAAGGATCTAAAAGTCTAGTTCTCAACTCAGAAATGGGTAGAACGCAGTGACACGAGCTTGGATAATGCTAGGGAGTTCGAAAGAATTCTTATGACACTTACGAGAGCGAGGTCAGCACAGTGAGCTAATCTCTCCCCACTGGAGTAGTAGACAAGCTAATTTGTGTATTTAAAACACTTAGAGTATTTGTCTCTACACATTCCATCGAGGCCCGAGAGGGTCCATTCTGAGATTACCATTGACAAAACAACAAGTACGACTAGTATGGGATTTTTGCTTAACGGTGTGAGTATTTTGTAACCGGGCTTTTCTAGCGAAAAGACCGACTTCAATTACAAGGATCATCTTTTGAGATCAAGTTTATTATAAAATCTAGGGAAAATCTAACCTACATTCCATCTTTTAAATCTTTAGTAAAATCGTTAAAAGTAGTTATTTCACCAATCCAACTCAAAATATTGTTTCCTCTCTAATTGAAACTCGTGAAAGGAACTCACAAAAGCCGTATTGTCTTGATAGCCCAGTCTCTGTGGATACGATTCCGGTATTTTACCGATTATTACTTGCCGTGACGATCATAGTGGACAGTGTACACTTGTGCTGCCCACTGTGGACAGATTACAACCCGCTGTGGTTTATTTCGCATGTACCATTCACACGTGTCAGCTTTTGAGAAGAAACAGGAGTTCTCAGTGGTTGTAGAGTCCATGTCTATTACATAAACATTTTCCATACGATAACCGCTGAGAGCTATCTTCTCCTTTTTGTCAGTGACAAAGCAGGATTTCTTAGTAAAGATTACTTGTTATCCATGTCGCAAAGTTGACTGATGCTTAGAAGATTATGCTTCAGCCCTTCAACATGTGCGACTCTTCTGAAGGTGGTTGTACCATTTGAGAGTACACCAAACCCTCGGGTATAGCCTTTTCCATTTCCACCAAAGGTCACTGAGGGACCCTTTTCTTCTTTGTATTCAGCGAGCAGGTTTTTCTTACCATTCATGTGTCTAGAGCATCCGCTATCAAGATACCAGATACCCTTCATAACCTGCAAACAAAGGAAGATTAGTTTTACTTAGGTACCCATATCATTTTGGGTTTAGGTTTGTCAGTGGTGGTAGAGGAAGTGAAAGGTTCAGCAATCTTCGCAGCATTTGAAGATTCAGCTTTGTCAGTCTTCACTTTGGTTAATTTCTTAACCTCAGTGGTCTTCTTTGTCTTGGAGACATTGATCTTCACCTTAGCTAACTTTTCAGCTTTGGTGGCTGTGGGGCACTTACTAGCAATATGATTTGTAAGTCCACAATGATAACATTTCCTATAGCTAAAAATAGTTTTAGGACCATTTGCATGCTGAGCCATTTGTTTAAAATGAGAAGGGACAGCATCAAGTATGCCTCTGGTATTGGAAATAGGAGGAACTATCAGTTCTTCGGATTTCTTACCAGTTACATCCACTTTGATTCTAGGAATAGATCGCTGAATAAATCCACGCTGAATGTATCCAGAGATCTTGTTCTTTGAACCAGAGGGATGAGTCACTAAAGCTGTAGAAACATTCAGCTTAGGTACAAAGGTACCCTTCTGAGGTTTTTGTTCAAAAGCAATTCCTTTACCTTTGTCTTTAGAGACTAAGGTAGGTTTTTCCTCAGGAGATGGTGTTTTTGAAAAGGAACACTGAGAAGATGAAGTGTCAGGGATAGAGGAGACAAACATTCCGAATTTAGGCATGGAATGGTCAGTGGTAGGTTTTTCAGCGTTAGCTTTATAACCAAGACCACGTTTGTCACTCAGAGGTATCTGAGACTTAATTATCTCAGCGATCTTTGTTGAGGATTTACACCATCCTTCAACAGTAGCTTTTTCAGCTTTTAATGCAGCGATAGCTTCTTCGCGTTCAATCTTGACTAGCTGATTTATATGAACTTGATCTCTTAAGTCTTCTTCAATTTTAGAAAGCTTTTCTATTTGAAGGTGACAATTTTTAAGTTGTTCAGCGAGATCAATATTTTGATTTTCAACAATAGTTTTGCCATTCATAGCATCATATAAACTCATAGTCAGTAGATCGATCTTTCGAAGACTATCAGCTTCATCAATATTTGAAATATTGGTAAAGAAAGAAGGTGATACCTTAGAGGTAGAAGATGAAGTAGAGGGAATGTCAGACTTTTCTTCCTCTTCTTCAATTTTGGCCATGAGACAGAGATTGGCCTGATCATCATCTTCAGACTCAGATGATGATTCTTCTTCGTCAGAGGCAGCCCAATCATAGTCAGCCATTAGGCCTTTGCCTTTCTTCTTAAAGCTTTTCAGCTTTGCATACCTTTCTTTCAGCTTGGTGTACTTTTCATCTCTAGACCTGGGGTTAGAGGATTTCTTGGAGAAAGCTTGGCGTATCATCCTATTTTTTCATAGATTGAAATTATCTCTGGAGAATCTAGGGGGTTTTGCAAGAGAACCGTTGTCAATATAGTTTGTGTTTGTATTAGCCATTTTAAGTTTAGTATAGATAAGATCTTGTTTATGAGATTAAACAAATCTGCTCTGATACCACTTGTTGGTCCCGAGAGGGTTATACAAGTTTGTAGAAGGGGGGTTGAATACAAACACACGATTTTTACTTTTCTAAGTTTTTTATTGATAAATCATAAAACAATTTACAACTTGTTGCGGAACAAGATTAAGGACTAAGCCTAATCTAACAAGTTGGAACAATAAGTTTCTTGCACTTCAGAAGGAGAAGGAAATTACTAATAATAACCTATCTCAAAGATATAAGAAGGTGACTCGACCAGAGCAAGGGAGCGAGTACTTCAAAACTGAAGTGGAGTCTTTCTTATATACTGCATGCATTTAATGCATGGCAGTTTATACTTTAAACGTGGCAGCAGCTGATTGGTTGTAGGTTCTGACTTTTGTAGACAACCTTAGTAGCCGCATGGTGAACAATGTAGAATCAGAGTTGGTGTACGATTTCAGACAATAAGGATGTCCGTTCTGACAATTCGTACGGAGTCGTGCAAGGGTGGTTAAGACAATAGTAACTTGTACGGAGACTTCATGATCAGCTTTCGTTGAATCAGTACTTTATCAGCGAATGATAAAGTTCAGCGATAGCTGAAGTCTTCTACTTGATACTTCACGTTGAGTGGATAAATCTGAGTCTTCGCTGATATCCGCATCAGTTCATTAGTAGACTTGTCGCTGGTTCTTGAGCTTGATCTTCGACTTCAGCGTAGAACCTATGTTAACGTGAAACTTGTCTTCAGGGATCATAAGTAAACAACTAAGATTGTCAGCGATCACCAATAGAACTGAACAGGCTCAGAGCTATATATATATGGTGAACAGTTACGTTGAACAATTCATCAGCGATCATCAACAAGACTAAACAGGTTCAAAGCTTTGCTGATGAACAGGGTTCGCTGAAGGTCTAATCTAAAGAGCAAGAGTTCCTATCAGCGGTACTGAAAACAGTCTTAGTACTTATCAACGATAGTGAAACTCTTATACATATTGTTTACTTACAATTTTCACTAAGATGAATGGAGAGGGTCATTATCAAATCACTGAGGGTTTGGATCAACAAGGTGTTTATTAGCTGGAGGAGATTACTTTTCAGGGAAGTCAAATAGAGCATAGGGATTGTTGCTCTGAAAGATTACTTTCTCCAAACTGAATTTGACTTGAGGAGCCCTTGTGATTTTAGTAACTTCAGCATCCGTAGGAGTGTCAGTGGATGCCATCTCTGTTATAAACACACAGAATCACGAAGAAAATGAACAACAAAATGTCTTAATATGGAAAGAATTTCCAAAAAGATTTGTTTGAAATTTTGTCCATTTCATTCAGCCAAAAGATGACTTAATGAAGATTTGGGTTTTTCTTGTTTTGAAAAAGAAATACAAAACATGAAGAGTATGTGTTTTCCAGTTTAAGAAAAGATTCTGGAAAAACATATGAAGAACAAGTTTAAGATTTTAGATATAAACTTGAAGAACAACCATGAAGATTGTATTCATAAAATCATGAGAGAAAATGATTTCATTTTAAGAAGGTTTTCTTTTGTTTGATCTTTTAAAAACAAAGATAAGATCCAACACAAGTTAAAACAAGTAGATGTTCTGATTATTTACCTGTTTGTTCGAAGAAGAAGATGAACAGTTTCTTGAAAAACTTGAGTTCAGAATATGCAATAGTATCTTTTCTTGAAGAAGAAGTTTTTCGCGTGAGGAAAAATATACACTCGAAGGAGTATATATAGTGAGATTAGAGAGAGAAAAACTATGAGCGGGAAAAGTTTTTCATCATGACACAGACACGTATTTACATTTGATTGGAAGAGACAACAAAACGTGCGAACGTGTGTCAGAGGAACGTGCCAGGGGTTATCCGTTCAGGATGACGTCATAAACGTCCTTTCATATTTTAGGATGTCTCTGAGGATTCTAAAGACTCAGGGACCCTTTTTGAAAAACATGAAGCACTGAATAGAAATATCAGTTAGATTTAAGAAATTTCAAAAGTATCACTGATAAGGAAAAGATTTTCAGCGATGTAATTTGTTTTGAAATCTTGCATTTACAAGCGATCGTCAGTAAGTAAAGAGAGAATAACATACCTGGTTATCAGCGAATCCGTTTTGTTCAGAGAGTAAGTGATTTATGGGTTATACAAGTTCATTGTTGTCACTGATCAAATGTGAACCACTAAAGATTTTACTCTTCAAAGTTCAGCATTCCAAGCTCGCTGATGAGAAAGTTGAATCTTGTCTCATCAAGAGGTTTGGTGAACAGATCAGCTAACTGAAAGTCAATTGGGATAAAATGAAGTTCTATATCACCATTCATCACGTGATCTCTGATAAAATGATACCTGATTTCGATATGTTTGGTCTTTGAGTGTAGCACTGGATTGTTGGCTATTGCGATGGCACTTGTGCTGTCACAGTAGATTAGAATTTTAGAGAGCTGTAGGTCATAGTCTAGTAGTTGATTTCTCATCCACAAAACCTGAGAACAGCAGCTTCCAGCGGCTACATACTCAGCTTCAGCGCTTGAGGTGGACACTGAGTTTTACTTTTTACTTGTCCAACTCACCAGCTTACCACCCAGGAGCTGACAACCTCCTGAGGTGCTTTTCCTATCCATTTTGCAACCTGCAAAATCACTATCTGAATAGGCGATTAAATCAAACCCTGAATCTTTGGGATACCAAAGACCGAGGTTAGGAGTACCCTTAAGGTAACGAAAGATTCGCTTTACAGCGATCATATGATATTCCTTAGGTTCAGCTTGATACCTTGCACACAAACAAGTTGCATACATGATATCTGGTTGGCAAGCTGTAAGATAAAGAAGAGAGCTGATCATCCCACGGTATGCAGTGACATTAACAGGTTTTCCTGAGGGATCCTTGTTAAGTGTCAGCGGCGGTGCCATAGGGGTTTTCATAGCTGAACTCTGAGTTAAATCAAATTTCTTCAGCATATCTTTAACATACTTTCCCTGATTAATGAAAGTTCCTTTTTTATTTTGTTTGATTTGAAGACCAAGGAAATATGTTAGCTCACCCATCATACTCATTTTATACTCAGCTTTCATCCTTTTAGAGAAACGAGTACAAAGGTCAGGGTTAGTGGAACCAAATATAATATCATTGACATATATTTGAACAAGAATGATATGACCTGATACTTTCCTGAAAAATAGCGTTTTATCAATTTTACCTCGCTCAAAATTTTCGTTAAGGAGATAAGAGGATAGAGTGTCAGACCATGCACGAGGAGCTTGCTTTAAGCCATAAAGTGCCTTATCCAGTTTATAAACATAACCTGGATGCTTAGGATCTGAGAATCCTGGGGGTTGTTCCACGTAGACTTCTTCATTCAGCTTTCCATTAAGGAACGCTGACTTGACATCCATTTGATAAACTTTGAAGCCTTTGTGTACAGTGTAAGCTAAGAAAAGACGAATGGCTTCTAGACGAGCCACTGGAGCAAAAGTTTCGTCGTAATCTATGCCTTCCTCTTGTCTGTATCCCTGAGCAACAAGTCGAGCCTTGTTGCGGGTTACAGTTCCATGTTCATCCAACTTGTTTCGATAGACCCATTTAGTGCCTATCACTGACTTGTCAGATGGTCTTGGAACAAGATTCCAAACTTTGTTTCTTTCAAATTCTGTCAGCTCTTCTTGCATTGCGCTGACCCATTTTGGATCTTTGAGGGCATCATCTATTTTCTTTGGTTCAATCAGAGAAATAAAGTTAACAAATAAACAAATGTTACCTGCACTTCGTCGAGTCTGAACACCAGCGTTTGGATCACCAAGAATCTGATCAATAGGGTGATTAACAGTCCATCGCTGAGCCGGAGCATAAGTCGCTGACTCAACCTGAACTGGAGGGGCTGAAGATGAGGCTTCAGCAACTTCTGGTATATCAGCTAAGACAGGAAAAGGTGCATATGGCATTTCATTCACTGATTGCTGAGAAGTAGATGGGATGTCTGAGGTAGGTTCAGAAGCAGGCATTGTGTTAAGAGGAACAGCTGAGACCCATGACGTTTCAGCTTCACTAGTATGCATGCTTGGGATGATGGTAGGATCATCATCTTCAACGGTATGAGTATGAGATGGAGGAGTGGGAACATCTTCTGAATCACCAAGATGAGAAAACATCCATTGATTCAGTTCTTCAGTATCAGCAGAAGGTCTTGAGTTCGCTGAACGGGATTCGTGAAAAGTGACGTGAATAGTTTCTTCTACAGTCTGTCTTCTACGATTGAAGACTCTGAAGGCTTTGGAAACTGAGGAGTATCCAAGAAAGATTCCATCATCAGCCTTAGGATCAAACTTTCCAAGGGCATCTCTGTTGTTTAGAATGAAGCACTGACAACCAAAGATGTGAAGAAAGCTAATTGAAGGCTTTCTCCTATGGAAGAGTTCATAGGATATCTTCTTGAATCTTTTGACTATCAGCGACCTGTTTTGCGTAAAACAAGCAGTGTTGACAGCTTCTGCCTAAAACTGAGTAGGCAGGTGAGAATTGCTGAGCATGGAACGTGCAGCTTCGATGATAGTTCGATTTCTTCTTTCAGCGACTTCGTTTTACTGTGGTGCTCTCACTGAAGAAAAGTTGTGAGAAATACCCTTACTCTTAAAGAAGGAATCAAGAGAACTGTTTTTGAATTCAGTCCCGTGATCACTCCTTATTGAGTGAACGGTCATGCTGTTCAGGGTTTCCATCTTCCTGACAAATGTGATGAGTTCTTCAGGGGTGTCACTCTTGAAACGGAGAAACATCACCCATGTATAGCGAGAGAATTCAACAACTATGACCAAGGTATATTTCGTTCCAGCGATGGATTGTTTGTTAACAGGGCCAAACAAATCCATATGGAAAAGTTGTAGAGGAGATGACACTGAGGAGACTTTCTTAGACTTGAAGCTTGCCTTGGTCTGCTTCCCTTTTTCACACGCTGAACATAAGGACTATTTGGCGTATGAATGTTGAGGTAGACCGGAGACTAACTCTTTTGAAGAAAGAGTATTCAGTGTCTTGAAGTTGAGATGAGAGAGCCTTTTATGCCATATCCAGTTGACATCAGATGAGGCTTTTGAGAAGAAACAAGAGTTCTCAGTGGTTGTAGAGTCCATGTCTATTACATAAACATTTTCCATACGATAACCGCTGAGAGCTATCTTCTCCTTTTTGTCAGTGACAAAGCAGGATTTCTTAGTAAAGATTACTTTGTTATCCATGTCGCAAAGCTGACTAATGCTTAGCAGATTATGCTTCAGCCCTTCAACATATGCGGCTCTTCTGAAGGTTGTTGTACCATTTGAGAGTACACCAAACCCTCGGGTATAGCCTTTTCCATTTCCACCGAAGGTCACTGAGGGATCCTTTTCTTCTTTGTATTCAGCGAGCAGTTTTTTCTTACCAGTCATGTGTCTAGAGCATCCGCTATCGAGATACCAGATACCCTTCTTAACCTACAAACAAAGGAAGATCAGTTAGACTTGGGCACCCATATCATTTTGGGCTTTGATTTGTCAGTGGTGGTTGAGGAAGTGGAAGGTTCAGCAATCTTCGCAGCATTTGAAGATTCAGCTTTGTCAGTCTTCACTTTGGTTAATTTCTTAACCTCAGTGGTCTTCTTTGTCTTGTGAACATTGATCTTCACCTTAGCTAACTTTTCAGCTTTGGTGGCTGTGGGGCACTTACTAGCAATATGATTTGTAAGTCCACAATGATAACATTTCCTATAACTAAAATTAGTTTTAGGACCATTTGTATGTTGAGTCATTTGTTTAAAATGAGTATGGCCAGCACCAATATATACCTTTGGTATTGGAAATAGGAGGAACTATCAGTTCTTCGGATTTCTTACCAGTTACATCCACTTTGATTCTAGGAGTAGATCGCTGAATAAATCCACGCTGATTTAATTCAGGGATCTTGTTCTTTGAACCAGAGGGATGAGTCACTGAAGCTGTAGAAGCATTCAACTTAGGTACAAAGGTACCCTTCTGAGGTTTTTGTTCAAAAGTAATTTTCTTTTTACCTTTAGAAGCTAAGGTAGAGATTTCCTCAGGGATTGGAGTTTTTGAAAATGAGCACTGAGAAGATGAAGTATCAGAGATAGAGGAGACAAACATTCCGAATTTAAGCATGGAATGGTCAGTGGTTGGTTTTTCAGCGTTAGCTTTATAACCAAGACCACGTTTGTCACTCAGAGGAATCTGAGACTTAATTATCTCAGTGATCGTTGTTGAGGATTTATACCATCCATCAACAGTAGCTTTTTCAGCTTTTAATGCATCGATAGTTTCTTCGCGTTCAATCTTGACTAGCTGATTTATATGAACTTGATCTCTTAAATCTTCTCCAATTTTAGAAAGCTTTTCTATTTGAAGGTGACAGTTTTCAAGTTGTTCAGCGAGATCAATATTTTGATTTTCAACAACAGTGTAGAATCAGAGTTGTTGTACGATTTCAGACAATAGGGATGTCCATTCTGACAATTCGTACGGAGACGTTCAAGGGAGGTTAAGACAATAGTAACTTGTAGAGTAGACTTCATGATCAGCTTTCGTTGAATCAGTACTTTATCAGGGAATGATAAAGTTCAGCGATTGCTAAAGTCTTCTACTTGATACTTCACGTTGAGTGGACAATTCTGTGACTTCGCTGATATCCGCATCAGTTCATTAGTAGACTTGTCGCTGGTTCTTGAGCTTAATCTTCGACTTCAGCGTAGAACCTATGTTGACGTGAAACTTGTCTTCAAAGATCATAAGTAAACAACTAAGACTATCAGCGATCACCAAAAGTACTGAACAGGCTCAGAGCTTTATGGTGAACAGTTACGCTGAATAATTTATCAGCGATCATCTCAGAGACTGAACAGGCTCAGTGCTACTGGATGAACAGTGTTCGCTGAATGTCTAATCTAAAGAGCGAGAGTTCCTATC